>CM054803.1:33302568-33902568 GCA_028984105.1 Lavandula angustifolia
CAGAACTCCACTTCTTTGGCAAACGAGTGCATATGGTCACGAAATCACATGATGTAATTCAGATAATGAAGCAAATATGTACAAACTTTATTTACAAAAGATAGCATATTTTACAGTGGTGAATTTTACATTATTTATCAGCTTGCTTATTATGTCAATATTTGGCAAGTTGAGCACCAATGCCATCTCCTCAACACTTATCACCTTTGGAGACTATAGAATGTACTAGAAATCAATGATTATATTCAATGGGTGCAAAATTTGGAAGTGATGGGGCAGCTCAAGTTTTGGAGAGAGAGGCTTCATTGCTCCATGTACTCCCTGCCACCTGCCATAAAGAAAGATGATCTGATCATTGATCAATACAAATAAGCTTCTTAGAAAATATATGAAGGCAGTTGAGTAGGCATAGAACTGAATACCATGATCATCAATGCGCGAAATCGCTTATAACTTGAGGACCAGCTGCTGCAAAACTATTATCTCCCTCGTCACATCGGTTTGAAAACCGGGAGCATGGGGGCTCCATCCATCCGATGGACGGACCAATCCGAGTCCTCGGATTCGGATCCCTGATAAGCCCAACCCCATCTGATCGGAACTAAACACCACATCATATTGTTTATCAGTACCTCTGCTCCTCTCTCTTCCCTACTCTTCCATTTCCTCTTTGGCTTTGGATTTGAGCTTGATGGCTCCATTCTCCCATCGCCCCTTCTCATTCTATACAACTTTAGCTTTTCAGCCTCTCACCTCTCTCAATAATATGCCCCATTCACCCGAAGGGTTGATTAGATTTGTCACTGGACCCATTTGAGACTTGCTCTTTATCCTTCCACGCAACCACAGCCACGGGAATCTAGTGAAGAAAGAGCCATTCCTCTCCACCTCTATCTCTCTCTCTCAGAAATACAGGTCAATGTACTTGGATATAAAAATAAAACCAAAGAATTGGAACAGAAACAAATCAGGTTCAACAAGATGGCAATCTCACATAAATAACGAAAGAATTGAAATGTAAAACTTAACAAATCAATTCAAACAACTCCCAAAAGTAAGCTTTAGAAAGTATGGATATTAAAAGCTAGAGAGCACTAGAATTACTTGATTTAAAAATTAGCCCCTTCAAACACATCACACAAAATTTGGAAGAGCTTTTTGAAGAATGCTTAAATATAGACCTGGAGTTCAAGAAACTTGAATTATAAACAGCCTTAAATAAGGTAATACATATGCTGATATACATACACACACAATAAATACTTCCAATTTCAACAGTTCAAATAGTCTCAGACAAGAATGCCCAAATTATGAAAAATAATATATATAGTTCTTCGCAAAAATCCAAAAGTGATCAAATAAATCGTATTGAAAAGGCCCTTTTGTCCGCCTTCACTACCAACCCATAAAGGTTGCAGCTTTCCTAAGTTTCAGCGTAAAATCGAACCGTGACGCCGCCGAAAAGGCGGAACCCCTAGCGGGGATCGAACAAACAAACGGAAAAATCACCCCGAAGCTTCTCAAGAGGAGAGGAAAGCTAAGATGGAAAAGATTAAGTTTGAATTTAGCCACCTCTCTCAAACAATTCCATTTTGACTCTCTCTCGCTCTATCTCTGCGCATCAACAGAGTTTTATAAGTAGGTGTGTGACATATGTACATCATACATTTCTAATACTGTTTCATCCCAGTTTTTTTCAATTTCACATAATCCTATACATTTATCCAAAATGTAAAAAGGGATGCGATGTCAAAGTGTCAAAGTGCTTTGCACAGGCAAAACAACATGAAAATGACTTCATTGGTCTTATATTTCAGAAGTAAGAAAAAGAAAAAAATTGAAAATAATTAAATCAAGATATTTATGAATAAGATGGGATCTATAGATCAGACTTATTTTAGGGGTAAAAAGTGTTATATTAACTCAACATTTTAAAGAATATACTAAAAGAATGATATAATTAATAGTGTGATATTTTCGTCTGTCGTGTTCATCATATCACCCAATTACTTTTAATACCACGGGTTATTGTTTGACAAGTAGATTGTTTATCATAATTGGGCATCTAGATCTTTCCAATGCCCATTCTTATAGTGCCACATCATATATTCCCAAATATTATTAGTATTTACTACGCCATCCAACTAAAATATAATATAAGAATATAATTAAGAATGAGAATGATCTTAAATAAATATGATTATTATTTTCTAAATACACAAACTTTTAACAAACATGTAGATACATGAAATCTCAATTTGTTAAAATTTAGACAAATTGAATTTTTTAACCCGTAAATTATAAGCTTTGGGCTAATTTGATCCTTATTTATTTATTTTTAGTTAATTCGTCCCTAAATTATAGAATTTTAAATGAATTCTATAGTTTGAGAATCAATTAACTAAAAAAATAAATAAGGGATCAAATTGGTCAAAAAACTTCATAATTTAGAGATTAAAAATTTTAATTTGCCAAAAATTATCATAGTGAAAATTCCGAAGGCCAAAAATCCTATATGAAGGCCAACATACGGTAAAACCTCCAATTTAATACTCGGTAAATTAATAACCTCTCTAAGATAATATTTTTCTCGGTCCCGATTCGGGCGAACTAAAAATCATCAAATTGATAAAAATAATAAAATAATAATTTTCAGAAAACCTTCAATGTAAATATATGGTACCATCGAAATCATAAATTAATAATCATTTAAATTACCAGAACACTAAGACAATTTTCTCGAAATATGATTATAATGTTCCTTGTTTTTTAAAACTTAAATCTAATTATTTTCTCATCATCTATATATATTGTATCCTATTACCATTATACATTGAACATCTTTTAATAAAAAATACAATGAACTTAATTTTTTTGTGTTCCTAAATAGTCAAATGATTCATTGTATTTAAACAATGAACTTAATTTATTGTTCTTAAATGTAGTCAAATGATTCATTGTATTTTTTACGATTCATTGTTTTTAAAGGTTGTGAAGTTATGAGTCAATAGATGATCTTCAGCGGTTAATGGGTTAAAATAGGGTATCGTATCAAGCCACGGTCCCTTCTCAAAAAGTCCGATAGGGTATCGTATCAAGCCACGGGTCCCCTTCGAACAACCGCCGCTTTGAGAGGGACATCAAGTGTGACAGAGCTAAAAGGTCCGTACGGGTTAAAACATGCTTACCCGGGCTTGGTACGATACCCTATCGGACTTTACTCTGAAAAGTTTTCGAAGGGGCTGTAGATCACACCCTATTCAAAGCATAAAGTCGGAGGATGACATCCTACTGGTGCAAAATCTACGTGGACGACATCATTTTGGATGCGTAAATTATGACTATATGTCAACAATTCGAGAGAATGATAAAGGAGAAATTCGAGATGTCCATGATGAGAGAATTAACTATTTCCTTGGATTTCAAGTAAAACAATCACTCGGGGGAATCTTCATCAATCAAGCCAAAGTACACCTCGGGATCTCCCGAAAAGATTCGTGGCGTTACAAGCAAGCCGGTCAAGATCCCCATGAATACTAATTTCAAAATTGATCTAGACAAAAGAAGGAGCTTACGTTAACACAACCGATTATGTAGAGCTATTATCGCTCCTTATTATATTTAACATCAAGGCACTCGACATAACTTATGTTGAAAGTGTATGTGCAAGATTTCGGAGCGAATCCCGCGAAGTCATCTAGCTCGAAGCAAAGAAGATTCTCACATATCTCGAAGGGAACACCCAACGGAGGTTATGGTATCTTGCCGACGATAATCTTATACTAACAGGGTTATTCTCGATGTCGATTATGCGGAGATGCATGATAGATCGAAAGTCAACTTCGAGAACATGTCGGTTCCCAGCGTAAAGGAGCGATATCTTGGTTTTCAAAGAAACAACATTCAGGTGGCAACGTCCACTCTGAGCCCGAATATACCTGGCCGTCGGAAGTTCGTGCGGTGCCTGCATCCTTTGCTTCGACAACAACTGCGAGATTATGGTATATCTCAAGGGATGAAGTGCCCATCTACTGTGACTCCACAAGTGTAATTGCCATAACTCGAACCTAGTTCTTCATACTAGATGCAAGCACGTGGATATTCGACACCACTTCATCACGGACCATGTCGAGAAGAAGGACATCGAATGGAGAAAATCCATACCGATAAGCAAAGGGCGCACATACTGCGACTCAAGCCACTAGCCGAGAACGATTCGGAGAATTATCGGTTGAGCTAGGTCTACTTGGATCCTGATCAACCGTGTCGGGAGAACACAACAAATGGTATCGGCGAAAACCAACAATTGGTATCGAGTGTAGGATCGGTATGACGGGTCAAAGACTCGATTCTCTGATTCGGTCGGGTGAATCGAACCTGCATACGCAAGGGGGAACGTGGTCATCAGCACTTCAACCATCCTCCTCAAGTCTAAAAGGTAACCACAGTGATCGTAAAAGTTCAACTGAAGAGGTTTGCGTAGTTTTATGTACTTAACATTATCAAGCATGCTAGCATTTAATATATCGGTCGATTGCACTCGTTAGTTATTGAGCATTTATTTCCCGCCATTAATCTTCTAAGGTTTAAGTCGGTAGGAAACCGTTTTCATTTAAAAGACTTAGACTTTAATGTTACTGCAGCAGCATTTAATGCATGTCTTCTCAACTTACCTTATCGCGCATATTCCTATGTGGGTCTAGGTTAGAGGCGGCTTGTGTAATCATTCCTTTTATAACATCAAATCACAGCCCGTCATTTTAAAAACGAGATTAAGTTTCAAATTGTTAGATTAAAAACCGCATGATATGCAAATCTTATAAAATCTCTCGTTTATATCTCTAACTTGCACTTTTCGCCATTTTCGAATTTCAAGAGCTTTCTTCGCATTGGGCTCAAATTCCTCTTAAACGCTTTCTGCATTTCTCTCAAGCTCTCTATTATCAGGTATTTCTTGAATCTTGTTTTAAACTCTACCGACTTACTCATTTTCAAGTACTAACGAGTTTTTCGCAGATATTCATGGCGATTGTTCCCGACCCCACCGCAAATCGATGAGATCATCAAGTCGCGCATCCGGTTTGAGCCGGACGATGGCTCTGCATCGAGCGAAACTTCCATATCTTGAGCCCGTCTTCGCGGCTCCGCAGTATCAGGACTCGAGCTCCTCGTCTCGAAGCACCCCGCAGCTTATCCGCCTCGACAAGTTGCGTAGGTTTATGGCCATCGGAGATCCATGAGAGGACACAAAGGGCGGAGGAATCCCTGTTTTTCATATATAAGGAAGTGATCCCTCGGACATGGGAAGCCGGTCCATCACATCATCAATCTCCGAGCCGTCGTGGAATTGACCTTTGATCTTACGGCCGTGGAGTCTCACCATTGGATATAAGGAGAAGGAGATCAACTCCTATGTTGGTAGGTTCTACTGACGAGACGACATTGTCTTCAAATGTCCGCAGAAAGAACCGGCTAGTTACTGTAATAACCCACCGCGGGCTAGCCTACATCGTAACCTCACATTCTTATGAGCTCAACCGGTTCATTTTATCGACTATCAAAGCCCCGTCTCCAACTGATGATTATAATAGAAGATGGCATCCGAGTCAATCGGACTGATTTCTATGTGAATGAGCTTAAAGCTCGAGCACAAAAGTTCGTAAACACACTCCACTGGAGAAAGGAGACTAATTAGTGTGGGAAAGTCGCTTTGTATGGGACAAAGATGTCCGTTAATAATCGAAGAATCGGGATCGGATCGCTCGACCTTTCGTTCGATTTCGTAGTTATTTCGACAAAGAAGCTCATAAAGTTCAAAACTAGAGCCGCGTTGAGAAGTCGGTGGCCGGGGGGCCACGCAGCAAAAAGAGGAGTACTACCGACATGCTCCCCTTGCAGACCCACCTAAGAGGAAAAAGCTCAGCAAGTCCGGAACATCTAAAGCCCCAAAGAAAGCCTACCTCTCCCCCACCGACTCAGGAGGAGTCAATCTTAGATGCGGACACACGCATTGAGGGTGCCACTCTCAAAGACAAAGTCCAGCGCATCGGCTACGAAGAGACTCACGGACAGGTTGAACCAAGCGAGGAGACATCACCCGAGTGGATGACCATGCATTCGACTCGCCTCCGAGCCACCGGGTGAAGTCACCGCACGAGATCCCGAAATTGTCCGATCGCAGGGATCTAGTCGATATTGCTATAAGGGCGAGGACTCGAGATATTCTTGAGATTCCTCAGTGGGACATACGAAGAGGCGATAAGGAATCAATCGACTCTGCCCGCCGGCAGAGGAGCAAAGCCTCGCAGACGTTATCGGGTTTGGGGAACCCGCCACCTAGCCTCGCTTCGAGGATCTCCGCGCGGCCATGCTCTATCTTCCGAGCTTGAGATCCTCGAACTTGTCAGCAGCCCTTCGCCGCCATCCCATCGCGATGATGACAATGATGATGATGAGGATCAGGCGCCACCCAAGGAAGCAGAACTGGGAGGATCTGCTGAGGGCAACACTCCCAGCGAGAAGGCCAAATCACCACCACCGTCTACATCAGGTGATGCCCCGGTTGCCTCGAAGCCTAGTTGAGAGCAACAACTCGCAGTGTCTGAGCAGAGGCTCGGAACCAACAGCTATCAGATAAAACCTATCAGTTCCGTGACCTCAAAGTCTGTCAACAAAGCCATCAGACGACAGGGAGACAAGAATCGTCTCCTTGCCAAGGCGTACATATCAAATGGGCTCCGATACAAAAAGCCCAAACCGAGAAAGTTGACAGACTTGCGGGCGAGATGAAGAAGGTCTCTGAAGCTCCTACTTCTTCTATCAATATCCAGGAGATAATTGAGACCGCTCTCGCAGCTCATAAAGCGGATTTTGCCGCTCAGAGTCAGCAGCTCCTTCAATCTCAGCAGAAAATGTTCTCTGAGCAATGACTCGAGCCCCGCATCGGTTCAAACCGCAATGGACAAGCGTAACAAAGTGGCCTTCTCCAGCCTTCAAACGGCCATAAAACATACAAAGGCGGAGGCCCTCAAGCTCATTCGAAGGAGATGACAGATTCGCATGATGAGTCTCTCCTAAAACTAAGACAGGAGTCGCTGAAGACAAATCAAACACATACGTGCGACCAGGAGAAAGACTGGGAGCACTACTTGTGGCGCCATCAAAAACTTGAAATAACGCCACCTCCATTAAGAATATATGTTACAATCTGAGAAAGAGGTAATTGCCATCCGCACTTCGCCTCTCCCCGGCCGATGATGCCAAAAAGGGGGAAGGAGTAGAGAAAGGCGAGGCGGAACAAGCTCGAGGGCGGAAGAAGGACTAGAGGTCCTAGTAATAACTAAGGGGGAAGGTTCGGTGATCAAGCACGGAACCAACTACGTACCCCTCCCGAGATCATCCAAATCCCAACTGTTGTCCAAACATCTACGTGGTTGAGCCGGCACAGGATCCTGAGAAGGATCCTCGGCTCAACATATTGAGGAGGTCGCACAATTTGTCGACCGAGGAGGACAAGCCACTGCCACTGCGAAGGTCGGGAAGGAGATTACTACACGAAACAACTCCTCTATCTTCCCGATCGCTTTGTTCAAATCCAGGCGAGCAGGGAGGCATTCGATCGGCGTGTTGCTTCGAAGCTTCAAGATGAACTCAACTATGAGCAACATATCGAGGAAGAAACTTCGAAGGCAAAGAAGCCCGTGAAGCTTACCGGCAAAATCACCAAAGGAAAAGCCAAACTCGCTCCTCGAAGAACGGAAGAGAAAAGCTCGGGAGGAGCTAGCTAAAGCTTCGCCACCGACACTCAACCACTTAGCTCGTAGTACTGATATTCAAACACTTACTCCGAGCAAGAGGCAAAAGACGGAGCCACTCGGGAGGCCACGCGAAAGGTCTCGAATCTCCGGAGAGGAGACACTAGATCGCCGGCCCTCGGAGAAAAGAAGAGACTGGAAGATCGGCCAAAATCATGGAGATGATCGACAAGATAGCGATGGAACCAGGCCATCGACTTGGAAGAAACAAATTCCAAGGTCATCCAAGTACTACAGGAGAAGCGCTCCCGAGAGCAACTTATTCAAGAAAACCCTTGCCCTCATGTAGACAAATGGGTACCGTTGGAGCTAAACGAGCAATGGGAGGAACCGAAGGAGGAATTTATTAAAGGATACTACGTGTGGGGATTCTACCCATCTCGAGATCCCGGCACAACCAAGCTTTGATGAATTCATTCATCGGTATAATGCCGAGCTCGTGAGCTCAACCTGCCGATCCTAGAAAAGGAGAAGCGACCACTTGTAGCCTCTGCTGTAAGGATTCCTCCTCCCGAAACGACTCGTGGTGTTTTGTGCACTAAGGAGATAGAAGATGAGGTCGAAGCGACATCATATCATCATGATCTTAGTTCCGAGTACCCTGTGACCTCGAGGAAATCCAAACACTGTGCTAGAATCTACAAATATTATGGTTTGGAACCCCCTGGCCGACAAGTCTGCGGATTTCAAGAGCAAGACGAAGAAGTTCGACGCCATGCGCAGTCTTCTTATTCTTTCCTTGTTGTATAGAAGATATGAACTCGTATTCACTTCTCATATATATAACAGTTCTCGCTTCAGCCGACATAATTACTCATTGTCTCACGGCTTTCGTTTGGTGTTATCACAACCGATCACTAAAGTGATCCGACACACACCGACACATAATCGTTTCTCGATTTTTGCCTCTCTCTCAACTGGCCGACCTCATGAAGTTAATCTGATTCGGCTTCAAGTCTATCTATATCGTAGTTTAGTTGTATTATCTAGAGGTTTTGGCATCATCAATTAGGGGAAATTGTTGGGTTATGAGTCGAGTAGATGATACTCGTGAGCTAGTAGGTTAAAATAATATTGGGGGAAATCGTAGTAGTAATATGGAATTGAAGATCCAAAAACCTAGCCGATATCGGTAGTAGTAGTGTCTTGATAGGATTAACCGATGTATAGGCTAGATTGTTTTTGTTTTGTTTATCCTTGTGTCTATGTCCGTACGGGGGTAAAATGTTGGATTGATCTTCCGTCGGTTACTTTCCGAACCCCACGTCATCGGTGTAAGAGCTCGCGTTCTTGAGTCATCACCGATCTTCACCTCGTAGAAGACATCTCATCAACTCGACGTAAATCGCCAGAAGAACTCTATGCAAGCTCGAGTACCTTCGTAGTCATCACCGACCACACTCAAGAGAATATCTCTTGTCGCCCGACTCGAGACGAAGAAGACGAGAGACTCTACCGTATCCGACAGGAAATGACCCGATTGTTAAAGTCTTTTCGAAAGTCGCGGAGAAGACCATACGAGGATTAGGGAGAGTCAACTCCGATGTCCGACACAATCTCACCTACCACAAACCTCGACCAATGAGAAGCCGTCAACGCGATATCCGCTTCCGACCAACTAAAGCTGCTCTCATGTACAATATCAACAACTCTCGCAACAATTCGAATTTATGGCCGTTTTTTGGAAGGTTGTGATACGTGGCATCGTCGTCTCCAACGCAACTATGCTTTGTTTCACGACTATAAATAGAGAAGAAAATCCGAGCTCCACGCACGGGATATCAAGGGAAAATGGTCAAGCTTTCAAACAACTCTAGCGCATTCAAGATCAATCCAAGAATAACTTGCTTAATAGAATATCATTAGTTCTTCTCTCTGAGTTCTTTTAGATCCCTCTTCTCTAGCTAAGCTCATTGCCAAATCTATAGCTTAGAAATTCGAAGGAGTTCACATTTAGTGATTGTTCTTATTGTAAGAACTCCTTCCTAGTTGGAGATTATCCCCTCCCCTTCAATCCTGGGTTTGATTTGTAAAGTCGCTAAGGACTATAACTTAGAAGGGTATGTCCAATAGACGCATTCCTTGCCGAGGCTTTCTCGAGATAAATCAACAAGACCTCCCCGTTCACGGACCGTGGACGTAGGATCTTGCGTATCCGAACCACGTTAAAAATTGCTTGTGTTATTTACTTGTTTTTATTGCATCGCATACAAACCGATTACAAAATCACATCCTTGCATAAAACGATTCTTAAAAATGCACTAGCCAAAACTACCTCGTGAAAATCACATTTTCAAACCGAGACGAATCTCCGGGCCCCACACTATTCCGCACTAAGGTTTTCGATTGAGTCTCAACGACCGACAAAGTCGATAGGAGAGCTCGATAGTTAACTCACTCGACCCAAGATCGAAGGTTCTTACTTGGCACCGTTCATCAGGCCGCACCCAAACAACCTCGATTGTCCTTCGGGTTTGAGAAAAAGAGCGTATTCAGTGTATTCACCCCCCTCCCCTCTACATCCGACTCTCGTCTCCGAACCAACAAAGGTTAACTATACATTCTACTGCCGTTCAGCTCGAAAACTCTCTTTAAATTAATAAATATTAATTTATAGATAAATTAATATCGCTATAAGATAATAAAATTTTCCCGGTCCCAACTATATTAATTTAGAGAGGTTTTATTGTATATCATAATGTTTACTACTTAAACAATCAATATCATCTTTGTGCTGAAATATTGTTTATATAATACTCTCTTCATCTCATTGGAAAATGTTTTGTTTCTTTTGTGTATGTAAATTAAGAAAGTGTGGTTAATTTTTCCATTTTGGGAAACAAAATGCTTCCAATAGGAGATCCCGACAAAGTATACAATACGTTTCCAATGAAAACAGATGAAGTTATTGAATTTGCCGAAGTTTTCTCCGATATATAATTTTTTAACAATTGAAATATTATATATTTACGAGAGTCTTATGAAAGTCATGTATAAAACCAAGTTATGTTTTCTTGTATTTACATACTAATACTAATAATACTATTAATCCAAATAATAAATACATAAAAATAATGAGCCCGTCTTACCGAAGCCCAGCCTGAATATTACAGTACGGGCCTCTCTCTAACGGCTAGTATCCAATTCACAAATTTGTAAACACATTGAATAAAAATGAGCAATTCGTAACGCTCGGTCAATTCAAACTCCAACGGCTGTCTTTCTCTCTAAAAACCAACTTCTTTCACTTTTTTCTACTCGCACTTCCATCTTATTGAAACCTCCCTTTTTCACATATTCCGGAGAAAATCACGCAAATAGAGAGAGATAATATCCAATTTCTTCGACCTCTATCTAATGCGAACTCTATTTCTTGAATCTGCGGAAAACAGGTAATTTTTCCCTTCGTCGAGTTTTTCAGAGTATCGGAGAGTATTATAATCTCGCTGCTCGCTTTTACTGTTGAAATGGTTTCATCTTTTGGGTTTCTGCCCTTTCGGGTTAACTTTAATTTCTGAGAACAAGCGTAGCTTTCATATTTATTTAATTGATTTTTTTTACGCGGATTATGTCTATTGTGTTTATGTGAGATGAATTTGTGCTTGAAATATGAAATCTTGTAGTTTCCCATGTAAAACGTTACAGATTTCAGCCCTTTCTGATTGTAGTTATCCAGTTCGAAAATAGTAAGATTCCAAAAACTAAGACTAAACATCTCTTTTGGTTTACATTTTGCAATTTCCCTAAACATATTTTTTGCTAGTTTTGTGGATGATATCTGGTGTAGTTAGGGGTGTCTCAAGCCCTTACTCAATTGCTAATTGGTTTAATGTGTATATTTAGGCCAAGAATAGTTCTAAAATTGTTTGTTTTTATGCTCAAATTAGAGTTGCAGGCATAAATTGGTATTTTTGAGTTCAAGAATTCAAATATTTCCCTTTTACCAATAGAAAGTAGAAACCCTTTCCTAATATGTAGTTGAGGAGCTAACTCTTCACTGCTGAAAGGCTCAGAGTTACATCTAGAATTGAGCTCAGTTATTGTTGAATTACCATGCTGTATTGAAGTAAAAACTAACATGTTATGGCGGATAGATCTAAACTACAGAGCTTACGAGGTGTGTCAACAAGCAACCTAGTCCATCTGCATCTTGCATTGAGTCCTAGGAACAAAGCTTATGATACTTGAATACCATAGGTTTGTTTGGTTAGTGTTACTTCAAATCAGCTTTTGCGTTTAAAGTAAATTCATATCCAACAGTTTTCTTGATTTTGTTTTGACGATTCAGTTCATTGCTTGCTTTATCTTGTCAGTAGAGCTAATCATTTTCTTACATTTCTAAGCAGGTATTTACAGATATAAAATGGATGCTGTGTATGAAGAGCTGGATGAGGTTAAAGCCGAGCTTCAAAAGCTGAAGGAGCAATATCGTGTTAAAGCCGAATTAGCTGAGAATTTAAAGAGAGCTCACAATGATCAAGTGAGCAAGTATAAGGAGGCAAGTGTCAAGTTAGAGAAACTAGCAGCGAAACTAAATGACAAGGATGGTGAAATCTCTGCTGCTAGGGAAAAGTATGATCAGCTCAAGTCTAATCTGGCAGAGAAAGAATCAATCATCAAGCATATCACATCTGCACATGATAAACTTCGTGTTGATTGTAATGAAAAGCTTAAGAAGTTTGAAGAAGAGAAGAGTGTATTGGCATCTGCTTTGGATGATGCAAATGAACTGAGGGAACAATATCGTGTTAAAGTCGAGTTTGCTGAAAGCTTAAAGAGAGCTCATAATGATCAAGTGAGCAGGAATAAGGACGCAAGTTTCAAGTTAGAGAAACTAACTGAGGAACTAAGTGAGAAGGATGGTGAAATCTGTGCTGCTAGGCAAATGTTTGATGAGCTGAAGTCTAATCTAGCAGAGAAAGAATCAATCATCAAGCATATCACATCTGCACATGATAAGCTTCGTCTTGATTGTAATGCAAAGCTTCAGAAGGTTGAGGAAGAGAATAAAGTGCTAGCATCGGCTTTAGACGATGCAACTGCCAAAAAAGGTTGATCAGGAGCAGCAAATATATGCACTTAAGCAAGAAGTTGAAGGGGTTAAGAGGAATCTGAGTTTTTCGCAGAAGAAATGTTCAGAGAGTGAGAGTAAGACTGCAGCATGCAAAGAGTTGGGAGGAGAGAGGGAAGATGATTTCTTCAAATTAGAGGGGGAAAAGAGGAAGTTAGAAGATCAGCTTAAATGGAAGAAGGAACAGTTTGTTCATTTAGAAGAAGCCCATGGGAAGCTTCGAAAGGAATATAAGACGAAGGAGAAGGAGTGGGAGAAGGAGAAAGGTAACCTTCTTCATGGCATTTCTTCTTTAGGAGACGAAGTTGGAATCTCAAACTAGAATCTCACAAGATCTTCAACATCGTCTTGAGATGTGCAACCACGCTCTCGCTCATGCAGAGAGCAAGAGAAAAGTCTTGGAAGTTGAGCTCTTAGAATCAAGAAAGAGCTTGGACAATGTATGTGCTGAATATGATGAAGCTAAGTTGAATTTTGAGAACATAGCCGCTCAGAGGGATCAAGAAATCGCGACTCTGCGGAGCTCCTTGGGGGACGAAGGATATACTTTACAAAGAAATGGAGTATCAGTTCAGGAAGCTGGAGCAAGAGAAGCAAGAGTTATCAGTTTCCTTGAAAGAATTTCAAGAAGATCAAATTCGCTCTTCATCAGCTTCTAAGCTTCAAAACAAACTCAAGTCACTAGAGCAGGTCCACAGAGGCTGTCCGAAAAACCTCAAGGCGAAAGAATCTGAATGGAGTTCCCAGATGGAGAAGTTATCAGAAGAGTTGAACTACTTCAAGTCTGAATTAGAGACCAGGGACTCGTCGCTGAGCAAGCTGAACAGAGAACTGGAAGCTTGTGATTCTTTGATAATGAAGTTGGAGCTACTAAACCAGGAGACATCTCTGACGCTGTTGGTTTTGAAGTCGGAGTTTTCAGAAGCACGATTCAGGGCTTGCTGATGATCATTCTTTCATGATCAAGCAGGTGGACGAAAATATGTTTGAGTTGATGGAGCAGTTGGAGCAAAAGAAGGTTGATCTCAACGGTGTTCAGGAACATCTCGAGGAGGAAAGGCAGAAAGTCATGACTTTGTCGAAGAAGGTTCAGACTCTTGAAGAACTGCAATTTCCTCTTCAGAAAGAAGTAGATAGGCTCAAAGAAATGCTCAAAGAATCAACTTCTTCCCAGCTGCAATCCGAAGAGCAAACGCTGCTCATACAAGATGACTTGAAGAAGGTTCGCGAAGCCCTTGACAGAGCAGATGAAGAATTATATGAGAAGTTTTGTGAAGCAAATGAAATAGAATTTGAATTGAGGATATGGAAATCCGTGGCTGAAAAGTTGGAAGCAAACCTCAAACAAAACCAACAAATGCGTAAAGAAGTAGAAGCTTCTCTTCTTCAGCAAGCTGAGGTGGAGCTGAACCTCAAGCAAGAGAAAGAAAGTCTTAGCCATCAACTCGAAGAAAAGGAGAGAAAGATAGACAACCTTCAGCAACAGCTCGTTGAAGTAAATGCCTCAGAAGGAACTTTTCTTGCTCAAGTTGATCGTTTTAGACACGAGGCTGAGTTTGAAAATCCGGAGAGTTTGCAGCAGCTTGTGGAAGAGAAAGACCAGAGAATATGTGATCTGCAGCAGCTTGTTGAGTCATTGGAACATGAATTTGAAAGCTCAACATCCTCATTTTCTTCCAAGCTGTCACAGATGCAGAAAGAGATAAACGTTCTGCGCGAATCTTGGGAAAAGATCAAGGCAGATGAGGTGTTGAAGGAGGTGGAAATTCAAGAGAAGCACCTCATAGTGGTCGAGTTAGAAAATGATCTTCAGAACTTGACACAGAGAGTGGATGATCAAGATAAGAATCTGATCAGTTCTCAAAAGAAAATACAAGAAATAGAAGATGAACTGCAGAGAAAAGAGGTGGAGGTTCATAGATTGGAATGTGAACTTCAAGCCAAGATTTCTTCCTCAGAGAAAACCATCAAGAATCTAACTGAGAGTAACGAGATCGTATCATCACAAAACCAGAATTTGATCGATACGATTGGATCGCTCTCCGAGAAAATGGAGAAGTTAAGTGATGAAGATTTTCAGCTGATGGGAAGATTGGGAAATATTGTCAAGTACCTAGGAGTTTCAAAGGCTCAGCATGGATCGAAAGATGATGAAGAGCAGGAGAACATGAACATTTTTTCATCCCCCATCAACTTGATGAAGAAAGTTGAAGCCATTCATGATGAAAGATCACCACTGAGAGCCATTAACAATTAACAAATGTTGTTAAAGTGCAGGCTTACCCTTTTACTCATTTATTTATTTATTGACTGTTCATGTTTGTGAACCAGTGAGTCTTTCTGCCCGGAATTATAGTCTCATTCCACATTCATGTAACAAAACTATCTAATTCAATCTTTTATTTTGATCATTATGGCCTCCCTGGTAAAAAAATATTCCGTCCTTCCCACAAATAATTTCCCTTTTTCTTTTCGTGACGCCTTACAAATAATGTTTATAAAAATTAAATTATAAGTGTTATATATAAAAAAACTAGATCGCCTATGAACAAACTAAGCACACAGACATTTGAAAAAAAAAAAACCACTGTTGGCTTTCGAACCCTAAGGGTATTAGCCCAACGCCCCACCAATTGCGCTATAATAAATTTACTACAAAATTCTATGTAAGACATTTACTTATCCTGGTTATGCCGGTTGCACAAAAGTTTTTGCGAGTTTTAATAAACCAAGCTGGGATATAAATAAATTTAATGAGAGATTTAATACAAATATTACATTACACAATACCAACATCATAACTCAAGCATTGCTCATGCAATCAGGAGGTGGGTATGTATATTTAGGCTTGCGTAGTCTCAACTGTCCTTGCCTGTTCTTGTGCCCTTCAACCACCGATTCTTCGAACTCCGGCCAAGTCAGGCTCTTGTTCAAGAACAGCTGCCCTAACAAAGCCATGTTCGGCCTTATCGTCTTCTTGTTTTCATACGTTCGATGCCCCACCTGTCGCTTTCAGTCAAGATCAAAACTCGTTAGAACTCAAATCTGGATGTTAAAGAGAGAGCTGTTTAGAGGAGCAAACCATAGAGCATTGTGCATATTTCCAGGCGAAGCAGAAATGAAGATATCGCTGTGCATGCTGACATAGTAATCCACTGCTGCGAGTAACGAAGCCTTTCCCTTCATTTGAGCTCTTTCTCCGGAAGATGCCACACTCTTTTTGTCTTCCTTCCATAAGAAGAAACAAGCTACGCAAGGTTGAGATCCTAGCTTCCCGCCGTATGCAATCATTTTCAGACTTGATACGAAGGTTAACCTTGTTCCTGACCTTATGGGAAGCTAGATACAAGCGAGTGGTGTTGTCAAATCCCAAAGCTGCCAGCACCAATCCGATCTCTTCCGGAGTCAACGGGCACCGTCCTTGTCTCCTTAACTCTTCATCAGTAAATTGAGAATTCAACACCCTTCCCTGCCAAATAACCTGCCTATACTTGGCCAGAGCCAACTTTTCAGCATTGCCCCACCAAAGTCGCATGCTGAGTGGGCAGCCATCAACAATTAACATCAACATCAACAAAAACAGAGATCTGATATGAGGAACAAAAACATCAAATATCCTACAATAAAGGCAAGCATTAGTAACTGTTTTAAGGTAGTTGGTTTTGTCCACATTACTTGAAGTAGTCGAATTTCTGAGACGACTAACAAGAGCATCCCCCAGAGATCTGATATGAGGAACAAAAACCAAAGCCTGAAAGTTGACTTTACATTGCAGTCGCTGTATCTCTTCTGGCATATTGTCAAATGCTAGACTGTGAGAAAATGGTTCTATTGCAGCAATTCCATAACTGCACAATCCAAAGATACTAAAATTACACCAACATTTGAGATAAAGTTCATAACTAGAGAAAGAAGATTTTGTCTTTATCTACTAAAAGAAATAGCAAGACAAACGAAAGTAAATATTATGATGTGCACAGCTCAGATGAGTATGCATCAATCAATTAATCGACATGAAGAAGATTAACTCTTGTTCACACCTTCGCAAGACAGGCAGAACATTCTCCAGATACCAGTTTGCTGAAGCATGACCAGGTGCTGTTTTTATTCTGGTAGGTTGAATGGCTGCAGCATAACACTCCCTTGTACTCCAAGAATACTTATCGGGTAACTCTTTAACGATAGATATGTCATCTTTCAGTATATCAATGAAGTGATCCACATCAAATATGTCAACGAATGTGCTGCAAGAGGGACCGAGAGAGAAAACGGGTGTAAGCTCAATCAGTTCAACTGTCAGATTCAAATGGAGATAGACAAGAATAAGTCATCTTAATTTCTTATCATAATGAACTATCATAAGAGGCATGAACAGATGAACTATATATAAAAGGACCTTGAATCTTTCCAAACAGGATTTACTTCCAGATGTGGAATTACGAGGGTTGCATTCAAGATTTTCGCAACTGCAACTGCATCACAAATCTTAAAAACAAAATAATATAAATCACTGGACCGACGCAACTAATTCCCAAACAACTCTTTTTAGATTTGATAGCTTCCTGGTTATGCATATAGAACTTTAATAACTAGAAGAACTTACCCCCATTCTTTGCTGATTAAATCCTCCATCAAGAAACACCTGAATATATCCCTGCAATTTATCTGGCAATGCTGTTTCACATGAAAAGCCAACTACTTAAGAAGAATAAAAATAAAAAATTTGCATAATTTGATTGTTGAATAGCTCACTACTCAAACTTGATATAAATTGACAAGGAAAAAAGAAAATTAACTTTTTCCCTTTTTCTGCAGTTGAAGAATAATCAGAAAGAGTCTTATAACTTACTGGAGGTACTGTCTGATCGGGCACAACGTTTCAATGGTTGTTGATGCATAGGCATCCACAGGTCAGCCAGTTGCCTATCCGACTAAAAAAAGAACAGTGAAAATCGAAGAAAATTAAGCATCAGTTAGCTGAGACGAGTTACAAATTGTTTCTTGCTAAATGCTAAAGAGATACCAACTTTGACGCTGCAAAGCACCCTTAAGCAAGCGAGAGTGTCTAGGTTTAGGTGCATTCCACTCCTGCACTACATAAATAGGCTGTAAGTAGCACAAACAGAAGTGTGTATCACAAACAGACTAGCACATTACTTACAAGACTAGCACAAACAGAAGTGTATATCACCTGCACTAGATGAATAGGGTATGTGAACCAAATTGAATTTATCCAACAATAACATCTCTAACAAACAATATGAATCCTTAGTTAGTAAAACAGAGAATAGGTATTAGTAATCTAGAAGATTTTTTTTTTTTATCTGAGGTAGTACGTAATCAATAAAAAGTACCCCCTTGAGTTGCAAATTTTGACCTTGATTAAAATCGTCGATTCATTATTTTGGATACCATTTAGATTGTAAATAAATTCTACCCCTTATCTCCCTCCTCCATTATAAGAACAATACCAACTTGAGTAAGGTGAAATCGAATTAAATAAAACCATTACTGCCACAAAGTTATACAACATAGAACCAGAAGAAAAAGATATGATCATAACTATCACAGTTAGTTTTTTATAATCAGAGGTTAAAGTTGCAAAAAAAAAAAATTTCTTTCTATAATTTATCCACTTGTGCACCTTCTCTCTAGAGGCCAAGTAAATCAGAGTCCAGAGAGCAACAAATGTGAAAGCTCAAAAAGCCCACAATACAACTTATCATTATAAATGTGAAATTCGAAGACGCAGACACAGAGAGATGAAGAAGATACCGAGAAAAGAGAGGGAAAGGCATGGCTGAAAGGGGTGAATAGGCTAGGAAAAGCTAAGGGCAGCAGCAACACAAGAGCACCAGCCATAGATCCTCCTCTATGAGACACACTCATACTAATAATACTGGCTCTTGATCTTTAATTATTTCTCGAAAGCAGCTATTTATTCAGAAACTGGCTCAAGTCTTAATCTTGAAAACTCCACTAAAGCAACTTTTATGCAGAAGAGAGAGAATACAATCCATCCTCATTATCAATGCTATATACAAATTCACTGTACTTATGTATTCAGATCATATAAAGAAATCATCTTTAAAATAACTATACCGAAAAAAAAAACATATGTTAAAATAATAAATACATCCAAATATCATTACTTTATCACCTTAGGAACATAAATCAAGAAATAATGGATCTCCTATACACCACTTATCATAATCCTAGTCTGGAAACGACACTATACAAGAAATCTTTGTACGGAACGGGAAAGATGGATGATATTGCAGGTGTCCTTTTCCAGACGGGACCAGCACAACGGATATATTTGTTGGGAGGAGAGAGAGCGCACTGCACTGCTTTGGAAGTTATATATACGTGTCCAAAAAGGACCCAATTGTGGGCAGTGTGGGATTTAATATTCATGCGCTAAACCCTACATCGCGCTGCGCCACGACACCGTTCTGCTCGCCAAGGGAGTCGACGTATGTGAATGAACAAGCGTTCAAAAGACCGTCTAACCCGCCCTCTGCTTGCCCAGTTGGGTTGGAAGTTGATCCACCTTACTCGTCCCATATCTTTTGAATATGGTAAATTATATATTCATTATTTTTAGTCAAATTAGTCGTTTATCTTTTATTTTTAATTATTAAGATCCAAAATATCAAAATTTAGTTGAATTGGTTATTCCAATAACTCTTCTATTAATCTGAGTACTAATTTTAATAATAATATTTTTTGTAAAATAAACTTCGATAATGACTAACATGTCATACATAATCTTCATGAAATATGATACTCAAAAAGGTAAACACCACTCATCTCCCTTTCAACTGGAAAATTAAATATAGAATAAATACATTGCAAGATCTTAACACTTGACCTAATATTGCTTGTCATTTCCATTCATCATCATTTCATATTGTACCGGATGAATCAATTTAAGGATCCATCTATCATGTCTCAGACAATTTCGTTGAAACAATGTTGTCAGAAATATAAATATATAATGACATGAAATTTAAATGTATAAAGTCTCTCAAATGAATATAGTTTCAGTTTTGCAAACATGTAATATGTTGTATGCATAAATCGTTTACAAAAATCAACATTTTTTTGGGGGAGATGTTGTCACCGTGTCACGAGAATTGATTTTTTTGTGGCGACATTACTGTCACAAAAAACTAAATTTATGCCGTGTGATCTATTTGTATTGCAACTTGAAAGGATACATCAATTAGGAATAATTTGGAAGAGCTTATGAATAGTTTATTTGAATTTTACTCCCTCCGTCACCATTCCATTTGAAATGAGTCATTATTCTATTTTATTATTTTTATATCTTGCTTCATGTACATGTTTGAGATTACTTATATAATTTATTTTTATAAATTGATAGTAATAGCTTTTTCGAAGCTTATACAAAGACTTTTCCATCAAATCACGACTCCTCCAACACGTGATTTATTCTGGTTTAACGTGATTTATTGATTCTGGTTTTCCACATACACGGATATCGTGAGTTTGAGAGAAGGATAAAATGTTTTGTTCGGTTCTCTGTCCTTGCGGAGGAAGAAAAGGGCCAGGACAATGATCTGAAGATATATTAGGAGCAGTAATCAGATCTATAACAACACACGAAGGAGGCAGGTAATTCTTATTCTTGCAGTTTCGTATCAGAGCCCAGATCTGATTATTGCATTTTAGGAACATATTTAGGGTTTATTTCCGTCGTTATCGGGCTATTTCGTGTATTTGGGGGGCCTGCGAGCCACTAATTTGACCCATTTGTACCTTTTTCTCGTGAGAAAATTCACTAGTAGATGATAGGACCAATATGTGGTGGGGGTGAATACACCTGAGTACTGTTTCTTTTTCTCAAACGCGAAGGACAGCTAAGCTGTAGGTTGCTACTGATGAACAATGCCAGATAGTAACCTTTTGATCGCGGGTCGAGTGTGCCAACTATCGAGTCTCTCCTAATGACTTTTGTCGGTTCTTGATTCTCGCCGCCGACTTAGTGCGGATAAGTGTGTAGGGCCCGAGATTCGTCTCCGCTTGAAAACGTGATTTTCACAAGTTAAACAATTTTGGCTACCGCACTTTTCGAATACGTTTTATGCAAGATATGAGTTTGTAAGATATTTGTATGCAATGCAATAAAACAGTAAACAACACAAGCAATTTTTAACGTGGTTCGGATACGCAAGATCCTACGTCCACGGCCTTGCCGAACAGGAGGTCTTGTTGATTTATCTCGAGCAAGCCCTCAACAAGGTATCTGCAATCGGCCGGACGACACTCTTCTAAGTTATAGTCCTTAGTGACTTTACAAATCAAACCTAAGTTTGAAGGGGAGGGGATTTTCTCCAACTATGAAGGAGTTCTTACAATAAGAGCAATCACTAAAAGTGAACTCCTTCGAGATTCTAAGCTATAGATATAAACGCTGAGCTTAGATAGAGAAGAGGGATCTAAAGAAAGAAACTCTAGAGAGAAGAACTAAAGATATTCTGCTAGGCAAGTTCTTCGCTGGATTATCTTGAATGCACTAGAATTGTTTCGAAAGCTTGAGCGTTTTGTCCCTTTTGATATCCCGTGCGTGGAGCTCTGATTTGCTTCTCTATTTATAGTTGTGACCTGCATTTGTCCGTTGGAGAGGACGATGCCACGTGTCACAAGCGTCCAAGGAAAACGGCCATATGTTTGAATTATTGCGGCAGAAGTTGTTGGTTACCGTGCATGAGAGCAGCCTTTAGTTGGTCGGAAGCGGGTAGTGCTTGACGGCTTCTCATTGGGTCGAGGCTTGTGGTAGGTGAGATATGTCGACATCGGTCTTCATCGGAGTCGACTCTCATTCATCCTTGTATGATCTTCCGCCGACTTTCGAATGATGTTAAAAGCTGGGTCGTTTCCTATCGGATACAGTAGACTTGATGCAGTCTCCGTCTTCTTCGTCTGAGTCGGCTGATAAAGATGTTCTACTGAGTGTAGTCACCGATGACTCCGAAGGTACCGAGCTTTGTATGGAGGGTTCTTCTACCGATGTCTGGCCACCGATGAGATATCTTCATACGAGCGAAGATCAGCTGATGACTTGAGAACACAAGCTCTTACACTGATGACGTGGGGTTCTGGAAAGTAAGCTTCCTATTGAAGATCAGTCCAATATTTTACCCCGTACAGGACTTAGACACAAATGATAATGAAAATAAAATCGCCTAACCTATTACATCATCTAGTCCTATCAACAAAAGACACTACCGATACAAGCCGGGTTTTGAGATCCTCAATTCCATAAGCATGAAACTATGATTTCCTCCAATATTGTTTTACCCAATAAATTGCTAAGTATCTTCTACTAACTCATAACCCAACAATTTCCCCTTAATTGATGATGCCAAAACCTCTATAAATTCTAAGAATATAAGTCCCAACTACTGACATAATAAAGACTTCAGTAAAAACTGAGCAAATAACTTAAGGAAGTCAAGAATGAAAGATAGGCACATCCGAGAAACGGTTATGTGTGAGTGTGTGTCGATCACTTCGGTGATCGGTGCGATAAAGACAAAATAAACAAAGCCGTAAGACAATGAGTGATTATCCCGCCGTAAGAAAGAATTGATATATATGAGAAATGGATTACACAGCTTCCTAACTTTTTATACAAGAGATAAAGAACTACCGCTATCGTCCGAACTTCTTGGTCTTGCTCTTGAAATCGCCAGACTTGGCGAGAAGGAGGATCCAAACCGTAGGATTTGTAGATTCCTCGCACGGAGTGTCCGGATATCCTCGAGATCGTCGGGCAGCTGAGAACTAAGATTATGATGGTGTGCAACGAGTCGACCTCATCTTCAATCTCCTCGGTGCGAGTACACCACGAGAGGTCATGGGAGGAGGCAATTTCTGTAGCGGGA
This sequence comes from Lavandula angustifolia, assembly GCA_028984105.1. Taxonomy (NCBI): domain Eukaryota; kingdom Viridiplantae; phylum Streptophyta; class Magnoliopsida; order Lamiales; family Lamiaceae; genus Lavandula; species Lavandula angustifolia. The sequence continues at coordinate 33,325,368 of CM054803.1, forward strand.
GCAACGAGAGCGCCCTTCTCCTTTGCTAGGATCGCCTGAACTTGCACTCGAGGTTGGCATCGGATTGATGAAGGAATTCATCGAAGAGTTGATTTGCCGGAACCCCGCCCGGATAGCATTGCCAAACGTAGTATCCTTTGATGAACTCTATCTTCGCTTCCTCCCACTCCTCGTTCGATTCCACGGTATCCATTTGTCTACACGGCGGTGAGGAATCTTCTTCCGATAAGTAGCTCGGGAGCGCCTCGCCTGTAGTACTTGGAAGACCCGGGTATCTGTTTTATCCGGGCGAGAACTGGTTCATTGGCCATCTTGTCAGTCAGCTCTACGATCTTGGCCAAATCTTCCAGTCTCTTTTTCTCTCTAAGGGTCGCATCTCTAGTGTCTCCTCTCCAGAGATTCGAGCCCCGTCGCGTTGCCTCCCGTGTGGCTCTATCTTCCCGCCTCCCGCCGCCAGTAAGTTTAGGAAGATCTTTCATCCTCTAAGCAAGGGACTGAAGGTCAGTGTCAGAAGCAGCCTGCTCATCCTGAGCCTTTTTCTTCTTCTGCTCATCCAGGAGCTTTCTAACTTGGCTCTTGGATGCTCGACATTAGGTTGTTTTTGCTTCTTTTTGACCTTCCCGAGCCTCTTCTTCAAGTTGTCGCTCCCGATCGAGCTCATCCCCGGAGCTTCGAGCGACTTGCTTGTCATACGCCTCCCGCTCCGCTTTAGTTTTGAATTTGGGCGTCGGGGAAGGCGGAGTTGATTCAAGTAGCCTTTTCCTTCCCCGGCCTTTGCGGTGGCGTCCATCCTCTTGGTCTACGAACCGAGCGACCTCTTCAATGTGCCGAGCCGAGGATCCTTCTCCCGATCCTCGCAGCCGGCTCACGCACCTCGCTTGGTCGGGACGGAGGGAGTTGGACCGTGGGAGGGGGAATCGAGCCGGGTTTCGGCCTTGTGCGGCCTAAACATTCCCCCTGGTAACAATCCCCGCCCCGCTTCTTCGCCCACCCGAGCCGCTTTCCGCCTCTACCTATCTTCCCCTTTTCGGCATCATCGCCAGTGACGTACGAGTGCGGATGGCAACCACTTCCGTTTCTAGATTGAAAAGAATAGTCTTTATGGAAGTGGCAAAGTGGTGTCGAAATATCCGACCGCATCACAATAATGCTCCCAATCGCCTTCTTGGTCAACACGAATCCGCCGAATGGGGCTCTGTCTCCCGTCTTTGCTTCGGGAGTGATGCATCTAGAGAAGCAAGCCATCTCTCCTTGGATGAGCTTGGGGGTCGCCACCCGAATCTCAATGGCCTTCCGAACGCCGGAGGTGGCCATCTTATTGCGCCCATCCATAGCTTTTTTGATCGTGGCGAGGCTCCGAGCCGCTTGCTCGTAAAACATCTTCTCGCCGAGCTTGAAGGGAGCCGCCGACTCGAGCGGCTTAGTCCGCCTTCTGAGCTGCGAGTGTGTTCTCAACTATCTCCTGAATATTAACAGATGGAGTAGGAGCTTCGGAGACCTTCTTCACTTCGCTGGCAAGTCTGTCAACCGTCTCCGTCTGAGACTTAGTACACTGTGCCCACTTCAGGTGGACATCCTTAGCGAGTAGACGATTTTTGTCTCCTTGCTTCCTAATGGCTCGTGACGAGACTTGGAGGGCACGGAACCGATGGGTTGGGCCTGATACGAGCTGGTTCCAAGCCTCTGCTCAGATGCTGCGAGTTGTTGCTCTCGACTGGGTTTCGAGGCAACAGGGGCATCACCTGATGTAGATTATGGAGGTGGTGATTTGCTCTTCTCGCTGGGAGTTTTACCCTCAGCAGATCCTCCCTGGTCTGCTTCCTTGGGTGGTACCCGATCCGCATCATCATTGTTATCGTCGTTGTCGTCGCCATGATGGGACGGGCCGCGATGGGTCACGACATGTTGTTCTGGAGGATCTCGGGCGAGAAGATAAAGCATAGCCGCTCTCGTATCCTCGAACGAGGTTAAGCCGGCCGGGTTCCCCAAACCCGATTGCCGATCAGAACTCGCTCTCTTCCGTCGCAAGCGACAATGCCGACCGCTCGCATGATTAGCTCTTCGAGAATGTCCCAATCTCAAGCAAGATTTGCGTCCGTGCCCCGATCGCAATGTCGACCGCATCCTTATGTTTGGAAATTTTAGGGATATGTGCAGTCACTTCTCCTGTGGCTCGGAGACGAGCCGACTGCTATGTCGTCCATTTAGGAGATATCTCCTCAGCCGGTTCAATTTCTTCCGACTGAGTCTCCTCAGAACTGATACGTTGTACTTTGTCTTTCAGGGTCGCGCCCTCTATACTAGTATCAACGTCCAGTATGCTTTCTTCCTGAGGTGGTGGAGGAGAAGCAGGCTTTGCTGGAACCTCAGACGTTCAAGTCTTTGTAAGTCTCTTTTTCTTTGGTGGGTCGGCGCGTGGAGGCAGTTCAGTAGTAGACCTCTTCAGTGCAGCTGGTCCACACCCGACCGACTTCTCAACAGTGGCTCTGGTTTTGAACTTTATGAGCTTGCTGTCGAAGTATCAAGAATCAGCAAATGATGCATGATTCGATACTGAGTCCTCGATAAGTATGGACATCTTCGTCCCATACAATAGTTTGCCCACACTAATTAATCTTCTCTCTCCTGTAGGTGTGACGACAAACTTCTGTGCCTGAGCCTTCAACTCAGTCACATAGAACTCTATCCAGTTGACCTGGACACCATCAATGATCGCCATTATCAGCTGAAGTCTCGGCCTAGACAGCTGATCAAATGAGCCACCGGCACTCGTCAGTATATGAGTGACGACGTAGGCGAGCCCGCGGTACTCTGGCAACAACTGATCTTCGGCAGCACGGATTTGAAGGAGATATCGTCTCTCCCACAGAAACGATGAACATAGGAGTTGAGCTCCTTCTCCTTGTATCCGGCCGGAGATATCCCATGGGCAGGAAGGTCGAAGGATGCCTTCAACGCTGCCCGGATGTTGATATCGGAATGGCCTGACTCCCATTTTTGAGGAGTCACCTCCCTCATGTATGCGAACTGGGATACCTCATCGTCTGTACCTTCCACCGTCCGCCGCTTGTAATAGACTTCGGCCACTGGGCGGGGGGAGATACGACTGGGGTGCTTCGTGATCGAAGCTCAAGGCCGGACGCTTCCAGAGCCGAGAATTTGGGCTCAAGGTAGGGAAGGTCCGCCTGGTAGAGAACCATCGTCGGTTCAAACTGAACCTTCGACTTGATGATTTCCTCGACGTTGGGTGGGGTCATAACGATCGCCATGAATATCTGCAAAAAGCTCGTTAGCACTTGAAAATAGAGTAAGTTAGTGGAGTGTTTAAGCAGACTTTGAGTGAAAGGCAAAATCAGCTTTATAGAAGATAAAACCGAATGCAAGAAAGCTATAAGAGTGAAAATGGCGAAAAGATAGATTAGAGTGAAAAATGAGAGATTTTATAAGATTTGAATATCAACCGATTTTGATCGAACGGCTGGGATGAAAACTCGTTTTTTAATGACGGTTGTGATTTGATGTTATAAACGGAATGATTACTAAGGCCGCCTCTAATCTAGACCCATGTAAGATATGCGCAGTTAAGGTAAGGTGAGAAGACATGCATTAAATGCGTTGCAGGCAGCATTAAAGTCTAAGCCTTTTTAAATGAAAACGGTTTCTATTGACTTAAGCCTTAAAAACTTAATGGCGGGAAATAAATGTTCATTAATCTACTAAGTGCAAGCGACTGATATAATAAATGCGAGCATGCTTCTGAGAAAGTTAAGTATTTAAACTACGCAAACCTCTTCAGCTGAACTTTTACGATCAACTGGTTACCGTTAAGACTCAGGAGGACATTTGTTGTGCTGATGACCACATTCCCCCTTACTGTGTGCTGTCTGATTCACCCGACTGAATCAAAGTACTGAGTCTTCTGACATGTCGCATCAAGTTTCCTTCTACCGACTCGACTCGCAGGGATCCAGGAGACCTAGCTCAACCGATAGTTCTCCCGAACTGTTCTCGCCTAGTGGTTTGGTCGGGATGTATCCCTTTGCTTGTCGGGCATGGGATCTTTTCCATCATGATATCCTTCTTCTCGACATGGTCTCTAATGAAATGGTGTCGGACATCCACGTGCTTGCATCTCGTATGAAGAACTGGTGTCACAGCCCGATTTTCTGAAAAGGGGCGTGTGACCAAGTGTAGTACAATATGAATAAACAATTCAAGATTTGAGATTTTTAAATAATATTACAAAGCAAGATGGAAAATATGAAATTTAAAATATCTCCATTAAGTCAAGGACGGTTCAAATAATGATAAGTTTCGATCACATGGAAAGACAATAACCAACGACTATGAAGAGTTCGTAGTCGCAATGAATAGTCGGGTTACATTCCTCGAATTTGGCAAAAATCATTGAGTATGTCGAATCCAGTTTATTTGACAAGAATCCCTTTTTCCTCGACTCCGTCCGTCCAGTCGTGCGGCCGCTCAACTCCGAAAATGTTTTTGAAAAGATTGGGGCCGAGTACTAGTGTACTCGGTGGGTAGAGCGATTGGAAACACGTTTAAAAACAAGCTTTATCCATGCATGAGGTACGACTTGGAGGGTTTTAAAAAAGGAAACCCGCTCCAAGTATACAAAAACATTTATCATTGGGTGCGCACATCTGTGTCACATTTACCCGTTACTTCTACCATTTCATTCTCATAATTTGGGCCTTGGCCCCCGAGTCGAAACTCGAGGGGTCCCTCATAACTTGGGCCTTGGCCCCCGAGTCGAAACTCGAGGGGTCCCTCATAACATGTTACCATCCGGTACACAAGAGGATCAGTCATTGTGCTACTAACATCATACATGTACGTACTTTCTTGGTAACCCTCATCTAGCGTGTTAGGCCAGATGAGAGCCTCAATCGATCTATCACGTAGAAGCATTTAAACAGGTAAATGCACAAAACTTTTATGGATAAACATACTTCATAGAGCTCAATAACTCAAAGATAATTTTAGGAAAAATATTACCCACCTCATGGCGCTATACTTTATCAAAGAACTTTATCTCGAGGTTACCGCCTTCCTTAGAGGGTCCTACAATAGGGACCTAAATCCGGTTAGGTACAGATCCCCAATATCCTAGAATTTCATCGAATTCTAGTCACACAATTTGTCTCTAGAAATAAGGATTTTTGGTCACGAAGGCGGATTTTATTTTGACTATTTTCTTCGAAATAAGAATTCGTCTTTCATCAATCCGGTTCGGGCAGAACTCGTTCACATCTTCGTAGGATTCTCTTCACATATGGTAAATAATTAGATTTTGGTGTTGAAGGAATAATTGGAATTAAATGTATTTTGGAAGTGACATTCGCAGCAACTTCCGGACTAATTTCCGGACGATCCGACCGTTGTTTTTTTTTTTTGATGAAAGTTCGCGTATGGATTCTACCCCAGGAGGACTACAAGTCCGTAGAAGGAAGTTTTTCGATCGGGATTCGTTATGATATCGAAACTGGCCTCCGAACATGAGTCTGCGAGGTGGTGGCAGTTCTGCCAGCTGTACTTCGCCAGCTCGTATCTCCTTCGTCCGAACTCCATTTTAGGCGTCGAGCATGGTTTTGGAAAGCCCTCTGACATAGCTTTCCATCGGTATAAGTCTCGGCGAGTTTCGAGAAGGAACGAAGCTTCTAGTCTCTTCTAAAGTTGGGGGTTCGGTATGTCCCGGAAAGATGGTGTTTCGGTAGGGCCTTTTTGCCGATCCGTATCTTCTTGATACGATTTCCAAATGGAGAACGGAAAAATTCTGGAGAATCCTTGAATGACAAGGTTCGATACGGTATATGTCTTGGGGTTCATGGATTTGGGATCTGTTCGCGAATCATCTCCGAAAACGGGTGGAGCTAAGCTTCATTTTCATACTTAGAATTTTTCTGGTTTTGGTATTTTCCGGACAGTTTCTGGACGATGTTTGAGCGAGCGTATCTCTCCGGTCGTGGATCGGTTTTGTGATTGAAGACATGTTTTGGAAACCTTATTTATCAAGGTTTACGTGAGTGTCAGTTTTATAGAATTACGACTTCACCTGGGCTATGAAAAATGGGTCGGAAAGTCGCTGCTCGCGTTTCCGCCAACCCGGCAGTTTCGAGGGGGCGTTTTCGACAAGGCATATCTTCTTGGTCCGAGCTCCAAATGACGAGAGGCAAGTTTCGTTGGAAAGCTGAAACCACAAGGTTTGTATTGGTGTAGGATTTAGGCATTTATGTTCGTTTATCATGGGCAAGAAATACGTCGTAAGTTCGCCGGTCAATGCTAGCCATTCGAAATCTTTCGAGCAGGGGTTTTTCCGAGTACGTATCTTCCTGGTACGACCTCGGATTTGTGAGAGGAAAAAAAATGGTATGGAAAGCTTGGAGAACAAGGATTTCGATGGTGTCGGGTTTCAAGGTTTGAAGGGCGGCGGTTATTCTAAAAACCCTCTAAAGGTTGTTGTTTAGTTCAAAAGAATCAAAGGGGTTTGTGCGTAATATATCCTTTGGCCCTCGATTTCCGATTCGGATGGAGGTTGGCTATGGACCGGCAAGGGAGTAATGTATGGTCTATAGGATTCGTGTTTGAAAAGGGGGTGGGGTCGGAAAGTGACCGAAAATCGTGTGTTAAGCGAAAGGCCGGGTTTTGGCAATTTGTCGAACACCTCGTTGGCATGCGATGGCAGCGGCCATTTTACTCCTTTCGTAGCACTTGCACCGCTCCCACGTAAGAACGCGTAAGTAAGAACGTTATTCTATGAATGGATTCGGTTTTTACTTAGTTTCATTAAGACGAATTTCATCCGCAACAATAATACGATGCGATAACGTAGGAAAATGAAGGAAATCGGGTTGCGAGCATTTCAAGATGTCTAAAGTGCAGCTTACTTGTTGGAGGCCGTAACACATCAATTCTTCATATTAAAATCCTTGGTATGCTATCATTCAAGCATTGGTACAATCGGGTGGTTAAGGAACGTAAATACATCGATGGACATAAGATCCACTCGACGCCGAGTTCATAACTAGTAAGTTCCAAACGTGGCTGTCCTTAACACGACGACTCATTCCGGAAAGGGAATCTAGATAAGAGATACATGCATGGCGTCACAAAGTTTGTGGATCAAGGACGAAATATACGACAGAAGACTCCCACTAAACGGCAATTCGAAGAAGTAACCAAAAATCGATAAGAGAAAACCATGGAGTTTTACCTTCGAGTCTTACTTTGAGATGGGAGAGGACTTCGTCGAGGTAGGAACTCTCGAAGGGTACGAAGAGGCACCGGCTGGTTCGATGGAAGTGATGGTCTTGAGGAGGTGGGACCAAGATCTCTAACTTCCTTCGCAGTCCTCTACCGCAAAAACCGTTTCCGAGAAGGGGAGGAATGCAAGTGAGGGAGTGAGGCTTTCTGGAGTGAGAGGGAGAGAATGCCGATGGATAAGTTGCAGAGGGAGATGTTTAAGATTTTTGAAAAGATCCCACTTCACTCTAGCGTCCCTTCCTCTTCCTCTTAGATAGATATTCGTGGAAGAGATGTCTTGCTGCTAGGTTTCAGCCAATGGAGCTTCTGCCAGAATCATCATTCTCTCCCTGCCACCTCCTAGGGAACGAAATCTCCTGCCAACAGTTTGCGTGTGCAAAGCGAGAAGCGAGAGAGAGAGATTGGGTGAAGGGGCGGTGGACGGCTCCTCTGCTCTCAAAATTGATTCTCTTCTTTTTTTTATTATTATTATTTTTTTTATTTTTTAAAAAAAATACTACACGTTTACATATATATGTATATATAATATATATAAAATAAACAATCATATCGATAAATTCCCGTATTGAAAATTCGTCTTGATCGTACGATTTAAAAATTTCGCGGTAAACGTTCCTAATAACAACAACAAAAATCCTAGGCGTGTCGATATCAAAATTCGAAAATTATCCGAGTTCGTGAAAAGCCCAAATATTTATAATTACTCGTGAGCACGTCGAAAATTATTTGAAACGAAATTTGAAGTTCTCGTAATGGATTTATTCGGAATTAATAATCGATCTCGCATTATTAAAATAATCGGGGTATTACAACTGGGTTCTGAGTTATAGCAATCGCACTGGTGGAGTCACAGTAGATGGGCACTTCATCCTGAGAAATACCATAGTCTCGCAATTGTTGTCGAAGCCAAAGGATCCGGGCACAAAGAACTTCCAAGCCCATATACTCGGCCGGTAGCGGATGTCGCCACCGAGTGCCGTTTCTTTGAAAACCATGATATCGCCTTGTTCCGCCTAGGAACCGACATGTTCCGTGGTTGATTTTCGATCTATCCTGCATCCTGCATAATCAGCATCAAAATAACCTGTTAGTATAAGATTATCATCAGCAGGATACCATAACCCTGCGTCAGGTGTTCCCTTCAAATATCGTAGAATCTTCTTTGCTGAGTCTATATGACTTCGCTTGGGATTCGCTTGAAATCTTGCGCATACACCTACAGCATAAGTTATATCAGGTCTGCTTGCTGTTAAATATAGTAAAGAACTAATAATAACTTTATAATCAGTAGAGTTAACAAAAGCTCCCTCTTTATCTAGATCGATTTTGAAATTTGTATTCATGGGAATCTTGACTGGCTTGCTTGAGTCGCAGCCGAATCTTTTCAGGAGGTCTCGAGTGTATTTCGCTTGATTGATGAATATTCCTTCAGGTGATTGCTTTGCTTGAAATCCAAGGAAATAGTTCATCTCTCCCATCATGGACATCTCAAACTTCTCCTTCATCATTTTCTCGAATTGTTGACATATAGTCACGTTCCTGCAACCGAAAATGATGTCGTCCACGTAGATTTGCACCAATAGGATGTTATCTCCTAACTTTATGTTGAACAAGGTGCGATCTACTGTCCCCTTCTGAAAACCTTTCGGAAGCAGAAAGTCTGATAGGGTATCATACCAAGCCCTAGGTGCTTGTTTTAACCCATACAGAGCTTTCCGGAGTCTGTACACCTGATATCCCTACTGAAAGCCGGGCGGTTGTTCCACATAGACTTCTTTCTTCAGTACGCCGTTCAGAAACGCTGACTTTACATCCATTTGATATACTTTAAATCTTTGATGCACTGCATAGGCTAGGAACATATGAATAGCTTCCAATCTGGCGACTGGAGCGAAAGTTTCATCAAAGTCTATTCCTTCTGCTTGACAGTATCCCTTGGCAACAAGTCGAGCTTTGTTTCTGACAATGACGTTGTTTTCATCTCGCTTGTTCTTGAAGACCCACTTAGTGCCGATCATGTGCTGATGTCTAGGTCTGTCAACAAGCTCTCAAACTTCATTTTGAACGAACTGGTTCAGCTCTTCTTGCATGGCAATGATCCAGTCGACATCGTTGAGTGCATCCTCTATTGTCTGAGGTTCTTCTGTGGACAAGAAACAAGAATAGAGTGAGCTTTCTCATTGGCTTAATCTAGATCTCGTCTTGATTGTTGCTGATGGATCTCCTATAATAAGATCAGAAGTATGAGCATCGAGCCATGAACGTCTGAGTCTGGCTTCTTCTTCTCGAGACTACTTCGCACACCAACAAGAGTGTTAGGCATTTCGGAGTACCGTTATGTGACCGCAGCAGCTTCAAGCAAGAAGGTTAGGATCTACCGAGCTTCCGTGTTCGTGGGCATTTAGCTCAGGAACATTTGACGTTCCCCCTGAGTTTATATTCTCAGTAGAGGTCTTAGTTACCACTGGGGCTTCCTCATCGATCGTTGTTACCTGATGTTGATTCTGTTCAGTAGAATCAACTAGGTCAGCTACATTGCCTTTGGGATGAGTCTGAATTTCCTCATCGTCTGACTCATCATCCCAACAATGCTGGATCTTTTCGGCTTTGTCGTTTAGTGCGAGATCTTGTAGCTTGCTACTGACATCTTCAGTATTTGTCTTCTTAGATTTCCTATCCCCAGTAACAAACTCATCAAAGACAACATGAGGACTTTCTTCCACGCAAAGAGTCCAATAGTTAAAGACTCTGAAGGCTTTACTGACTCGAGAGTATCCTAAGAATACTCCTTGATCAGATTTGCTATCAAAGACCTTCAACTGATCTTTCCCATTGTTGTGAATAAAGCAAGGACAACCCAAAAATATGAAAATGAGAAATAGAAGGAATTCTCCCTTTCCATAGTTTGTAAGGTGTCTTCATGTGTTGTTGTATAAGCAGTGAGCGATTCTGAGTGTAGCAGGCGGTGTCAGTAGCATCAGCCCAGAACTTTGAGGGTAGTCCAGAGTCTGCTAGGAGCGTTCTTGCTGCTTCTTTAAGTGTTCTCGTTCTTACGTTCAAGCAAGTCCGTTCTCGCGAGGGGTGCGAGCCGCCGATGTCTCGTGCTTGATTCCCTCCTTTTCGCAGTACTCTTTTACTACTGAGTTGAGAAATTATGTTCTTCTGTTTGAGAGAATTCTCTGTATCTTGATGTCCTTTTCCACACTGAGCTTCTTCAACAGCTTGGTAACTCGCCATAACATCGCATTTGTCGGCTATGAAGATAACCCACGTATATCTTGAATAGTCATCAATAACGATGAGGGCATACTTCTCGCCTCTTATAGTCATCGGAGAGACCGGCCCGAATAGGTCCATGTGGTAGCGGCTGAAGGATTCCATCGATGGAAGGTGACGAAATTGGTGGATTGCTATTCTTTGTCCCGCTTTCCCTTCAAGCATGATTCATTGGGACAGTCCTTCCGACTTCGTAGTTCTTGGCTAGCTTGTTCATAGTCTTGAAGTTCAGTGACCGGGTCTCTTGTGCCACGCCCCCATCCCTGTCTTATCACTAGACTTTGTCTGAGCAAGTAAGTAAGCCTCAAGTTCTGCGGTTTTCCAGTTTGCAACATAGATATTCTTCCTCCGCGAACCTGATAACACTGTTTTCCCTGTAGATTTGTCAACATCGCAGAAACCACATCGGATAATGTGGCTCAAATTCTAATACTTAAAGGAAATTGAGTCATATCCCACATCGGATAATTAATGAAGTTTATCATTAATTTTATATATAAATAGATAGGTTCTCTAATTGTTTTAAGTGTGCTTCTACGCATCATAGTCCACATATTATGAGATTAGTTAGTTAGACTAATTGACCATGTTTTGTGGGTATGTGCTTTTAGGCATAGTGGTCATATTCCGAGACCCATTTTTTATTATCTTCTTTATTAGTGGATTGTTTCTCCTGGTCCACGGATGTAGGTCGATTGACCAAACCACGTTAAATTATTTGTGCCTATTTATTTTTTCTCCTTGTGTTATTCTTTGTTATTGTCTCTCGGGTTCTAAGAACCCGTTCGTCACATTTTATGAGGGTTTGAAGATCCTAACAAGTGGTATTAAAGCTAAAATTTGGCTCGTGTTATGATAATGACAATAACAAAGATTTTGGTTCGAGAAATTTGAAGGCTTTTGAAGGAGTTGGAACATGTTTGAGGAGGAAGCACCATGACATGAAGTTTCACTTTATCGGGGTACCGTTTTGCTAAGGAAGATTCAAGTTCTGAAAATTTAAATGATGGATGATCCTTGTTCGAGGGACGCTGTGACTTTGTTGGTATTCTGATTTGGATTAAGCCCATTGAGGCTTTTGCGGAGGCGGTGAAGCAAGATCGTTCTGTGTTCGTGATTAGAGTTTTGGTCGATGTGAAGATTTGTTATGTTGGATTGAATATTAGAGTTTTCGCCCCGGTGGAGATTGTTATGATGTGTCTCAAATTCTAATCCTTAAAAGAAATTGAGTCATATCCCACATCGGATAATTAATGAAGTTTTTCATTAATTTACCTATAAATAGATAGATTCTCTAATTGTTTTAAGTGTACTTCTACGCATCATAACCCACATATTATGAGATTAGTTAGTTGGACTAATTGACCATATTTTTGTGTGTAGGTGCTGTACTGGGCCTAGACCATATTCCGGAGACTCATTTTGTATTATCCTATTTATTATTGAATTGTTTCTCCGCCGCCCATGGATGTAGGTCGATTGACCGAACCACGTTAAATTATTTGTGCCTATTTCTTTTTCTCTTTGTATTATTCTTTGTTATTGTCTCTATTGAGTTTCAATAACCCATTTGTCCCATTTTTTAGGGTCCAAATCCTAACGAACACAAATACCACGTAACCATTTTATTACCCGTTTCTACATCATAATATGAACTTATGATATGTGTGTGTTTCAGGAAAGAACACAATTTAATATTGAAGTGGGACACAATTACGACTGCAAATATGGGACAGGGGATCTGAACCCAACTTTACCAATGCCACCTCATCTTGGATCGAAAATGCATGTTTGTTATAATAAACAGTTAAATACGATATCATTTTAACAAACAATACCATGAATAAAATTGGAAACGATGCATCATCACACGAGCAAACCACTATGACCATAAAACTTACAAGATTATAAGTCCACGACACGCAAGTAACTGGTAAAACTACAATACTTAATTCTAAATTCTAAATAAACAAAACTACAACATATATGGAATGCTAAGCTACTTAGGAGATTTAGCAGCAATTCCTTTCGGCCAGTCTTGATATATTTAACTCAAATAAAATATTTGGAGTTAATTATAAATCACATAGATGTTATGATGAGCAATCCTTGTAAGTTGAGCTCTGATCTGCTAGTAAGGCAGCCTGTAACATACATTCAGACAAAACTAGTTTGATTACAAGCCATCAACACCAAGTCATATAATGTAAATAGTGATTGATGGTGCCGGGTAGCTCACCCCAGCTTAAGAGACATATCAGAGCTCTCGTCATCTTGTGGAGGAGGACCAATGGAGTTGGAGGCAGAGGCATTCACAGATTCTGAGGATTGGCCTTCCTCATAGGCAATGGTGGCGGATTCCACTGCTATATTAATGTTCCTCAGATCATCCGATACATCATGACTCGTCGCCTAGTATAAAATTAAGAAGAAAGCAATATATTAATTTTGTATGCATGTGTTGTTCTGACGTAAAAGGATCAATTTTCACCTGTTGTCTTAGTCGCATGTTCTCTTCCATCAGCAGCTTTCCCTACATGCATGCATCATTCGAAAGATAAAGATCAAAATGAAATGAAATATGCAACTCATTCAATCAGCGCAGTTCATGTTTCGTTGTAACCTTTTCTTGAAGTCGATTGATCTCTATCGTGATCTTCTCGCCCTATATACATATATCAAATCAATATTTAGTCCATTACGATTTAGCTATCAAGACTAATAATTAACTTGTTACCTTTTTCTCCATGACACGGCTAAGTCCAGTCTCAAGGGACTCCTCTAGATCCTGCAACTCCTCAATGCTTAGTTCTTGAAGCTCCTCCCCTCTCATTCGCCTATGTGTAGTTATGATCAGAGAGAAACAGAACGTGTGAAATACCTCGTAAAGTGTATGAGAGAGAGAGAGAGAGAGAGAGAGAGAGAGAGAGAGAGAGAGCGTGTGTTATATGTACCGAAGCTGATGGCTTCTCTCAGCAACTTCTTGGCTTAATCCAGAGTGGTTGCTATCCTCAACCAGCTACCACAGCATTTCACTCAATTACTTTCATAAGTAAAAACGCAAAGTTGAGAAATTCAATGCTACTTAACCAGGAAGAGAGACATACCTGCAGGACAAGTGATGGTTGCTCCAACTTATGAAGGTTCTTTGCATGCAATTTATGTCGTTCGAGAATTTCCTTCATACTACGTAAGATCAAACAAAACAATCCAAAAACTAATTAAGCAGATAAAAATCGCATTAGTTGAAGCTTATAAATATTGTGCCAAAACAGTTGCAGATAACGTCCACCAACATTAATTGCACTCTATTATTAGTTCGCTATCATATATAGGCTCTTAAAAGAACAGTAGGCTGCGTTAACTTATTATTATTGCAAAGACCAGAAAAGGAAAGAGCAACTTCAATACGAGATGCATCTAATTAATAGACGGTTACTTAATTTCTCATTCTAGGAAAATAACATGTTCCCAATCCTATCCTCCCTTGGATCGACAAAACTTATTTAACCTTTTTGTCTAACAATACTAGACGATACTTCTTTTCGCATGATTTCCTAGATGTTTCGTGTTTGCTTCTTGTCGAACTATCCTTTTTTCATGTACGACGAAACCCAATTCTTTAAAAAAGGTAAAAGAAAGAGAGATGCCACCATAATTGTTATCCATTAACGATTATTTAAGGCAATTATTATGTTAGAAGACGTCTTTGCTCTAGTTTCATTTCAAGAGTTGGCTTCTCAGTGTTTGAAACGAAATCAACTACACAAGTTAATCGTTAGTCTAAATCCTCACAGGGATCTTCTCGTCCTATTTTCTGTATCTTATCATTTTTAACCGTAAAGCTCTACGCGCTTACGATTTGATTTTTAGGGTTATTGTAAGACCTGGGACGCTTACAATTAAAATGTGAGTGGGCATTACCTAGTAAGATACAAGAAAATAGGACAGAGGATCCGAATTGGTCTAAATCTAGGTAATCAGGTGAGACATGGACATTTCCTCAAGTATTGTAACTCCAAAATCGTGAAAATGACTCTATTATTAGCTACTTCGTAGTGTAGATAAGCATAATAATGGTCCGATTGAATCTCTAAGGAAATGATTTTTGTCCACATGTATATCAACAAAATAAAACTATGGTATGTTTGACGGCGTTAGAAGGAAAGAGATGGATACTGGTTCCACTTCTTTGGGTGTGGTACATACTAGCTATTCTTATTCATTTAAAAGTAGAGCAATCAACGGTATTAAGAGGAGTAAATATCATAGCAATTAGTCAACATGCTCGAATACGACTGACCTACTACAACCTTGCACCACAACATAGATAGGTTCATCCTTTTTCATCACCCACTCTTTAATAGTCATTTACCTTCAAGCCCCTTGACGAATATATATAATGAATGCATCAATAGTTATGGAAATTAGTCGACCAAGACCAAGAAAAGGTACAAAAATATCCTAATTATAAATTAAATATTTGCACAACTAACTTAAATGATTTCTTCAAAAATTAAATTAATTCACACTTAAAAATGATCGAGTCTAGCTTAAACCTGCTAGTTGCCTCAATTAAATGAAGAAACAAGTAGGAGTAGTGAGGGACCCCATCCCCATAGAAAAGAAACGAACAAACAACATTATCTTTCGCTGTCTGTGCCAGCTGACACCAAACTATTCCGAAAATACATAAATATATGTACGTATAATGTATGTATGCTAGTAAAAGTAGTTGTTCACCATCGGTAAAGGCAAAGACAGAGAAAGACAAACCTGGAGCTAGCATACTCAAAGAGCTTTCCAGTGGAGGAGAACATGATGATAGCAACATCGGCATCGCAGAGAACTGAGAGTTCTTCCGCTTTCTTGAACAGCCCCCTTCTTCTCTTCGAGAACGTCACCTGCCGGGCAGTCACGTTGTCGATTTTCCTGATCTGAATCTTCTCTCGAGCCATGATTAAATCTATTTTGCTGAATTAGAATTAAGCAGCCTCACAAGTTTCTAAATTACGCGTGCCTCGAGAGACCACTGAAAAATGTGGCATTTTCCCATTTTTAGAGGGGAACCAAACGACCCAGTAATATAAAATAGGAAAAGGAAAAAGCCAGGAAAATTATTTGACCCTTGTTTTCATTCAGATCTCGGATGAGATTGAAGAGAGAGATGGTTATCCGAATCCGATGATGAGAGAGAAGGGCCGCCAATACACCACTGGTGTGTGTATATATAAAATAGGAAAGAAATTAAAAAAAAAAAAAGGGGAAGAGAAATCGGTAGCTGTAGCAGTAGAAGGAGAGTTTATTGCTATTATTTGGCAGTCTTGATTGGTACGAGACTGTGAATAAAGATCTGGGTTGTGTGTGGTCTTTCAGCTCGATTTTTGTTTGATTTTTCTTCTACGTTTAGAAAATGCTAAAGTTCACTGTTCGCCTAAAGGCCTCCAATGAATGGATTAGAGAGAGAGAGAGAGAGAGAGAGAGAGAGGTCTGTTAGTATCCAAATTTGGAATGTTAATATGGGAGAGAATGTAGGCCTTTTTGTGGTGAAGCATGTCCCGATTTTCTCTATTATTCAACGTCTTCACTTAATTGCTCATCATTTCCTCTCCAGGTTCATTATACATTTTCCTTTTCTTTTCACTCTAAACCCAATCTCCAGTTTCCTTTTTTATTATTATTGGCCTAGTTAATGTTCAGTCCAAGACAATTAATTCATCTAGTCTAATATATTTATATCTAGTTCAATATGGTTGGGAAGGTTGGATTCACTTAATCATGATGAGAAGGGGTGTTTGTAAATGCTTGTTTTTTTAGCACTTATCTATTTACTCAAAAGTATAAATAATTTTTTAGTGTTGAGAAAATTTGCTTACTACGGCAACCTCTCTAAAATTAAACAACTAAACCGTTTAATTAAGTAATTTTTAAGTATTTATTAAGATGCTTTTAGTGTTTAAATCATCATAACGTCCGAAACGACCATATATATCTACTTTTTATTATTGATATAAAAACCTCATGTTTTTGCTTTAAAATAATTATTTCCAACTTTAAGCAAAAACAAAACAAGAAGTGCTAATTTATTTTTAAGCACTTATTTTTTTATTGACATCATAAACAATTATTTAGTATTTGGAAAATTTGCTTACTACAGCAGCTTTTCTATAATTAAGCAATTGAACTGTTTAATTAAGTAGTTTTTTTAAGCATCTAGTGAGATGATTTTGGTGCTTAAAGCACCATAATTTCCGAAACTACTAAATATAAACCAAAAACTCTCCGTTTTACTATAAATCAATTATTTTCAACTTTAAGTAAAACCAAATAAGAAGTATTTTATGTCCCTTGGGATGTCCCAGCGGTTAAGGTGAGTAGCGCGTGGCCAAAAGTATTGATTTCAAAACCCACTTATTAGAACTGTCCATATCATGTTCATCCTTCAGAACCCTATCACACCCCGAATCCTATGAAATAGGATGAATTGAGACAATATTTTATAAATATGTATTTTTTACATAATTTCTCTAAAAGCTCCTCATCACTATTGAGTGCATATGCAAAAAACTCAGCAATTGTTATCTAATATGCATACTAACAAAGGTGGATCCACTCATGAGCTAGAACGAGCTCTAGGTTAATGTCCTCTTTTTTTTTAGTGCTAGTAATTTCAGAATTTTTAAGGGTTAGCCTAATAATGTGATATAAAGGATTAGAACACGCGATACTAAATAAATATTGTTCTTATGTAATAACCTACAAATTACACTGGACAAAATAAATTCAATCAAACTGAAAAATACATGAGAAAAATTTGTAACAACATAACTCAATTATTGAAATGGAAACCACCAGAATTTATGCAATCGGATAAATTAAATTGTGCACTATTGTCCCCCACTCTATTATCTTACTCCTATTTAAATACCCCCGAAAATAATTGTGTAGAGTGGGTAATTGCATAAATAGCAACATCATTGGTGTACAGGAGAGCTTCAGATTCGTGGAACAAATTCTCTAGA
The DNA here is from genome assembly GCA_028984105.1 of Lavandula angustifolia. Lineage (NCBI taxonomy): Eukaryota > Viridiplantae > Streptophyta > Magnoliopsida > Lamiales > Lamiaceae > Lavandula > Lavandula angustifolia. Next base: position 33,342,947 of record CM054803.1, read on the forward strand.
ATGACCACACGTTCATAAGTGCACTCAACAGTTGTACTACTATACAATGCGCGTCGTTATATTCGATCAATTCTTCACAATTCGCAACGTACAAGTGAAACAAGTTAAAATAAATTTATATAATCCGACAGGAGTACCTTTGGCCAACTCTATGATGCGTCCCACATTTAATTTCGTGATTAATAATACTTTTTATGGTACAGGTTAAAACCACAATTATTTTCAAATGTAAGCGCATTTAATTAGATTCCAGATTCTGAAATGATTTGATTTTCAATTTTTATTTTTCAATATTTTGAATTCAATTTAAAATATAGTATAATACTCCTACTTACTAAAGATGAGATATTTTGTCTTTAATCATAATTTGAATAACAGATGCGTATTTTCCTCGTTATAGATATTATATGTAAAACACCGTTTACAGATATGATCTCAAACAAAATACGTCTGAGCATAAATTGACGTTTTTTCTTCTTTCAAATTCATATTAATTGCCAATACTATCCAGCCTATCCTTTAGGCAACTTGGACATCCTATAAAAGTACAGATATTAGTACCGCGGAAATAAATAATATTGCCTCAATTATTTTGCTACTTGATTATTTAAAAGCTAATCATAATCTTATTGGTTGGTTAATTAAGACAATTCAATTATTACTTTGCCAATATATGCTGTCATCTCATTCATCTTTAGTAGATATCTCATTTATTTCTAATGGTAGATTTTCCATATAATTTGTTGGTTCTTATAAAAAAAAACTACGTCATATATGATATGCTCGATTAATACATTACTTTTATTTAATTAACTGTGATGATTTATCTTTCTTGCAGACTTTACTTCCTGTATAATTGTCTCACATTTATTTATTTAGCAGCTGTAGAGTATTTATTGAACATGTTTAACAATTTAAGTTCTTCCTCTTTCACATTAATGAACTCAATGATTCTGTCGTATTCTTCAACCTCCAGCATCCAAACTTGTTGAGCCTTTTTTTTAGACCCTATTCAAATATACGTGCTTAAAGGTTGCACGGAGTGTAAGTAACCAAAGGCGGAACCAGAATTTATAGGTGGGGGGCGAGATTTATCGGAGTTCGGGGGCGGAGCCCCTGAAATTTTTTTTGGAGAAAAGATAATATAACAATGAGTATAAGGAAGTCAAAAGTACTTATAACATATACAAATGACAAAATAATAAGTCTAAAATAATATACAAAACCCATAAAAACGACAAAAATAGCGAGTCTAAAATTGTGATCTACTCTTTCTCATGTTATTGAACTCATCAATAATTGAGTCAATATCAAAATTCTCAGCAATTTCATTCTCAATGCTCATTATCATAGAACCAAGTAGAAAATCATCTTCCATTTTATTCCTTAGCCTTGTCTTTACAAGCTTCATTTTAGAAAATACTCGTTCATTTTATTCCGGACGCGGAGGATGCTGGATGCGGTCTACGCCTTTAACTCTCGGCTCTCAATTCTCGTTGTGTAGCTGTCAGCTGGGCAATTTAATTTAATTGCTTGTTGGGCTAATTGATGTTGTTTGGGTTAATTGTTGTTGTTGGATTAATTGATGTTGTTGGACCACTTAATTTAGTTCATGTTGTTGGGCAACTAATATATTTTTAAATTCGCTTCCATATATTAAATTTTCGTAAAATAGGGGGATGCGAAAATATTTTTTTCATAAAATTTACACATAAATTTCGACTTCGACCCAAAAAATAGGGGGTGCGGTCGCACCCACCCGCACCCCCTGGTACCGACCCAATCGTGATAACCAAAACCGTTAACCATGATTCGGTTATAATCCATAAACGCTTTGAATGGGTTAACAACAATAAATTAAACAAAAGCTTTAATTACAGAATTATAAAATAATTTTTGGGGTTAGTTATTTGCAATAAATGAATTTGAGATAACTAGAAAATATAGTAGTATTAAATAAAACCTACTTTTTGAGGTGGTTGGTTAGGCCGTTTGTTAGTTTTGTGGATTCGGGCTCCTTTTGTTTGTTAGTTTTGTGGATTCGGGCTCCTTTTGTTCGACCAATAATACAATCAAACTGGCCCAATTAACATTGGCTCGTCTATTGGATTGTACTGTCCGTCTAATTTTAAATTCTAATTCTTTTATAAATAATCTCGTAGTTTCCACTTTCCACCATAGTTATCCATAGTACTTATGAAGAAAGTTAAATATTGTTAGTTGGGATGATACAATGGTTGAGTTCAATGGATTATATTGTTAGTTAAATATTATCACTTTATGGCCGAAAGTCATAGTTTCATAGTATAGTTTTGTATTATCTGCATGATCAAGAAAAAAACTAAACTTATTAATATGCATCTTAAATAACGGTTGCGCGTTTAAAAAAAAAAACTAATAAAGACTTAAAGATCAATAATTCACAAATATCTCATTAATGCGAGTATTGTCCTACTTTTATATTAGAAATAAGTTTTTACGACATAAAGTCAAGAATGAAATTGAAACTAACTTATAAGCATTGTTTAGTAGACGAACATAGAATAGTTTATTCACATTATTCTTTTGGGATGACATATTGACATAGCGGTTAAGGTGTTTGACTTGTAGTCGTGGGTCTCGAAATCTACTGACATCGCTCAATGCAAAAAAAAAAGGATTACTTGAGAAAAGAAAAGGAGAGAGTAATACAATTACAGTATTGGAAAAAAATAGTTTATTCACATAGATCTCCATCTCATATGAAAGAGTTATTTAACAAATCACATTGTGACATTAATATCTTTCATAAAATAAGAAATAGACATATATCTGTCCATCCGTGCGAGAAATGAACTTTTCACGACATGGGGAGCTAAGATTGTCTTAATAAGAATTGAAACTCGTAACAAACACGCAAAAACAGCATTTGTACAAAAAGTTCAAACAATGTATTAGCTGTCTAAATATAGTAGACTTGTATAACATGAACAACACGAATTATATAAAATTGTATGTAAATAATAATTGGAAAGATTAATTACTGATTATTTCAAAGATGCAAATTACTCAGCATCTTATACTCATATTTTAGTTTAATCTTCGAAAAGAAGACAACAAGTTCGTAAGATGGGCAACACCATTATATGAAGTGCAAATATGTTATGAAAAAGTAAATAAAAGAGATCAATTTAAATTCATGAGCTGGGTTTGTCCCCAAAAGGTTGTTTTCTATTATTACTCACTGTTGGCAAATCGAGTGTTAAAAACTCAAACAAATGTTTTTATAGTATGAAATAATTCGAAAATGATTTGTGATTGATATTAATTTATATATATAATATAGGAAATGAATCATATAAAAAGTTTGATTAAAATAAAAAACAAAAAGAAATTTGCTTTCTTCATTCTATTAAACTTCTTGGTGCTTGAAGTGTGTGTGTATATATATATATATAATAATAATAATAATAATAATAATAATAATAATAATAATAATATAATAATAATAATACTGTTGTCTTAAAAATGAAAAAAGATGACTAGTTTATGGTTGGAAAAATAAGATGGTTTTAGAAATTCAATCTCCCTCCAACACAATCCAAAAACGTAGTCATCGAAATCTATGACTATGAGTGGTGAGAGCGAAGCCTCAGTCCGCTGCAAAAACAATCTCTAAATTGAATTTATCTGTGAACCCAAGTGTCCAAATGTGTCCTACCTTAACACCACCCACTCACCCCTCCTTTGAACTGGATTACGGTAAAACTGAAGAAACAGTTTGAGAGGACATAATCTCAGTAGCATACGGAGAAAGAGGAGGAACTCATCTCTCCTATCCTCTATTGGACACCCCATTTTCACTTTGCTGTACATTTTTGATTTTGTACTTGTTATTCGTCGGATTTCTTCGGTTTGGGGGAAAATGGGGAGCAATAACCGGTGGAACTGGGAGGTGGCGGGATTTGAGCCGAGGAAATCGGTGGAGCAGAGAGATGATAGCCGGAGGGTGCCGGCGCCGCCGCGTCGCTACTCGATGTCGATACCTTCGCGGTCGGAGCCGCTCAAGCACGCCGTCAGCTCCAAGTTTGCACGATTGAACGATAAAGTCAAGGTCAGTGTCTTGCTGGCTACATTGTTTGACTGTGTCCTGCCGAATGGTCTGATTTTGTTCTTCGTTTACTTTCGGATAGGGGTTTGGTGTGCTCAGCATTTTCAATTATGTCAGCATTTTAAGCTGATTGACGGTTGTTTGCCGGGTTTGTTTAAGTGAGTGAGAGCTGGTCTGTTGTTTGAAGGGGGGGGAGGGGAAGTAATTGGCTGTTTAGTATGAAAGAATAAGCTGATTCCAGCTCCTTTCTCACCAGTCAATTATCGCAGGGGATTAAGACGGTTGAAATCATTGCCTCAATAATTCTCTTTGTTGGGAATTGTCATTGATTGGAGGAAGTAATTGACTTTAGTATGCCATAATATTGTTTTTAGTTGGTTCCAGTCCAGCCCAAATTCATAGTATCTAGGGGAAAAAGAGTTCCTGGGCAAGCATATGAAACTGTTTAAACTAGGTGAGAATTAAGAAGTATAGAAAACATGGCCGCTCTGTAGAAAATAATCGTGGTGTTCTATCCCGTCTGTCTAATACTTGCAAGAAACAGTTTATTCTAGACGTTTTAGAATACAAACGCTTGAGAAAGAAATGAGATTTCTGTTGAAAATCTTAAGTCAATTATTTGTGGTTGCCTACTGTCAACTTTTTTCCATCTTGGATAAGTACCCGCTCCACCATATTATTGCAGAGGACTACATTTTGCCATTACAGAAGGATATTGTTTGTAGAAAAACTTTTTAATGCTCTTGCAGGCATTGGATATTTACCCACTGGAAGGGCTTTAGAAGTTATTAAGAAACAGAGAAATTTGACAAGGGGTAGGCTACCGTATGGGTACTATACTTAAATAGGTTTTATTGCCTGTCTTGAATGTAGAATTAAAACTACAAGATAAAAACATTTTGTAGCTTATGCCCATGCTTTGCTGCAACATGATATTTCTTAGATTGGAATAAACTTGTTAATACAATCATATGCCCTTGAAAGCACATATATTGTGCTCATCTTCCAAGATATTGGTAACATAAATGTCCACATTAATAGCAAAACAAAGGTATTCTGTTCTTTTGATGGAAGTTATGTTTGATGCGAGTGGTAAATGAGGGACTAGGGATATGCTTGATTCATCCTCGTTTAATTTGAGTTGTCAAACTTTGGGGTTTCTTCACCATCGAAAAGGACAAGTGTTCTTTTACTATTATTATTATTTTGGGTTGGTGGGGGGGGGTCATTGTACTGGCCGTGTGTTGGTATCTTTGGTTAGGACGAAAAGAAGGATTTTATAGCATCACAAATAATTATTTGTAGGATGTGTGAATAGTGTCAAGTTTAGAGTCACTTGGTGGATTTCAAGTCATGAAGAGTTTAAGATTTCTATGTTGTCAGAAGATTCAAGGGATTGGACCTGTGTAATTAGTTCAGTTGCTCTTATTAATTTGGAAGGACTCTCCACTATGACTGTTTTGTTACATATTCTAATAATAGTTCTACCTCTTGTGAAGAAAATGATAATGATGCTGCTGAGAAGTCTCTACTTATTAATGTGTTATCTACATGAGGTTTAAGATATTCTCGGGTTCACAGAATTGGCAAAAAGTGAAAAATCTCTGTGACCAGATAAAGTTGAGAAGCCATCATAACACCACAGGGCATAAATTATCTTCATTACGGTAGTGTTTGGAAGGGCTTAAATAAGGAGCTTCTGTTTTTTTTTTTTTTGTTGATAAACTTTTTTTTTAATGTTTGGGAGTACATGCTTCTGTTTTTTTAGCTTAAAATAAGAAAGAATAAGCACAAGCCCAGAAGCTAGTATTTCGAGGTGCTTTTAAGCTTTTTTTTAAATTAAGCTACTTTTTTTTTTTTTAATTAGTAATCGAAACACTGTCAGCTTTTGCTTAATAGAAACTTTAAGCAGCTTTAAGCACAAGTAGCTAAAAGCTGCTTAGATAAGTCGTTCCAAACACTGCCTACAATCCTTATCATTTTTTTTTTCATCGAATCATATCTGTTACAGGGCAATTAACAAATTCATTCAAATAATAAGGAAGAAAATGAAATTGAATATAACCAACTTTCATGTACTAAACAAGTTACCTACAACATCATCCTTTCCATACATAATCAGCCAGTTATTGATTACCAGTAAAAGAAACAGCATATACACCAAACCCCATCAACTCCCATGTTATAAAAGAAGAAACAATTCAAACATATTATGTTGTATGTTGATTTTATTTCAGTGTTTCCACCTTTTTCTTTAAACAGCATGCTCGTACTCTGTACTTGAAATGATCACCTTTACTTTTTTTGAGCAGCTAGTCAGAGAAGACTACATGCAGTTAAAACAAGAAGCCATTGATCTTCAAGAATATTCCAGTGCAAAACTTGATCGAGTGACACATTACTTAGGGGTACTTGCTGAGCAGACTCGTAAACTGGGTAAATTGTGCTGACTTTTTACTAAAGTTTCAAATTTGGTTCGATGTGCGGCAACTTTGGTCAAAATTGTTCTATTGAACAATTGCAATATTCACATGACTTAGTTTTCTTACTCCTGATGTTCTTGGGTTGTTTAGTTGTGAACATCCTCTGTTTCACCTCGACTTATTTTGTATTCAATGAACTCAATGTTTCCACCATAATAACGATTTCGTCTCTAGTGCTAGTTGGTGTCTGCTTCTGCTATAACTTTATACCAATATTACCTCTTAGGGTCATATCCTTCTGATGCAAATTAGGCTTGACTCTACATGAGGTTTAGAGATATCAACCTCTTAATATGTTTTGTCTGTTTATGAAAAGATATATTTAACTAATAAGAAGCAAACCACCTACTTCCAGATCAGGCTGCTCTTGAAACAGAAGCTAGAATATTCCCACTGTTATCTGAGAAGAAAAAGTTATTTAATGACTTATTGACAGCCAAAGGTACTTACTTATACCTCAAGATTTCTGAAATTCTCTTCCTGCATGTTATAAAAAAAGCTATATGCGTGATAACCAGACTATTCTGAACCTGTTGGACAAACATATTGCAGGGAATGTAAAGGTGTTCTGTCGCGTGAGGCCTGTATTTGAAGACGAAGGCCCAGATATTGTTGAATTTCCTGATGATTATACCCTTTGTATAAAAACTGAAGATGACAGTCTCACCAATTCAAAGAAGGAATTTGAGTTTGACAGGGTGTATGGGCCTCATGTCGGACAGGGTGGAGCTCTTGTTTCTGATTTACTTTGCTTCTGCTGTTTAAAGACTGTACTAACTTACAAGCTTCGTCTATGCAGCTGATCTCTTTTCTGATATTCAGCCATTTGTTCAGTCAGCATTTGATGGATATAATGTTTCTTTATTTTCCTATGGGCAGACCTCATCAGGAAAAACACATGTTATGGTATGTCTTATCCTACTCTTCCCATCCTGCATTATTTCTCCACAAAATTGATTTGTTTACTGTTGTTTATTGACTGCAAATGTCTCTTACATATTCCCTTATTCGTTTGATACATGTGTAGCTTTGGCATGTAATATATTTACACTTAATCATGATCCCACATTTTCGTTCTATAAAAAAAATTATAATGAACTGCATTAGAATATGAAAGGAAGTGAGGTATATCCATGTTATAAAAAATGATCATGATATATGATACTCTGTTTCTGATCGCCTTCCTGTCTTCCTCCAGGAAGGATCTAGTCATGATCGTGGTTTATATGCTCGATCTTTTGAGGAGCTCTTTGATTTATCCAACTCAGATTCAACTTCAACTTCTCGATATAGTTTCTCAGTTTCAGTCATTGAACTTCATAATGAACAGGTTCCTCTTCATCTACATCATAATGTAGTGAAACACTAATGACGGGTTATTTGCAACTGCCTCCCATGGGTTGGATCTTTGGCATGCACACATCTTGTGATGTTGTTTTAGTAATTACTTTAGAAATTGAAGTAAGAGTACTTTAAAATTACAAAAATAAATAAATAAATAACAAAAACATAGTGTGACTTAGAAGTTCTCTTATTGCTGATATATTGTTTTACACAAAATACTTGTATTTTGTAGACTTCAAAACGTAGAAGTAGACCAATATGTTAGTGCAGGATCTTGTTGTATAGTTTAGCTGATATCAATTACTTTCTACATCCTCTGATTTCCAACTGTTAGAGGTCTTTGAAATTAATACTATGAAGTAGAAGCAAATAAGATAAACTATTACCCTGTCAGGTTGCTGATCATGAATCTCCACTTTAGTGTCGAAAAAATATGAACTGGAAAACTTAATTTTAATATCGTATAAATTAAAAAATTGTTTTTTTAATGAAGAAGCAAAACATTTAGAGACTCATTTAACTTTCATTTGAAGTATTGTTTTGTTGGACTAGTAGACATCTAGTATTATTTCTCATTTTAAATGGGGACTTATACATTTGAAAATCTGTGAACCTTTTTCAACATAGAAATTTGTTATAATGCTCCTTTTGCATTTTAAATTTTTCTATCAGACTGTTCCCGAAACTAATCTGAACACTTTATGTAATTTAAAACACCTCAAAATCTAGAATTTGTCATACTTAGTTATCCCTTCCAGTAGAAACTATTATACGTTTTAAAATATATATAATACTTTTTCCCTAATGTATATGGATACCAATAATATATAGGATATGGATCTTTTGCTCTTTAAGCACAGTTTGATTTTTAAAGCTTTAACCAAATTGTGTAAGTGGGAAGGTCTTTGCCAAATATCCATACCTTAGGGGAGGCAGATGTAAGCCTCTAAACCTCAGATGAGGTAGAAACAGTAATAGTTCGGACATGCTGATTCTGGACCTCACCTGTGCTTTTGTAGATAGCAGATTTGCTTCTGGAATCTGGAAGTACTCAACCAAAGGTCTTCATTGGATCATTGGAGTATGTTGTAGAACTTGTCCAGGAAAAAGTTGAGAACCCCATGGAGTTCAATAGAATTCTCAAAACAGCATTTCACAATCGAGGAACTGACACCTTGAAGTTTAAAGTTTCCCATCTGTATGGTTTATCGATGTTACTGCATTTTTAGTCTTGCTTTGCTTATTTGTGCTTGTTCTTTGGCTTGTGTGTTTGTTTTGTTTTTTCACTCCCTTTAATGACCTTATGTCTTTTTTTTTTTTTGTCGAAAAAATACATGTCTATCAATCATAAACTTGAAAGATTAAAAGATCACCTGCTCCTATCATAGATTTGTAAAAAGTTCCATATTTCTTGTAGTTTCTGTCCACAACAAAAGTTTTTTCCTTTAGCACCCCTCATCTGGAAAATGAAATTATAGGAATTTAAATGAAAAAAATTCTTGGCTATTGCATAAAACTATACATGCTTTAGAATGCTCTTTTCTAAGCATTTCCATGAAAGAATGGATGATATGGTAATTGATTAGGATGTATGTAACTAATGGGCCTGAGTGAAATGATGCTTAAAACTATTAGTGCAGACTTGGATGCATAGGTAGTACCACAGTCTTGGAGTTAGTTTTTGTATTTACTTTGGTATTAAATTGACTAGGATATGTTGCAGTTGACTATTCCTAGAGTGGGTATGTCAGATAACAATAATGCATTTCAATTCATGTAAAATTAAGAAACATAATTGCTGCATATTATGTTTCATGGTTGCTGTATTCCACTTTATTTTTGAAAGACATAAACACCTATCCTATATTCTTCTCATTTTATTATTTGTTCCTCTCTGACTTGTGTTTTGTAGGATTGTCATTATACACATATACTATACGAACTTGATCACAGGTGACAACATACACAGCAAGCTTTCTTTAGTTGATTTGGCTGGAAGTGAGAGCACAAGGGTAGAGGATGAAACTGGTGAACGTGCAACAGAATCGTTGCATGTCTTTAAATCCCTCTCAACGTAAGTTCAACAACTGAGTTTGTTCTGTACGTATGAATTATTAAGTTGATACAAATCCATTGATGCAACTTCGGTTGCTTTTCATTTATTTAACTGCATTCTAAACCATTTTGACATGATATTTGCTGTAACACAAGTGTCATATTGATTTGCCTTGCTTCTTGCTTTATTTAGTTTATTCAATCAGTAACCTGATGTTTAGAGGTTTCTTTTTCTGCATACTCACTCATTTTGATATTTCTCTGTTTGCTTGTGTGTGTAAAAATAGTTCTACATTTCCTTTTTCCTTCATGTGAAAGGTTATTGAAGATAGGAAAAGGCTATCTATATTTTTAATGGACACACAGATTAGCTTTCTATTTATTATTCCATTATTGCTGGTTATCTTTCTACTTTTTATTCTATTTTTAAGGTTATTGAAGAATATGTTCTTCTTACCCATGCTCTTGGACTTCTTTGTGCTATGTTCTCCTCATTTTCATATGTAAATGCTAATGTCTGCAGATTGGGTGATGTTTTGGCATCCTTAACTTCCAAGAAGGATAATATTCCATTTGAGAACTCAGTGCTAACAGAACTTCTGGCCGATTCACTAGGTAATAGTTACCCATGCCCGGGTTTTCAATTCATTTTTGCATTTCCCTGCCCTGTAATTTATGTCGTGATTCCACAGCTAATCCGTATAAATTGTATTTCTTGGAGTTGATGTCTTCTGCTTCTGAACTTAAATGCATGGTGTTTTATAAAGTGTCTTTATAGGATTGATACCTTTGCTGCTGTCCATTTGAATGCTAATCTAGAGGTTTTGTAGATTTCCAATTGTTAGGATATGCATTAAAATTTGTGCGAAGATTGGGACTAGTTTCTGATTATTTATTTCTTTTGGGGTTAAGGATTCTTGAACTAGGGAAAAGCCTTGTATATTGTTGAAGAGTTTATTTTATTTGTGTTTCTTTATACTTAGATATCTCTACTTAGATAAACTTTATATTAGGGGGTCAACTATTTTTGTACAATTTAACTTGCATATAGTCGATTAGTGAAATACTTCATGCTACTTTTGCTCTCAATCCAATGTCTTACGGGAATTTATATATGACGTCTGTGGTATATGTTTCCCTGAGATCTAGACACCCAAAACCCACTAATGAATAATTAATTATGGCCAAGGAACTGTGTCAAAAAAAAAGAAAAAGAATAAGAAGCAGGGTTGAGACATGCAAATACATGACTACTCTTCTTTCTTCACTTGCACCAATATAAATTCGATTATCTTCCCATCATTGAAAATTACTACAATCTTCCATATTTGTTTCTTAAATTCTTCAGGCTTCCTTGGCAATTAATACTCTGCTCTATCATCATCATGTATGCAGGTGGAAGCTCGATAACATTGATGATTGTTAACATCTGTCCTGATGTGCTCAGCATGTCTGAGACACTATCATCCCTAAATTTTTCTTCTAGAGCTCGAAATGCTGTGTTGAGCCTTGGAGATCGAGACACAGTCACAAAATGGAAAGATATTGTAAGACTGCGTAGTTTCTTTTTCAATAGGGATCAATAGATAAAAATGCTGACATGTTTTATCCTCCTATCAAACTGGAGTTTTAGTAGTGGGTGGGGGATGGAAAAGACTTATCTCAAGATGATGATGTTTTATATAGACTTGCCTTCAATAGACGAACTCTCTTGCTCACTTTACATCTAAATAGATGCAGGTCATGTGTGTATCAGATATTGATAATCACATAATGCATGTATGTAGGCTAAAGTATGTGATAAGTTGTTCACTAATTCTGCTGCAAATTTCTTGTAGGCCAATGATTCACGTAAGGAATTGCTTGACAAGGAAAAGGAAGTTAGTGACTTGAAGTTAGAAAGCATTCAACTGAAGCAAGACTTAAAGCATGCAAACGACCAATGTGTTCTACTCTTCAATGAAGTTCAAAAAGCCTGGAAAGTTTCTTTCACATTGCAGTCAGATTTAAAGGTTTGTGGTGTTGTGGTTTTAATGTGTGGTTGTGAAGTACTGGATTATTCTGTGATTCTGTCACACCTTCACTCTCAGAATTTGTTAAATAATAATTCATGCCACCATTGGACAAGGTGCTATTTTTGGATCCATATTATTTTGTTATTATGGTTCTTGAACTGACAGTGACCAAGTTAAGGAGCATTAGGTTTCTTGACAATCTGGAATTTGTTTTTCTGTTCACTGCAGACCGAGAATGTAATGCTTGCAGAGAAGCTTAAAATAGAGAAGGATCAGAACATGCAACTGCGGAACCAAATTACACAACTTTTACAGGTGGAGCAAGATCTGAAATTACTGATAGAACCAAAGGATTCAACTATTCAAATGTTGCAGGTTTGGCTTAGAAATTATGTATTAAATTCCTCCGATCTCTGTGGTAGATTTGGCTGTGATCAGTTGACTCAGATCCTGGGATACATGCAAAGTTTATTTTCTTTACTTCTGCATTGAGTGTTTTCATGCATCTTGTAGAGAAAAATGAAATGCTGCATACTTCGTATATGTTTAAATGAACAACAGAGCCATGCGTTTGTCCCTTCTTGTCTTCTAAGGATATAAACAAGTTATGATGGTAGCACTTTGAAATAAGTTCAGGGACATACAATATCTTGGTTTAAGTTTGATTGCTTCAGCAGTTCCTTTGTGGCTTTGTGCTTCAGTGTTGTGAACGAGTTACATCTTTGTTTTAACTTTGAGGTAGGAAATGCATAGGCTGCTCAAGTTTTGTGTTTATTGGTTTATTTGATGTCATGTCCTAAATTTTTATCAAGCAATAAACTAGACGTTTCTGAAGCTAAATTTACTGTGTATCCTTCTGAAGATTTAACTGTATGACTGGTTTTGACTCTAATTATGTCTGTTGCCACTTTGTAGGCCAACCTGAAGAGCATTGAGTCACAATTGAATGAAGCTCTTCTTTCCAATGGGACAAGGACAACAAATCGCTCTCAATCACAGGCTGAAGAGCATTCAAGCGACAAAGCCTCCGGAGATGACATGGATTCAGCTGCAGTTACCAAGAGACTTGAGGATGAACTGAAAAAACGAGATGCACTCATTGAGGTACTTAACCGTGTTAACTATCAACAAGACTTATCTTGTCTGATATCTTTCCACCAATCTTCCCTGTTCTACAATGGGGCTAGAAAATTGTGTGTCCTCTGGTAGTGTGACAAACTTGTCTGCTTGTCCGATTCCTCTTAATTTTCTTGTCTGTTAACACTACATAGAGGTATTGTGTCTTTTGCTGGTATTTCATTATCCTTAAGTTAAATGTTAGGTGAGTAAGTTTGCCATTTTGGTTTCTTTATTTGGCAGAGGTTACATGAAGAGAATGAGAAGTTGTTTGATAGACTAACTGAAAAAGCTTCATTAGCTGGATCACCACAGGTTTTAATCTTCTATACAACTTATCTTAGAGATGCTATATTTCCGTGGGCTGTGAGCACTCATAACTTGCTTGATGATTCTCTCAGGTATCAAGCCCATCTCCCCGCGGACCACTTAGTCAGTCTCGTGACTTGCAAAGGTTTCTTTATTTTGCTTTGGGAACAACTTAAACTTGGTTTTCTTTGGCTATATCTTCTTGATAAATTTGCCTTCTCTGTTTTCTTCTACTAAGACTCCTAATTGATCCGTGTGAATCCTCCATTTAAATTCTTTGCAACAGGAACGATAATACCAATGCCAAAGGACGCCCTGGTGTTGGTGGTTCACCTCTAGCCTCTGAAAAGAATGAGAGAGCTATTACATTGGTTAAAACTGGTACCGATTTAGTCAAAACTACCCCAGCTGGTGAATATCTTACTGCTGCCCTGAATGATTTTGATCCAGAACAATATGATAGCCTTGCTGCAATCTCAGATGGTGCTAACAAGCTCTTGATGCTGGTAGGACATTCAATTGGAACTCTTGAGTTTAAAAAAGTTGAAGTTTTTTTCTGTTTTTGCAGCCTTCTGATGAAATTTATTTTACATGGTTTTTTGTCTCATCTAAGAAAAGCTTGGTGATCGGTAATAGCATAATGTCGCCTTTCATGGAATTCAGCTTCCTGATTACTGCTTGTTTTGCTATGTGGTAGGTACTAGCTGCAGTCATTAAGGCAGGTGCTTCCAGAGAGCATGAAATACTTGCTGAAATAAGAGATGCTGTTTTTGCTTTTATCCGTAAAATGGAGCCCAGAAGAGTGATGGACACCATGCTTGTTTCCCGTGTTAGAATTCTCTACATAAGGTCCCTGCTTGCCCGTTCCCCAGAACTACAATCAATTAAGGTGTGCTCCCTGCCATGTGCCAATCTAATGGTTGAACAAGCAAATGTTCTAAATTAATTAAAATGTTCTTTTTATGCAACCAAACAAAAAGGAAAAATAATGTAAATGCTTTCTTTGCTGTAAGGTTCCTCCTGTTGAGCCCTTTCTTGAGAAGCCTAATAATGGACGTATTAGAAGCTCTAGCCGTAGTAGCAGCCCAGGAAGATCTCCGGGGAGCTATGATCCCAACTCAAGGAACATGTTGGTTACGGATCAAATTCAAGGGTTCAAAGTAAATATAAAACCAGAAAAGAAGTCAAAATTGTCATCAGTAGTTCTCAAGATACGCGGTATTGATCAGGTAACTTGTGTATTATGTTTCTTCTATTAAGTCTCAGTTCTTATGGAGCTATTTTATTATGAATATTGAATGTGAGTTAACAATTATAGGAGGCGTGGAGACAGCATATAACAGGTGGAAAACTCAGGGAAATAACTGAAGAAGCAAAAACATATGCAACTGGGAATAAGGCTCTTGCAGCTCTTTTCGTTCATACTCCTGCTGGTGAGCTCCAGCGTCAGATCCGTAATTGGCTTTCTGAGAACTTTGATTTCCTTTCGGTTGCTGATGACATGGTAGCTGGAGCAACTGGTCAGCTGGAACTTCTCTCAACAGCCATAATGGATGGTTGGATGGCTGGACTTGGAGCTGCCCAACCTCCTGTAACTGATGCTCTTGGCCAGCTTTTATCCGAATACGCAAGACGTCTGTATACCTCTCAACTCCAACATTTAAAGGTTTGATCCTACAGTCTTCTTTAGATTTGCATCTTTGAGCTGGAACAAAGAAACACTACTAATATCATATTACACTGGCCCATCAGGATATTGCAGGTACTTTGGCGTCTGAAGCAGCGGACGACTCTGCTCAAGTATCTAAGCTACGATCAGCTCTTGAATCTGTTGATCACAAGAGAAGGAAGGTCTGTATTATGTATCAGTAATTAGTTAATTATTCATATGCACCCTGCTTAATGTTTTTCTTGAATCAGATTTTGCAACAAATGAAAAATGACGTGGATATGTTAAATTTGGAAGACGGTGCAATGCCCATCCGGAATCCTTCCACTGCGGCTGAGGATGCAAGATTAGCCTCATTAATATCCCTTGATGCCATACTGAAGCATGTCAAGGTTTTCATCCTCTTCTTCAATGCTGTTATATTGCTCTCTCTATGGATTAATTAAGAGCCGTAAAATTTGAACTTTTTCTTCTTGTTTAACAGGATATAATGAGGCAAGCCTCTGTAAATGTTCTGAGTAAGAGTAAGAAGCGATCGATGCTCGAGTCTCTAGACGATCTTTCTGAACAGATGCCTTCTTTACTCGATGTTGACCATCCTTGTGCTCAGCGACATATTTCAGAAGCTCGCTATGCTGTAGAGGTATGCATATAAGGTGCTTATGATGATCAAAAGTTGATTCCTTTTAAACTTTTATTTGGTTCTCAGTCGACTGTAGAAGAGGAGGATAAGCTCCTAGAAGCAGGACATGGTTCTGCAGAGACGACACAGAGCTCGGAAACGGACGTGTCGCAGTGGAATGTTTTACAGTTCAACACAGGCGCCACAACCCCATTCATCATCAAATGCGGAGCCAACTCGAAGTCGGAGTTGGTTGTTAAGGCGGATGCACGAGTAGAGGAGCCCAAAGGCGGTGAGATTGTCCGAGTTGTTCCAAGACCAAGTGTTGTTGAGAACTTCAGTTTGGATGAGATAAAAGAAGTGTTCTCAGAGCTACCGGAGGCTCTAAGCGTGCTGGCTCTAGCAAGAACAGCAGATGGAACCCGAGCTCGATATTCGAGACTCTATAGAACTCTCGCCATGAAAGTTCCTGCATTAAGGGACCTAGTTGTTGAGCTTGAGAAGGGTGGTGTACTCAAGGATGTCAAATCATGAGTTTATGTAATAGAATGTACTCGAGGATGACACGTATAAATCGAGAAAAGAAGCGGATCTTGTGTAATTTTTGGCTTCCCATCACTATTCTGACCTTGTTATGTTTATGGGATTTATATGTAAATACTGTTATTGTATTATGTGGTGGTTGGTGAACTAATGATAAGAAGATGACCCAACTTGCACTTCTTCATACTAACCCAAGCTACAAAGTATTCATAATTCAAACTCCTAACAATTCTTCATCAATTTAACCCTATAAGTTAGTGACATGAATTTCGGTTGTCATCGCAAATCATCAAACACTTGTGACATTACAAGTTATCAATCAAGAAATCATCAATGGCAGCCACCAACTTCCGCCTTCTCTCCTTAATCATGGTGGTCTCACTCTCTAGCCTCCATACAAGCCAGGGCGGCGCGCCACCTACTCCAGACGACTCAGCCAGGGCTACCTACCATCCCGCCGCTGCCCAAGGCCACCTTGCCACCATTGCCCGCCATGCCAAACATGCCAGCAGCCGTACTGCCGCCGCTACCAACCATTCCGAAGATGGCGCTACCTCCACTCCCAGCCACCCCACTGCCGACCATGCCTTCATTTCCTTCAATCCCAACTACAATTCCCTCTTTCCCTTTCTTCTCACCGCCGCCATCAAACTAGTCACGCCTTAAACTGTCCTCTGTCATTCATTTGTTTCCTAAGGCTATAGTGCTCTTATTCTTCAGTGTTTCTTGGTGCCATTTGTTTTTTTTTTTTTTATATCTTTGAGCAGTTGGCTGTGTTGTGCCTTGTCATGTTCAGTGGACACTATTTCATTTATATTGAATATCATAACTTAGGTCTATTTATCATTACAACTATCAAAACTATCAGAAACGTTGAATAATTTGATCTAAATATCACTTATTTGAAAAAATATTTTCTTATGTAATGCCCAATTTACAAAACACTTAGTATGAAAAATAAACTAAATAAATCTTTTCATAAAAAGAAAGGTTCAATGTGAAATCTCATAAGCAACGGAAATCTTAAGATAAATATTAATGGTGACTAATAGTTCTCAAAAATAAAATGTAACAAAAATGCATAATTCATGATAAAAACTAGTTTAATGCAATAATAAGTTTCATAAATCATTCCTCATGTGACCATCATCACCAACACCTCTACGCATCGGCCGAGCCCATTTCCTGAAAAATGTTAAAACAGTGGGTTGAGTGCCCATTTCCTGAAAAATGTTAAAACAGTGGGTTGAGTACGATGACTCACTGGAAGATGTACACATTTTCCAAAATTATATATCACACAGATAAGACATGACAAATTAGATCATGGAAAGAGATACTCGATCACACAGACCATAAACTTTTCAAACGGTTCAATTTCGACTGATAGCCTGATTTTGATCGATTTTTCAGAGGATTCGATTTCGATCACAGGGCCCGATTTCGACCCTTCCTTTTATGCTTGTCATAAACACATGAAATATCAAACTCAACATATAATAAAGATAAACAACAACATTCCCCACCTTGACCTTGGTTTCGAAACAAATATGGGTATCAAGTGGTTAAGTCCTGCACAACAACCCTAATATGAAATAATTTAAATCTTAATGTCGTGATACGCATGCAACAATTAATAATTTCATAAACTCGCATACATTGTACATCCATTAAATCATATCATACATCAAAGACAACTTAAACATATCTATACAACAAGTTGTTCACTACTAGAACTACAAATTACAAATTAAAGATACTAATTAATCTTATTGTTTCATTGCCACATATATTTATCATCTCAAATACAAATTAATTAAGCTGTTCTTGAGGTAATAACATAAATCATAAACATCAATTTAATAAGAAAGTGTTTTTCGGTTTTATAAAACAAATCATAGAGATCACGATAATAATTCATAAAAATCATAAGTTACTTTTGGCTAAATTATTTTAAACAAAAATCACAACAAATTATAAATTAAAGTAATATCATGTATAACATGGATTCACGGTTTTGACTAGAATTTTATTTAATTATTCTATTAATTTTAATATCTTAGAATATTCTTCATTTATGATCCCAAAATGTAAATAATAATAATAATAATAATAATAATAATAATAATAATAATAATAATAATAATAATAATTTTATTATTATTATTATAATAATAAAGTAAATCCTAAAGTTCATCAGGGTGCTCTCGGTTTGACAATAATCCAAAACAAGAATTTATAATTTAAGAATACTTAACTATTCCTAATATGGTGTAACTCTGAAATAATAAGAAACAATCTAGAGAGAGAAACATAGTTGTGACAGAACTACACAATCAAGTATAAGAAAAACTAACACTAGTATCTAAAATATGCTTACATAAAGAAGATTAAATAGACACAAATGCATGCTTAGGAACGATTAAAACACTTATTTCAATAAAATAGAGCAGCTCACTTAATTGGGTGGAACACAAGATTCTGGCGTGAAATAGAGTACCTCAAGTTCATAAGTTTAAGATTGTCATGCTAGGCATCATTTATACACAAAGAGTTTGCACATAAAAGAGCTATCATAGGATTGTTCAACCATGAATTCGTAACTGTAAAAAGAAACTAAGGAGACAGGACGTTACCTTGACTTAAGAAATTTGAGAGGATCCTTCAATATGGAAGAATAAGATTTCCACGAGAGTTGCGGCGTTTGAAGAAGAAATAGTGGAGAGGTGGTGTACGTGGGATAGGATGTACATGTATATGATGAGTCTAATTCGTACTATACAAATTCTGTCTGTTTTGGCGCCCACCTGGCCAGTTGGACCGTATTTTCTGTGCTGTCTTGCAGATTTTAGTGCTGACGTGGCGATGACAAGATGCTGAGGTGGCAAGCACGAATTTGGGGTTAAAAGATTTGTTGGGTGATGATTCAATCCTCAGCATGATCATACTTGTGGGAAATGATTCTATCTTCTATACTGAATCACGCTCAGTAGCCTCGTGCTCTTAACTGTTGAGAAGATTTGAAGATCCCAAAACCCTATCTGAGGTTTCAGACTCAGTAGACACTCTGCTCTGGTCAAGGCGCTCAGTAGCTCATCAGCCTCAGCACCAGTGTAGAAGACTCAGTGAATACTGGACTCGGTAGGAGCAAGATATCGAGAGAGTCGGTTGAGCCGAACTCGGCGGAGTAGTTCACCGGGACTCGAGCTGATTTTCGATAGACCTTTCTCATTGTCTATCTACCGAATACAAAATCGGACTCAAGATCGGGCGACGCTTCTTACGAACTGTCTAAATCTTTTGATAAGCTATCAGTGTTGTCAAGTACGAGGAAGAGAGAAGTCAACTTCAGTTGCCTCGAAGTTTGTTCTGTCTCAACCACCACATCCACCTCGACAAATGACAAGCATACACGTGTCGTCTCACCTACTAAAGCTACAGTCAACATATTTCCGTAAAAGGAGGGAAAGGACACTGTACCTACTACACAAAAGAGCCGTTTGCTACCGCAAAAGAGGGAAAAAGAAGAAGATCGTCTCCAACGGATCTATTATTCTCTCCACTCTATAAATAGAGGGATCATTCAAGATTTGAAGCTCACCGAAAACCTAGAACTAGAAACATAGAAGCAAGAAACGCACAGAGCATTCAAACGAGCGAAATTAACGACTAAGTCTTCCGCAAGAATCAACCGAGTTATCTCCGTGAAAGACTACATCCAGCTCAAAAGGAACCAAGCTGAACCGACATAAGCTTCTAGTATCCAAGCGACTGACACGAACCTATAGCTAAACCCTCAGCTGTTCGTCGCTCTAGATAGCTACATTCTCGTTCCTTATCCCTCTAACCCTAAGCTCACTTGTTATATCTATAGCTTAGACGAAGGAGTTCACATTTGAACCCAATCCTTATTGTATAAGGACTCCTTCATTGTTGGAGAAGTTTGTCAAACACTTAAAGTTTGATAGAATTGTAACCGGGACTTGCTCGATATAATCCCCAAGCCACGGCTTTGTCCGGTGTACAAGGCGGCCGAGACTAACTCGGTATAATAAATAGCCTCCTGATCTATCGGGACAGTGGACGTAGGATTGTTGATATCCGAACCACTTTAAAAATATACGTGTGTCGTTTACTTACTTGTTTCATTGATTTTATCGTGCATACCGAACATCATATTTAAAATTGATTTAACTGTCTCGTATTCTCGAACTTCTTATCTACCGAACCGAGACTTGCATAAAACGTTTTCCTCATTAAAACCGATTTGGGCCTACACAATTCCGCACACCGAACTCTCACCGATCGATGCCGAATTCGACCTAGTCGGTTAGCGAGATCTCAGCGAGTGCGTACTCTTTTAGCCTTTAACACGATTCGGAACGGTTATGCAGTCCGGTTCTGAACTATTTCGATACGGCACCCTCCCCGAATAGGACTGTTCGTGTTCGAAAGTTGAGAAATTTGGATTCGGGTGTATTCACCCCCCCCTCTACACCCGAACTCACTCACGGGACCAACAATTGGTATCGGGAGCGGGGAGTTCTTTGACTCTTGTTATCTTTGAGACTGGGTCTATTCGAACGGATCCGAGGGAAAGCGTTTTTCACCGCATATCACTCTACATTCATATCATTATTCTTCATGGCTGATATGTCGGGTATAAGGATGGTACCTATGTTCTCGGTGGAGAACTACGGAGTATGGCGAGTCGGGATGGAAGCTCATCCGACATCCCTCCATAACAGCATGATACGAAGTGCTTGAAGACGGACCTATCGTTCCTATGATTGATAGTGTCGTGACTCGGGACCAAGCTCAAGGAGGAGGAATGGTGACTCGGGAAGAAGATCCCCAAAGACGAAGTCTCTTCACTCCCGAAGAGAAGAAGCTTCACAATCTAGATCGAGTCGCCGGGAATGCTATACTAACCACCCTTAGTGATTCTTATCTTGGCGGGGTTCGGGAATGCAAGACTCGCTAAAGAACTCCGGGATGCTCTTGCGCTGCGAGTCGAGGGACTCGAGAAGATTAAAGCCAACAAATTAGCGCCTGGAACTCCAAAAGCTGGAAAGCTTGTCTCTCATGCCCGGGGACACAATCGAAGATCTAAACGTCGATTTACCAATCGATGAATTCTATCAATGGGTCGGGAAAGACATTCGAAGAACCGAGAGATGAAATCGAAGATTCCGAGGGCACCTTGCCGGACGGACACTGGACACCTTTTGCCACTTTATTGCGACATTCGATTTAGATGCTTGTGTCTCCCGACCATATCTTTTCGTAATTACGGGCAGAGGAGTATGAGTTCGACGGACCTCAAAGAAAGCCGAGAGCCGAAGGCGATACGAAGATTGACCATGCTTTCAAAGCTACGATAAGCACAACATCTCCCGCTACGAGCAAGACGACGAGTAAGACCGAGCCTTCACTCACCGACCTACAAGAAGGAAGTCTAGCTCGGAAGTACGCGCGCTGCTCGCGGTGAAGTATCGAAGGAGAAAGAAAGGCATAGAAAACCGACCAAAGCATACCGAGATACAAAAGGTAAGTCGGAATATACACCTAAACGCGCTCCCGATACTCAATCTTCCGAATGCGAAAGAAAGATGACTCGAGCACCCTCAAGGGATAGTGCAACCAAAGAAGAAAAAGTCATCACTTGCTACAACCGCAAGAAGCCGGGACATTATCGGTATGATTGTCCCCGAGCTCGAGTGTCTTTGAACGCGCAAAGACGCAAGGCAAGGAGAGAGAAATTCGCCTAGAAAAGACAATCCTACATAGGCGGCAAAATCTCGGACGACTCGAAGAGATCGACTCCTTTATGGATTCATCGGACGATGAAGCGGCTTTCATAGCCTTTTAGAGCATGAAGCGAGATGAATCAACCGAAATGTGCATGATGGCGGGCGAAGAGGATGAGGTAAATTCTCATGAACCAGTTAACTCCTCTTCACACCTGCACACACGACACTATTTCGAGTGCGGATGGGAATTTGGACATCTCGACCGCATATGAAGATCTACTAGATGAACAAATTCGGATGAGTCTGCAGGCTCGGTAAGACTCTTCGGGAGTTGGATACCCCGAAAGTGGAGAATCGAGACTTTCTCGGGAGAGTCGGGTTGTTGCCGAGGCCGAAGGACTTGTGTTGAGACTCGGGGAGGAGATAAACTCTCCGATGGCCAAGTCTCGGCATCAAGAAGATCGGATTTCGGTCTTGACCAATGACTTGACTCGAAAGATCCTGAACCGAGTCTCGAAGCAAGAACTGCGGGACTTCGGGCCGAGCACGACGCACCGAAGAAAAGTAATGATGTGCGGAGGAACCCGATAACCGAGAGGTATATGGGCGCGAGAGAAGAAATTGGAGGCTATGCTAGCAAGCAATAAGCCAAAGCACCGCAAGGAAGAACTTGGATTCGGTCTCAGGAGCTTCCTCATCTGCCCCAGTACACTCAGAAGTACGGCTTGCTGATAGATTTGTTCGAGGGGAGACTATCAACGCAGATATACTGAACCCCCTAGCAAAGAACAAACAGAAGATGAAAGCACCTCATCCCACACATCAGCATTCTGACAAGAAGATCAATGCCAAGAAACCCCAATTCAGTCAAGGGGGAACCAGCAAATCAAACTTGGCAGATCAGTATGGACCTCCGAAGCTGACGCATCCTGCTCAGTATGGATCATATTATTATGAACCTATAGTCCGAAGAGGCTCCAAAGGTCATAAGAAGAAAAAGGCCGCACAGAAGGCAAAGGTCAGCAGTCCACCAACTCAGGACTCCTGAACCTCAGAAGCCTCAGAAGTCAGCGTGACCGATCCGGTGGTCGAGTATGTTGACTCCGGTGGAAAGAAAATGTCTGAAACCACCAGGGTTGTTAGACAGATTTGGGTTACTAAAACTAACATCTAAGGACCCAAAATCAAAAATAAAGGGTACCTGAATATAATTCTGTTTTGCAGGTGCGTAAAGACCCATGGTATGTGGACAGCGGATGCTCAAGACACATGACATACCAAAGGAGTCTACTGAAGAATTATATCACTGAAGAAGGACCCAGAATTGAGTTCGGAGACAATGCAAAAGGCTATACCAGAGGATATGGAACACTCAGCATTGGAACTGCCAACGTTCAAAGAGTATCATATGTTGAAGGACTTGAAAGCATAATCTTCTCTCTCGTTAGTCAATTTTGTGATAACTCAAATAGAGTGATATTTGACGCCGGTTTACGTGATGTTATTGATAAATCCACAGGGGAAAACAAGTCAGGTTCGCGCGAAAGAACATATATGTGGTCGATCGGAACTCGATGAACACGAAGCTTGCTTATTGGCGAAGAATGACAACCGCACGGGGTGGCTATGGCACAGAAGACTCAGCCATCTCAACTTTAAGACGCTCAACAAGCTTGCAAGAAACACTCTAGCAAGGGGACTGCCGAATGAAGTATTCAGCAAAGACACTCAGTGTGAAGCATGTCTGAAGGGAAAGCAAACAAGGAATCAAAATCCTCCAGTTCCATCGCCTTCCACGGATGGAATCCTTCACCGTACTACATATGGATTTGTTCGGTCCGAGTCTCCCCAGTGACGATCAGAGGCAGAAAATATGCATTAGTGGTCATAGATGACTACTCGCGCTATACATGGGTCATATTCATTGCCAACAAGTCTGACGTCAAAACCGAGTTACCAACGCTTTTGAAAAAGCTCAGTGTCGAGAAGAACACCAAGATCAGAAAAATACGTTCAGACAGAGGAACTGAGTTCCTTAATTCCATGGTAAAGGAGTTACGCAGCGAAGGAATAGAGCATGAGACTTCACCTGCACGCACACCTCGGCGGAATGGAGTTGCTTGAACGAAATAACGAGAACTCTAAAAGAGGCAACTAGGACTCTACTCGCAGGACTCGGGACTCCCAACCAAATTCAGGCGTAAAGCTACCGATACGCATGTTATACTCGAGAATAGATCTCTACCGACAAAGCAAAGCATAAGCGGACACCATATGAACTATGGAACGGCAGGAAGCCTTCTCTATCTTATTTCCATATTTTTGGTTGTTCATGCTTTATCCACAATAATGGGAAAGATCAGTGAAGACTTTTGATAGCAAGTCGGATCGGGGAGTATTCTTAGGATACTCTCGGGTCGACAAAGCTTTCGAGTATTCAACTATCGGACTCTTTGCGTGGAGGAAAGCCCTCATGTTGTTTTTAACGAGTTTGCTACGAAGACAGGAGCAATAACTCAAATTCCGAATCCGAGGACATCGATAGGCGGCTACGGGATCTAAGCTTAAAAGACAAATCCGAAAAGATCCAGCTATGTTGGGATGATGATTCGGACGAAGAAACGAAGACCAATCTATCGAATCTTAACCAGCGAGCAAGTAGGCGAGCGCATTGATTCTCCCGAACAGAATCAATCCCGGGTAACTCAGTCGATGAAGAAACCATTGAGGTAATCGAGACCAACACTACTAAGAGCAACACCTCGGGGGGGAACGTCTAGTAATGTTCCCGAGCTAAATGCCCCCCGAACTCGGTGACTCGAGAGACCATACTCTTATTCTTGAATTACTTCAATCTCGAGAATAGTACAACTGAAATGCCTAACTCACCTACTATCTGTGTTGAACAACAAGTTTCAGATGAAGAGTTGAAACATCGTAGATCGTGGCTCGGTGCTCACACTGCTGATTTAATCATTGGAGATCCTTCAGCAAATGTCAAGACAAGATCCAGATTCTGTCAAGGAGAAAGCGCATTATTTTCCTACTTCTTGTCTACTGAAGAGCCTCAGACCATTGAGGATGCACTGAAAGATGCTGACTGGATCATTGCTATGCAGGAGGAGCTGAATCAGTTCACGAGAAACGAAGTATGGGAGCTTGTAGACAGACCCCGACATCAACATGTTATTGGAACTAAATGGGTCTTCAAAAACAAGCGAGATGAAAACAACGTTATAGTAAGGAACAAAGCAAGACTCGTGGCTAAAGGCTACTGTCAAGCCGAAGGGATAGATTTCGATGAGACGTTCGCTCCAGTTGCAAGATTAGAGGCAATTAGACTATTCCTGGCCTACGCAACACATCAACGATTCAGAGTTTATCAAATGGATGTGAAGTCTGTGTTCCTGAATGGCGTGCTGAAAGAAGAAGTCTATGTGGAACAACCGCCCAGCTTTCAGCAGGGACATCAAGTATATAGACTCAGAAAAGCTCTATACGGGTTAAAACAAGCACCCAGGGCTTGGTACGATACCCTGTCTGAGTTTCTTCTTCAGAAAGGTTTTCAGAAAGGCACAGTAGACCGCACTCTATTCAGCATTCGACTGGAAGAAGACTTATTACTTGTGCAGATCTACGTGGATGACATTATATTTGGATCAAAGAATGTCATCATGTGTCAGCAATTTGAAAAGATGATGAAGGATAAGTTCGAGATGTCGATGATGGGTGAAATGAACTACTTCCTTGGTTTTCAAGTTAAGCAATCTGAAAAGGGAACGTTCATCAACCAATGCAAATACACTCGAGACCTCATCAAAAGATTCGGCTGCACATCCGGCAAATCAATCAAGATCCCGATGAACACGAATATGAAGATAGATCTTGATAAAGAGGGAGTATCAGTAGACCAAACTGAATATCGTGCTATAATTGGTTCTTTATTATATCTAACAGCTACTCGTCCTGACATAACTTATGCTGTAGGTGTCTGTGCTCGATTTCAGGCGAATCCCAAGCAGAGTCATATGGACTCAGCAAAGAAGATTCTCCGCTATCTACGAGGAACACCTGACATGGGTTTGTGGTATCCAGCTGATGATAATATTGAACTAACTGGTTATTCTGATGCTGACTATGCAGGATGTAGAATAGACCGAAAATCAACTTCGGGGAACATGTCGGTTCCTTGGCGGCAAGCGATCTCATGGTTTTCAAAGAAACAAGACTCGGTGGCCACGTCGACTACCGAAGCCGAATACATGGCTCGCCGGAAGTTGTTGCGCCCGGATCCTTTGGCCGAGACAACGGTGAGAGGCTATGACGTCATTCGGAATGAAGTGCCGATTTTACTCGCGACGATACCGGTGCTATTGCAATCACTCGAAACCCCTGTACTTCACACAAGATGCAAGCACGTGGACATCGGGACATCACTTCATTCGTGACCATGTCGAGAAAAAGGATATCGGGATGGAGAAGATCCATGCCGACAAGCAACGGGCTGATATACCGACCAAGCCTCTAGGCGAATCCGAATTCGAGAGAACTTTCGGTAGAGCTAGGTCTCTGTTGGACCCTACCGACCCCGGTCGGTAAGAGGTTTCGGGGAGAGAGACATTTCGGTAAGGGGGAATGTTCACTCTCGATGCGATACATTCGATGCGTAGAGACGAAACCATCTACACGAGGTATCGGTGACTACTATGTTCGACGTGACGGGTTTGCGTATCTCTACTCGGTAGTAATTTAATACAACAAGATTCTTTGCATTTATGACAAAGATTCAGCATGACATTAATATCTTTTGGTTTGTCTTTATTATTAACGGCTCACATTTAATGCACGACATTCCATACATAAGCTTGCTGAACTCTGCACGCATTTAATGCATGTCTTTTCAACAGTACTTAGGCTATTTTACAACTGGCTTTGACTTAGGCGCCTTTTGTGATCATTGCCTATTTAACTTCTAATCTTAACCATCCATATCATAAAGCAAGTTTAAGTTCAGCCTTCGATCGAAAACCGTTCATCTTCATACTTGATATATATATTCGATCATATCCTTGAAACCGCCATTAGCATACTTCATAACTTTCAAATTCCAAAAAATCCGAGATCTGCATTCGCAATCCTTACTTGCAACTTCACTCTCATCTCATCTCGAATTTTATCTATTGGTATGCTTATATCTGTTAATGTATTTATTATATTTTTCAGTATCGCATTGTTACAGCACTGTTCTATCCAAGAAACGATACTGATTCATTTCTTGTGTATATCTGTCAATTCTCCCGACAAGATAGAGGAAATCGTCAGCAAGGGCCGTATCTGGTGCGAACCAGTTATGGAGTTCGACGCGTGCGAGCTCGAGTACATGGACGAGATCTTCACATATCTGAGGAAATCCGGACTTGAGGAGTTTCTATCGAGGAAGCCGACCTTCTTCCTTCCTCGACAAGTGGCGGAACTATATCTGAACTCCGACTCAGTTGGAGGAGACATTCTGGCGAGGTTCGCGGTTAACGCCATTGACGACGCATCGAGGATACTGAAGCAGATGTCCATTAAACAAGCGCTGAAGAAGAGCTTCAACCTCCCGTCTGAAGGTGTCAGCACCTTGGGGTACAATGACGACGCTGTCGACATATACCTCTCCGTTTTTACGTGGCAAGCCCACAACATTCGGAGCAAAGCATTTCCGAAGAATGCCATGCTACCGCAGTTCGAGCACCTGGCGTACATCGTCACTCAGTGTTGACGAGCCAGCCGGCTCTTTCAATCGGGTCTCCCGACCGAAGATCCATATGATGATGGCGATCTATGACGGCGTGAAAGTCAATGGATCGACTTCTTTGTTCGCGAATTTATGGCTCAGGCGACCAAGTTCGACAAAGCTACGCGAACACCGACCGCAAAAGGCAAGCTTCTCTACGAACTTAAATTGTCGGTCATGATCGAGGATTTCTCGCGAGGCCGAGGCATCACATATGACGGCAAAGAATACTTTAATGTGAAGAAAATCCGTTTTCACAACAAGTCCGCGGCTCTGCAACAGATTGGTTCAGGACCAGCCGCAGAAGCTCAGCCATCTAAGCCTCAGCAGGCGACTCCTAAGAAAAGGACACCTCCGGCTAAATCACCTAAGGCACCAGCCAAGAGGCTGAGGAAGGCCATACCGGATACACCTGCTGAACCAGAGACTACTACTGAAGTGGCTACTGAACCGACTCCTATTCAGACACTACAGTTGGTAGATGAGTCTTCCTCATCTGAGAAGACCAAGTCAGTGGAGAAAGCCGTCTCCACTGAGGAACAAGTTCAAGAGGAACAGGGAGAGGCTACTGAAGCCCAAAGCGAAGAAGTCCAACGTCTGGATAGCCCTCTCTCTGTGCCTCCGTTCAGTAGTCGCCCACCTGCTGACTCTGAGACTGACTTCATTGATATCGAGTCAGATTCTGCGTCTACAGAAGAGACTCTCGGGATGGAAGCGAGCGTTATCGTCTCTAGAGCTTCCCGAGAGATCATCCAGTTCATTCCGAGCTTGCCGACCATTCGGATTTGCTCGTCCTAGCCAAGTCGGCAAGGCTCCATATGATCCTACGCTTTCGGGAGTGGCCTCGGCTTCAACGCCTTGTTCTACATTACTCCCGTCGCCAGCTACACTTGGAAGAACCGAGATTGCGTGAGGAGATAGGCTATTCGGAGCACGAGAATCTCAACACGATGGAGAATCTAAGGGCGGCCATGCTTGCAATCATTGCCGATCGACGCCAAGTAGGCGGCTCGCCGCCCTCGAGATGGGTCCGACCACGACGGTCGGGACCCACCCGATGATTCGAGCCCCGGAAAGCCCGATGAGGGACATCCACAGGACAAGGATACCCATACCGAAGCGAGCAGCACCACTCGGTATCCTTGGGCACGAGAAGCCTTCGGTGGTGTCTCGTCCTCGGCGAGCCTCGCTCGGCTCTCGCTCGAGTCGACATACGAGGCGGCGCCCAACCCATCTCGCCAAGAGATCCCGTTCGGTTGCCAAAGCTCTAACTGCACAAGGAATTCAAAATCGGGGAATTGGCGAAGGCGATCCACAAGGTGTGGAAGAAGTCTCGCACCGGCCACCAACTACGAGCTTCGGGGCTGAAATCCAAAGCATCTCTACATCGCTTGCCCCCGATGTCTCCGCTCTCATAATCGAAGCATTGGCCCAAGCGGCAACGGCGGTTTCGGGACTCGGCTAAGGACAATTCGGGAGGGACGAGGCCAAGCTCCTTGAACAATTTCAAAACGCCTTGTCCGCTCATGCTCGAGTCGGTCCACCGAGCAAGCCCGGGCCACGGAGAACAAACTAGACCTCATTCAACTGGTCGTGGAGGACAAGATCGGTGAGAAACTAGCTGAACTGAAGTCAGAAGCCGTTCTCTCTCATGCAGCATACAAGGACGCACTCATATCTGAGAGGAACGAGCTGCATCTAGCATTGGAGAAAGTTCATAACAGACTGGACGACTTGTCCACTATTTATCAGAAGCTAGAGAAGAAGGTACTCATCCCAACCCCGGCTGTACTTGATGATGCCAAAAAGGGGGAAGGAAAGAAGAAGGGTACTGAGAAAGAAAATGAAGGAAAGAACAAGAGTACTGAGAAGCTGACTCCCACCAAACCTTCTATACTACTGAAGGGGACAGCTACTGAAGGAAAGAAGGGGACTGAGAAGCAGAAATCTATTGCTGACATTAGCAAAACTCAGTCTCAGAAATCTCAGACTCCGGGTAAGGCCTAGGGTGTTTCGACTGCGAGCACAGCTGAAACCGGCCCAAGTGGCTCAGGACCCCAGCAGACTACTCAGGCAACCCAGACTCCCAAAGACATTATAAAGGAGGTTGCTGAGTACGCTGAACAGGCGGTGGAGGACTCAGAAGAAGAAGAGGCTCCTCTTCCACCACCAGTTCAAAAAGGCAAGGGCAAACAAAAGCTAAAATTCCAACCCCTCCAGCAAAGCGGTTAAGGTACATATCTGCTGAGGAGGAAGCCCAAATAGCTGCGGATAAGAGACTGGCCAGAGAAATTGCAGAGGCCGAAGCAGCTAACAAGCCAAAGTCTAAGCCTGCCAAAGGAAAGACTAAAGCCCCATCCGAGGAGGAGGAAAGAGAAGCGCTAGATCGCCTCCGAGAAAGCTCATCATAACGGATGAAGAGGACGAGAGAAAAGGAAAAGGAGCAAAGCGACGAAGAAGAGTACTGAAAGGCGGGGTACATCCAAATCTAGATCTAGTACCCCGCTTGAATCGAAGAAGCCCCTCGGCAAAGGCCACCGATACACAAGGAGAAGAAATCGAAGCCATATTTGATATGATGAACAGATATCTATACAGAGGCGAGGAGGCAAGACAGATTCAGGCTGCCAGAGACAGAATTTGGAAGGCAGACATTGAAGCTATGATGAAAAGGACTGAAGAGGAGGCCAGGCTGAGAGTGCCTTCTAAAGCTGATATTCCATACGATACTGAGAATTCGGGAAGCCAGTGACACGAAATTTCACGAGATGGCCAAGAACAGATGAATGGATACCAGCTCAGCTCAATCAAAGATGGGAAAATGCGAAAATTGAGTTCATCAAGAGGAACTATTTTTGGAGGTTCTGGTCCAACAGGACAAGGATTGAAGCTTACATGGAATGGATGTTCGCTACTGAACCTGAACTTTACCCATACCTCGACAAAGCCATATCTGAAGGTATAGAAGTCAGTGTTCGGGACCCCGAAATCATACCTCCACCGAGAAGACAGGGATGACTCGGTACACTATGGTACGATTGAAGCGGAAGTGAAGCATGCGAAGGCGAAGAAAGAACTTGCGAAGATGAGCCTGCGATTTTGCGGAATTTACGAAGCTAAGGAAGATCACATACAGGATGTATGGAGTGCCGCTCCCTGATGATCAGACTCAAGAGTTCATGGACAGAATCAAGAAGTTCAGTGGCCCTCCTCCTTAGATCTTTAGCTTATTCTCTTAGCATAGCAAGATTGTATCTGTACTGAATTTCTCTTATATTTTATACAATCTGCTTTTGGCTCTGACAACTACTTGTTGTCTATACAGCTGTGTTTGTTTTATAGTTTAACACTCAGAATCACTGAAGTGATTGCTGGCACACACACTCTCTTTATTACATGTCAACTGATTGCTTTGATAGATTATGCTAGCCTGTTTTGTTTGCAATGGGGAAATTGTTCTGTTTACCCTGTTTGCTTTATAGTCTAGAACTGATGGAACATCTCCACTGATCATACTTGTAATATTTGTAAGGAGTTTGGTTTCTATTTGTTTAGTGTTAGCATAGATGATAGGTTTTGGCATCATCAAATAGGGGGAAATTGTTGGGTGATGATTCAATCCTCAGCATGATCATACTTGTGGGAAATGATTCTATCTTCTATACTGAATCACGCTCAGTAGCCTCGTGCTCTGAACTGTTGAGAAGATTTGAAGATCCCAAAACCCTATCTGATTGGTGAGCCATTCCTTTGTATTCATATTTGTCTCTGAGGTTTCAGACTCAGTAGACACTCTGCTCTGGTCAAGGCGCTCAGTAGCTCATCGGCCTCGGCACCGGTGTAGAAGACTCGGTGAATCTTGGACTCGGCGGGAGCAAGATATGCGAGAGAGTCAGTTGAACTGAACTCAGCAGGAGTAGTTCACTGGACTCAGAGCTGATTTTCAGTAGACCTTTCTCAGCTGTCTATCTACTGAATACAAAATCAGACTCAGCATCGGCTGACAGTCTTCTGAACTGTCTAAATCTTTTGATAAGCTATCAGTGTTGTCAAGTACGAGGAAGAGAGAAGTCAACTTCAGTTGCCTCGAAGTTTGTTCTGTCTCAACCACCACATCCACCTCGACAAATGACAAGCATACACGTGTCGTCTCACCTACTAAAGCTACAGTCAACATATTTCCGTAAAAGGAGGGAAAGGACACTGTACCTACTACACAAAAGAGCCGTTTGCTACCGCAAAAGAGGGAAAAAGAAGAAGATCGTCTCCAACGGATCTATTCTTCTCTCCACTCTATAAATAGAGGGATCATTCAAGATTTGAAGCTCACCGAAAACCTAGAACTAAAAACATAGAAGCAAGAAACGCACAGAGCATTCAAACGAGCGAAATTAACGACTAAGTCTTCCGCAAGAATCAACCGAGTTATCTCCGGCGAAAGACTACATCCAACTTCAAAAGGAACCAAGCTCGAACCGACATAAGCTTCTAGTATCCAAGCGACTGACACGAACCTATAGCTAAACCCTCAGCTGTTCGTCGCTCTAGATAGCTACATTCTCGTTCCTTATCCCTCTAACCCTAAGCTCACTTGTTATATCTATAGCTTAGACGAAGGAGTTCACATTTGAACCCAATCCTTATTGTATAAGGACTCCTTCATTGTTGGAGAAGTTTGTCAAACACTTAAAGTTTGATAGAATTGTAGCCCGGGACTTGCTCGAGATAATCCCCAAGCCACGGCTTTGTCCAAGTAGTACAAGCCGACCGAGACTAACTCGGTATAATAAATAGCCTCCTGATCTATCGGGACAGTGGACGTAGGATTGTTGATATCCGAACCACTTTAAAAATATCTGTGTCGTTTACTTACTGTTTCATTGATTTTACTGTGCATACTGAACATCATATTTAAAATTGATTTAACTGTCTCAGTATTCTGAACTTCTTATCTACTGAGCTAAGACTTGCATAAAACGTTTTCCTCATTAAAACTGATTTGGGCCTACACAATTCCGCACACTGAACTCTCACTGATCGATACTGAATTCTGACCTAGTCAGTTAGCAGATCTCAACTGAGTCAGTACTCTTTTAGCCTTTAACACGATTCGAAACGGTTATGCAGGTTGCCTGAACTATTTCAGTACGGCACCCTCCTGAATAGGACTGTTCGTGTTCGAAAGTTGAGAAATTTGGATTCAGGTGTATTCACCCCCCCCCTCTACACCTGAACTCACTCACGGGACCAACAAGATTGATTTTTGGACGAAATTATAGAGAATGAAGGTGGAGGATAAGGAAAGAGATGATATGGAAAGAATTGAATATGATCTTATCTAATTAATATATTTCCATATTAGATATAAAAACCCTACTTCTACAAGGAAACGGAGCCGCCTTATATATAGGAGAGGAGACGAACGAAAATACATATATTTTCACATCATCTTTACACCATTCCAAGACCGAGAGAGAGACAACCGAGTTAGAGATCTATTCCTTTTGTTCAAGTACGGATTTGGAGACAAAAAACACTATTTTACTTTCGTTTCTTAGTTTAGCTTGGGAGATTTCGATTTATGCGTTTCATTTGGATGATTTGAATTCTACATATTGGTACCTTCTGATCTTTTAGTATTAATTTCGTTTGCATTCGTGTTTTAAATAAGTTCGTCAAGTTGTTATAATTTTCGTGTGTTTTATTTCCGAATTTCAGCATGTTTAGTGTTCTGCCCAGTAAACAGTCGGGCCGATATGCGTGGCTAAGTCATTTAAGGCCGGCGAGATGTGAAACACACACTACCATTATTTCGTGAGACTATGGCTTTATAATTAATCACTTAGGTTCTGAATTAATCTAGATTAATCAATTAGATTAGTTAATTTAGGCTTGATCAACCTAGATTAGTTTAATCCATAGCTAATTTAGTACTTCCATCGTTTCTCGTGGGATTAGGTTAAATAAGTAGCAAAATTGTTCTTAGAACAATAGGATTAATTTGGTAAGAGACTATTAGATGCCCACCATACGAGTAGGCTCCTAAATTGGGTTCCCTTAGTTCTTAAAGCTGATTAGGTGTTAAATCTATTGATTGTCCACCAACGTAGGTTGCATCTAATTTAGAGAAGTAGTAGTTTCAATGTCCACCATGATGATTATCGAATAATTAAGGGGGAATAGGGGATGTGTCAGTTTAATTACGGCGTCCTACAACTAATTGACTTAAGGGGATTAATTAATTAATAGTGTCGATGATCGATTGTGTATGTGTGAATCATCTTGCTGGACCTATTTTCTAGAATTAGTTTACTCCATTTTCATTTCCTGCAGTTTTTAATTCCTTATTTTAGTCATAGATAAAAACCCAAAATTGCGTGGTCGCTAACCACTTCCGTAGATTAATAGGAATTTAAGTTTAAAAATCTATGTTCCCTGTGTTCGATACCTGTTTGCTACTGATTTAAGTTCTAGCAATTTTGCAGGATTTATTTGGTGAAAACAACGATCACCAAATTGGCGTCGTTGCCGGGGAACGGTGTTATTTTTAGCTTATTTTTCTATTGATCTTCTGTGCTTTTTAAGTGTTGCATGAACAGGTCTTCTCGTCCTCTTCTTCATTTTGATCCGGAGATAGAGAAAACTGCGAAGAGGAACAGGAAGGCAACAAAGCTGCAAGGGCAACAAGTGCTGTCACAAGCAGAAACCGGTCCGCCTGCCCAGACAGAGGGCAGAACCAGCGAAACAGAAGCTGAAACTGGTCCGACTGGCCAAGCAGGCACTTTTTCTGAAGACAACAGTTCTGAATTTGAAGAAGAAATCATGGCTGACGATCAAGCAGCCAATCCAAAGATGAATTCAGGTTCGAGGAACTTGGGAGACGATTTACCCAGACCGATTCAAATTCCTCCAACCACTGAGCAGATCGATGTAAAGTTGAATTTGGTCGCTGCATGTCCAAAATTCTATGGGAAGCTGAACGAGAATCCCTTTTCTTTCTTGGAGGGATTTAATCAGGTGTGCGAATTACACCGGCAGGGTCATCTGGATGCTTTCACACTTAAAGCTTTTCCCTTTGCGCTTCAAGACGGAGCCCGAGCATGGTTTTCTAGCCTTCAACCTAGGTCAATCACTACATGGGCTCAGATGCGTCAGACCCTCTTGGATAAGTATTTCCCTCAATCGAAGACCAATGTTCTCAAGAAGGAGATTTCGGGAATCTTGCAAGAATTAGACGAATCATTCGGAGCTTATTGGGAGCGTTTTGGGAAGCTAGTTGATAGCTGTCCAAACCATGGTTTTTCTGATGTGGATTTGCTGCAATGCTTCTACCAAAGAATGATAGACGAATCCAAAACCATGGTGAATGTCAGATTGAAGGGTAGCTTTTCTAATAGCTACTATAATGATGCGAAGGCAATCATTGAAGGCCTTGCCGAGTCCACATCACAATATAAAGGTCCAAGGATGCAAAGAAGATCTGTCAACCTTTCAAGTGGAGACTTTCTAGACGATCTCAACATGAAAGTTGGACTCAAAATGGAGGAGAAGTTCAGCCAGCTTGAAGATAAGTTAGACCTGTTGTTCAAGGAAAAGAATCCTTCTTCTTCCTCATCTTCCCAATTGATGGCAAACCACACATGTGGAGCATGTGGACAAAGGGGACACACTTCCTTGCAATGTCATGGTGAGGATGTCAATGCAACTGGAAATTGGAACGGACAGAACAAGGTTCATCCAAACTTAAGGTGGAGACAAGATGACCAAGCGCCACAACCGCCAAGAAATCCTCCACAACAATCATACCAACAGCCTACATACCATCATCAACAATATCAGCCACCGCAGCAGCAAGGGTATCAACAACCCTACAAGCCTCCACATCAAAGGCAATTCCCGCAGCAATTTCAGCAACAGAGTGGTCCGTCTGGCCAGGCGGACCAGAGCAGCCCGTTGGAGAAAATGATTGCTGAAATGATTACTTCTCAGAAGAATGCTATTGCCTATCAACAACAGATGCAAGAGGAGATTAATCAAACCAAGAGGGATAATCAAAGCACCGTCGAGAATTTATCCAAGCAAATCTCCAAGTTGAATTCTTCGATTCAAGAGATAAAAGCAAGTCAAGGGCAATTACCGTTGCAAGTCCAGCCCAATCCCAATGCTATGGCTAATGTAAGTCAAATTAGCATGTACGGTAAAAAAGAGAATGAATTCAACAAGGAAATTGACGGAGAGCAAGATGCCCGAACACACAAGCACGTGGAATTTCCACAAAGTCAAGTACATCAACTCATCCACCGCTATGATAATTTATACCGGACACCTACCCTTGGTACATAGAAATCCTACAAAGCTTCGCATCAAATAACATTGAAGCCGAAAATGTCAATCATGCCTCCGCCTGGCCAAGCCGACTAGGGACCCTCTATGCTTGAAGAATTTATGTGCGAGATTATTGCTTCTCAAAAAGATGCCATGGCATATCAGAAGCAGATGCAGAAGGAAATAACTTCAAATCATGATGAGATCTAATCCGTGAAGAGAGAAGTGCAACAATTGAGTGGGAGCAACAAAATATCTTGGAAAATCTGACCAAACAAATGTTTATGATGACCACTTCGTTAGATGAAATGAAGGCAAATCAAAGGCAATCACCTTCTCAGACTCGGCCAAATTCGTCTGCCCATAGTTGCAATCACATCATTTTGAGGAGTGGAAAGGAGTTATCCGAACCCGTACCGAAGGTGAATCCGAAAAAGATTCAATCTGCAGCAGAGAGGGCCGAACTGGCCAGGCCGAGTGTTCTGACAAACAGAGAGGGCCGAACTGCCCAGGCAGACCTTGCAGCACTGCAGAATCTTGCTGATGAAGTGATGACTGACAGAGAGGGCCAAACTGCCCAGGCAGACCCTACAACACTGCAGAATCTTGCTGATGAAGTGATGACTGACAGAGAGGGCCGAACTGCCCAGGTAGGCCCTGAGACTGTCATACCTCCACCTAGGGCTGTTATCGAACCGGGTCGATCCGAGCTTTGTACAGGCTCGGCTCGATTAGCCCATTTTTGCTCAAGCTCGAGCTCGGGCTTGAGCTCGATACGAGCTTTATATTCGGGTTCGAGCTCGGCTCGATAAAAAATCATGGTATTCGAGCTCGATTCGAAAGCTCGATTTCGGTATCGAGCTCGATTCAAAAGCTCGATAA
The DNA here is from genome assembly GCA_028984105.1 of Lavandula angustifolia. Taxonomy (NCBI): domain Eukaryota; kingdom Viridiplantae; phylum Streptophyta; class Magnoliopsida; order Lamiales; family Lamiaceae; genus Lavandula; species Lavandula angustifolia. The sequence continues at coordinate 33,379,932 of CM054803.1, forward strand.
AATTAAGAAAATAATATTTTTTTAATTTTTTAATTCAGGATTGAAAGCTCGAATTCGGTACCGAAAGCTCGAATTCGGTACCCAAAATCTAAAGTAATTTAATCAAGCCGGACTCGCGAGCTTTCAAACCGAATATTGCAATATTCGAATTCGGCTCGATTAAAATATCAATATGAGGCTCGAGCTCGAGCTCGAGCTCGATATTATCGAATTCAAGCCGAGCCTTATCGAGCTCGAGCCCGAGCTATTCGATAAAAGCTCGATTCGATAACAGCCCTACCTCCACCGTTTCCTGAGGCATTGGAGAGGAAACAAACACCGAACAAGGACTATATTGACTACGTGAAGTTGTTCGGGAAGCTGGAAATCAACATACCTTTCTTGGAGGCCGTGAAATTTCCCAATTCGGGAAATTTGTCAAAGACTTCATAGCGGGTAAGATCCAACAGTCCAGGAAAGTATTGATGGATACATCGGTATCGACAATTATCCAGAAGATGCTCCCTACAAAATGTGTAGACCCAGGTATGTTTACTTTACCTTGTCTTATGGGAAATATGATGGTTAAGCAGACTATGTGTGACTTAGGTGCATCAATCAATGTTATGCTGTTGTCTGTGTATAATCAATTAATTGGAGTGGAGTTAGTGTCTACACGAGTGATTATACAACTTGCTGATAGATCATGCATTGCACCCATATGCTTACTAGAAAATATCATTGTCAGAATTAACAATTTTGTCTATCCTGCTGATTTCTATGTTATAGATACCAATGATAGGCAAGTTGAGGGTACTGCGGGTGTTCTGTTGGGTATGCCATTTTTGAAGACTATTAGGGCAGTGATTGATGTTGATGAAGTTTCCATACGTGTTAAGAATCATAATGAAATTTATGTTCATCATATTGATAATGCACTTAAGAAACCTAATGATCATGAGAATGAAGATGCCCTTCCTACTGATGTTATTGAGAGCTTTGTCCAAGAATATCTTGATACGCCTTTGTTGCAGGATAAGATGGAACTCACTCTCACATATGGATTTGCTAATTTGGATGCCAATCATGAGGGATAAAGAGATTAAGGAGAGCATCATGACACTCTATGCTTCCCAGCCCGACAAAGAGATTGCCCACTTGCCCAGGCAGAGCGTTTACAGCAGACTGTTATCTTCTGATGATCAGCCATGCATTTCAAAGCTAAAGCCCCAACCTGAAAGAGACAAGCAAATGGCAGCAGGGGAGCAGACTTCCATCATTTTGCAAGTGAATAGGCCATCAACCAAGTGTGAGAAAGAGTTTTGGAGAGAGACCTATGATGATTTCATGTGGTATAAAGACCGTGGGAAGAGATTGCATAGGGTGATGAAGGTAGTGGATGTGGCTCCACTATGCACACCATCAAAAAGTTGATCTTGGAAGATAGTCTAGCCAAAGACTGTAAAGAGAGGCGCTACCGGGAGGCAACCCGAGTTTACTATCGTTTATTTCCTTTGATTTTATTTTGGTCTTTGTTTTTTGTGTTGTTTTTCCAGATCTAGGCTACGAAGGACGTTATGGACTTAAGTGTAAGGAGGAAGATTCGTCGCCAGTTTGATGAGCTAGAGCATACTGTCCTGCCCCGTCTGCCCAGGCGGGGCGATAGGTGATGTCGTTTCCCCTTCGTTTTTTTTTTGCGTCTTTGAGTCTGTGTTTTATTTTTCAATTTTTTATGTGCTTTTGTCTTGTTTGCTGTCTGCACTTGATCTTAATAAGGATCAAGTGTAAGGAGGGTTTTGTTCGTTTTTGTTTTGTGTTTTTTGTCATGTTTCTCCGTTCTTTCTTTTCCTTTCTTTTCTTGCGTGAGGGCACACAAGGGTTTAAGTGTAAGGAGGGAGGTCTTTACATCGTTTCACTTTGTGTCGTCCTTTCTGTCGTCGAAGCATGCCAAAATTTGAAGTTTTTGATGCACTCTTGTTCTTTGTTTAAGCATGTTTGATTTGTGCTTTATGTTTCAATATGCAAGCATGTTAGTTGTTGTGAAGAGTAGGACTTGGTGCACATTTTTATGTAATTTGTAATTTTACACACTCCATATATTAGATTTGAGCCTTTAAAGTAGGACACTTCCTACTAATTTCTTTGAGAGTGTTTGTCCACAAAGTTGCAATAAAGGTGAGTCACTTGCGATACATGATAGGCGACACTAGGGATTAAACCATTTGGCCGCGACAATGCTTTCCTACCTTACATTATCCCCTAGTGAACTAATTTGAGCCTTGCCCGATTCTTTGATTTAGTCAGAAAATATCCTTTTTAGCTTTCCCTTGTCCCGTGTCATTGCATGTTTTACACGCTTGTGTGAGATTGATCTTGTTATATATCCTTTGCCTACCTAGTTTGTATGCTACGAAAATAATTGTTGGCCGGAATTGTGTATGAATAGCAATATCTAAGGTCCGATCATATTTGTACCCAGATTTTCGTGAATAGTGAACAGTGCTGATAAAAAAAAAAAGTGGAAAAATCAGCTTAATTTTAAAGGTACTTTTTGTTATATTAAGTAGCATTTGATGTGTAATTCTTTAGTGGTGGGCATTGTTTATTTACTCTTGATTATCTCATTTTAAGCAAGTATGACATGCATGATATTGATCTACATTTGTTGGAGCTTAGAACCCCTAGGGACCTTACCAACGAAAATTTGTCTATGTCCTAAGCCCCATTACAACCAAAGAGAAATACCTTCTTGATATTGCAGTTGTGACAATCTTTTATCGTGACAAAGTGGACTATGTTCTTTGAGTGGCTTGACCGGACCTAGATTAGAGAGTGTTGAGTGAACCGTGAGGATGATCCACTTTTGCTTAGGTTATTGACCAAGTTGATATTTGTGTGCCTAGTCTGAAATTTGCAATTCTACTTGTTTGATGAGATTCATATTTGCATGGTTTGACATGTTTGGCTAGTTCTTTGAGTGTGGAGATCATGGATATGATTGACATTGCTTCTTGTTCTTGTTTTTGTTTCTTGTCTTGTTTTTGTCTTTGTTTCGAGTCTTTGTCTTTTCCTTGTCTTGTCTTGTCTTATTTTTGTCCTGTGTCTTTTTATTTTGAGTCTTGAGTCTTGGGGATTGACTGAATTTGAATAGTACGTATTCTTTTGTGTTTCTTATACTTGAGGGCAAGTATAGTTCAATTGTAAGGAGGTTTGATGAGTCTAATTCGTACTATACAAATTCTGTCTGTTTTGGCGCCCACCTGGCCAGTTGGACTGTATTTTCTGTGCTGTCTTGCAGATTTTAGTGCTGACGTGGCGATGACAAGATGCTGAGGTGGCAGACACGAATTTGGGGTTAAAAGATTGATTTTTGGACGAAATTATAGAGAAGGAAGGTGGAGGATAAGGAAAGAGATGATATGGAAAGAATTGGATATGATTTATCTAATTAATATCTTTCCATATTGGATTTAAAACCCTACTTCCACAAGGAAACAGAGCCGCCTTATATATAGGAGAGGAAACGAAGGAAAATACATATATTTTCACATCATCTTTACACCATTCCAAGACCGAGAGAGAGACAACCGAGTTAGAGATCTATTCCTTTCGTTCAAGTATGGATTTGGAGACAAAAATACTATTTTACTTTCGTTTCTTAGTTTAGCTTGGGAGATTTCGATTTATGCGTTTCATTTGGATGATTTGGATTCTACATATTGGTACCTTCTGATCTTTTAGTGTTAATTTCGTTCGCATTCTTGTTTTAATTCAGTTCGTCAAGTTGTTATAATTTTCGTGTGTTTTATTTCCGAATTTCAGCATATTTAGTGTTCTGCCCAGTAAACCGGTCCGCCTGGCCAGTCGGGCCGATATGCGTGGCTAAGTTATTTAGGGCCGGCGAGATGTGAAACACACACTACCATTATTTCGTGAGACTAGGGCTTTATAATTAATCACTTAGGTTCTGAATTAATCAATTGGATTAGTTAATTTAGGCTTGATCACCCTAGATTAATTTAATCTATAGCTAATTTAGTACTTCCATCGTTTCTCGTGGGATTAGGTTAAATAAGTAGCAAAATTGTTCTTAGAACAATATGATTAATTTGGTAGGAGACTATTAGATGCCCACCATACGAGTAGGCTCCTAAATGGGATTCCCTTAGTTCTTAAAGCTGATTAGGTGTTAAATCTATTGATTGTCTACCAACGTAGGTTGCATCTAATTTAGAGAAGTAGTCGTTTCAATGCCCACCATGGCGATTATCAAATAATTAAGGGGGAATAGGGGATGTGTCAGTTTAATTACGGCGTCCTACAACTAATTGACTTAAGGGGATTAATTAATTAATAGTGTCGATAATCGATTGTGTGTGTGTGTGAATCATCTTGCTGAACCTATTCTCTTGAATTAGTTTACTCCGTTTTCATTTCCTGCAGTTTTTAATTTCCTTGTTTTAGTCATAGATAAAAACCCAAAATTGCGTGGTCGCTAACCAACTCCATAGATTAATAGGAATTTAAGTTTAAAAATCTTCGTTCCCTGTATTCGATACCTGTTTTGCTATACTGATTTAAGTTCTAGCAATTTTGCAGGATTTATTGTGTGAAAATAACGATCACCAGTATATATATTAGGTAACAAACCCTAGTGAGATAAGGCTCAACAATTTTCTTATGAAGATAAGTATCCTATTTTGATGGAGTTTGGATAAATTTAAATATAAGTATTATTAATTATTTTTTTTTCTATCTCACCGCTAGAAAGTAAAAGGTTCTAAATAATCATAATCTTCAAATCTACACAAAATTCTTTTCAAATAAACAAGATAGATATTTATAATATTAATAATGAATCTTTAATTTTCTTTTGTAAAAGAAATTTGTTGCGCCTCCCTTCATTTTTTTAAATCTATAACTCTCATATTACTATAAATATTTAATCATAAACAAACTCAAATAAATGCATTCTAAAAAAAAACACAAAGACATACAATTATGCATATAATGAAATAATTAATAAATTCAAATTGTACAATTAAGATAAATGTATGTTGCATGAAGCAAAAAAATGTCATGTTCGTGGGTTTTTATAGAGTTAATTTCTAAGGCGCGACATATGAAATTTAACCTCAAGATATCATGCATGAGATACAACACATTATATATTAAAAATTTTGGGACATTACATCTTATAAACGTACTCTACCCTGAGACTGAAAAACACAAAATTATAAATAATAATACATGACATGTATTTATCTAAGCATTTTGCAAGTTATTGTGCAAAACCAAACCAAATTCTGCCTATTCTTTGTATATTTACTGGCTAATCAATAACTCTAAATAGAAAACGACATTGCTTTCTCTCGACGGCTGATTCGTATAGGATTTCCCGCCCTCTACGTCATACTCGATTTTGAGGTATTTTCTCGCGTAAACAAGTTTTAACTGAGATTGTGTAAATTTTTCCGTAATCTTCCACGTCAAATTCAATATCGTCGTTGCATAAATTTTAACGAATTCAAAGTTGTGTACTTTACGAAGCGTTTTGAAAGTCCGTGCAAAACCAGAATTCTTCAACTCTTAGTGTATTAATAACAAGTTAAAAACTCTTAAAATTATATGGTTCATAATAATTTCTTCTTTTGGTAGTAGTATTTTGAGAAGGGGTGATGCTAAATGGATCAATTTGATCCAGATCAATTACTCAAAATAACTTCAATCCATTTAAAATGACTATATTACCTTTTAGTTTAATATATTCAGAAATTAGATCTATTAAATATATAAATTAATATTAGTCAAACACCAATTAACACTAATTAACACTCCTACCTTTTATTAACTTGAATCTAATTAATACGTTGACATGAATCAAAATAACATTCATTTCATCAAAATACTATTTTCACCAATATAATACTATAAGGTATACAAATAAGTAGTGTTTAATACACTTCTTTAACATTATTTATTTGACACAAATTATTTAGGTATTTCATTTATACGGTATATTTTCACTTCTTTATAGTTTATTAGTTTATTAGTGATCTCCATCACTAATAAACTATAAAGAATCAAAATCACATTAATCCACTTGACTAAATAAGTAATATCTAATGCCGATGGACCATCGTTACAAATGACATCCTATATTCGAGTGGGACGAAGGAAGTACTACTTGACTAATCCACTTCACTAATAAAATAATCAAAAAAAAAAATGAATCAATTTATAGATATTTAATCCTCTTCACTAATAAACTATGAATAGTCAATTTATGTAATTTTTATTAACATTAATCTCTTTAATATAATAAAATAAATTAAAAATCATGTTAATGTCATCTAATAAGATTGATCGTATCTAATAAACTACAAACTACTCTCATTTATTATTAAACTAATAAAAAAAATGAATGAATTTATGAACATCTAATCCCTTTCACTAATAAACTATAAATATTCAATTTATGTAATTTTCTTTTAAAATTTCTTATCAAGCTTATTCTATAATTATTAATATCATATTGTATTAATAATATTTTTTAATTTGTAGACCAACTAATTGTAAATCAATTTTATGTGGACATATATGACCAAATTCTATGAATTTTGTTTTCCAAATTCTTTTATCAATTTCACATGTTTTTTTTAATGATTATAGAATTTAATCAATTCACGTGGAAATATATGACCAAATTCTTTGAATTTTTTTGTTCCAAATTCTTTTATCAATTCCCTATGTTCTTTTATGATTATTGGACCTAATTATTAGTTAAAATTTTATCAACTATAAAAATGAGATGTTTTACGTATCTACCATTAAAAAAAATTTGCTAAAGTTAGTAGATAGATTACATATGGATCAAGGATCATATGAAAATATGAGACGTAATGTTATGCATCAATTGTTTGGATTAAGTGATGATCATAGTTTTTTGGATGACGATGATTCACAACATGATGATGAAGATGATCATGCTAATGATGGAAGAAGAAGTGATGATCGGAATATCAAAGAAGGTCCAATTCCAAGTATGGTGTTTCCTAGTCTTAGTAATTTGTTCTACAAGTATAAAGAATATGCAAAATTGAAGGGATTTAGCATAGCAAAAAAATCAGCTAGTAAGGGTAATAGTTATCATTACAACTATTAAACAATCAGTTGTGATCGAGGGAGGAAATCATATGCAGAAAATGCCTAAAAAAAAGAATTAATTGTCCGACAAAAATAAGTGCAATTCTGAAAGATGGTCTTTGGGTGGTCTCTAAAAGAGTTGACAATCACAATCATGAGTTGGATCCTGATATGTCTAGATTGATGCCTAGCCATATAAATTTAACTATTGAAATGAAGCTGCAGTTGGAACGGAATGACATTTCAAGTCTAAAAACTTGCAGTAGCATAAGATTGCCTGAAGTTCAAAATGGTGGTCCAAATAACTTAGGTTGTTTGGGTAAAGATTGTAGAAATCTGATCGAAAGTCGGAGGAGGTTAAGGTTAGGGAATGGTGATGTCGAAGCTATTCACAATTTGTTTTTGAGTATGCAACAGAAAGATACATTTCATCTAGCAGATACAAATGATGAAGGAAGACTGAAAAATGTACTATGGATTCACCCACGTAGTGAAGTTGCATATGAAGAATTTCATGATGTGATAAGTTTTGATAATACTTATTTAGTCAATCGGTATCAGATGCCGTTTGCAACGATGATAGGTGTCAATCACTATGGTCAATCCATTTTACTCGGATGTGATTTGATTTCGCATGAGAATATTCCTTCATTCAAGTGGGTGTTTTCAATTTGGATTTCGCAATGGGAAACATTCATCCAAGTGCAATTCTAAATGATCAATGTGGAAGTATAAAGAATGATGTTACTGAAGTCAAGCCCAATACAACACATCGTTTTTTTATGACTTATTCTTTGGATAGCGGAGGCTCCTCAAGTAAAATTTGGCAGGGTTCATCATCTCCGAAATACTTCACTTCTCGTGCCAACAATTCTTTAATTTTATCTTTTAAATCATCATATTTGTTCTCTTAGCAATACAATTTCTCTAATGAACCTGGCGATGAGGTCACTTTCCAGTCACGTGCTTTACACTTCGATGATGAAGGTGGAGTCTCAGCCATTTATAAGATCTTGGCTAGATTTTGCTTTTAGGAATTGCTATGCAATCTTCTTTGTGATTAAGGATATATATAAAAGAAAAAAAATAACTTTTCATAAACACAATATTCAAGGACATTCATGTATATTATTATGAGAAAATGTAGTCATGCATAATATTCATGTATATTATTATGAAAAAATGTAGAGTCATGCATGATTTAATGAATTTGAAAAAATATGTAGGTAAAATATAGTTGGAGAAAATACTAAAAGAAATGTTAAGAATTATAAGAAAATATTTTTTTAAAAAGAAGTGTTTCTTAAAAGTAATGTTAAGAATTGCAAAAATAGAATAGAGGAAATTATAGCAAGTTGAAAATATCAAAAGAAAGGAAAAAAATATGTGTTTCTTAAAAGTAATGTTAAGGATTGCAAAAATAGAATGGAGGAAATTATAGCAAGTTGAGAATATCAAAGAAAATTTGATTGTATTATTAATTTATTGTACATTTAATGTATTGTATGCGTTATTTAGAACAAATACTCCCTCCATCCCATTAGTAGTGTCCCATTCCTTTTCGGCACGGTTATTAAGAAAATGGTGTTTTGTGGTGTGTATTGTTTGACTTTTGAGTGGTTGATTCTTGTCCACATATTTCTTACCTTTTTTAGAAATGGGACACTTCTAATGGGACAACCAAAAAAAGGAAATGGGACACTACTAATGGGACGGAGGGAGTATTAATTTGTTTAAGACTTCACGTGGGGCAAATCTCGTCTTTTTCAAGGTCTCTATAAAAGCTTAACAAGAAATTATAAGTTAATTTAGTTTAGTTATTAGAAGTCTTAATCTAACATTTATGAGTTGGTCTCCTGTGCAGCCGGTTGCACATGCAACCGAAAGTCTATATTAATTCACAACAGTTTGCACAAAAAATGATAGTGTTGTGTAGTGCAATTGGTTTAGTTGTTAGGGCTTCCACCAAAGTAACCCGGGTTTAAGTCCTAGCAGCAACATTTGACTTTTATTTTTTATTTCTTTTTAATAACACTTTTTTATTTTATTTATTTTTAATTTTTTTAATAACAGTTTTTTTTATTTTTTTAAGAACACTTTTTTTTAACATAACACTTTATTTTTTTTGTTAAATAACACCTTTTTTTAAATTTTATTGATACACCAATTTTTTTATATTTTTTTTAATAACACTTTTTTTTATTATTTTTTTTAAAATAACACTTTTTTTAATTTTTAATTTTTAATTTTTTTAATAACATTTTTTATTTTTTTTATATTTTTTTACGTAACACTTTATTTCCACAAATTGATTTTTTAAGATCATGTGGTACTGTTTCCATGTCAAATGATACCTCTATTAAAACCAACAATATTTTTTTTCATAATAAGTGATATTTTTATTCATATGATACATTGATTAATAACAATTGATACTCTTATTCAAAATAAGTGATTTATTTAGAATAATTGATATTTTGTTTCGCGTAAAGTGATACTTTTGTTAAGAAAAACAATGCTTTTATTCATAACAAATGATACTTTCATTAATAACAAGTAATACTCTTATTCGAAACAAGTGATATATTTAGAATAATTTGATACTTTTTTCATGTAAGGAGTGATACTTTTGTTAAGAAAAAGTGATACTTTGATAATAACAATTGATACTTTTATTCAGAACAAGTGATATATTCAGAATAATTGTTATTTTTTTTTAATGTAAAGTGATATTTTGTTAAAAACAAGTGATACTTTTATTCATAATAAATGATACTTTTGTTCATGGCAAGTGATACTTTGATTCATGACAAGTGATACTTTTTATTCATAATAAGTGATATTTTTGCTTATAGCAAGTGATACTTTGATTCATGATGATACATTAGTTAATAAGAAGTGATACTTTTATTCAGAACAAGTGATATATTCAGAATAGTTAATACTTTTTAATGTAATGTGATACTTTGTTAAGAACATGTACTTTTACATATTCCTCATTATGTTCTATCTCTTCTATGTGTATTATTTATACAAATCTATTTTTTCCAAAAATATTATATTTTTTTAACAAGAATAAATTTTAACATATATATTAAAATTCTTTGTGTCATATATTAATTTTTTTTAAATAAAAAATTAAATTTATTATTTTTCTTGTCATATTGTAGTTTGAAAATAATAAAAAAAAAATTAAAAAATATTATTTTTTTTTAACAAGAATAAATTTTAATATACATAGTAATATTCTTTGTGTCATATATTATTTTTTTAAAAATAAGAAATTAAATTTATTATTTTTCATGTAATATTGTAGTTTGAAAATTAAAAAAAAATAAAAATTTAAAGTAAAAAATATATAAAAGAAAACCATTAAAATTGTTGTTGGGTTTCGAATGGGTTGAGAGAGCAACACGTAACCAGCTGCGCTACAATCGCACTAATGTTAACCTTACCATTTATATTCTATTTAACTTAGTGCGTCCGGTTGCACCTGCAACCGGTTGCACCAGAGTTTTAGCGAACATTTATAAGTTAAACTTTTTTTTTGCAACAAAGATTTGAATCTAAGACATTTTAAACAAGTGCTAAAGGTGCTAACCACTAAACTAAACATATTACTCATTTAAATATTGCTACATTATGATGGTATATCATACTATGCAATAATTCTGGGGGCTGATGAGTCGATCGACACTCTTGAACCCCTCTAAGGCCTCGTTTGGAAGAGCTTAAAAATGACTTATTTCAACTTATTCTAAATAATAAGTCATTTTGCATGCGTTTGGGAGAGCTTATCATAATAACTTATTCTACTCCATAAGTTATTTTTGACTTATTTTTATAAGTTAATATTTATAACTTATGGATAACTTATAAGGAGCTTATGCAGAGATCCATCATCGAATCCTAACAGATAAAATTTTTACACTGTATTTTTTATTTTATTTTTATGTTGTATAAGTTATTATTAATTTGTTCATTCAAACTCAAACAACTTATTAAATTTAAGATCTTTTTCCATAATTCCTTATATAATAAGTCTTTTGTCATAAGTACTTATTTAAGTTGTTTTTTCAAAAGGGGCCTAAATTTGCCCCTGTCATAACACTAATAGAGACATCACTAAGATTTGAATGCTCCTGTTTGAACACTAATAGAGACATCACTAATATTTGAACATTAAATATTTGACAATAATACAAGCTTATTGACATGTATGTCATTAGGGCTATTAATAAACCAAGCTTTATCTGAATAGCTCGGACTCAACCTCAATAAAGCTGGACTCGAATTTGATAAACTGAGCCAAATACGAGCTGAAAAATATATGAATTTAACTTTCTTCCAATTATATCAATTCTACAAATTTAACTTTCCTCCGAATTTATCAATTCTACGAACTTAACTTTCTTCCAATTTTTTTTGCAACAATTTTTAGTATTTTTATTTTTATAAGGAAATTAAAAAAATGAAAATATTTATTAGGCTTCTATTGAAACTTTTCTTTTACTTATTTATAAAATTAAAGATACACTTCTTACTTTTTTTTAGTTTTTTCAATTTATTAAAAATTTATTTTATTTAGAAGGAAATTAAACCAAAAAAATTATTTATAATGCTTCTTATTGGAATTTTTCTTTTACTTATTAATAATATAATGATGAATTGAAGCTATACATATATTTTTTAATTTTTTGTAGAATTAGTTTCCTATCAAAATAATATATAGTCTTTTCACCTTTTTTCAAATTATTACAGATATATCTTATTTAAAATAATTAAATATTATACAAATAAAAATGATCATGTTACATATAATAAAGTATATAATCAATTATATTTATTTAAAAAATAAAAATGAAATTATGTACTCCTTAGAGTCAAAGTTAAATAGTCAAGAATTAAAAAGTTAATAATTTATCGATTAAAAAGTAAAAAGTTGAATTGAAATGAAAAATTAAATACAGAAAACTTTTGGATTGCCAATAATGAATTTTGTATTAAATTCTTCATATTTAATATATTTAAAATAAATAAAACTTAAAGTTAAAAGTAAAATTGATAAAATAGTCTTTTCAATTTTTTTTGAAGCTATTTTAGGTAATTGATCTGGATCAATTTGATCCAAATAGCTTTTCCCTTTTGAGAAATTCCTTTTTCTTTCAAATAACATTTTGGATTTTTTTTTCTTCTCTCAAGTACTCCCTCCATCCGGCACAGTTATTAAAGAATGAGAAATTTGTCTCATTTTTTTCCGATATGATTATTAAAGAAAATTGTTAGTTTTATGTAAATAAGTGAGTCACATGATATAAATAAATTGATTTATGCTTTTATTTTTTGTCATTTTGGGAACGAAACAAGATCAATGGACAATCCGAAAAGAGAAACGAGACAAGTTGAGCGAGACGAGGAGAGTAATATTTTTTGAAAGCTCGAGATTATCTTGATCAAAATGATTATAATCATTATAAAATAAATAAATAAATTAAAAGTTAAACGTCTAATATGACCGGATTTCAAATGATACAGAGTGCTTAACATAATCTTTTGTGAACAAAAATATTAAAACAAATTAAACGATCCATTATTCAAGTATATTCCAATTCATCTAACTCTATTATTTCCTAACTAGATAATCAGGGGCGGATCCAAGATTTTTGGTTAGGGGGGGCGAAATTTATCGGGGCTTGAGTTTTTTTTGTACGGGGGATCGAGGGCGGAGCCCCGAAAAAAAAAAATTTTAGCACATTTTTCTACTTAAATCTAATTATACTTATTCTTTATGTCTTATTTAAGGATTATATTCTTCTTTCATGAATAACTCATATATTTTTTATATTTATTCGAAAAACATAGTACACAATCCTATTTTGACATCACTCTAAATTTAGTTAGAGAAAAATATCTAACTGAGGAATTAATAAGTATTTAAATGATAGTTTATTCATACTTCAAATGTTCTTAATTTTATATCAATAAGTACATGAAAAAAAAACACAAACATAGCATATTAATTGCATCAAACAAAAAAAACATAGTATATTAACTGCATCAAGTTATATAAGTGGACTCTACCAAACTAGGTATCTAAAACTTAAAATCTACACCTCCACTAAAATATGAGACACTTAATATACTTTTTTTAATATTTTTCTAAGTTAGGATAACAAATTTAAAAATTTAGGGGGCGAATTCGAAAATTTAATTGGAACAAGTATAAAAATTACTAGAAATAAAAGATAACTCGTAGTATTGCACAAAAATTCAGGGGGGCGGTCGCACCCACCCGCCCCCCCTTGAATCCGCCCCTGTAGATAATGCGACTTTAAGTGGTTGAGATGGGTGAATGTCCTTCACTTTACCAAAATACATAAATAATATGTGTTTTCTGGTTTTGCACATAACTTTCGACCCACAAAATTAACAATCTTTCATTTTGTTAAATGTGTACATCAGAGAAAATATTGGTAAAATTGAATTTGACACGGATAATTACATGGCATAGAGTGTTTTACACGTAAGAATTTTTGTAAGTGTTATTTACCTATAAATGTACAAAGAAAAATAATTAATATAAAGAACAAGATGAAAAAGCAAAATTATTATTTAAAAAAATAAAGTTAAAAATTACTTTTAAAATTGGATGAATTGGTTCCTAAAATTATTATTAGTTAATCTAAATTTAATTAATTTTTAATGAACTTTTTATTTAAGATTTTTAATTACCAAAAACTTTATTTGAAAAAAATTAATTAAATTTTTTTTATTTGAAAAAGATTATAATTTAAAAAAAATATTTGAAAAAATAGTTAAAATTTAATTTAAAAATTGGATGAATTGATCCCTGAAACACTTATTCCGTAAATGCCCCTATGACAAACAATGACTAACTTAAAATTTAACGGAATGACCAATTCCTCCAAACTAGCAAACATTGGGGACCAATAAACTAAAAAGAAAAGATTAGAAATCAATTCATCCAAACTAGCAAACATTGAGGATTATTTGTGCCAATTTGCCTATTGAAAATAATTTCTTACAAAAAAAAAAACTTCAAACGTCTAAGCGCCAGGGAAAAGAGAAAAGAATAGAAGAAGCATCTGACTACTTCATGCATGCTCCACTTGGCTCGGGTATTGCCTTTAGGCCTCGTTTGGGAGAGCTGATCAACAACTTATTTTAATTTATTATAAAAAGTAAGTACTTTTACGAGCGTTTGAGAGAGCTTATTAAAATAGCTTATTCTAAAAATAAACTGTTTTTGACTTATTTTCATAACCTGATAGGAATGTCTTATGAAAATAAATCTGCATATCAAATCCCACTGAGAATAAATTTTAAAATATATATATATATATATATATATTTCTTTATTTAAGTGCTTATATATTAATGTATGCAAACGCATACAACTTTTTTAACTTAAGTGTTATAATATAAATACTTTTATCATAAACATTTATGTCATAAACACTTATTTAATCATAAACATTTATGAAAATAAATCTGCATATCAAATCTCACTGAGAATAAATTTTAAAATATATATATATATATATATATATATATATATTTCTTTATTTAAGTGCTTATATATTAATGTATGCAAACGCATACAACTTTTTTAACTTAAGTGTTATAATATAAATACTTTTATCATAAACATTCATGTCATAAACACTTATTTAAGTTGTCTTTCCAAATGAGGCCTTAGTCTAATATGACCAGATTTCAAACGACTCAGAGTGCTTAACAGAATCTTTTGTGTATATAAATATTTAAAAAATTAAACAGTTCATTATTCAAGTATATTTCTACTCATCTAATTCTATTATTTCCTAACTACAAAGAACCTACAAATGTACTTTCTTGTTGCAAATAAAATCCAAATTATTACTCCCTCCGTCCCGGATGAAACGTCCTCTATTCTATTTCGGGGTGTCCCGGATGAAACGTCCCCTATTCCTTTTTTGGAAATAATTAATCATCTAATTACTTTATGTGGGACCCATAACATTAAATCTAACCTACCCACTACCACACACCTACCCATAAATTACCATTCTTTACTTCTAAAGTACACTGCATAAATTACCGCGCCGAAAAGAAAGAGGACGTTTCATCCGGGACGGAGGGAGTACAACTTTTTCTTAAGATAGTTGAGCTTGATTTAACTAATCTTCCTTTGAAATCTAATAAAAAACAATTTATTAATACATTGTAAACAAGTCTAATTAATCTATGGGAAGTTCACCTAATTAGAACACATTCGTACTTAACTCTAACCACGCTCAACAATCTCCATCAATTTGGCCTCTATAAATACTTGACAAAAATCCTCATTCAATATCAATCTTCTCTCACAAATCACATCAGAGCTATCTCTCTATCCATCAATGGCAGCCTCTAACCTCCACCTTGCTCTCTCTCTAATTATGGTGCTCTCACTCTCAAGTCTCCACGTAAGTTGGGCGGCGCGCCACCTACTGCAGACTTCTCAACCAGGATTGCCGACTATTCCACCACTCCCTAAGGCCACACTGCCGCCACTTCCAGCCATGCCCGCCATGCCAACCGCCACCTTGCCGCCAATGCCGAGCAGCCCTCTCCCAACTCTGCCGTCGCTGCCAACTATGCCATCACTGCCAAAGCCGACATTGCCAACAATGCCAACCACCATACCAACCATGCCTTCTATGCCAACCATCCCGACTGCAATTCCATCCTTTCCTTTCTCCGCCCCACCACCATCAAACTAGGCATAGAGATATGCCGCCGTTATTCAGCTCATCCTTTTATGATTTCTAAATGAGTTTGATTTATGAGTGCTTTAATTCTCTGTTATGCATGATATTATGTCTTAGCCATTCCAGTAGTTTGCTTGAATTTGGATTCTTCGGGTTCGGGTTGAGTTACCATGTTGTATTCGGTCTTTTCAGATTGTGATGTACTTATTAATTATATCTGATCATATATATATATATCTATTCTTTTTGTTTCTTGTTTCACCATGGTTCAACAAGTGCATGCATCATGCATCAAACTTCCTCTCTCGTCGATGAACTCTCATACACATAAAATAAAACATATCACATATGTGTGCGCATGAGAGAGAGAAAAAAGTATCTTGGCATATTTTATTATATCATGCTTAAATAAAAAGGATAAAAGCTTTAATCCCTCTGAAATATTGCATTCGTGCGATTTGCTATGCGAATGTGTAAATAACCCTTGATTATATAATTTGTTGGAGAGAGTAAATTTTCAATGAAAAAAGTTTATAATATAATATCTTAAAAACATATCTAACCATTTTTTAAAATCAATTTATTGCAGATTGAAAAAAGAGAAATATATATATATATATATATATATATATATATATATATATATATATATATATATATATATGGGAGAGTTCTTTAAGGAACACCTCCTTAATAAAGGAACTAGGAACAAATCCTAGCCTTCCATTTTAAAGATGTGTGGTCTAGATTGAAGGAAATATTTTAATTTTTACTATCTTATTTAATTTCAATAAAGGTATAAAAGTTATTTACTTGAATTTCTTACTTTATTATTATATTTATTTATATTATATTTGGAGTAAATTTTATAAATTAATTGAAAAAATTAGGGCTTATCTCATGTGAGAATTCTTCTCTGCAACGCAGCGGCAGGAGTATCGGCCTTCCGCCGTGGTTCCCCGCCTCTTCTATCACCCGGCCTACTGGTGCCACTCGTGCGACGTGAGTATCGGCCTCCCGCCCTCCCCCACCCCCGACGCTCTACTCTGCCCTCACTGCCACCGCGACTCCCTCGAGCAGATGGATATGGACGACAGCGCGACACCACCGCTGCGCCGCCCCATCGACAATACCCTAATCGTGGAGGCTAAGAGAGAGATAATACAAAGGAGAGATGAGAGAGAGAGAATACAGAGGAGAGATGAGAGAGAGAATAAAGGGGAGAGATGAGAGATGAGAGATGAGAGATGAGAGATGAGAGAATAAAGAGAATGGAGGAGAGAGAGGATGAACTTTACTAAATTGTACTCCCTCCGTCCCACCCATCTTGACGCGTATTCCTTTTCGGGACGTCCCACCCATCTTGACGCGTTTCCAAAAAAAGAAATAATTTATCCTCCTAATTTTTAATTTCTCTATCCTACTTTTTCTACTTTTTCATTTCTCTCTCCTACTTTATCCTTCTCTCATACTTTATCATTCACTTTCTTAATTCTCGTGCCGAAAAGAAATGCGTCAAGATGAGTGGGACGGAGGGAGTAGTATTTAATAATATTAATAGTATTAAATAAATTATTTTTGAACAAAAAATTTATTATTAATCTCAATCGTTCAATTTATAAAATGGAGGACTAGGATATGTTCCTAGTTCCTTCAATAAGGTAGTGTTCCTTAATTATCCATCTCATATATATATATATATGTTTTCCTATTCAAACGAATATGAATCAATTTTACATGTGATAATTTTTCACGTTTGCACGTGATTATTATGTAAAAGGGTATTTCTTATTATATTTTCAACAATAAATTAGATATTGTTGTGCATTTTTCATTATATAGGAACAAATTGAATTTACGCATAATAATGCAATAGTTCAATGGGTTTAAAGGTTCTATTCCTAAATAAAAACAATTTAATCAAGAAGTCGCTTATTTAATTTGATTCTCTTCTCAATTAATTCTCCTGAATTGGAAATAATCTTCTTTATATTTCTGTCGAGTTTCAAGTTTCAGCAGCCTTCATCGAAATGTATACTGTATACTGTATACTGCAAAGCCCAACAACCAGTACGAACCGTTCAATTTGTCTCCAATGAGATCAACGCTGCAAAATTTCAGTTTTTGCTCACGCTGCCCGCCAACTGATTGTATCTCTCTCGCTCTCTCTCTCTCTCTCTCTCTCTCTCTTCACACACAACCGCGTGGGTGTGCCAAAACCCTAGGTTTTTGCCCCCTTTTTCTTGAAGAACAATATTCGATATCTACTGCAAGTTTGCAATTTCCTTTCTAGAAAAATTATAACCCAACCCGGCAGGCAACTATTTACTATTATGGCTCAACCGGAGCCCCATTCAAAAAATAACGCTCTCTGGTCGGAGGAGTTGGAGCTCCTGCCCCTCAAACAGCGCCTCAAGTTGCTGTTGGCACGCAGCCGTATCCCTGTCGATTCAGACGTGGAATCTCAGAAAAGCCTGAAAACCTGTGAGTCTCCACTCCTTGCAATTTCTAGAGTTGTTTCTGTAACACAATAATCGGAGTTTATTGTTTTCACAATCCAAAAATTGCAGGTGATTCGGGTTCATTTAACCACGAACAGAACCAAGAAAGCAAGTGCGGTTACTTGAGTCATAGTGCTGCTGCAGTATCTGAGAATGCAGTTAAGAGTTGTGATCCTGTCAAAGTGAAGATTGAGTGTGATGAAAACAGCGTTCAAAGTCGTGTGCGGCACTGTGTGAATATTGACCGCGCGGGAGCAAATTCTGAAGCTAAGCCGAGTATTAAAGTTCTTGATGAACTCGATCATGTTGTATTAAAAGACCGGTTGAAGATGCTGATAACAAGGTTTGCTTCCACCCAACTATAATGCTGTTATAGCCCTATTAGGCATCAAGTCTTTCCATTTTTCATGCTTTATCAAGTGCTCAATTGAATTCTGAGTCCTAGATTGGCCAGTGAGACAATCTCCTTTTGTTTGCGTGTATGAAATAATGGATAAATTAAAAAATTAAAAAATAGAGCAAGACCATAGTTTGTGTAGTTTATCACATTAGTCTTCGAAATGAAAAAGGGTGTGCTTATGGTGAGTTAGCATTAGGATTATGTCTGAATTAGTTGTGCAAATTGCAAAAGCTTTTTCCTTAACTAGAATTCAAGAATCTAATATATGAAGAAGATTTATACATCCTCTTCACTCTGCCGTTGGATATTATTATTGATTTATTTTGCCTCCTTTCTTTTGCAGTGAATTGGGACTGTCATCACCAGTGCTGGAGGTGCTCTTCTCTCTTTCTTTTTTGATAACTTGAACTGGACCTTAAGTAGCTTGAAACTTATTTATTCAATATTTCACATGCTCGTTAACTTATGTGGTATATTTTATTATGAATTTATTACTATTATCACGAGTGCATCATTTAGATTTGTATATGATGAATTTGATATTTGTGTCTTCTTATTTTAGGTATTGGTCTCACTATAGTTTATATGCAGGCATCTCGTAATCTATCTGGTGATGGTAGCATTGAGCAAACTCCAGACATACCAAGATTCCCAAATGGTAAAGTTGAACCTCAAAATCATGACGATTTTTTGTGCTCCAGTGTAACTTCTGCCAATCAAACTACGGACTTTGTCCTAGTTAAAACTGAAGTTCAAACTTCTGGTGATGCAACTGAAGATTACTTGGATCATATGTTGCTCAGTCATCGAATCAGACTATTGTCCTCAAGAGATGGTTCTAGTTTGAATACTGACCACAGCCCTAAAAGTCCAAAATTTACGTGTAGTAAGCCAGTCCGATCAAGACCTGCCGAGTCACTGAAAATCAACCGCCCAAGGAAAAGGCGAAAAACTATAACGTATGTTTAAATGTTTTTAGATTGAATATGAATCATATATCTTGAAATGCTGCTCAAGATTTACTTTTGTTTGTTTCTTGGTGCTAAATGCAGGGATTCAGTTGAAACTGCGATGGAAGAAGATGCCCCGGGGCTTTTGCAGGTAGAGCAATGGCTATTTGCTTGTTCTCATGCTGAAACTGGTTATGTGCTTATATATTTAGCATGGGCAGGTATTGATTGAGAGAGGTGTTTCAGTTGATGAAATTAAGCTTTTTGGTGAACCAGAAAGCAATGATGCTTTGGATGAGTCATCCATGGACGAAAGCTTTGGAGAGCTTGAAGAAGTTATAACAAAGGTCGGGATGAATGATTTTTTTTTTGTTCTGTTTGTATTTTCATATGTACATTACTGAAGCTAGTCATAGACAATGAATAATTAATAGTTGCATTAGTTCATCAATTACTGTTAAGAAATCAATACATTAGTATTCATCAATTATGGTTACAAGCTCCATGAACACCTATTTGACATTTATTAAATTTCCATTTTGCTACTCAAATATCATCGTGATATTTCCTTTACATTGTTTCTCATTTGGTTGTCCATTTTGAGGACATCTAGCTCATGCAAGAGATGACTTCATTTAAGTGTGAAAACTCGAAAACACTACCTTGTTGTGCATGATAACAACTGAACTAGTATCTTGATGATTTTCCTCTGTTTTTCCTCCTACTTGCTTGTACATCATTGATGGTGTCATTGCACATGCTATATATGACTTCATTTGAGTGTGGTGTATTATATAAACTGATATAATGACCATGGTGCTACTGATGGTTAGACAAGAAAGAAGACGCCATTAGTGGAAAATCTGAACATAGGTTTATTAGGATAGGTTTGTTGATAACTATAAGATTCCCAAGTTCCGTCGAGGCTAAAGCACAAACTAATTCTTTTGCTTTATAGTTGTCGTATACCTGAGGGAGTTGTAGAGACTGAAATCTATATATATGCAGTTGGCATTTTCATTAAATTATTCATCTTTGTTATACTGCATCGGGTGGGGTTGTGCACGCTCTTTTAACCATGCCTTGTAGTTTACAAGCACACTGTCCAGTAGTCAGAGTGAATGAAATGAAACATTCAGTAGATGTGTTGAACATTAGTATGCTTCCCCGCCCCCGTAATAGTCGGAAGAAGGCTTGTATTTCCTTCCTGATTTAATTTATTAGAGAATGTACAATTTTGTGGCTATGTATCCCTGCTCGTCATATGGTGTCTTACTGTAAGAATGCTAATTTAACTCTACCAATTCTGTAATCCTTGTCAGTCCCTATGGAATTGCGAAGCTATGATCTTTATTCTTATTATGATGCTGCTCATTTATTGCTCCCAGTCTGTTCATGTATCTCTAGCAGCAAGCAGCATAGTTGAAATAGATGCGAAGTGATTGTTAATAATATATACATGTTGTATTATGTTATGAGGTACCTCAATGAAAGTCTGATTTGTTTATATATGAACAGGTTTTCTCTAAGCGGGAGTCTTTATTGAGGTATGCTCCATTGCGATGCCCTAGGGGAGAGCAGCAGGTTAATTACTGTTTGGAATGTTTGTTCTCACTGGTGGAGCAGGTGTATGTTGCACTTTAATTTGTTTCCTGCCGTGATCTGACCTTTGATTCTGATGATGACTTGAATGACTATTTTATCTTGCAGGCTCGTTATCTACAGTTTCGACATTGGTCTGCTGAATGGGGATGGTGCCGCGACCTCCAATCGTTTATCTTTGTCTTTCAAAATCACAACAGGTGACTTTTGTGCAATTATTGAAGGCTCAACCGCCTTAAACAAGTATCTTGAACAAGATAAGGGCAGTGCTTATATTTTCATGAATACAGGATAGTGCTTGAACGTCCTGAATATGGCTATGCGACCTACTTCTTCGAATTGACAGATTGCTTGCCAATAGCTTGGCAAGTCAAACGACTGGTTATAGCCATGAAGCTTATCAGCTGTAGTAGGATTACTTTGATTGAGAACAAAGCACTCATGGTGATTACCTTAGATCATGCCTTTATCTAACTAAACATTATTGAATTAGTTCTCTTTTGCACAGTTTATACTTGCTATTCCGTATTTAGCTTTCTGTCATGCAACAATAATATGATTGAGATCATAAAGAAGTTTTCATTTTCAAAGTGGTTCCTGCTATAAACTTGATTTGTTTTTATATTTGAATTTTGGCTTTTTTCTGCTACTCAGCTATATATGGCCATTAATTCCTAATTACCAATAACTTGCAGGTTGGTGATGATTTAAGCGAGGTTGAAGCCAAGGTGTTGATGGAATATGGTTGGGTACCAAACACTAGTCTTGGAACAATGCTCAACTACCATGATCGGGTTGTTCACGACAGGAGGAACGAGAAAGATGGGTCTGAGTGGAAACAGAAGATTGGGAAGTTGCTTAGGGATGGTTATGAACAAGGTACCCTAATCCCTTCTGTTATCCCTACAAAGTTCATGGAGGGCAATGCTGCAAATGCAGTGGAAGTTAAGCTAGAACAGAGTTGAGGTTAGTTAAACAGTAAAATCTTTTATCAATATTACAAAGCAGCATCTGCATAGCCCGGGTTTAGGATAGGTTTTAGACATATTAGTTTTTGTTGCACTAATCTTGTTTCTAACCAATCAATAGGACTCGCAGAGGGGCCACATTTTGTCGTCTAAAAATGTCAAGTTTGTCACTTTTGTTCCAGCTAAATCAAGTCATAATTGAACTTCATTTTCTTGATATCCAAAAATGTTTCTATATCCCACAATTTGGACTCTTATGAATTGCACTAGGGGTTTTGCAGGTGTTGTATGCCTTTCTTCCAAGCAATGCAACAAGTAGAAACCTAACTGATATCGTAGGTTTTAGGTGATATGATCAAGAACGAATAATGCATCTAATTGACGTACATCAGACGTAATAATTCTAATGAATTCCAAAAGAAGCAGCTGTTAAATATCACCTAATAAATTTTCTAACGTGGCATCATTCCTCTTGCACAACATGGCCATGAACAAAAACTGTGATTAACTCACAATCTGTCAACCAATAGAAATGGGAGATTTAGGCAGATGTAAGAAAGAACCTTTTCTTTTTGCAATTTATAAGTAAATGCAAAACATTGTTATCCGCCATACTCTTCCATCCAACAACTCTAGAGAGATTGCAATAAAAAGTAACAAATCCTAACAAACTCCAAACAAAGTGATTGAGATGTGTTAGATAATGGTTGAAACAAGTGAACCTATGACACTGCAAAGTGCCCCCAAAACAAAATGTCTGACTTGTACACCTTGGCAAGAAATAGAACAATGTAGAAACATCAAGTGTGTTGGCAAAAGATAAGGTTATAAATTTGAGGGACAATAGAAAAGGTTTGAAATGTAATAATGTTTTGAGCCCATTTATAATTGTAAATACAGTGAGCAATGATGAAAGTGATAGTACATATCAATGTATGAAATGGAGAAGATGCTAGCAAGAATGTTGAGGTTTCTCTCCTTTTTTTCTATCATTTTCTTGGTGTGGTGGCATTGCAATTGACTTACATATGGACTCAACTATGGATCAACCTTTAGTTTATTTCTTATTTTTGGCACTATTTCCGAAAAGATGCATAAACCGCGTAGTCTTGTAGGGACAATAATAGGAAAGGAAGTGGTACTTATTAAAAAATATTTAGATAAAAAGTTTTAAGTAAAAGGAGATGAAGAATTGGCTTCTTAATGGAAAATAATTTTATAGATTTGGCTTGCTCCAATGTGTATGTAAGCAATACATCACACATTTGTTTGCTCAAGTCATAGTTGAAATGATACTTATATGTGACAAATTTTGTGTTTGAAAATGTAAAATAGTGGAGGGGTACATAACATATTTGTAGTTGAAAGAAATGACTTATCTACTTAATATTTCACGAACCTGTTAATTAGATTCATGAACGTATAACTACACACGAGTTTTCTCTCTCTTTTTTTTCCCCTAGAGTGTAAGCGTGGGATTTATATAATTTATGAACACACTATTATATTTAATGAAAGAAATGGATCATAAAGACTTAAAATAAGAAATAAGAAGGAATCATAACCCTCCATTTTTAAAAATCTAGGATTATGATTATTTTTAAGATATGTTTTTATTTAATACTTTATTATTGATTAACATATCATTAAGGGTATTTATGTCCATTTAATTTCTTTTATTTGTGTAACTGTTTCTAAAGTTAATCCTAATTTTCATCATTTCATTTTTTGAGTAATTGATTCTCTTTCCAAAAGAACACACGTAATTTCCATATCAAATAAAATTTAGGATCTAATTTGAATTCAAAATTTTGAAATTAAAGATTGTTTGTGCATTTTCATTTCCTAAGTAACTATTCCATCTCTTTTCTCGTTTGTTTCCATTAATTTCCTGAATAAGTTAATATAATTATATGATAATAGTTTTAGAGTAAATATGCATATATTTTCATATAAATATGCATAATATTATTCATTTATATGCATTCAATTAAAGTATCAGGTCACAATTACATTATTGTAGAAATAGTGAATTAACATTTCGGTTCATCAAAGTCTAAATATTCATGAACTTAAACATAATTATGCATAATACTATTTATTTGTATGCATTAAATATTGTGATTTTTTTGTATCACATAATGTAATTATTAGTGCTAAATATACATATATTTTCAAATAACTATGCATAATATTATTCATTTATATGCATTCAATTAAAGTATCATATCTCAATTACATTGTTGTAGAAATAGTGAATTAACATTTCGGTTCATCAAAGTCTAAATATGCATGAACTTAAACATAATTATGCATAATGCTATTCATATATATGCATTAAATATTGTGATTTTTTTTTGTATCACATAATGTAATTATTAGTGCTAAATATGCATATATTTTCAAATAACTATGTATAATACTATTCATTTATATGCATTCAATTAAACTATTAGATCACAATTACATTGTTGTAGAAATAGTGAATTAACATTTTGGTTCATCAATGTCTAAATATGCATGAACTTAAGCATAATTATGCATGATACTATTCATTTATATACATTAAATATTGTGATTTTTTTTTTGTATCACATAATGTACTAGTGCTAAACTAGATAATATACACAATTATTTCATTTGATATGCATATTTAAACACATATGTTTTAATATATTCAATTTAATTATTATGCATAATGTGATTCATATGGAAACATAATATTGTCGACTTAAGAAAATTAATTGTATTTGGAATTTTATGAATCTTCTATGAATCGTTTTTTTGGAAAAACATTAAATTTTAATTATTTCTCTCCAAGGGTTTCTTTGTTTTTGGGGAGGAGATATGAAGGGTTTTAAATATGCCCATTATCCACTTGAATAACCAATAGGGATTGGACACATGGATGCGAAGCGACTTCTGTGATCCTGCCACCACCGCCCCAATTCACAAGCAGCATGCAGCACTTTTTTTTTGTCTTGAATCTAAACACAGAATTTAAGTTGACAGACTTGAAAAATAAAAAAAATCCCAATTGATAAACCACACACCAAACGAGTAAGATAATCATAGTTAGCGTAAAGCGGGCTTATCCAATTCATAATTTGATAGATTTGGTAGATTATTTTATCAATAAAATGTTATCAAAAAATATAATCATAGTTGCACCACTTGAACTATTTTTATTTTTCTCAAATATATTTTTAATATTGTAGAAACTTTTGCAATTTGCTAGCGAAATAGTACTTTAATTAATATGAGATGTCATTGTCAGTGAGTTGGTTTGACTAATTACATAACTGAACTGCTCAAACAGCCTGTGGAGAAATTCACATAATCTTTTGTCTCATTTTTTTGTATCTCGTATCCCACTGTCATTTTTAGCTGTAAGCATTTAGGTGTTACGATTTGAATTTTAGAATTATCGTAAGTACCTAAGTGTTTACAATTAAAATATGAGCGAGACATGAGTGAGACACAAGAAAGTGAGATAAAGGATCCGGATTGATGGAGAAATTATTTTGTTCAACAGATTACTACTTTATGTTTCTACTTTAATCATCCATGAATCTTATGACCCAGCATTAACAAAAATGATGAGATTTTTCCCAATCAAGCTGTATGCAAATTCATTATCAGATATGTGACAATACATAATATACGTGATATACTTAAATTTATACTTTCTCCGTCTCATTATTTATGTTCCATAGGGATTTGGTACGGAGATTAAAACGCTTGGGTAAAGGTATATAGTAGTGGTGAAAATGTATAAAATGATGAGGTTGGATGATTGTGGACCACTAATTTGTATTGACTTTTAGAATGAGACATAAATAGTGGGACAAACAATTGTAGCAAATGAGACATAAATAATAGGACGGAGGGAGTATTAGTAATGAATAATCACAATAGCTCTGCTTGTGCTTGATTTTATGTACTTTATATGAGATGTAGATATAGGTTTGGTATTCACTCAAAGAAATGAAAGAGTAAGGCTGATTTATTACTTCTGTATTTTTCTTATCTTTTAATCTTCGGTTATTAATCAATATTGGACAGTTTTTGCTTTGGACAGAAGAATGTGGGTCCATTTTAGAGTGTGAGTAAAATAACGTTACCCTACAAGAGATTAATGGCAATGATTCTTCTGCGTTTCAGTCCCCATTTATATATTACTATATATCATGATAATGATAATAATTATATAAATTGAACGTAACATCGTTCACAGTTTCTAGCAATTTATCATTTTGTAAATTGAAATGTCGGGAAAACTATCAAATACTTCTTCTATCCTTTCTTTCTATTGGATATTATATTAGATTATAGTCCCTCCATTCCAATATTTATGTCTCATAGTGACTTGACACGAAGATTAAGACTGTTGTTGAAAGGTATAAACTAATCGTGGAAATGTATAAAGTGGTGGAGTCAGATGATTGTGGACCACTTATTTATGTTGACTTTTAGAATGCGATATAAATAGTGAGTGAGACTAATAAATGTAGCAAATAAGATATAAATAAGGCAAATTGGCCTAAATGGTTCCCAAATTTGAGATTTTTGGCCAAATTGGTCCTCAATTTGAATTTCTTGGCCAAATTGGTCCCAAATTTTTTAGATTTTGGCCAGATTGGTCTTTTCGTTAATTTTACCGTTAGTCAACGGTTAGTCAACCAAAAATTTAAAAATATATTAAAATATTCAAAGGGTACTTTCGGAATAAAATTTCGAGGATCAATTCGGCCAAAATATTTTGACCCAAATTTTTTAAGTTAATTAGGGTGAAAGAATTGAATTTTTACTATAGTTTTTCACACTCCGTCCGTCCGCTCTTCCCATATTTCCCTCAGCTGCCACTCTCTCCATCGCACCACCGCTGCCGCTCTTTCCATCATCGCCGACGCCACTCTTCCCATCGCCGCCGCCACCACCGTCCCTTCTATGTTGTCAAAACAAAAAACCTATATTCTGTGATTCATTAAGTTGTTAATCTTAGCATCTTACGTGATAAAATGAAGATTAATTCAATGTTTTAGTAGAATCGAGTTTATGGTCTGCTATAGGAATTTTATTGAAACTTTTGTGCTGATAAAAATACTGTGCGGCTCATCTGTTAATTTGTATTGATACCCTCTCTCTCTCCATCTCAAATCATGGGAACCACATGTGCAATAAAATAATTACCAATAATTTAGGCTAATTTGGAATAAACTATTTTGTTTACCCTTGTTTTTGTGTTTTTGGGATCTGGGACAAGGATTAATTATTCATTTTTTTCTTTTTAACTGAGAGTAATATTTGTCTTATTATTTATGTAGAAGGAGATTACTGAAAAATGTAATAAAAAAAGAAGAACAACTAGATGTCGTTGGTATTGTAAAGAAGGCCATAACAGGGCGACTTGTACAGAATCGGGGGCCATCTTAAATAAACACATAACCAAAAAAGCCACATTCTATAAATTGGATTAGCTGCCGATTGTCCATCAATGAGGTTAGTATCAATTGAGGCCATCTTAAATAATAATAGTGATGCGTTAATGTATCTTTTTTCGAGTTCACATTCTTCAAGGTTGATGAGGATTTATTGTAACAGGTGGTCTTTTTGGAGTATTTTGGAAGATCGCCTAGATGTTCAAACTCATAGATATGGACTAGTTTATGATGGATGTCGTTATAAACAGATGGTGTTTTGGACTAGTTTGATGTTGGTAGTTTTTGTCTAAGATGGATTTCATATTTTGAACATTGCATTTTTTCTATATGATGGATGTTGTTATGCATGCACTTTTGATTGACAAAAAATGATGATTTTTTATCCTAATTCTCATAGATACTTCCAATTTTGAGGTAAAAAAAAATTGGTTAAAATGTTATTTTGGCCGAATTGGTCCTTGGCCGAATTGGTCCTAAATATATTTTACGGTAAAAATCTTGGCCTAATTGGTCCTCAAAAAATTTAACGGTAAAAATCTTGGCCGAATTGGTCCTCAGTAAAATTTACGGTAAAAATATTGATCGAATTGGTCCTTAGTAAATTTATGATAAAAATATTGGCCGAATTAGTCCTTAGTAAATTTTACTATAAATTTTTTGGCGGAATTGGTCCTCAGTAAGATTTTTGGGTAAAAATATTTTGGCTGAATTGGTCCTCGAAATTTTATTCCGAAAGTACCTTTTGAATATTTTAATATATTTTTAAAATTTTGGTTGACTAACGGTAAAATTAACGGAAGGACCAATCTGACCAAAATCTAAAAAATTGGGGACCAATTTGGCCAAGAAATTCGAATTGAGGACCAATTTGGCCAAAAATCTCAGATTTGGGGACCATTTAAGCCAATTTGAGGGAATTTATTAAAAAAACTTTTATTTATTTAGGTTGTGATATTGCATTATCAAAGGATTACGAATCTAGAGGGTAAAATTTCGAGGAGGAATATAGAAAATCAGAAATTATGTACGATTAATGAATAACGAGACACCATGAAACAAATATTTTAAAACAAGGGAATAAAACTGCCAGACCCACCAAATCAAAATCACTTCAAAATATATTCCAGACTTTAAAAATGAAAACGGCGAGAAAAACTCATCATTCGTTTACTGTGTTGGCAGGACATTATTCGTTGTACAAGTATAAAAACATGTCAAATAATATTGAATTAGTAGATTGAAACAGAACAACAAAACGTAAAATCTCATAATTAATTAGGACTTGTTTCTGGAGATTAATTGGTTGAGTACGAGATATTTATTGCTTGAAAATTAAGGAATCTAATAGTATGTTGAGGTGGCGCTGTCGGGAGGTTGACATTAACTCTTCTGACTTAATCGCAGCCTCGGATTTTCAACATCTTTAAGTAATTTTCTGAACCATTAAGAAATATAAAACCGTGTCATTTCTTTATAGGGAGTTGATGAAAAATTCTTTCTTTTTCAATCTCAGAATTTGAGAGAAATTACTCGTTCTATTTTTTTATTATTTTAGGGGGGTAGTCAGGGGTGGGGTGGACCTTAGCTGTCTGAAGTTTGTAGTATATACTCCCTCCGTCCCATTGAACTGTGCTTATTTCTTTTTTGCACGTAGATTAAGGAGAGTTGTTAGATGTGAGTGAAGTGGTGGGTCCCATAAAAAGAGAGTGAGTAATTGTGTGTAAAAATTTGCTTTTTTTGGAAACAGGAACAGATGAGTGGGACAAACTAAAAAGGAAAACGAGCACAGCTCGTTGGGACAGAGGGAGTATATAAGTAGGCAGTGTGATGCGGATTCATTAGTATTCTTTCTTGTTCCATGTTTTCTTGCATTGTTAATTAATTCGAGTGATTAGTAAGTATTAGGATTTAGGAGGATGGGAAGACAACCTTGTTGTGATAAAGTTGGTCTGAAGAGAGGGCCATGGACTGCTGAGGAAGATAGGAAACTCATCAACTTTATTCTTACCAATGGCCAATGTTGCTGGAGAGCTGTCCCTAAAATTGCAGGTTCAATTCTTTTTCCTCTCTCATCATTCTCCGTGTGTGAGAGAGAGATGAAATTAGTGAGAATAATGTGTTTGTAATAATAATATTGGTGCAGGGCTACTTAGATGTGGGAAGAGCTGCAGATTAAGATGGACAAACTATTTGAGGCCAGATGTGAAAAGAGGCCTTCTTTCAGAATATGAAGAGAAGGTGGTTATTGATCTTCATGCCCAGCTTGGGAACAGGTCTTTACTTTTAATTTTATATTTTTTTAGTATTTCTTTTTTCTGAGAATGTGAATTTTGAAGGTAAATATAATTATAGTAATTAATTAAATAATTGGCAAATTTTGTGCAGATGGTCCAAGATTGCTTCTCATCTACCAGGAAGAACAGACAACGAGATCAAGAATCATTGGAACACCCACATCAAGAAAAAGCTGAAGAAAATGGGAATCGACCCCCTCACCCACAAGCCTCTGCCATCGCCGGCCACCGAACAACCGCCAGTACTCCAAGATACACCGGATGAAGCAGAGGAAGAAGAAGAGATTATCAATCCGCCTATGGATCTCACCTCCTTGGACTCGGACATTTCATTATCAACTCAAAATGATGGGAACGGAATCTTGGAATTAGTCAACAACGATTTCTGCATAGGTGAGATTCCGGTGATCGAGCCGCATGAGATTCTCCTTTCTCCTGACGAGTTAACGCCTTCATCTTCTTCGTCGTACACTCCGGAAAGCATGCTTGAAGAGATGCACTTCTCGCCTACTTTTGAGGATTATTATAATGAGATCATGATTGGCGGAATCTGGTCCGATGATTTCAAGGGTTTGGATTTGCTGATTAGTGATGATTAGAAGGAAGGGAGAGATTATGTAAAGAGCGTTGAACCTTCTTTGGTGTACAGTACCCAGTAGTGGTGAATGAAGAGTAATCATGCAACTTTTGAGCTCTTGAAAATCCGATGTAAATTTATTAGTATCAATTTAATTTTAATTATGTAAACTTTTGATGAATAAACGGTAAAAGATCCATTATTTAGCTTTTCTTTGTCTACTTTTTTACTCCCTTGGGTAGAAATATTGAGATCAAAACGTAAAGTTTCATACATATGTCCAGTGGCGTAGGAAAGGATGGGGCTGGGGGCCACTACCCATTGAGTTTGAGATATTTTACTGTGATTTTTTATTAGGAATTGAACTTTGGTCTAGCAATTAGATAGTTTGATAATTTTTATATATGTTGGGTTCAACTCTCTCAAGAACTGAATTAGCTTCCTTTTTTTTTCTCTCTTTTCCTTTTTTAATTCACATTTATTTCACTTATTTCTCTCTTCATCTTTCACGCTCGAAATTGTATACAAATATTTTTCTAAATTTGACCAAGATAACTTTATATTATAATAAATATGTCTTTCCTTAAAAGTTATGCATTATTATATTGAATTTAATTCCACTTTTTTCCTTTTCTCTTTTTTTTTTCTTATAGTTTCATTCTCTCTTTTTCCCCTCAACTTTCTTCTTCTTCATCTTTTCTTCTCTCATTTTCTGTTTTGTCGTCACTTTTTTAGCTCACGATAGACCACAAATGTGTAATTATTTAACCTCATTGATGTAAATCTTTGGCTACGCCACTGCATATGTCTGTGACAAGACAATCTTCTGTTAGAGGATTTTTCATATATACACGAAAAGAGTATACCATTGCCGGCCACTTGTTCAATTAGCCTAAATATTCGTTAGCATATAAGATTCGTAGGACAGGCAGTGTGTTTTTCTTACGCGATCATTTGAATTGACTAAAATCGTAAATACTTTGATTTTATAACATCCACTAGTTCTTTTTCCACTACATTTTTCTTAAAATCGTCGTCTCATACAGCAGAAATTTGTGATTTTAAGATAAATTTATGAGGTTTGTTTGGTCAAACAGATTATTATGATTGATTCTAACCACCTCTTCAGTCTTGACATTGTCAGTCAATGGGTTCATCATCATCGACGAAGCTTCATTATTGCCTCCTAATAAAACCCGAAACTAAGTCGATCATCTACTGTTTTTTAATCTTAAGTCTTTCTTAATTTATTAGCTCAAATGGGATTGAATTTTTAAAGTTTACATTCTTATATTTTAATCCTTATTTGTAATTGTTGTACTTATCAATTAAACTACACAATTACAACCGTGAGGGTTGTAATGAAATACATTATAAGTCGAGGACCTATAATGCAAATTTGAGAAAAGGTTTTATCTAGCTGACTTTTTAGATTAGAATAAGAACCGTACGTTATTGAGATTCTCTCCCGGCTTTGCTCTCTCAGTCTCTCTCTACTCTTCTCAATTTCACAAAATATAGATCACTTGAATCGTGAACATAACCATAACACTTTTTTTTTTTTTTTTGATACGTGGAACCCGCAGCCGCTACCTTCGGTGCGCACTGGGTAAACCCCGCTCCTTGTGCAGTAGCCTGCAAACCACACAGGAGAGTTCAACCACCCTAGGCTAACCATAGGTGACAGACTCCACCATAACACTTGTTTTATTATTATAAGATCACGTTGTCAATCAAATTCATCAAAAATCACTTCCGTTGTAAAGTTGCGAATTCCGTATTGTTATTTATTTCATAATAAGGCCGGAAGAACATATTATCTGTTTGGGCCAACATGCATGGATGCAATCAATATTCTATATAAATATTAATAATTATTTGTTCTGATATTTGACTTGAAGGTCGAAGTAACTGTTGTTCTACATACTAATTCTTGAACTTAAAAAATTTGAAGGATTAGTTCAACCAATCCAAAACGACATTACTTTCCATATTATACACATAAATTGCAAATGGGTTTATATGGTGATCGATGTACGAAACCTAATCTACCTTCACTAAGAAGTAATTTGGCGAAAACTTATTGAGAGAGATTTTTATAAGGAAACGTATGATATAATCTTTGTGTTTTTGTTTTATATATGTTTTTCTACAACTTAAAATTAGCGAGCATTTCTTTTTGGGAATTACAACTTATTTGATTTCTAGTCGTTTTCGAACTGGACTTGATAATGTATATTTTCAAAGTCTTGTGCTTATTTAAGTTGTCCATTTTCAACTGAGTCTTGGTGAAAATTGACAATTAATGTTTTTACGTGCTTATATTTGTCAAACATAACTGACTTTCTCTCATCTTTTGCCAATAATAACTGGATCGGGATAGAACAGGCCATCTTTTTTATATTAAATTTATTATAGTTATGGGATCATCATGCAATTCGCATGATGTCAGAAACGTGGTTATATTTTTCTGCCTTTTCTTCTTTCTTGTTCGGATTTTAATGGCGACGATAGGGGAGCGGAAAATGGTCGTAAAATATTTAATTAAATATGTAGGTTAAAATATATAGAAAAAAGTGAATTTTGGAAAATAGTCGACGAAGATTAGGTTTGATCGGTTCTATACTTAAGATCTCTATTATACGACTAGGCCCACTCAAAAGCCTTGAACGAGTCGACTATTTGTATTATGAACCCCCTCCTAATCGGGCATGAAAATGTATTATGATTCTTTTTTCCATACTCTCATATTTGTATATCATGAAAATAAAAGAATCCTTGATGTCATGGAAAGTAGTAGTCCATTTGGAAAATGGATTATATAGATAGCCTCTCTTAAATAGAAAATAAGAATTTAAGTTCCATATACAGTTAAACCTAGATAAAGAAATAACCTTGGGACCGAGAAAAAATATTCATTTAACGAGGTTATCACTTTATCGAACATTATTTTACTGCATTGACCCATATCGGTTAAAATATTTATTTAACGAGGTTAAAATGAGCAACTAAAGAAAGCATAATACCCAGAGTGGTCAATTTAACAACAGGAGCAAAGATTTCAGAATAATCTACCCCTTCTTTTTGAGTAAAACCCTTAGCAACCAACCTAGCCTTACACCTAAGAGACTTAGGTTCATATTTAAGCTTGAAAAACCACTTACAATCCACAACAGAACAGGAAGCAGACTTAGGAACAAGAATCCAAGTATTATTCACATGCAAGAAATTCATCTCAGATTGCATAGCAGCTAACCATTTAACAGAGGGAGCAGAGTGTATTGCATCAAAATAACTTGATGCTTCATCATCTAAAGATTCACAGACACTAAGAGCATGCATAACATAATCATCATATTTAGAAGAAGCATGTATATCTCTTCTAGGTCTATCCCTAGATAACATATAATCAGACATAACAGGATCAACCACAGTGTCATTAGCAGAATTATCATGCAGTTCAGAGTCAGACAAGGAATCAAAATTTCCACTGGACTCAGAAATATCAACACTAGGTTCAGATTCACAGTCAGAGGTAACAGGTTCAGACAGAATTGGTTGATGCTCCACCTTAGAAGAGTATCATTATTAGAGGGAGAAACAGTAGCAGGTAAGCAAGGAAATTTAGATTCATTGAAAACCACATCTCTACTGATTATCACCTTAAAGCCAGGTTGACTCCTATCCCAAAGTCGATAACCCTTTACCCCTTCTTGATAACCAAGAAAAATACATTTTTAGACCTAGGATCTAACTTATCACCTTTGTGATGGACAAAGGCAGCACAACCAAACACTCTAAGGTGTGAAAGATCTAAGGGCTTTCCTGTGAACACACTCAAGGCACTGACCCTTAAGAGAGCTAGAAGGTAACCTATTTATAAGATAGGTAGCAGTTAAGACAGCTATACCCCAAAACTTCTTAGATAACCCTGAACTCTCTAGCATACATCTTACCTTATCTAATAAGGTTCTTTTTATCATCTCCACTACCCCATTCTGCTGAGGGTTATAAGTAACAATCTTATGCCTCTTAATCCCTGACTTAGCACATAAGTTGTCAAAAGGGAAATTGCAAAATTCAAGGCCATTATCTGTCCTAAGAACCTTAATTCTTTTGCCAGTTTGGTTTTCAACTTTCACTTTTCAGTCAGAAAAAAATTGAAAAACTTCTTACTTGTGTTTAAAAAGAAACAACCAAGTTTTTCTAGAAAAATCATCCATGATAGACAAATAATACCTACAACCACTATGAGTGGGGGTACTAGAGGGACCCCAAACATCATCATGTATATATTCAAGTATATCAGAGGCAATTGATCTATCAGATGAATCAGTGACAGGAAAACAAAGTTTATGTTGTTTACCAAACATACATGAATCACAGAATAATAAATCAGAAAGTTTATCTTTACCAAAACACTAGATTTTCTCAGAATAGACAGATTTTTAGAACTACTATGGCCAAGTCTTTGATGCCACAAAACAGTTTTGTCAGGAAATGATGCATTCACATTAGATGCAGAGGTAACATGAACAACAGTAAAAGGATACAAGTTATTAGTTCTTTTAGCTTTAAACACAACTAAAGACCCATTTTTAACTTTCATCCACCCATTCCCCCAACTTCCACCAAAACCATCATTTTCTAAAGCAGTGAAAAACAACAGATTGCATACAACATCAGACACATACCTTACATCTTTCATAGTATATTCAAAATCAGATTTGAACTTTAAACAAATATCACCAATTCCAAACACAGAACACTTATGTTTATTGGTAACAATTACATAACCAAAATTACATGTTTTCAATTTTGAAAAACATTTTTTTAAAAGGGGAAACATGATATGCACTACCGGAATCCATGATCCATTCATTTATTAATACTGAATTCACAGTATTCACAGAGGAAAAACTTTGAGGTTCAGTAACCATAAAATATTTTCCAAGAATATCATTTTCAGAATCATCACCTAGAATAGCATTGAAAACACTCTTCTGATCACTATGTTATTTTCCCTTCCTAGAAGAAGGACAATATTTCTGGTAATGCCCATATTCCCCACATTTGAAACACTTTCTACCTTTGGTTCTAGACTTAGACCTAGATCTTTAGTTGTGCTTCTTCCCCCCTTTATCAATACTATTGGAAGTACTTGTCCTTTCACTAGTTCTACCCCTCAATTGATAAGATGTATCTTGTTCAGTAACTCTAATCTCTCTATCTTAGATCCATTTCCTTACTCTTAAGGGCAATAATTATTGTCTCAAGGTCTATGTCATCCCTCCCATACTTAATGGTAGACTGAGCATCACTATAAGACTCAGGAATGACATTTAACAAGACAATATGAGCATAGTTATCAATACTTGTGTCACCAGTTTGTTTAATTAACTGTAACAACTTATTAAACTCATCTAAGTTTTCATTCATATCCTTAGACATATCTAGTTTAAATTTAAAGAAACTCTGCAACAAATATATCTTAGAGGGCAATGAGGTCTCTGTATACAATTCATTTAATCTATCCCATGTCTCTTTAGTCGAAGAAAGATGTTCTACTTTCCTAAGCACAAAGTTAGACAAATTCAGAGTAATAGCAGATAAGACAAGATCATTCATTTCATTCTTTTTCTTTTCACATAAATCAACTTCATAGGTATGGGTAATAGCAACAGACACACGTTTTTCAATCAAGATGACAATCATTCTCTTTTTCCACAAATTAAAATCAGTTTTTCCATTGAAAGTGCCAATTCCACTAGAGGAAACTAAGACACAAATAATAAGAAAATGATATTGACCCTTAAGGGTTGATACCAGACAGTATATAGACAGAGAGATTTCCCAGTTCACAATTGTAGGATCAAGTCCTGGGCGCAGGGGGTCAGCATAGTCTACTGTCAAAGTTTTTAAATAGGAAACAACCGTAGGTAATGGTTAAAGAGCTGATCTCTTCAGATCATAGACACACAAATAACAATTCAAAATTCAGGCTCAGAATAGCAACGAAAGCAAGAAAGGTTTCAGAACCACGAAATCGAAATAGGTTGGTAAAAGTAAGCAGATAAAATCACGAAACCTAACTACACCAGTTGACAGATTCTATCAGCAAACAAGTCCCAACCCTAACTGCTCCAATTGGCAGATGTTGGGAGATGATTCAGTCCCTCCACAAATTATTGGGAGATAACTCAGTAGCCTAGTGCTCTGAAGATTTAAAGATCCCAAAACCCTACTTTGACTGATGAACCATTCCGTTGTAATTTGTTGTTTTGTCTCGGAGAGTTTCAGACTCAGTAGAGACTCTTCATTTTGGTTCAGGCGCTCAGTTCTGTCCGCTAGCTATTCAGCAGACTATCAGCCTCGGTACCAGAAGAAAAAGACTCAGTGATACTGGACTCAGCAGGAGCAGTATACTGAAAGGAATCAGTAGAACTGAACTCAGCAGGAGTAGTTCACTGAACTCAGAGTTGATCTTCAGTAGAGCTGACTCAGCAGGAGTACGCTACTAAATATAGATCAGACTCAGCAACGGCTGAATAGTCTTCTGACTGTCAGGATTTATTTAAGTCAAATCACCAGAGTCATACGAGGTATAGAGAAGTCAGCTTCAGATCCGCCTTGAAGTCTGTTCTGTCTCACCTACTTTCTTCAGCCTCGACCAATGACGAGCGGCCAGCTGTCCACTTTCTGATTGAAGCTGCAAGTCAACAACTTTCCAGAAATGGAGGGAAAGGACTCTGCCACCATCTTTGAAAGAGCCGTTAGCTACCCAAAAGAGAGAGACACATGGATCATCGTCTCCAACGGATCTATCCATGTCTCTGCTCTATAAATAGAGGGATAATTTCAAATTGAAGCTCACCTACAATGAGACACCCAGAAATCGAAGAACACAAGAGCATTCACGAGCAACTCAAAATGACTTAAGCTTTCCGCAAGATCTTCACAGAGTAATCTCCGGCGAAAGGCGACATACTTGCTCATAGGGAACCAAGCTGAACCAAATCATAAAGCCTCTAGTATCCAAGCGACTGAATACGAACCCAAGTCTATACTTAACCGTTCGTCGCTCTAGAAGCCACATTCTCGTTCCCTATCCCTCTAACTTAAGCTCAGCAGATCTTATCCATAGCTTAGACGAAGGAGTTCATATCTGAACTGATCCTTATTGTAAAAGACTCCTTCATAGTTGGAGAGTTTGTCAAACGCTTTAGTTTGATACCTTGTAAACTGAGACTTGCTCAGTATAAATCTCAAGACCAGTGTTTGTCCAGTGTACAAACCAACTGAGACTATCTCAGTATAATACATAGCTTCCTGATCTTTCCGGACAGTGGACGTAGGATTGTTGGATCCGAACCACTTTAAGAACTTCACGTGTTCTGTCTTTTTACTGTTGCATTGATTACTGTTCATACTGAAAATATTTCTAAAATCATTCAACTGAGTTTCAGTAAAGTTTAATCGATCGCACTAATATACTGAAACTGCTTTCTTAAAAATGTTTTCTAAACTTAACTGAATTTGGGCCTACACATTTCCGCACTATACTGAACTTCAGCTGAACGGTACTGAATTCTGACTCAAGCCAGCTAGCAGGCCTCAGTGAAGTCAGTCACTCTGCCACACGATCCAGAACAACTTATTTGGTCTACTGAACTTGTTCAGTACGGCACTCTCCTGAAAAGGACTGTTCGTGTTTAAAGTTGAGAAATTGTTTTCAGGTTTATTCACCCCTCCCCCCCTCTGCACCTGAACGTTTAATCTCGGGACCAACAATTGGTATC
The DNA here is from genome assembly GCA_028984105.1 of Lavandula angustifolia. Lineage (NCBI taxonomy): Eukaryota > Viridiplantae > Streptophyta > Magnoliopsida > Lamiales > Lamiaceae > Lavandula > Lavandula angustifolia. The sequence continues at coordinate 33,418,345 of CM054803.1, forward strand.
AGAGCAGGAGTTCTATAAGTGTAATACCCCGGATATTTCTAATAAGATCGATTATTAATCCCGAATAAATCCCTAATGGAAACACAATTTCGTTAGATTTAATTATCGACGCATTTCGAGTAATTACGAAGTATTTTGAGCATTTCACGAAATTCGAATAAATTCGAATTTTATATCGGCACGCCTATTATTATTAATATATATGAACGTGTACTCGTGTACCTCGAAATTCTTAATACGTATTATTGAAACGATTTCTTCACACGCAACGTAGGGAAGATTCAGTAGGCCTAAGAAGAGAATCGAAATGATGGAACTGCCCTCCTCTCCATTGGCGAAGCAGAACGGTGAGAAGAAAACCCATCTGCTCACCCTCACGTCTAAGAGAAGTGAAGAGTCGCTGACGATTTGGAGTGTCAAGATGAAGAAACGAGCTGCTGCCCTTATATACTCACACCCCTGCACCCTTCTCCCTTTCTGCACTATCTCTCGCAATCACTCTCATTCTCGCGAGCAACACCAGCGGAAGGAGGAAGAACACCGCCGGAAATCGAGCTCGAAGTCGACTAGAAGTTCTCAAACCACGTCGTGCCCGAAAGAGACTAGGAGGGTAACATGCTTCTCTTGTTTTCTTTCATGAACAACTTCTGCAAACTGGATTTAGCTTTATGTTGACAACCTATTAGATTCTCCTTTCAAACGTTTGAGGAATGTTTCTCTTTTTAGTGCGTAAGACTCTTGTTGGATAATGGTGGATGAGTTGTTTCGAATGCAAAAGTTTATCTACCTCGATAGTGATCTAAGACACAAACTCGTTTTATCTATGTTGTATCTATCTCTTGGAAGAGTTGAAATGGTAACTGACTCGATTAAATAATACCGAAGTGCTGAAATAGGCAGCCCTTTAAGAGTTCGACAAAATGCCTAAGACAAACTTTGTTCCCTTGTTCTAAATCTTCATATATGCCTCGTATACCGCCGACTTTAGCTAGTTGTCTAGACCTCATAACTAATGAAGAACTTCGAAAGTTATACACCAGAAGAAAGCCCTTCGTACGAACTTTGCAACGCCGCAAACTGTTCGTAAATCGGACCTCGAACCCCGAAGTTATCTACTGCCGAAGATGGCACTCCGAACTGCCCCGGTGCCACGGACAGTGAACCGACTATGTTCAAACAACTCCCGATCACTCAAAAAAAAAAAACCAACTAACACCTATCGAAACTCACACCTCTGGAAATTCACTTGTATAGGCTTTCCAACGCATCTCGCGGTTCGATAAATGGACTCTCGAGTGAGAAGTTACACCCCGTAAAACTGCCCAAGATCATCACTAAACCCAGATTTTTCTTACGAAAGAAAAACTGCTCATCTCGCGAACTTGCGTTGCAATTTCCGACTGGAGTAATGAAAAACAATGTCCAAAGCCTATACCATTGCAAACCTTGTACCTTCAGCTTTTCAACGCACCTATCGGTTCGTGTAACGGAGATCGGACCAAGGAATTATTCGCCGTCGAAGAAGGCTCGCTGCACTACCTATTGATTTTCAAGCTGCGGAGCAGCATGTTCCGAGCATTTCCATCACACTATTTGTTGTCCGAAACCCCTTGACTCCCATATCGTTGGAAAGCCACGACTACAGGATTTCCAACGCAACTTGCCTCTCGTCATTTGGAGTTCAGACCAGAATGTTATACCCCTCGGAAAAGGGCCCACTCAAAACACCAAACTGGCGAGAAGCGCGAGCAGCGAAGTTTCGGCCCGATTTTCTTGGCCCAATCGAACTCATAATTCTAGAAAACTGACACCCACACAAACCTTGATAAACAAGGATTCCAGAACATATCTTCGATCGTAAAACAGAGTCCCGACCGCTGAGATACGCCTGCTCGAATGTCGCCCAGAAGCTGTTTGATTAAATGCTCACCCAGAAATTTCAAAGTATTGAAATGAGGCTTAGCTCCACCCGTTTTGAGAGAGATTTTGTGAACAGCCCTCAAATATGGAAACCCCAAGCCCTATACCGTATCTAACCTTGTCATTCAAGGAATCCCCAGAACTTTTCCGTTCGCCAATGGGAGATCGTATCAAGAAGCTACGGATCGACGAAAAGGCACCACCGAGACGCCATCCTTCCCGGGATGTGCCGAACCCCCAACTTTAGGATAGCCTAGAAGCTTCGTCCCTTCTCGAAACTCACCGAGCCTTATACCGATAGAAATCTGAGTTCGTTGGCTTTCCAAAACCGTGCTCGACACATAAAATGGAGTTCGGACGAAGAAGATACGAGCCTGCAAAGTACAGCTGGCAGAACTGCCATAAACTCGCTGACTCCAGTTCGGAGGCCAGTTTCGATGTTGTAACGACGCCCGATCGGGAAACTTACTTCTACAGACTTGTAACCCTCCTGGGGCAGAATCTACACGTGAACTCTCGTCAAAGACCGACGGTCAGATCGTCCGAAAATAAAGCCGGAAGTTGCTGCGAAAAGCACCTCCAAAAATACCACTAATCTCAAATATCCCTTCAAATGCCAAAGTCAAATTATTTACCGAATGAGGAGAGAAATCTATGAATACGTGAACGAGTTGTATCCGGGCAAGATCTTTAAAGATGAATTTTATTATGTCGAAGAAAATAGCGAAGTAAAATCCGCCCTTCGTAACCAAAAATCCTAATTGCTAGAGACAAACTTTGTGTGTTAGAATTCGATAAATCTTAGGACTTTGAGATTTTTACCCTAACCGAAATTAGGTCTCTATTGTAGGACCCTCTGAAAAAGGCGGTAACCTCGGAAAAGCTGCGGATAATATTATCGCGCCACGAGGTGGGTAATATTTTCGTAAAAGTTATTTTGAGTTAATGAGCTCTGTAAATTACTGTTTATCCATGAAAGTTTTTGTGCATTTATACTGTTTAATGCTCCTGAGATCGATCGAGATCCTTGATTAATCTAAAACATTAATCAATGATTGTGTACATGTTGTTAGTTACTAGTGGACTGATCCCCACTAAGTGCTAACCAAGATACGGGACCCCCTGAGTTACGACTTTAGGGGCCAGGGTTCCCGGGAAAGTAAGTGGGACCCCCTGAGTTACGACTTTAGGGGCCAGGGTTCCCACATAAGTAAGTGAGACCCCTGAAGTACGATTCTAGGGGCCAGGGTTCTCACCTAACGGTTAAATGTGACACAGATGTGCGCACCCAATGATAAATGTTTTGTATGTTTTGGAGCAGTTTCCTTTTTAAAACCCTCCAAGTCATACCTCATGCATGGATAAACTGTCTGTTTTTAAACGTGTTTCAAACTGCCCTACCCACTGAGTACACTAGTACTCAGCCCAAATCTTTTTTAAAAACATTTTCAGGTTGAGCGGCTGTTGCAGACGGGTGGAGCCGAGGGCGAGGGTTACTGTTTGATATGCTAAATCCCACCGTGCTTAATTGATACTTGCAGACGTAATTGTTTTGCTACTCGTCATTTTAAACTTGTCTTCATGATTATTGAACTAGATTTCGTTTATGTGCTCAACACTTGTTTCATTTTGATAAATCTCGGCGTTGAAATCCTATGAATTTAAATTCTTGAATTATTCTGTATTATCCTCTAATTATAAATACTCATTGATTTATCCACATTCACCACACCTTGTCATACGCCCTTTCCCGAAAATCGGGCTGTGACAATAAGACTCTTGTTATTCCGAAACTGGTCTACTTGAACGGATCCAGAAAAAGTTTTCACTGCATATCATTCTTCATTCATATCATTATTTTCAATGTCTGATATGTCAAGAATCAGGATGGTACCCATGTTCTCAGTAGAGAACTACGTGGCATGGCGAGTCAGAATGGAGGCGCATCTGACTTCCCTCCACGACAGCGTGACAAAGGTACTGGAGGACGGACCTATCGTTCCGATGGTCGATAGTGTCGTAACTCAGGACCCATCACAAGGAGGAGGCATAGTGACCAGGAAGAAGATCCCTAAAGACAGAAATCTCTTCACCCCTGAGGAGAAGAAGCTTCACAACTTAGATCGGGTCGCCATAAACGCCATACTGACCACCCTGAGCGATTCTTATCTCGGGAGAGTTCATGACTGCAAGTCCGCAAAGGAACTCTGGGATGTGATGAGTCGATTTCGTACCTAATTATTTCTGTCCGATAAGTCTCTTAACTGTGCAGGCGAGACGCTTTTGTTGGCAGTTATGCAGGAAAATAAGCTGATTTGGCACGACACGTGGAAATGATGTGGCAACGAGTTTCCAGCTGTAATGGCGAGATTTTAAGCGGATTTGGCCAAGAAAAGAAAGAAGGAAAGAAGAAGAAAAGAAAGGAAAGAAGATAAGGAAGCAAAGGAGATAAATAAGGAAGGATGAGATATTACCATATCTCATAGATCCTTTCCTTATCCACAAAGGAACCCTAGTTGTGATCTAATTCCTAGGAGCACTATAAAAGGATGAGGGAGGCACGAAATTCAGAACCTTTACAACCATCTTCTCGCGCCTCGACCTCCTCACAACCTCGAAACATCAATCCTTTTCTGATCCATTCATTTCCGAAGCCGCCGCCGCCGACCGAAGCCATTGCCACCGCCGCCGTTCCTATTCCACCGCCGAGGAGAAGAACCAACGACCATTCCATTTACTTCATGCAATTCCTTTAGTTTACGTAGAAGAAAACAACAATTTCGTAATTCAGCTTTTTAAAGTTCGAACCTTTAGTTTAGTTCGTTTCTTGTTTCCGTTCGTCTTGAGAGATCAAAGACTATCGGTACTCTTGATCCTATTTCAATTCTTGTTTTAATTCAGTTTGTGTTTAGCTTTAATTCAATTCGTGTTTCGTTTTCAGTTTTAGTTCGTGTCTTTATTTTATTTTCAGTTTTCGTGCATGTTAGGATTAGGGTTACGAATGATGTATGTTCTGTTTTGCAAAGTGTCTTACCTGTGCAGTCAGGACAGTTTCATGAGTAGCTAAACTTTTAGTGGTCCGGCAGGATGTAAAACGCACACGTGAACAGTACATGAGGCTTAGGTTCTAATAATTAATTGAAGGGTTTCGGGTTAATTCTGGTTTATTTAATCTGACTAGTAATTTAGGATTGGCCACCCTAAGTTGCGTAGTTTGTAGCTAACTTAGTACTTCCATCGTTTCTCGTGGAACAAGGCTAGGTAAGTAGCAAAGTTATTCATTAGAATAATTGGATTAAACCGGTAGGAGACTATTAGATGTCCAACATACGAGTAGGCTCCTATACTAGGCTCCCTTAGTTCGATCAAGCTGTTTAGCTATTAAATCTATTGATTGCCTAACAACGTAGGTTCTAGCTAAATTAGGGAAGTAGCCGTTTCGATGCCCAACATGGCGGTTACCGACTAAGTAAGTGGGAGTGAGGATTACGCAGTTTAAGTTACGGTAATCTATAACTAGTTGATTCTTAAGATTAATTCATTTTATGTGCCGAGGATTGGAATTACGTGTGTGTGAATATTCTGCTGGACCCATCTCTCAACTGCCTAGTTAAAACAGTTTAAATTCAGTTTTCAGTTTTTACAATTACTTTAAGTTTTTACAAGTTCTTAGTTTAGATAGAAGCTTAAAACTTGCGTGGTTGCTAACCAAACTCAAGATAAGTAGAAATTTAACGTGTCTTGTCCTCCGTTCCCTGTGTTCGATACCCTGTGAACTATACTGATATAATTCTCAAGTTTTGCAGGATTATTTGGTGCAATACAGCGATCACCAAATTGGCGCCGTTGCCGGGGAACGGTGTTATCTAGTTTTATTGTTTTCTACTAATCTTTTTGTTCTTATAAGTGTTGCATGAGGAGGTCTTCCAACCCTAACCTCATATTTGATCCAGAGATTGAGAAAACAGCAAAGAGGAATATGAAGAGGACAAAGCTGCAAAAGCAACAGATTCTGTCCGAGGTAGAAAACGTCTTAACTGCCCAGTTAGGAGACAGAACAGACGTCGGTGATCAGATCAGCGACTCCGAACCAGAAACTTTTAGGTTAGACAAAACACTACACAATACTCCAATAACTAGCTCAGAATCAGAGGAGGAAGAGATGGAGGACGAAATACACAATCCACAACCCTTGAGGATGAATACCGGATCGCTTGACATGGGAGCGGACCTTCCCGGTCCAATCCAAATCACAACTACTAAACATATTGACATCAAGCTGAACATGGTCGCTGCCATGCCGAAGTTCTATGGGAGGACGAACGAGAACCCAAATTCCTTTTTGGCCTCGTTCAACCAAGTCTGCAATCTGCACAGGCAAGGCAATCTGGGTGCATTCAAGCTCAAGGTTTTTCCATTCACACTTCAAGACGGAGCACAAGCTTGGTTCTCAAGTCTTAAGCCAAACACGATCACTACGTGGGCCTAGATGCGTACGGTTTTCTTGAAGAAGTATTTCCCGCAATCAAAGACGAATGCACTTAAGAAGCAAATTTCCGGGATCGCTCAAGAAGTCGATGAATCTTTCGGCGGATATTGGGAGAGATTCGGACGACTCGTCGATAGTTTTCCTAACCATGGCTATTCGGACGTGGAGCTTTTACAAATTTTCTATCAAGGTATGACTGACGAAGCAAAAGTCATGGTCGATATCGGTTTAAAAGGGAATTTCCATACAAGTCTCTATGAAGATGCAAGAAACATAATTGAAGGACTTGCGGAATCTACCTCTCAATACAAGGGGCCGAGAACAACACGGAGAGCTGTAAATTGGTCTCATTTCGATTACATGGATGAGATCGATACTAAAGTGGATGCAAAATTCAACCTATTGCAAGACAAGCTCGATTTAATACTTAAGCAGAACGCTCCTGCTTCGAGCCGATCGAATACCGATCACGCATGTGTAGCATGCGGAGAGAAAGGGCATACGTCGCTGCAATGTCCGAGAGAAGATGTAAATGTAGCTGGAAATTGGAGAGGCCAGCAAGGGGTTCATCCGAACCTCCGTTGGAAGCAACCGGAGGAGCATTTCCAGCCGAGGAATACGCCTCAATCACAATTTCAGCAACCATACCAGCAGCAACAAGGTTATCAACAGTCGTACCAACCTCCTAATCAGAATGGCTATCAGCAGGCGTATAGACCCCCGCATCAGAAGCAGTTTCAACAGCAGAGTGCCCCACCTTCCCAGTCAGAGCAGCAGAGCCCTTTAGAAAAGCTTTTGTCCGAAATGGTTTCTTCGCAGAAGGACACTACTGCATTTCAACAACAAATGCAGCGGGAGATAAATCAGACAAAGAAAGATCAGCAAGCTACGATGAAAACTTGGCCAAGCAGATGAATAAGCTGAATTCTACGATGCAAGAGATGAAGAGCACTCAAGGACAGCTTCCAGCTCATACTCAGCCTAATCCGGATGCCATGGCTAATGTAAGTAAGATAAGTATGTGTGGTAATAAGGAAATTGATGGAGAGAAGGATGCCCGACTGCACAAGCGAGTGGAATTTCCAGAAAGTCAAGTACAACAACTTATCCACCGCTATGACAATTTGTACCAGACACCTACTAATGGTACAAACTGTGCTAAACAACTATCTCAAACATACAAGCCTCCGCACCATCGAATATATCAGCAGCAAGGTCCATCACCTGGCCAGGCAGACCAGGGATCTTCTTCGTTCGAAGAATTGATACGCGAAATGATTGCTTCTCAAAAGGAATCAATTACATATCAGAGGCAGATGGAGAAGGAGATAATATCAAATCAAAATGAGATCCAAGCCATGAAGGAAGAGATGCAACAATTGAAGATGGACCAACAAGTTACCTTGGAAACTCTGTCCGAGCAAGTGTCCAGACTAACCAGTTCACTCCAAGATTTGAAGGGAGGTCAAGGGTGTTTACCTTCACAAGCTCAGACACAACCCAATCCGAGTGCCCAAAACTGCAACCAAATTACACTGCTTGGAGGAAAAGAATTGCCTGGCCCAACTGTACAGGCAAGACACCTAGAGAAGTCAGCAGCGACGAGGAAGGCTACAGATCAGCCCATACCACCAGAAAGCTTAAAGAAGCAATATGCTGAAGATCCAGAACAAGAACGGGACGAGGAGGACGTCCTAACTGGCCAGTCGGAGCCTGAAAATCTAATTCCTCCATTCCCCGAAGCTTTGAAAAGGAAAAAGATGCCGAACAAGGAGTTCATGGACTACCTTAAGCTGTTCGAGAAATTAGAGATTAATATTCCTTTCCTTGAAGCCGTCAAAATTCCAAAGTTCGGAAAGTTCGTGAAGGATTTTATTGCTGGAAAAATCCTAAAGTCCGGGAAAATTATGATGGACCACTCCATATCAGCAATTATTCAAAGGATGCTACCCGCTAAGTGTGCAGACCCAGGTATGTTTACACTACCTTGTCTGATGGGTAGTGTTATGATTGAGCAAGCTATGTGCGATTTAGGAGCGTCCATTAATGTTATGCCATTGTCCGTCTATAATCAATTAACTGGAGCTGAATTAGTGCCCACTAAGCTGATAATTCAATTAGCGGATAGGTCATGCATTGCCCCGATAGGTTTACTTGAAAACATCTTGGTCAGAATTAACAACTTTGTCTATCCAGCAGATTTCTATGTCATAGACACAAATGATAGGAAAGTTGAGGGTACTGCGGGTGTTTTATTGGGTAACCCGTTCTTAAAAACTGTGAAGGCCATAATCAATGTAGATGAGGGATCTATAAGTGTTGCATACCATAATGAAATTTATGATTATCACATTGCTAAAGCACTTAAGAGGTCGTTTGATCATGAAAATGAAAATGCTTTATCTACTGACTCCATTGAAAGCTTTGTCCAATAATATCTTGAGACGTATGTGATGCAGGATAAGATGGAGGTCACCTTGACTCAAGGGCTGACCGAATCAGATCTCGAGGATATGAGGGACGAGGAGATCAAAGGAAGCATCTTGGCCTTATACGCAACTCCAGAATTGGCAACTGTCAACAGTGTGTCTCAGCTGCCCAGTCAAGACGACTCTGTACCAGAATGGTTGAAAGCCGTGGAAGTAAAGCCCCAACCTGAAAGAGACAAGATAAGGGCAGCAAGAGAGCAGACTACCATCGTCTTGCAAGGGGATAGGCCATCAACCAAGTGTGAGGAAAAATTTCGGAAGAAGGCCTATGCAGATTTCGAGTGGTATAAAGACTGTGGGAAGAGATTGAAGCGGGTGATCAAGGCAGTGGATGAGACTCCACTGTTCAAGCCGTCACCCAATTGACTCTTGAAGAGGAGGTCTAGCCGAAGACTCTAAAGAGAGGCGCTTTCGGGAGGCAACCCGTATTTTTTCCGTTTTTCTTTGATTTGGTATTTTTAGTTTGATTTTATGCTTGGTGTTGTTTCTTTTCTTTTCCAGATTTTGGCTAAGTATGGAATTGGGATTTAAGTGTAAGGAGATGGCCTTTGGAGGAGCAAAGTATGGAATCTGGATTCCCTTGGCTGCAGAGTAGATCGCCTCCGCCGCACAGTTATGAGCAGACTGCCTCGCCAGCCCAGGCGAGGCGACCGGTGACTTTTCTTCCCCAATTTTATTTTTCATTTTTGTGTTTTTGTTTTATGTTTTTAGTCTGTTTTTGTGTGTTTTTCTTGTTCTTACACTTGATACAGATCAAGTGTAAAGAGGGGGGTGTTTCTTTTTATTTTTGTCTTTTGTCTTTAGTTTTCGTTTGTTCTAACACTTGGTAGGGACCAAGTGTAAGGAGGGTGTTTTTGTGTTTATTTTTTCATGCCTTCTCTCTTTGTTTTGTCTTTTCTCTCTTGCTCGAGGGCGAGCAAGGTTTAAGTGTAAGGAGGGGGGTATTTTGTGTCGAAGCATGCCAAAATTTTTGATTTTTGAAGTGCCATTTTCTATGATCAAGCTTGTCTTATTTGTGCTTTTATTTTCAATATGCTTGCTTGTGGACTTTTTGAAAAGTAGATCTAGGCACGTATATGCATGTAATTTGGGATGACGAAAAATAAACTTTGTTGGATCGAAATTTTATAACCACTCACTTAAATTAGATTTGAGCCTTAAAGTAGAACACTTCCTACTATTCTTTTGAGAGTGTTTATCCGCAAAATCGCAATATGTTTGAGTCACTTGTGATAAATGATAGGAGGCACTAGGGATTTTTAGCCACATGGCCGCGACAAAATATTTCCGACCCTACATTATCCTTTAGTGAATCAATTTGAGCCTTGACCGTTTCTTTGATTTGAGTTAGTAAAATTTTAGCCAACGCCTTTTTAAACTTTCTCTTGACCCAAGTTATTGCATGTGTTTACGAACTCTTTTGTGCATGAAAGTTAAAATCCGAAGTTTTACATATGTCTCCTACCTACCCAGTCTAGACATGCTGCAGAGAACAGATTGGATAAAAAGTCTAAGTATAAAAACTGCTCTATATAAGCAGAATTCAAAGTGTTCTGTTTGTACAGTTGAGACAGTTTGTGCCCAGTTTGCAAAAAAAAAAAAAAAAGTATATGCCACGAAAAAAAAAGGGAAAAGAAAAAAAAATCTGAATATGAAACGTGGCAGAAAAGGAAGAGTATGGGTGCATAGTATTGATATTGTAGCATTGAAGTGAATTTTCTTAAGTGGTGGGAATTTGACTGTCTTGACTGCACAAGTGAGAGAGTTTTACATGCATAACATTGATTCTGAATTTTAATGGAGCTTAGTACCCCTAGGACCCTTACCAACATCAATTTGTCTAAGTCCTAAGCCCCATTACATTCGAATGAGAAAGACCTCCTTGATATTGCTATTGTGATGATCTCTTATCGTGATTGCGTGGATTGTTTTCCTTTGAGTGGCTTGAACCGGACCTAGATTAGTTGAGTGTTGAGTGAAACTTGAGGAGATCCACATTGTTTAGATTTTGACCAAGTTGATATATATGTGCTTAGTTTCAAAATTTGCATTGTCTACTTGTTGGATGAGATCATGATTGCATGATTCGATATTGCTTGGCTAGTTAATTGGTGTGGAGAATTTCGAATTGATTGATATGGCTTCTTGTGTTCGTTTTGTGAGCCCGTTGTTATTTTCTTTCTTCCGTTCGTGTCGAGTCTTGTTTTTGTTCTTGTTCGAGTCTTGAGTCTTTTATTTTGTGTCTAAGGTCTTGGGGAAGACCAAAAATAATTAGATACTTATCTTTTGTTCTTTTTATACTCGAGGGCGAGTATAGTTCAAGTGTAAGGAGATTTGATGAGTCAATTTCGTACCTAATTATTTCTGTCCGAAAAGTCTCTTAACTGTGCAGGCGAGACGCTTTTGTTGGCAGTTATGCAGGAAAATAGGCTGATTTGGCACGACACGTGGAAATGATGTGGCAACGAGTTTCCAGCTGTAATGGCGAGATTTTGAGCGGATTTGGCCAAGAAAAGAAAGAAGGAAAGAAGAAGAAAAGAAAGGAAAGAAGATAAGGAAGCAAATGAGATAAATAAGGAAGGATGAGATATTACCATATCTCATAGATCCTTTCCTTATCCACAAAGGAACCCTAGTTGTGATCTAATTCCTAGGAGCACTATAAAAGGATGAGGGAGGCACGAAATTCAAAACCTTTACAACCATCTTCTCGCGCCTCGACCTCCTCACAACCTCGAAACATCAATCCTTTTCCGATCCATTCATTTCCGAAGCCGCCGCCGCCGACCGAAGCCATTGCCACCGCCGCCGTTCCTATTCCACCACCGAGGAGAAGAACCAACGACCATTCCATTTACTTCATGCAATTCCTTTAGTTTACGTAGAAGAAAACAGCAATTTCGTAATTCAGCTTTTTAAAGTTCGAACCTTTAGTTTAGTTCGTTTCTTGTTTCCGTTCGTCTTGAGAGATCGAAGACTATCGATACTCTTGATCCTATTTCAATTCTTGTTTTAATTCAGTTTGTGTTTAGCTTTAATTCAATTCGTGTTTCGTTTTCAGTTTTAGTTCGTGTCTTTATTTTATTTTCAGTTTTCGTGCATGTTAGGATTAGGGTTACGAATGATGTATGTTCTGTTTTGCAAAGTGTCTTACCTGTGCAGTCAGGACAGTTTCATGAGTAGCTAAACTTTTAGTGGTCCGGCAGGATGTAAAACGCACACGTGAACAGTACATGAGGCTTAGGTTCTAATAATTAATTGAAGGGTTTCGGGTTAATTCTGGTTTATTTAATCTGACTAGTAATTTAGGATTGGCCACCCTAAGTTGCGTAGTTTGTAACTAACTTAGTACTTCCATCGTTTCTCGTGGAACAAGGCTAGGTAAGTAGCAAAGTTATTCATTAGAATAATTGGATTAAACCGGTAGGAGACTATTAGATGCCCAACATACGAGTAGGCTCCTATACTAGGCTCCCTTAGTTCGATCAAGCTGTTTAGCTATTAAATCTATTGATTGCCCAACAACGTAGGTTGTAGCTAAATTAGGGAAGTAGCCGTTTCGATGCCCAACATGGCGGTTACCGACTAAGTAAGTGGGAGTGAGGATTACGCAGTTTAAGTTACGGTAATCTATAACTAGTTGATTCTTAAGATTAATTCATTTTATGTGCCGAAGATTGGAATTACGTGTGTATGAATATTCTGCTGGACCCATCTCTCAACTGCCTAGTTAAAACAGTTTAAATTCAGTTTTCAGTTTTTACAATTACTTTCAGTTTTTACAAGTTCGTAGTTTAGATAGAATCTTAAAACTTGCGTGGTTGCTAACCAAACTCAAGATAAGTAGAAAATTAATGTGTCTGGTCCTCTGTTCCCTGTGTTCGATACCCTGTGAACTATACTGATATAATTCTCAAGTTTTGCAGGATTATTTGGTGCAATACAACGATCACCAGGATGCTCTAGCGCTACTGAGTCGGGGGACTCAGAAGATCAAAGCGAATAAATTGGCGCTGGAACATCAGAAGCTGGAGAGACTGTCTCTTATGCATGGTGACATGATCGAAGATCTTAACGTCAGATTTACGGATCTGATGAACACCATCAACGGGCTGGGAAAGACGTTCTCCAACCGAGAGATGAATATCAAGATTTTAAGGGCACTGCCAGACGGTCATTGGACTCCCTTTGCTACTTTACTGAGACATTCTGATTTAGATATTGTTACTCCTGACCATATCTTTTCAGAACTTAAAGCTGAGGAGTTTGAGTTTGGTCTACCTCAAAGGAAGCAGCGAGCTGAAGCTGACACCCAAATCGACCATGCTTTCAAAGCATTAGTCAGCACAGTGGCTCCAGCGTCTAGCATGGCTAAACCTTCACTCAGTGACATACAAGAAGGAAACCTGGCTAAGAAGCACGCACTGCTTGCCGTAAAGTATCAGAAGGAGAAGGAGAGGCGCAGAAAACTCTCAAGAGTCGTCAGAGACTCCAAGGGTAAGTTTGAGTATACACCTAAGCGCACTCCTGACTCACATACTTCTGACTGCAGGAAACAGGAGGACTCAGCTCAGTCGAAAGACAGCGAGAGCAAAGAAGAGAGAGTCACTACCTGCTACAACTGCAAGAAGCCAGGACATTATCAATATGATTGTCCTGAGCTCAGTACTGCTGAAAGAGCAGCACACAAAGCTTGAAGGGAGAAGTTCATCAAGAAGCGTCAAACATATATAGCTGGTGAACTCTCAGACGACTCAGATGAAGTCGATTCCTTCATAGATTCATCAGACGATGAAGCGGCATTCATGGCCGTAGAGCTTGAAGAAGACGCTGAAAAGTGTCATGGCAGGAGAAGAGGATGAGGTAAACTCTCACTCTCCATTTAACTCCTCTTCACACTGCACACACGACACTATTTCAGGTGCAAATGAGAATCTGGACGTCGCAATCGCATATGAAGAATTACTCGACGAGTAAATTCAGATGAGTCTGCAGCTCAGTAAGACCCATCAGGAGTTGGATACCCTGAAAGTGGAGAATCAGAGACTTTATCAGGAGAGTCAGGTTGCTACTGAGTCAGAAGGACTTGTGTTGAGACTCAGGGAGGAGATAAACTCTCTGATGGCCAAGTCTCAGAATCAAGAAGAACAGATCTCAGTACTGACCAATGACTTTACTCAGAAAGATACTAAACTGAGTCTACTGAAGCAAGAGTTGTCAGGACTTCAGATCGAACATGAACTGCTGAAGAAAAGTGATGATGTCTGGAAGAATCTGATGACAGAGCGGTACATGGGCGCTGAAAAGAAGCTTGAGGCGATGCTAGCTAGCAACAAGCCTAAGCACTGCATGGAGGGACTCGGATTCAACTATGGAGCCTCCTCATCTGTCCCCGTACGCTCAGAAAACCGGCTAGCTGATAGATTTGTTCAAGGGGAGACCATCAACGCAGAGATTCTGAACCCCCTAGCCAAGAACAAACAAAAGATGAAGGCACCTCATCCCAGCTATCAACATTCTGATAAGAAGATCAGTTCCAAATCACCCCAGTTCAGTCAAGGGGGAACCAGCAAAGTTAAGTGGGCTGATCAGTATGGACCTCCGCAGCTGACACATCCAGCTCAGTATGAGTCATATTACTATGATCCTATAGTCATGAGAGGACCTAAAAGTCAGAAGAAGAAGAAAAAAGTCGTGCAGAAGGCAAAGGTCAGCAGTCCACCTACTCAGAAGATCAGGACTCCTGAACCTATGAAGCCTCAGAAGTCAGCATCGACCAGTCCAGTGGTCAAGTATGTTGATCAAAGTCGGAAGAAAATGTCTGAGACCACCAGGGTTGTAAGACAGATCTGGGTTTCCAAAACTAACATCTAGGGACCCAAAATAAAAAATAAAGGGTACCTAAATTTAATTCTGTTTTGCAGGTGCACAAGGACCCTTGGTATGTGGACAGCGGATGCTCAAGACACATGACATACCAGAAGGACCTACTGAAGAATTATACAACTGAAGAAGGACCCCGAATCGAGTTTGGAGACAACGTAAAAGGCTATACCAGAGGCTATGGAACACTTAGCACTGGAACCGCTACTGTTCCAAGAGTATCATATGTTGAAGGACTTCAGCATAATCTTCTCTCTGTTAGTCAATTTTGTGATAACTCGAATATAGTGATTTTTGACGCTGGTTTCTGTGATGTCATTGATAAATCTATAGGGAAAACAGTGTTGTCAGGTTCGCGAAAAAAGAATATCTACGTAGCTGACTGAAACTCAGCTGAACCTAAAGCTTGTTTGTTGGCAAAGAACGACAACAGAACGGGGTGGCTCTGGCACAGAAGACTCAGCCATCTCAACTTCAGGACGCTCAACAAGCTAGCTAGAAACACTCTAGCAAGAGGACTGCCGAATGAAGTATTCAACAAAGACACTCAGTGTGAAGCATGTCTGAAGGGAAAGCAAACAAGGAATCAAAATACACCTGTTACATATCCTTCTACTGATGGAATCCTTCAGCTGCTACATATGGATTTATTCGGTCCAGTCTCTCCGGTGACGATCAGAGGCAAAAAGTATGCTTTAGTGGTCATTGATGACTACTCGCGTTACACATAGGTCATATTTATTGCCAACAAGTCTGACGTCAAAACAGAGTTACCAACGCTTCTGAAAAAGCTCAGTGTCGAAAAGAACACCAAGATTATCAAGATACGTTCAGACAGAGGAACTGAGTTCCTAAATTCGATGGTGGAGGAGTTCTGCAAAGTTGAAGGCATAGAGCATGAGACGTTTGCCGCGCGCACGCCTCAACAAAATGGGGTTGCTGAAAGGAAGAATAGAACACTCAAAGAAGCAGCAAGAACCATGCTCGCAGACTCAGGACTCCTAACCAAATTCTGGGCAGAAGCAACTGACACTGCATGTTACACTCAGAACAGATCTCTACTGACTAAGCAGCATAAGAAGACACCATATGAATTATGGAACGGAAGGAAGCCTTCTCTATCTTATTTCCATATTTTTGGGTGTTCGTGCTTTATCCACAATAATGGGAAGGATCAGTTAAAGACTTTTGATAGCAAGTCAGACCAGGGAGTCTTCTTAGGATACTCCCGAGTCAGCAAAGCCTTCAGAGTTTTTAACTACCGGACCCTTTGCGTGGAGGAAAGCCCTCATGTTTTTTTAATGAGTTTGCTACTGAAGACAGGAGCAGGAACTCTAAACCAGAGTCTGAGGACATCAGTAAGCAGCTACAGGATCTGATCCTGAAAGATAAAGTTGAAAAAATTCAGCTGTGTTGGGATGATGATTCATATGAAGAAACTGAAGATAAGTCTACTGAATCTCAGCCAGTAGCAGAAGTAGCTGAACAGGGTGACTCTACTGAACAGAGTCAATCCCAGATAACTCATGTCGATGAAGAAACCCAAGTGGTAACTGAGACCTCTACTGAGGATAATAATTCAGGGGGAACAAATGAAGTTCCTGAGCTAAATGCCCCCCGAACACGGTGACTCAGTAGACCCAACTCTAGTAACTGAATTGCTTCAATCTCAGAATAGTACAACTGAAATGCCTAACTCACCTACTATCTGTGTTGAACAAATCTCAGATGAAGAGTTGAAACATCGTAGATCGTGGCTGGACGCTCACACTTCTGACCTGATTATTGGAGATTCTTCAGCAAGCGTAAAGACAAGATCCAGATTCTGTCAGGGAGAAAGCGCATTATATTCCTGCTTCTTGTCTACTAAAGAACCTCAGTCAGTTGAGGATGCACTTAAGGATGCTGATTGGATCATAGCTATGCAGGAGGAGCTGAATCAGTTCACGAGAAACGAAGTATGAGAGCTTGTTGATAGACCCCGGCATCAACATGTGATTGGAACTAAATGGGTCTTCAAGAACAAGCGAGATGAAGACAACGTTATAGTAAGGAACAAAGCAAGACTCGTGGCAAAAGGCTATTGTCAAGCTGAAGGGATAGATTTCGACGAAACTTTCGCTCCAGTTGCAAGATTGGAGGCAATCAGACTATTCCTAGCCTATGCAACACATCAGCGATTCAGAGTTTATCAAATGGATGTGAAGTCTGCGTTCCTGAACAACGTGCTGAAAGAAGAAGTCTATGTAGAACAGCCTCCCGACTTTCAGCAGGGACATCAGGTCTACAGACTCAGAAAGGCTCTGTACGGGTTAAAACAAGCACTCAGGGCTTAGTACGATACCCTGTCTGAGTTTCTTCTTTAGAAAGGCACAATAGACCATACATTATTCAGCATTCGACTGGAAGACGACATCCTACTTGTGCAGATCTACGTAGATGATATTATCTTTGGATCGAAGAACGTCATCATGTGTCAGCAATTTGAGAAAATGACGAAGGATAAATTCGAGATGTCAATGATGGGAGAGATGAATTATTTCCTTGGTTTTCAAGTCAAACAATCTGAGAATGGAACGTTCATCAATCAAGGCAAATACACTCGAGACCTCATCAAGAAGTTCGGTTGCACATCCGGCAAACCAATCAGGATCCCGATGAACACGAACATGAAAATTGATCTTGATAAAGAGGGAGTATCAGTAGACCATACTGAATTTCGTGCTATTATTGGTTCATTATTATATCTAACTGCTACTCGACCTGACATAACTTATGTTGTAGGTGTCTGCGCTTGATTTCAGGTGAATCCTAAGCAGAGTCACATGGACTCAACAAAGAAGATTCTCCGCTATCTCAGAGGAACACCTGACATGGGTTTATGGTATCCAACAGATGATAATATTGAACTAACTGGTTATTCTGATGCTGACTATGCAGGATGTAGAATTGACCGAAAGTCAACTTCTAGAACGTGTCAATTCCTTGGCAGTAAGATGATTTCGTGGTTTTCATAGAAACAACACTCAATAACGACGTCAACTACTGAAGCTGAATATATGGCTTCCGGAAGTTGCTGCGCCCAAATTCTTTGGCTGAGACAACAACTACGCGACTATGATGTTATTCAGAATGAAGTGTCGATCTTCTGCGACAGCACCAGTGCAATTGCAATCACTCAGAACCCAATACTTCATACTAGATGCAAGCACGTGGATATCAGACACCACTTCATTCGTGATCATGTCGAAAACAAGGATATCAGAATGGAGAAGATCCATACTGATCGACAAAGGGCAGATATTCTGACCAAGCCTCTAGCTGAAGCCAGATTCAGAGAACTTTCACTAGAGCTAGGTTTGCTGGACCCTACTGACTCCAGTCAGTAAGTGGATTCAGGAGAGGAGCATTCAACAAGGGCGAATGTTCACTCCCAGTACTTAGTACATTCAGTACGTAGAGACTTAGCAACCATCTACACGAGGAATCAGCTGACTACGATGTTCAGCTGATAGGTTTGTGTATCTCTACTCAGTAGCCAATGAAATATTCTGTGCATTTATGATTCAGATTCAACTTCGTATTCAATGCCTTAGAAAATGTCATTTAATATAACGGGTTACATTAAATACACGATATTCTCTGTAAAGCATGCTGAACTATGCGGCGCATTAAATGCATATCGTATCAAGTTACTTCTTTGGCTAGTTACAACTATATTTTGACTTAGGCGGCTAAATTGATCATTACCTATTTTATAACATTAATCCTAGCCGTCCATCTCATAAAGCAATTTAAAACTGAACCGTGGATTTTTAACCGTTCATCTTCTTTAACATATAAAAACACGTTCAAAGTTTAGAAACTGCCATTTTTCACTCTGCAAATTTTTCGAGCCCTAGATTTTCTAAGAATAGCCTCCGTTTCCTTGCAAAATTTCTATCTAAAAATCTCAGAAACTCTTTGGTAAATCTTTAATGGTTATTCAGCATCGTATATGATACTTATATTATTTTTCCATTCGATACTGATATTTTTTCATTTGCAGAATATAAATCATGGCAGGATCATACGTTAGCGTTCCTCTGGATATGCAAGAAACCCTAGAGAAAGATCGCGTCTGGTGCATACCGATGATGGAGTTCGACGCGTGCGAGCTCGACTACATGGAAGAGATCTTCGACGCTCTCAGAGCGACAGGCTTGGAGGGTTTTCTGTCGAGGAAGCCATCGTATTTCCTCCCGCGCCAAATAGCTGAGCTATACTTGAACTCAGAGTCAGTAGAAGGAGACATCCAATGCAGATTCATTACTCATACGATTGCAAACCCCTCCCATGCTATTTCCAAGATCAAGACGATGTCAGTTAAGGAAGCTCTTCAGCGCAGCTTCAAACTTCCCAATGAGGGATTCATCACAGTGGGATACAAGGATGATCTTATGGACGAGTATTTAGAAACCTTCTGCGGGAAGCCAACTACATTCAGAGCAGCCTTTCCAAAGAACGCCATGCTCCCTCAGTTCAGAGCCCTCGCCTACATCGTCACCCAGCTATTGACGAGTCAGGCCAGTTCTTTTGATCAAGTATCAAGGCCGAAGATACAGCTGATGATGGCCATATACGATCACGCCAAGATCAACTGGACCGAGTTCTTTCTCAAGGAATTCATGACTCAGTCCGCCAAGTTTGACAAATCATCCCAACGCCTAGCCGTGAAGGGAAAGCTATTATATGGATTGAAGCTGTCAGTCATGATAGAGGACTTCTGCGGAGATGACAACGTAGTATATGCTGATAAGCTATACTTTAATCCAAAGAAAGTCAGATTCCAGAGCAGGGCAGCGGCCCTTCAGCAAATTGGAGCTGGGCCTGCTGATCCCAAGACAGGAGCTCAGAAGACCTCCACTCCTACAAAGAAAAGGTCACCTCCTAAGTCTACTCCCAAGACACCGACCAAGAGACTGAAGAAAGTCAGTGAGGTCATAGCTGAACCTCCTTTGCAGCTAAGGGACGAGGCTGAGTCCTCAGTGAAGACTCTATCAGTGGAGAAGGCCGTCTCCACTGAACAAGGTGAAACAGTGGACCAACGGGTAGAAACTGAACAGATTCCTACTTCTTAGAGCCCCTTGGATATCCCTCCACTCAGCAGTATTCCATCTGCTGAGAAGCAACAGTCTCCGATAGAAGTCGAAGACTCAGAGACTGCTTCTGAATTAGAATCAATCGAGATGGAGGCATCTGCTCTGCAATCAAGAGCCTCCCGAGAGATTTCTGAACATATTCCGGAGATAGCCAGCCATGCAGATCTAATCATATTGGCGAGGAAGGCTAGACTCCACACATTGATCAGGTTCCAGGAGTGGTCAACTCTGAACAAGCTGATCAAACACCACTCCTGCGGACAACTACACGAAGAGGAGTTGATGATAAGGAACAAGATATGCTACTTAGAGCCTTCTGACATCTGTTCCTTAGACGATTTTAGGGCAGCCATGTTCGACATGCTGAACGATCGCCAACCCACCTCAGCAACGGCACCCTCAAATGGGTCAGACCCCGATGGTCAGGACCCACCCCGTGATTCAGGCCCTGAGAAGCCTGATGAGGAAACTCAACTGGACAAGGATGCTCCTAGTTCTACAGCTGAATCACCACTCAACGTCCTTGCTCTAGGACAGTCGGAGGCTAGTACCTCAAAGACGGCTGAACCAGCCCAGCTATTGCTGGAGTCTGCGTTCGAGGTAGTGCCCAGCCCTAAAAGCCGACGATCGAAGTCAGTGGCCAGGGCACTGAGGAGTTAAGGAACTCATAATAGACTCCTCGCCCGTGCCGTCCACAAGACGTGGAGGCAGTCCACGCAGGCTCAGAGTGCGGAGATCAAGGGGCTCAGAACATCAATTTAGAACACACCTACCCCTGACTTCTCAACGATACTGACCGAAGCACTTGCCACTCAGAGAGCCAACTTCGAAGAGCAACTGAAGCTGATGGAGGCTAGCCAAGCTAAACTTCTGGAAGAATACAAGGCCGCCCATTCAGCTCATACTGCATCCATTTCCTCTATCTCTCAGGCCTCCGATCTCATACTCCAAACCATTCAGAAGGCCATGGAAGATAAGGTAGATCAGAAGTTGCAGGAAATTCAGACTGCAGTGGAAAACTCTCACAAGAAGTACATCAAACAACTGACAGATGAGAGGAATGAGCTGCATGAGAGACTTGTAAAGCTGCAATATGCCTTGGACGATCTTTCCACAGCTTACAAAAGTCTGGATAAGAAGGTACAGATTCCCATCCCTGGTTTATTTGCTGATGCCAAAAAGGGGGAAGGAAAGGTGAAGGTACCTGAAGGGAAGGAGAAGGTACTTACAGTACCAAAAGGAGTAAGGGCAGTAGCAGGAGCTACTCAGATTCAGCAATCTGGTCCCACTGGTTCCACTACTCAGACAGCATAGGTTGAGGCCCAGGGTGTCTCAGCAGAAGGGGTTGTAGTGCCTGCTGAGACTGGCCCAAGTGGCTCAGGACCCAAGGATTCTGCTACTCAAGCAACTCAGACACCAAGCGACATCATCAAAGAAATTGCTGAGTATGCAGAGGAAGATTCAGAAGAGGAAGAGGTTTCTCTACCTCCTCCAGTGCAAGGAAAGGGTATGAAAGTACTGAAGCTCCCCACTCCTCCCAAGAAGAAAGGAACTAAAAGATTCATCACTCCTAACGAAGAAGCTCAGTTAGCAGCTGATGAAAAGCTTGCTAGGGAGATTGCCGAGGCTGAGGCTGCCAACAAGCCCAAGAAAAAGCGAGCCAAAGGCAAAACTAAGGCTCCAACAGGAGGAAGGAAGCCTGGGACAAGGCTGCCTCCAAGAAATCTGAAGCTGAGTGATGAGGCAGACAAAGAGAAAGAAAGAGAGCAGCAGCAGTAACAACAATCTGGTCAGCAGGGTACTTCCAAAGAGAAATCTTCTACACCTGCTGACTCAGAGGAAGAAGAGCATGTGCCTTCCTATGTCCCTTCAAAGGCTCAAGAGCAAGAAATGCAAGAGATATGAGATCAGTTGGATAGGTACCTAGATAGAGGAGCTGAAGCCAGACAGATTGAAGCAACAAGAGAAAGGCTCAGACTTGCTGATCTAGAAGCTCTGAGGATTAAGGCTGAGAAGGAAGCAAGCCAAAGGATTCTTGAGAAAGCTGACATTCCTTACAAATACAGAAGACTCAGGAAGCCTACAGACCTCAAGATCCACAGATGACCCAGAGTTGATGATTGGATGCCATGGGAACGGACTCAGAAGTGGGAGACACTGAAGGCAGATTATATCAAGAGATTCTACTTCTGGAGATACTGGTCTGACATGCACAAGTCCATTCCTATGTTGAATGGTTTCTGAAGACTGACCCAAAGATCTATGCAAGAGTCCAGAAGGCCATAGCAGATAAGATTGATGTCATGGTCCCAACTCCCAGAATTATGCCTCCCCCACTGAAGCTTGATGGTTCTGTACACTATGGGGTGATTGAGAAGGAGATCAAGGATGCTGCCCAAGCCAAACAGTTAGATGAAGATGAGCCTGCTGATATGCCTGAGATACTGAAGCTGAGGAAGGTCACCTACATAATGTATGGACTGCCATTCCCTGAAGCAAAATCAAAGGACTTCAAAGACCGGATTCAGCAGTTCAGAAGATGATAGATAGCTTCTGTATTTATTTATGTTCTGTCTTTCTTAGAATAGCAAGTCTGATGTACCTATACTGAAACTTCTTCATATATAATACATCACTTCTATTCGGCCCTGACAATACCTTATTGTCTATATAGCCCTGTTTATTTTATGCTTAACACTCAGAATCACTCAAGTGATTACTGACTCACACACTCACTGAATATTTGTCTATCAGTTCTTATCTTGTTAGATTCTAGTCTGTTAGATTGCTTATAGAAGGGGGAAAATGTTGTTAGAAAGGGAGAAATTTGCTGTTAGATTTCTGCATAGGTTCTGATATTTCTTCCCTGATTCCCTCAGTAGTCTAGAACTTGAAGAACAACTCCACTGATTCTACTTGTAATCCTTGTAAGGAGCTCTGGTTCTGATAGTTATAGTGTTAGGTTTTGGCATCATCAAATAGGGGAAAATGTTGGGAGATGATTCAGTCCCTCCACAAATTATTGGGATATAACTCAGTAGCCTAGTGCTCTGAAGATTTGAAGATCCCAAAACCCTACTTTGACTGATGAACCATTCCGTTGTAATTTGTTGTTTTGTCTCTGAGAGTTTCAGACTCAGTAGACACTCTTCATTTTGGTTCAGGCGCTCAGTTCTGTCCGCTGGCTATTCAACAGACTATCAGCCTCAGTACCAAAAGAAGAAGACTCAGTGATACTGGACTCAGTTGGAGCAGTATACTGAAAGGAATGTGTAGAACTGAACTCAACATCACTGAACTCAGAGTTGATCTTGATAGAGCCGACTCACGGAGAGTACGCCTTCGAATATAGATCGACTTCGGCAACGGCTGAACAGTCTTCTGACTGTCAGGATTTATTTAAGTCAAATCAGCAGAGTCATACGAGGTATAGATAAGTCAGCTTCAGATCCGCCTTGAAGTCTGTTCTGTCTCACATACTTTCTTCAGCCTCGACCAATGACGAGCGTCCAGCTGTCCATTTTCTGATTAAAGCTGCAAGTCAACAACTTTCTAGAAATGAAGGGAAAGGACTCTGCTACCATCTTTGAAAGAGCCGTTAGCTACCCAAAAGAGAGAGACACATGGATCATCGTCTCCAACGGATCTATCCATGTCTCTGCTCTATAAATAGAGGGATAATTTCAAATTGAAGCTCACCTACAACGAGACACCCAGAAAAATCGAAGAACACAAGAGCATTCACGAGAAACTCAAAACGACTTAAGCTTTCTGCAAGATCTTCATAGAGTAAGGGGAAATCAGGAGAAGTGATTTTTTTTTTTTTGAGAAGTGAAGGGGAGAGAAGGGGAAAGGGAAAAGAAATCCCAGGGGGAGGCGGGGAAACAAATTTCCTTTGACTAGGGTTTCCGATTCCCCAAAGTGGGGGAATCAATTTTCGAAAAAAATCGAACCAAACACTATCAACGGAGTCAACCCTCTTATTTCCCTTTCCGTTTCCTGATTCCCCCAAACCAAACGGCCCCTTAATATTATATTGGCTTTTGAAGCCTATATATATATTAGTATTCTGTTCATAAACAGAACATACACACATAATATACACACGCACACCGTTTCTATAAGGGAGACAATAATCTTATTTTCTTCAATTCTCTGACCACCCAAATGAAGAAAAAGGCCGGGACACAGATCAGAAGATCTGACACACGAGCAACAATCAGAACTGCAACAACATACGAAGGAGGAAGGTAATCGATTCTCACCTCCTATTTCCTTTACATAAGTGTTTTAATAATTTCTTCATCGGTAATTTCATAGTTGCATCATTCTCGATAACGAAAAGATCTTGAACATTCATAGCATTTCTATAGCGTAAATTAGAGATGACATTACATAATGCTTGAGATCTTTATCTAATTCAAGGGCTTTGGTTTCGGTAGATCATTTTCTGTTAAACGAATCTTGCAATGCCGAAAACATACTTCTAGAATAATTTTAGTATAAGTAAAAATAAACTTTTCATTTTTTTTTGTATATAAGCTTGTTCTTTTATAAAACTATAGAGTTTTCGTATAATTGAATAATTTGACTTGGTTTACAATTAGTGCATATCCAATGTACATTTTTTTACATGTTTTTACTAAAGCAAATATTCAGTGATTATTAAGCTTCCGCACAATCTCGTAACCACATTCATTTAGCGCTTTACTTTTACATACTTTTATCTTCTTGCTATTTTTAATTCTGTAGGTTTAATAAGTTAAACTCAGTTTATAACCAAGTAGATAATTAAATAATTAAGATTATTAGAACACAGATGAGTCCTTGTGAGATCGACATCAGAAATTGTTAAATTAGAAATTTCATTGATTCGTGCACTTGTAAGAATTATAATTGTTCGTCAATATGCAAATATAATAATCACATCAAAGTATAGAATTGAAGTGAACTCAATATTTTCACAGAAAATAATTATAAATACTTGAATTATAATTGATCGAAAGATTTGGTTTGTATATATTTAATTATAAATTAAATCAATAATTATTATATTACATCTTCATTTTATCTTTAAGGAGTTACGTTTTTTATTACTTAATATATTTAGCGAGATTTCTAGTATAACACGTTGGCCCATGTTGCAACCGAAATGAAATTATCATAAGAAATTATCATAAGATAAAATAAGAACTAGTGACTTAGGGTTGAGATAAAAAAAACCAATCTCGAGTCTTAGACTGCACTTTTTACGTTCTGCGATTATCATTAAGAAAATAAAATTTACTGCATTATGTTTAATAAATATTTTGAATACAGTCATTAGCTAATTTTCAATATATTTTATATCTAATCAATTATGATGGGATATTATCTTTTTAGATATTTTCAGTATATCTGACAACTACCTGATCATTTATTTATTAATATATGCATAAGGAATACGAAAATAATGTATTTAGCAATTTGAAATAATGCATTAAGAATTGAGTGCGTAGCGCACTAGCGTTTTAGGAGTTAGGATGTAAATTTTGGCGTTTTCAGTAAAAAAAATAAAACCCTAATTTTAAGTACTAATTTAAGTTAGTAAATTAGGCGTAACTATTAAATTTAACATAGTAAATAGATATTATATTAATTAGATTGTGTACAAATCTTAAATTCTTAAATTTAGATGTTTGAATAGGATGTAGGGTTTCCAAATATAGGATTTAAAAGTAGAAAATTTTGAAATAATAGTATTTGTAAGTATTTCTATTGTATACATATAGTAGTTTTCCAAAATTACTAGTATCTCAAAAAGTTGGTTAAACCCAAATTCACGACTGTTTTTATTTATTTGTTTATTTTTACCTTATTTAAGAAAGTTTAATTGATGTTAAATTCATCTAACACTCAAAAATTAATTTTTGTTCTCAAATTAATTTAGAAGTTGCAATTTAAAAGCAAACACCTACTTAAATTGGTTTGTAGTTCTCATATAAGCATTGATTTTCTTGTTATTCGCACGCTTTTTGGACAGTACGAATTAGGGATGGCAAAAGGATCAGACCCGTCGGACCCGACCTGGACCCGTATGCAATGGGGCGGGTAATACCCGCCCCGTACGAGCGTGGGGCGGTTCCGGACCCGACCCGTAACGGGTCCGGGGCGGTTCCGGTTCCTGCCGCGGACCCGCCCCGCCCCGCCCCGCCCCGTTTAGACCCGTTCGTGTAGACCCGTGTAGACCCGTGTAGATCCGTGTAGATCCGTGTAGACCCGTGTAGACCGGTCCATGTAGACCCATGTAGACCCGTGTAGACTCGTGTAGATCCGTGTAGACCCGTGTAGACCCGTATTGTCAAAAAGAAAAAAAACTGCGGAACGAGTCCGGTTCAGGGGCCAAAAGAGGAGACCCGTACTACGAATCTCTTATTTCTGTATGGGATTTACTACTTTTTTTACCCAACCTAACACATTTACTGATTTTTACCTAATTCTTAGACTACAATTTTATACCCAATCTTTTACACCTTTTTCGTGTCTAACACAGTTTCAATACTTCCATAAGATGATGGAGATTTATCTAATGAAGGAAGAAAATCATATTTAAGTATACCAATTCGTAACATGTAATCTCAGCCAAGACAGAACTAATTTAGGAGCCACAGTTACAAATATGTCCCATAAATCAACGACAAAGATGTAATTGCAACAAGACCTGGGCACACACACACAAATAATAATAAATAAATAAAATCTCTTTTCGTGCCAATATATGAAATATTGGATGTTAAAAACCCTTAAATATCCTGCAAAATTATATTAATGACAAAATATTAGTAATAACCCATCCTCAAACTTGTAATATCCTTGACTATAAATTTTTCTTATATATACACCATCATCTCTCCACGTACCAATAACAACAAAAAATTCAAGCAAAACACATTTGAGAAAACTCAGTTCCCCCATAATGTGGAGAAAGAGTTTGGCTTTTGTTTATGTGTTTGCAGCCGTTTTAATCGGCAAGGGAGACGAGGCGAAGCCATTACAAGGCGGAATCGTCCAGACAAAGGGCGACCACTTTGTGAGCAATGGAAAGCAGTTGTTTTTCAATGGTTTCAATTCGTACTGGTTAATGTACGTCGCCTCAGAGCCTTCGAATAGGGCTAAGGTGACCGAGACCTTTGCGCAGGCTTCTAAATTAGGGATGAATGTGGTGAGGACGTGGGCCTTCAACGATGGTGGCTCTAATCCCCTGCAGAAGTCTCCCGGCTCGTATAACGAGGATATGTTTAAGGTATATGGAGAGTTTATTATATTTTTGAGATCGTCGTTCGATCCACTAAAAACAATTGCGTACATATATTCTCAGGGTTTGGATTTTGTGGTCTCGGAAGCTGAAAAATATGGGATTTATATAATTTTTTCATTGGTCAACAATTGGGATGGTTATGGAGGGAAAAAGCAGTATGTTCAATGGGCGAGGGACCAAGGTCAATCTTTGAACAATGATGATGAGTTCTTCACTAATCCTATAGTTAAAGGTTACTACAAAAATCATGTCAAGGTAATTTCATAGTCTTTTAGTTCCTTATCATCGTTATATGAAATTATCGGATAATTTGATGTTATAAAGATATAATTAACCGAAATTATTCAAGAAAGTTGAAAAAGAAGAGAAAATCAAAGTTATGAAATCAGTTTCCTTTACTTTATTGTCTTGTCAAATTAAATGGAATATTATGAGCGTGTTAAGGTTTTGAATGTTAATGTAATGTAAGTTAGACCACTACATTTATTGCCTTTTGCATTTAACTTCATAATTAATTCAAGGAAAATATCTCGTCTTACGTAATAATATCTCCCTTTAATTTCCTAACTGATTTTTTTTTTCAGGCTGTGCTAACAAGAAACAATTCAATAACTGGGAAAGCTTACAAAGATGATTCGAATATACTTGCATGGGAGCTCATGAATGAACCTCGTTGCCAATCGGACCTCTCTGGCAAAGCTATCCAAGTCTCTCTCTCTCTCGTTGCCTTCAGTATCTGAGTTTGTGTGTGTGTGTGTGTGTGTGTGAGAGAGAGAGAGAGAGAGAGAGAGAGAGAGAGAGAGAGAAAGAGAAGGGGTGTTGAATGGCAATTCGTTGCTGGCTTATTCACAATCAAACAAAAAATGAATTGATAACTAACTGATTAGTCCTAAAAGAAAATTAGAAGGCACAAATTGAAATATGTACATGTCTAACCATATAGGGCATATGTCTAATCAAAATATTTTGTAACAATCTTCAGGACTGGGTGACGGAAATGACAGCTCACATCAAATCCATAGACAAGAACCACCTCGTCGAGATTGGACTTGAAGGATTCTATGGCGAGTCGACGCCGGAAAAGAAGCAAAACAATCCCAACGGCATCGGAATCGGCACTGACTTCATCTCCAACAACCGCATCCCCCAAGTGGACTTCGCCACCATTCATCTTTATCCCGACGATTGGTA
This sequence comes from Lavandula angustifolia, assembly GCA_028984105.1. NCBI lineage: Eukaryota > Viridiplantae > Streptophyta > Magnoliopsida > Lamiales > Lamiaceae > Lavandula > Lavandula angustifolia. The sequence continues at coordinate 33,446,755 of CM054803.1, forward strand.
CGTATACGGCATACTGTCCACTTTATTTAAAGGTTAATATATAATAACACGAGATGTAACATGAAAATAATACCCGAACGCAGGCTCACTAGTGCGAACGAGACCGCCAAAGCCGGGTTCGTGCGCGAGTGGGTCGAGTCACACATCAACGACTCGAAAACGATCCTTGGGAAGCCGTTGCTGGTGACCGAGTTTGGCAAGTCAACAAAGTCAGCCAATTTCAGTGTTAGCTCAAGAGATGGGCTTTTCCACGTAATATTTGATGACGTATACAAGAGTGCGGCGAGTGGTGGGGCAAGTGGAGGTGCGTTGTTTTGGCAAGTGATGGGTTTAGGCATGGAGAGTTGGTATGATGGTTTTGAACTAGTGTTGCAAAATAGCTCATCAACGGTTGATCTTGTGTCTCGCCAGTCTAGTCGAATCTCGACCCTTAATAAGAAAGGAATGCAGCACATTGTTTGAACTAGTTAAATAAAAGATCATGCTCGTTGGAGAAGAAAATTATTTGATTGTAATGACTTAAGTATAAGAAATTATATTAAGGCCCGTTTTGGGAGTTCATTTCAGCTTATTCTACATATTAAATGCTTACACGTGTGTTTGAGATAGTTAATTTATAAAAATAAGCTTAAAAACTTATGAAAATAGATTCTCATATCAAATAGCCCCATGACAACAATTTTTAAAACTATTTTATTTTTAGTGCTTATTCATTTTAAGGCAGTGTTTGAAATAGTTTTTATAAGCCACTTTTAGCTACTTATGCTTAAAGCTACTAAAAGATTTTTTTAAGCAAAAGGTGTAAATGTTTGTAATATTAGAAAAAAATAGTTTAATTTTAGAAAAGCAGTAATGCAAACACTCATAAGCCTTTTTCATTTTTTTTATTCTTCTTTTAAAAGACACTCCCTAACCAGCTAATGAACTTCTAATTATTCTGGTTTATTTTAAACTCCAAATAAGAAGAAATCTACATTCCAAACATTATAAAAATGTTTCTGCGATGAAAAAACTCAGAAGCAACATATATAAGTTGTTCCAAACACTACCAAAAAGTGCTTTGTGGTGAAAAAACACATAAGCAACTCATTTAAGATGTTCCAAACACTACATTAGTGCTTATAACATAAGCACTCATACCATAATCCTTTATGTCATAACTCATAATCACTTATTTAAGCTGTTTTTTCCATACCTAAATTATTTTATCTTGTGTTGCACGATATTATTTTTACTTTATAAGCTTGAGTATTGAATATTTGATGTCCAATTTATTCGTATTTTGTTCAGTTTGTATTCATTAATAAGATAATAACTCGTGTCTATTTAACTCAAATTCCTAAATATAACTATTTTGTATGGTTAATAAATCTAAATAGAATATGTAATTATTAAATGAATATATATGTTTTCATTTTATTGGTGACACAAATTACATACTAATTAAATTTAAAATAAATTGGACATCAGCTCCAATTTGTAATGCTCGGTTTGTTTTAAACAAAAAATATACACTATTTCATTATTGATGTGAGTACATATAGCTGCAAAGCATGCGATAATTAAATGAGTGAAAGGTAGAGGATCCATCCATAATTAAGAATTAGCCTAACAATATAGGCCACTCTAGCTAACATATGAGCAGTCGCATTCGCTCCTTACCGTGGGCAACTTAAATTTTTTGTAAAATTATAGAACAATAAATTTTTATCTTGAATTTTAGATTTTCAAAACGGGGAATAAAATGAGCACGCAACTAGTAGAATTATGTAGAAATCATTTTTTATGGTGGAGAACTGTAGATTAGTACAAACTAATTAATAAACATGTGTAATGTGTTGGATATTCAACTAACTCGTTTCGATTTGAAAATGTCGTTTACTTGATTTCAATCGGAATTATGTGTGATAATTCATGTGTATCGTGTTTAATCTGGCACGACAAATAAAGTAAAAATAAACCTGGTCTATTATCTGACACGAACATAGACACAATATGAATTGTATAGATATGAACAGAACACGAATATAAATGTGATAAAGTTCACATAACATATATGATACTGAAGTAATGATAGAAAAATATCATGATAAGACTTGAGGATGCACTTTATAATAAGCAAAACTAAGTAAAATAATATTTATAAAATTGTAAACAATAAAAAGTAAAACAATAGAAATATACAATATTAAATAATTAATTTTTATCGCATCGCGTTATAACGAAAATATAAAAATGATAATTTTGTTTCATTGACTGTGTGGACTCAATAATAACACAAACACAATAGAAGTTAACCCACAAAATTTTGCATTTGTTCATGACGTACGTACTACTGTATATCATGTCAATAATTGTCAGTCCTGATTGATATGGGCACGAATTTGAGCATCACTTTACATTTTACATTTATTGAAATCCAATGCTAGACGTTCAATATGTAAATAAAATAAAATAAAAATTGAGTAGAAAATCTATGGATGAACAAGTCTGTGGAATTTAATCCAAAATAATGGGTTTAAAATTTGAATTATTACAAGGTTATCTATAACTATGCTAGCAGCGTCTATGATTTCCCTTGGGCATCACGATCTTCTTTTAAGGTTGTTCTTCTGCTTAATGTTTTTGTTTGTACTTGAGAGGTGGTGGTCTCCCCATCAGGTGGGATCCTCTACCTTGATTCATTCTGTTACCGGATCCAACTCGTTAATTAATTTTATCTATTGGCATTTACAATCTCAAAGTTTTACTTATATAATCAAGGATGGATGTCGGAATACTCGGATCAACTAAAAAGGCTTAAACTGATTCATACCTATGCAACCGCTTCTCCAAGAATCTGGCCAACGTTGCTCGTCGAGCCATTGCAACTGTCGGAGTATAACCTGTACCACATAATCAACAATTATACATATCAAAACCGACACTACGTGGTTGATATAGATGCTACACCTAATAAAATATAGAGCCACTCATTAAAAAACATTTCATCAATTCAAATCATTAGGCAGAGATTATTAAAAAAATACTATGTATATAGTTTATTAGAAGGCATACCGCCAATAGTTGACGCTTTCCCAGAAATATACAAACTGTTCTTGGCCTGTTGATGATAGACACGACACGAGTTAAGGTACTAGGATAGGAGTTATTAAAAATTAAATTAATTATTGACGTGACAATAAATTAATCCAGTACCCTTTGCGGTTCAGTGAAAACATTGGGGCATGTAGGATAGAGCATGGTTAGTGAAGCAGGATGCTCACCCGAAAGTTGAGACATACTCCTAGATAAGAGGAAAAATACTGCACGGTCAGTTTCTCACACGTGCGACTCACACCTGGCACGTGATTAGGGTTGAGCCGCACAGAATTATCACTTTTATCCAAATCCTAAGATCTTAAAAATACGTTCTTACAAAAAAATAAGTCGGGTACCTTAAATTGTCGGCGGCTGCCTCGTTGAGGTCATACAGAAACCCGCCGGCGGCGCGGTGGTGGAAACTGGTCGGCGCAAATAGAAGCGGACTAGGCTGTTGGGTTTTCTGCCCGTTGTAAGCAGCCAATCTGTAGACAGTACTCGGTGTAGATATTAGCTTTTCTGAAGCTGCATATTCCCATTTCTTTTTCTGTAGCAACAAATTTAAAACACTTGTCTATTTTGTCAAAATCTTGAAGAAATTAAAAGAAACAAGTAGGAAATTAAATTGACCAGACCTCGGATAAATTAAGGGAAGAACTTCTGCTGAGAGACAAGGAAACCTCAACTCCTCCAACTTTTAAGTCAAAAACATGAATTTCATCAAATTTCTTTGCAATAATTGATCAATTAAATTCTTTACCAATAAAATAATTAAAGAAATAGAACCTGTATCGATGTGAGAAATCTCGGAACTTTCTTGCTCCAATTTGGACTTGGGAGAATTCAATCCCATAAAATCTATCTCCATGATTTTGAGATTAGAAGGAGAAAGTTGAAAAAAATGAGAGGGATGAGAAGAGATTGAAGCAGATTACAAGGGGGGGAACTACATAAAATAAAAGAATAATGGATATTTTAGGTTGGGTGTGGGGCTAGTGTAGAGCCAACGAATGGCTAGTGTTTTTCGCAATGCAAAAAACACGTGCTGAGATAATTGAATGAATGACGATGATAAAAAGATAGAGAGAACCACCACGTGAAACTTTGCTAGATTTAAATTCGACGTTTGCGAGGGGCCACTTGTAAGTTTATTTCTCTCTCTCTAAAAGTTAGTCAATTTTAGTAAATATTATTACTATCTATGGAGTAAGCGAGTAATTAAATAATATCTTAAGACAACGTGATATATATGACGCAAATATCAGTCGGATTCTTATTCGTAGCATTCGATTACTTTAATAGTAATTACTAATTTCATCTGTAACTTTTGCAATAAGATCAGCGCGATTTATATTATTTTAATTGAAGGGATTGTACTTGTAATCTTGTGGGATCTCTGGAATAATAGAAAACCTAAATTAAAATAATCTAGTCGGCATATATTTTAAAAAATAATGTGTATACTTTATTTTCTTTTGTGAATTGTAATTTATTTTAATCACATGACAATTTAAAGGGATGGTTACTGAATTGTGAATTTAGTAGTTGAATTTCTCAGGAAAACAAAAGGATTTGTTAGATTAAAACCAAATTTTAAATTACACATGTCGTCCTTATTGAATTTGGATATCACAAAAATGGCGAATACATGTGGGTGCACACAGTGGTAGAACAAGACCTAAGATGTAATTATATTAACAAAAAACTATTATTATTTCACCTCAGAAATTCATACTTATACCTTAAAATTAGAAATTCTAAATTTTAAGTCTTCCATCTTCTCCTTATTAAAAAAAAGAACATATATGTATCGACCGAAGACAATTAAAGCAAAAAAGAGAAGAAAACGCAAGGAATTGATTCCGAATTAAGAATCTAGAAAAGAAATAATCAAAACAGAGAAGGCAAAAGAATGTATAAGTTGGAAAAAGAACAAAAATACGAAATCTTTAGGTAGCATCAACACCGTTCTATTCTTCAGAGACCAACAATATCATCACCATTAGAATCCTGCAAATACCGACGACAGAGCACTTCAATCTTAGCCGTCGCCTCTGCCATCGAGGGACGCTTATCAGGGGACAGAGCAGTGCAGTCAACCGCAACCTGCAACAGCTGAACCATATCCTCCTCCAAATCTTGATACCGAAGGAGTTCCACGTCGAACACTTCCGCCGTCCACTCATCTCGGACCACAGATTGGACCCACCGAGGGAGATCAAACCCCTCTTCATTCATCAACGAATGACAAGGAGCTTTCCCACTCAGCAGTTCCAACAGCAACACTCCGAAGCTATAAACGTCAGCCTTTTGTGAGACTTTGTGATGATCGGTCACCTCGGGTGCTCGGTAGCCAGCTACACGGTTGGGAGGGGCGGCGGGGGCTGAAATCTGAGCGAGACCGAAGTCGGAGACACGGGCTCTGTATGAGTTTGTGAGGAGGATGTTGGATGACTTGATGTTGCCATGGGAAATGGATGAGCCTTGTGAGTGAAGGTAAGCGATTCCTCGTGCAGCGCCTAGGGCGATTGCGGCCCTCGTGTCCCATCTCAACGGCGTCCTCCCTCCCGCTCTGTTTCCTACAACGTAACAGAGGTTTAGTCCAGAGATGAAGTTTATAATAATGAATTCAAATCAAGAAACATACAACAAGAAATAAGGAAATTAAACAAAATCACGAAGAACATGGAAAAAAACAAGTGAAAGAATTACCATGTAAGAGTGCGGACAAGCTTCCCATGGGCAAGTAATCGTAAACAAGCAACTTCTCATCGCCGTTGTAGAAATAAGCCCTCAAAGGGACCAAGTTTTCATGATCCATTCTCCCGATCTCCTCCATCTTCCTCATGAACTCCTTCTCCGCCATATCCACATCTCTCAACCTCTTCACCGCCAAGGCCATCCCTGTGTTCAGCACCGCCTTGTACGCGGTCCCAAACGTGCCCCTCCCCAGAACCTCAGCCGACGCCCTCAACAAATCCTCCAAATCGAAATTCCAACCTCCCTTCCTGAAGAAAACTAATCCCTTCTCGCCCGCCAAACCAGGATTCTCAACTTGTTTCTCTTTACCCTTTGCCGCCCCTTTTCTAGCCATCATTCTACGCACACAGAAAATTAGCAATAAGATTAAAAGGAAACCGATAACGGATCCGAATATAATCCCGCAGATCGCGGCGCCAGAGAGCTTTTTCTTCGGTTTCTCATCGCCGCACGAATCTAGAGGGGCGCCGCAGAGTGAGTTCCCGGCGAATGAGGCTTTCGGTTTTCCGGCGAGGCCGTATGGAATCCGGCCGGTAAGATTGTTATTCGAAACGTCGAATTGTACTAAGTTGTGAAGGTTTAAGTCGGGGATAGAGCCGGAGAAATTATTTTTCTGCAAATACAGCGTTACCAGATGGGTCAAATTGTTGAACGACGGAGGAATATGGCCTGAGAATTTGTTCTCCGAAAAATCTATTTTAACCAGCGATGCGACGGTGAAGAGAGAATTAGGGATTTCTCCGGTGAAGGAATTGTGATGGATATAGAGATAGCGCAGAGAAGTGAGGGAAGAAAACATGTCCGCCGGGAGGGGGCCGGAGAGGTAGTTGTAGCGGAGGCTGAGCGTCACGAGATTGGTGAGATTAGATATGGTGTTCGGCGGAAGCGGGCCGGAAAGCGCCATTCCGGGGAGGCGGAGCTCGACGACGGAGGAGTTGTCGCGCGAGCAGATGACGCCGGTCCACGAGCAGGGGGTGGCGCTGGAGATGTTCCAGAAGTGGAGACGGCCACGCACGGCGGAGTGGAGGGCTATAAGAGCGTCCCTTTCGGAAGAGATGTCAGGCGCGGCGGAGGGGAGGAGGAGAAGAACGACGGCCGCGATGTTGAAGAGGTGGTGGAAATTGAAGAGACCCATTTTTGAAAAATTTAGAAAATAGAAAGGCGTCTAATTGGCATGAGATATTTGGTGATTTTAAGGTCAAGGGAGTTTCATGTTGTCTTTGCACTTCTTCATGTCCGAAGACTTGCTCTGGTTTTTGTCGCTTCGAAAGAGAGAGGGCGTAAACTTACAGACAGCAACGGAGAGAGAGATTGGGCGTGGTCTGTATTAAATACTCCCTCCGTCCCGCTAATTCTGTCTCAGTTGACTTCGGCACGGATATTAAGAAATTTTAGTTTAGTGTGTAAACCTCATGAGTTTTATTTGTATAAAGAAAATGACACAGTTTTCGAGGAGTGGTTGGTGGAAAGAAATGAGAATTATCCAAATTTTTGCAAGGCTAGTAAAAAGCAATCGATTTTTATGTTTTATATTTTTTTTATATTTTATTTGAAAAAATAATCTAAAGTTTTCAAAAAGATAAAAATCATAATTTTCTGAGTTCGGAGCGGAACATAATCGAATGAGAAATAGATTTTTGAAGAGAGAGAGTATAAGAATGTGGGGGTTGAGTAGTGAATAAGGGGGACCCACTTCATTTTATGTTTAAGAGTAATTTTTACTATTTTAGGAAAGAGGACAGTAACAGCGAGACAGCTCGAGTAGGCAAGTAGAACAATAATAGAGGGACGGAGGGAGTATTTAAAACCTACAGTCTTTTAACAGTAAAATAATATTTTATTATTATGCCAACTTTACTAGTAAAAGTAAATCTCGATAAATAAATAATTTTCGAATGAATAAAAATATTCATTTAACGAATTTATTACTTTATCGAAAATTATTAGAATCGATATAAATTATTATCTTTGCAAGATTATTACTTTATCGAATATTACTTTATCGAGATTTAACTATATTACATATATTTTTCCATTTTGTACAATTGTAAAGAATTTAGAAAGAAAGATTGTAAAAACAAATTAATTATGACGATTATATATATTGAGGTACAATGTATATGAATCTCATAATATTATTATAATTCCATTTTCATAATCTCCTCAAAAAATTTACATATTTATATTTATGTATAGGTTGAATCCTTATTTAATTATGAAATCATATACACAATACATGTGATTTCTCTATGTTGTTATGGAAAATTCCATATAATTATAGACGATTATACTCTTTTCCAAAACGTATAATTTTCATCTTCTATATCTATAATCATCTTTCTATATTTAACACCTATTTTAAATAATTATTTACAAATATAACCCAATTATATTTTGAATTATGAATTGTTTAAACACTATACATAAATTATATGGGAACTTACAAACCGTCATATTTTGAATTTCATTTCGCTTTGATGCTTTGTAGGAACTTACTTCTATAATTTGTACTTTTGATTTTAGTTCAGATCTAACTGAAAAATCAAAAGCCAATATATAGTTGGAGGAGAGTGAAAATGTCTGAAACCATCCATTCGATTTTTTTTTTGGGGACGATTAGTTGATCAGTGCGAATGTTTAGGCTTTCATGCTCGGTATAATGCAAAACTATAATAAAAACCGTTATATTACCTCAAACCACAAACTACAAAAATCTATATTACTCGTCCAACATCATCTATTTCAATCAACAAATCAACCAAATTAACTTTGTTCTTAATTACTCCAATGTTGGTTGGAATGGTTTCCTAACTGCTAATTACTGCGCACAACAAATTAATTAACACAATTTGGCTAAGTTAATAACACACAACAACACTTTCCGTCTAATTTCTGACACCTAATTTCTTTTGCAAAATCAAGAAATGTCGTTACAAACTTTATTAGAGATAGCAACAGCATTGATAGTCTAATTATAACGAAAATTGAATATTGTACTAAAAAAGAAAATAAAAATGGTAGTGGTCGGTCATCATGAGTTGAAATTAATTTATATATATATATATAGTGTGTGGATCTGGTCATAACCTGCATTTAACGTGTGAATTGCGAACCATGCATAATACTTATATAATTTATGCATAATCGTTATATATTTTATGTAAAAAATCCTGAAATTTAATATTTTTAGCTTCTGTACAAAACATATAAAGATTATGAAAAATGTAAAATTATAAGTTTTTTGCATAAAAATATAAAGATTATGCATAAAAATATAAGGATTATGCATGGTTGATGAGTCGATTTCGTACCTAATTATTTCTGTCCGAAAAGTCTCTTAACTGTGCAGGCGAGACGCTTTTGTTGGCGGTTATGCAGGAAAATAGGCTGATTTGGCACGACACGTGGAAATGATGTGGCAACGAGTTTCCAGCTGTAATGGCGAGATTTTGAGCGGATTTGGCCAAGAAAAGAAAGAAGGAAAGAAGAAGAAAAGAAATGAAAGAAGATAAGGAAGGAAATGAGATAAATAAGGAAGGATGAGATATTACCATATCTCATAGATCCTTTCCTTATCCAACAAGGAACCCTAGATGTGATCTAGGATCATTATATAAGGATGAGGGAGGCACGAAATTAGACAACCTTGAACCTCTTCGGCAGCCCCTCGATTCCCCACAACCACGACACACATTCATTTCCGATCTCACACCGCCGCGACACCGCCGACCGAAGCCAAGCCACCGCCGCCGATATTCCACAACCGCCAAGGAGAAGAACAAACAACCTTGCCATTTACTTCATGCAGTTCCTTTAGTTTACTTAGTAGAAAAAACAATTTCGTAATTCAGTCTTTTTAAAGTTCGAACCTTTAGCTTAGTTCGTTTCTTGCTTTCCGTTCGTTTTGAGAGATCGAAGACAATCGGTACTCTTGATCCTATTTCAATTCTTGTTCTAATTCAGTTTATGTTTAGTTTCAGTTCATTACGTGTTTAGTTCTCTGTTTTAGTTCGTATCTTTATTTTATTTTCAGTTTTCGTGCATGCTAGGGTTAGGGTTACGAATGATGTATGTTTTGTTTTGCAAAGTGTCTTACCTGTGCAGTCAGGACAGTTTCATGAGTAGCTAAACTTTTAGTGGTCCGACAGGATGTAAAACGCACATGTGAACAGTACATGAGGCTTAAGTTCTAATAATTAATTGAAGGGTTTTGGGTTAATTCTGGTTTATTTAATCTGACTAGTAATTTAGGATTGGCCACCCTAAGTTGCGTAGTTTGTAGCTAACTTAGTACTTCCATCGTTTCTCGTGGAATAAGGCTAGGTAAGTAGCAAATTTATTCATTAGAATAATTGGATTAAACCGGTAGGAGACTATTAGATGCCCAACATACGAGTAGGCTCCTATACTAGGCTCCCTTAGTTCGATAAAATTGTTTAGCTATTAAATCTATTGATTGCCCAACAACGTAGGTTGTAGCTAAATTAGGGAAGTAGCCGTTTCGATGCCCAACATGGTGGTTACCGACTAAGTAAGTGGGAGTGAGGATTACGCAGTTTAAGTTACGGTAATCTATAACTAGTTGATTCTTAAGATTAATTCATTTTATGTGCCAAGGATTGGAAATACGTGTGTGTGAATATTCTGCTGGACCCATCTCTTATCTGCCTAGTTTAAACAGTTTTATCTCAGTTCTCAGTTTTTATATTTAATTCAGTTTTTACAAGTTATTAGTTTAGAATAAAACCCAAAACTTGCATGGTTGCTAATCAAACTCAAGATAAGTAGAAAATTAATGTGTCTAGTCCTCCGTTCCCTGTGTTCGATACCCTGTGAACTATACTGATATAATTCTCAAGTTTTGCAGGATTATTTGGTGCAATACAGCGATCACCAATGGTTCTTAATTCTCACGAAAAATGTGGAGTCTCACATGATCCACTTCCTATGTGTATATATATAGTTACTGTCCTCATATGAAACGAAATTGATTATGCAGAAGCAGCAGACCAATTGTATATCCTACTATAATTGATTTATTCGAACAACTATAGTATATACTCCCTCTCTTCCATTATTAGTGACGACCTTTCCTAATTTGGTCGTCCATCTATAAGCCGTAATGTCCCAAATTGATAAAAAGTTATCACATTTATCATACTTTATCATCTTATTCCTCATACTTTATCATCTACTCTCATTATTATACTCATTTCTTTCTCCTACTTTATTATCTCAACTTTATTACTTTATCATGTATTATCATATCTCACTTATCTTCTCTCTCCTACTCTCTAATTATCACACTCATATTTTTTCTCCTACTTATTATATACTCCTCTTTCATACTTTATTGTATATTTTCTTAATTCTCATGCGAAAAAAAATTATCGCTAATAATTGGATGGAAAAATTACTTATTATGTTCTCGTAATTTTTAGTATTCACTATTTATGATTTATGACATCTGTACCTTGGATTGGGAATGGGTGAATTGCAAAAATAGGCAAACATGTAAAGTAATTTGCAAAAATAGGCAAATTGTGTATAAATTGCAAAAATAGGCAAAAATTATTTTTTAAAATATTTTTAACTCTGACTACACACTCTAAATCATCACCTGCAATTTTTTAATTGATTTTGACCAAAGTGGTTGCAAAAATTTGTCAACTCTCATTACATAATGAATTAAAAATTGATTGAATAATATATATATATATATATATATATATATATATATATATATATATATATATATATATAACGATCCATCTTATTATTCTAAATTGAAATATATTACTATTATAAAATGCATACAACTTATAAGTTGCAGTATTATAGATATTTTAATTAGGATTAATAACAATAATAATAAGAATTATATTATATATTTATTATTATCTTTCAATAAAAAAAATTAATTTACTATTATCTTTCAATAATTTTTTTTAACTACGATTGATATTATTAATAATTTATGTAGTATTCACCAATAATTTTTTAATAAATTATTAATATTGATTGGAGAATATATATATATATATATAGATAGATAGATAGATAGATAGATAGATAGATAGATAGATATAAACGATTCTTGTTATTATTCTAAATTGACATATATTACTATTATAAAATGCATACAACTTGAAAGCAGTATTATAGAATGTATAATAAGAATTATTATTATATACTCCCTCCGTTCCACTTCATTAGTCTACTTTTCCATTTTGGGTCGTTCCACTCCATTAGTCCACTTTCCCTTTTTAACTTAAAATAATACTCTAATATATTCAAGTGGACCTCACTACTTTATCTATTTTACACACAACAAACAACTTTCTTAATCTCCGTGCCGAAAAGAAAGTGGACTAATGGAGTGGAACGGAGGGAGTATTTATTATTATCTTTCCATAAAAAAATTTAATTAGGATTGATATTATTCATAATTTATGTAGTATTCACCAAGATAAGTACTACATTATCGATACATAACATAAACTATCGATTTTTTCTTAGTGATTAGATTTTGTGCTCAAGCGCTTAGATAATTTTTATGAGCGCTACGGTGATTTTTTTTTCTTCAAGTTTTAGGTGATTTGCTAGTTATGCTTTTCTTAATTTAATTATTTATTTTTATGATACCCTATTTCAGATTTATTTTAAGAATCAAATTTAATTTTGTTAATCAAACATTTATTCCAAAACATTTTTCTTTCTTATTATTCTAAATTGACATATATTACTATTATAAAATGCATACAACTTAATTGCAGTATTATAGAAATTTTAATTAGGATTTTCGCTTCCACCTCAACAGTAATTTTAATATTTTTATGCCCATTATAGTATTAAAACAGTACCTCATATAACCAAAAGAGCAATTTCTTTAAAATTGACTAAACAATAAACTTTAAGAAGAATTCATTAAAAATTGATACTTATTTTTAGTAAAACAAAAAGTTTTGTTATTTAATAGAGGAAAACAAATTTACATTATTTTATAAGCATGAGTATATAACGAAAATAGTTTGTTATGGTCGGGTAGATGAATGCAAATTTTTAGGATCGATACTAATAATAATAATTATTATAATGAGGAAGAAATATAATAAGAAACCATTAATAAAATAAAATAGTTTATGTACTCCAATTTATCCAACAACACAGTCGTATACTCTAATGATGATTAACACACATATCCCATATGCGTACTCCCATCGAAATTCGATACCGCTGCAGGTCTTCTACTGATTTGATCATCTCAGGCGTTGGGATACCCGTTAGGATACGGTGCACGTACATGGAAGCGTATGTACCGTAATTTATCTCATCTAACTGCTCATACTGCCATTCATTAATGCAATAGAGTGGACAACACCTATGTTCCGGTACGAAATCATCGCCCTTTAAAGCTATCCAAAATCCGGCATATTGTAGTAGCTTTGACAACAAATGTATCACTGGTCTTAGAGTAATGACTTTGAAGTCCCATCCTTTTTGGTCCATCCTATTCCACAATGAGTCATACAACTCGATCCTCCATTCATCAAGGCAAATGCGTAAGGTCACCCAATGCTCAGGTGACACGTTGCACACTGTGATAATCTGAAACATTGAGATTTTTAATTAGACATTGAAATTGACAAAATAACATAATTCAATATGATAATATTAGAATCACACTTACATAGCTAGTATTGAGGCAACAATTAATACGTTGTACCAGTCCTAAGGGAGGGCACCACCAATGATAATCTGTGTTATGCTCTAAAACGCTTGAATAAGGATTGGCCACGATTTTTTACCATTGCGCATCGAGAGAAGACTACAAGAAAGATCATATTACATTAATATTCTTAAGGACATACGAAAATAGAAATGACTATAAAAGCAAAACTTATGAAAAAATCAGTATCAATGATGATATAATTCTCCTGCTTGACACTTTGTAGTAATCCAAATTTGAGGAAGGAACATGAATGTTTTCTGATATGGAACCCATCCTCCATGCAGTATATCCCCGGAGAGCTTGTCGATAATTGAAACTGACTTCCTTAGTCGGCTGTCTAATTCTGTTACTTACAGGCTGCTAGGAAGGCTTCTTAACTAATGCAGAGGGTTTCGTTTTTCATAACCCACGCCCGTATTGAATATGTTCTTCGTCACCTAAATTTGTCTTTCCTGCTACATGGGAAATAGTTTGTAGAGGTTGGACATCAAGGACGGAATCGGGTCGTGGCAGAGAATCAACAGGTGGTGATTCAGCAGGTGGCGAATCAACAGGTGGGGAATGAACTCGACCTCTAGAACCCCTTTCCATATAAGAAGTAGATCGACGTGAGGATTCCGTGGTCTGTCAATGTGATCCCCTATCAAAATGTGAGGTCGAGTGTCGGGACTGCTCTGGGGACTACACTCTATGATGGCTGTCGCGTGTGTTGGCATGCTTAGCTGATTTTCCTCGTAATTTACGTACCCAATCCTTCATCATTGGAATCACTCGAGACACGATGTCGCTAATTAAAGCTTCCCTATATTTTGGGTCTTTGCAATTTTACAATCTCTTGCAGATTATTTCCCTTTCCCACTCTTCCTAGTCTCTCGCCAAAGTGAGTCAGAATCTGACGACTCTGGTGACTGGGGCGGTGCAGTCTGTTTTCGTTTTGAGAGGGTAGATCGTCAACACTCCGGTTGCTCTTCATCATCGTCATGATCTGTTTGTGTGGGTTTTTTTGTACGACAACGTCTTGTGGCACCAGGTCCAAAATCTAGTTTTCGGGGAGGCTGGTAGGGAACGCCAAGTAGTTCGTTATGTTACGTGCTTTGGTACCACGGGTCAAAATCTCAAACATGGTAGCGCAAAGATAAGGAGAACATTCGAGCTGTGGAAAAAAAAAGTTATTTTAATAAAATACTATCAAATACAAAAATCGATGATAGTGAAAATTGATCAAAGTGAAAATTGTTGGTCCGGAGACGAGAGTCAGGTGTAGAGGGGAGGGGGGTGAATACACCTGAGTACTGTTTCTTTTTCTCAAACGCGAAGGACAGATGAGCTGTTGGTTGCTACTGATGAACAGTGCCAGATAGTAACCTTCGATCGCGGATCAGAGTGTGTCAACTACTGAGTCTCTTCTACTTACTTTTGTCAGTGCTTGATTCTCAGTCGAAGACTTAGTGCGGATAAGTGGGTAGGGCCCAGAGATTCATCTCAGTTGAAAACGTGATTTTCACAAGTTAAACAGTTTTGGCTTAGTGCACTTTTTGAAAACGTTTTATACAAGATATGACTTTGTAAGATGTTTGTAAGCAGTGCAATAAAACAGTAAACAACACAAGCTATTTCTAACGTGGTTCGGATGCGCAAGATCCTACGTCCACGGTCCTGCTGAACAGGAGGTCTTGTTGATTAGTCTGAGCAAGCCTCAGCAAGGTATCTGTGTACTTGACAGACCCTTCTAGGTTATAGTCCTTAGCGACTTTTACAAATCAAACCTAAGTTTGAAGGGGAGAGGATTTTCTCCAACTAGGAAGGAGTTCTTACAATAAGAACAATCACTAAAAGTGAACTCCTTCGAGATTCTAAGCTATAGATATGAACGTTGAGCTTAGCTAGAGAAGAGGGATCTAAAGAACTCTAGAGAGAAGAACTAAAGGTATTATATTAGGCAAGTTCTTCGCTGGATTTATCTTGAATGCGCAAGAGTTGTTTTGAAAGCTTGAGCGATTTATCCCTTGATATCCCGTGCGTGGAGCTCGGATTTGCTTCTGTATTTATAGTTGTGACCCATATATTTGTCCGTTGGAGAGGACGATGCCACGTGTCACAAGCTTCCAAATAAAACGGCCATAAGTTCGAATTGTTGCAGCAGAGTTGTTGATTACTGTTTATGAGAGCAGCTTTAGTTGGTCAGAGCAGGTAGTGCGTTGATGGCTTCTCATTGGTCGAGGTTTGTGGTAGGTGAGATATGTCAGACATTGGTCTTCATCGGAGTTGACTCTCACTTATCCTCGTATGATCTTCTGTTGACTTTCGAAATGATGTTAAAAGCTGGTTCGTTTCCTGTCGGATACAGTAGACTTGATGCAGTCCCTGTCTTCTTCGTCTGAGTCGGCTGATAGAGATGTTCTACTGAGTGTAGTCAGCTGATGACTGCGAAGGTACTGAGCTTAGTATAGAAGGTTCTTCTACTGATGTCTGTCAGCTGATGAAATATCTTCTACTGAGCGAAGATCAGTTGATGACCTAAGAACACAAGCTCTTACACTGATGACGTGGGGTTCTGGAAAGTAAACTTCCTGGAGAAGATCAGTCCAACATTTTACCCCATACATGACTTAAACATGAAAGATAAAGAAATCAAAAACAGTCTAACCTATTACATCATCTAGTCCTATCGACACTACACTACTGATATCAGCTGGGTTTTGGGATCTTCAATTCCATAGCATGAACACTATGATTTCCCCAAATATTATTTTACCCAATAAAATGCTAAGTATCTTCTACTGACTCATAACCCAACAATTTTCCCCTAATTGATGATGCCAAAACCTCTATAAATTCTAAGAATATAAGTCCCAAGCTACTGACATAAGAAGACTTCAGTAAAACTGAGCAGATAACTTAAGGAAGTTAGCAGCTGATCGATAGGCACATCAGAGAACCAGTTATGTGTGAGTGTGTGTCAGATCACTTCAGTGATCAGTTGTGATAAAGACAAAACAAACAAAGCCGTAAGACAATGAGTGATTGTCTGGCCAGAAGAAGGAACTGTTATATATATGAGAAATGAGTTACACGGTTCCTAACTTCTATACAAGATGTGAAGACGACTGCTAATGTCTGAACTTCTTGGTCTTGCTCTTGAAATCCGCAGATTTGTCAGCAGGAGGATCCAAACCTTAGTATTTGTAGATTCTTTCACGGAGTGTTTGGATTTCCTCAAGATCGCTGGGCAGCTCAGAACTTAGATCATGATGGCGTGCTGCTGCGTCGACCTCTTCTTTAATCTCCTTGGTGCATAGAACACCGCGAGTGGTCATGGGAGGAGGTACTCTCCTGAAAGTCGGAGCAACGAGTGGCAGCTTCTCCTTAGCTAGGATCAAATGAATTTGCGCTCTGAGTCTGGCATTTGATTGATGAAGGAATTCATCGAAGAGTTGATTTGCCGGAATCTTAGACGGATAGCATTGCCACACGTAGTATCCTTTGATGAACTCGATCTTAAGTTCCTCCCACTCCTCGTTCAGATTCCATGGTATCTATTTGTCTACGTGGCGGTGAGGAGTTTTCTTCAGATAAGTGGCTCTGGGAGCGCCTCGCCTGTAGTACTTGGATGACCTGGGTATCTGCTTCTTCCAGTCGATAACTGGTTCATTGGCCATCTTATCAGTCGCTTCAATGATCTTGGCCAAATCTTCCAGTCTCTTCTTTTCTCTGAGGGCTACTGCTCTAGTGTCTCCTTTCTGGAGATTAAGTCCTTGCAGCGTTGCCTCCCAGGTGGCTCTATCTTCTGCCTCCTTCTCAGGAGTAAGCTTGGTCAGATCTTTCATCTTCTGAGCCAGGGGCTGAAGGTCAGTATCAGACGCTGCTTGCTCGTCCTGAGCCTTTTTCTTTTTCTGTTCATCCAAGATTTTTCTGTCTTGGCTCTTGGACGCTCTGGCACTTGGCTTTTTCTGCTTCTTAGCCTTCTGAGCCTGTTCTTCACGCTGTCGCTCCTGATCCAGCTCATCCTGGAGCTTCTGAGTGACTTGCATGTCATATGCCTCCTTCTCCGCTTTGGATTTGAATTTGGGCATCGGGGAAGGCGGAGGAGATGATTCAGTAGCTTTCTCCTTCCCTGGCCTTTGCGGTGGCAGTGGCTCGTCCTCTTGGTCGACAAACTGGGCGACCTCCTCTATGTGCTGAGTCGATGATCCTTCTCCTGATCCTACAGCTGGCTCATGCACTTCAGTTGATTGGACAATTGGGAGTTGGACGATTTCGAGAGGGGGTGCTGAGCTGGTTCCAGCTGGATCAGCTGATCCTTCCCCCTTGGCAATTGTTCTTGCCTCAGCTTCTTTGCCTTCGCCCACCTGAGCCGTCTCTGCCTCACCCTTATCTTCCCCTTCCCCCTTTTTGGCATCATCAGCTAGGGAGGGACGAGTGCGGATGGCAACCACTTCCTTCTCTAAGTTGAAGATCATTGTTTTGATGGAAGTGGCGGTGGTTTCGAAGTCTTTGATGGCATCACAGTAATGCTCCCAGTCTTTCTCTTGGTCAGCACGTATCTGCTTAATCTGGGCTCTTGTCTCCTGTCTTTGCTTCAGGAGTGATGCGTCATGAGAAGCGATCATCTCAGCTTGGATGAGCTTAAGGGCCTCCGCCTGAATTTGTATGGCCTTCTGTACGCAGGAGGTGGCCATCTTATTTCGCTCATCCATCGTTGTTTGGACTGTGGCGAGGCTCTGAGTCAGCTGCTCAGAAAACATCTTATGCTGAGCCTGAAGGAGCTGCTGACTCTGAGCAGCTAAGTCCGCCTTCTGAGCTACGAGAGCAGTCTCGACTATCTCCTGAATATTCACAGAGGGAGTAGGAGCTTCAGAGACCTTCTTCATCTCGCTGGCAAGTCTGTCAACTGTCTTTGTCTGAGACTTAGTATACTGTGCCCACTTCAGGTGGACATCTTTAGCGAGGAGACGATTTTTGCCTCCCTGCTTCCTGATTGCTCTGTTGATAGACTTTGAGGACACGGAACTGATTGGTTAAGCTTGATAAGAGCTGGTTCCGAGCATCTGCTCAGATGCTGTAAGTTGTTGCTTCCTACTGGGATTTGAAGTAACGGGGCATCACCTGATGTAGAATGTGGAGGTGGTGATTTACCCTTCTCGCTGGGAGTTTTACCCTCAGCAGATCCTCCCTCGTCTGCTTCCTTGGGTGGTGCCTGATCCACATCATCGTTATTGTTGTCGTCGTCATCGTCATGATAGGATGGCTGCGATGGGCTGCTGACTTGTTGTTCTGAGGATCTCAGACTGAGAAGATATAGCATGGCAGCTCTTAGATCCTCGAACGAGGCAAGGTCAGCGGGTTCTCCAAACCCGATAGCTGACTGAAGGCTCTGCTCCTCTGTCAGCAAGGACAATGCTGTCTGATTCATTATCAGCTCCTCGAGGATATCCCAACTCAGAAACCTCAGTAGCATCTGTGTCCTCGCCTTGATCGCAATTTCGACCAGATCCATGTGTTCGGTAATTTCTGGGATCTGTACAGTCACTTCTCCTATGGCTCGGAGACGAGCTGACTGCTGTGTCGTCCACTCAGGAGATGTTTCCACAGTCGGTTCAGCTTCATCCGACTGTATCTCCTCTGAGCTGATACGCTAGATTTTGTCTTTCAGGGTGGCTCCCTCAATCCCTGTATCATCGTCCAGTATGTTCTCCTCCTGAGGTGGTGGAGGAGAAGCAGGCTTTGCTGGAACCTCAGACGTTCCAGCCTTAGTGAGCCTCTTTTTCTTCAGTGGGTCGGGGCGGGGAGGCAGATCAGTAGTAGCTCTCTTCTGTGCAGCTGGCCCTCGCCCGACTGACTTCTCAGCAGCGGCTCTAATTTTGAATTTAATGAGCTTGCTGTCGAAGTATCGAGAATCAGCGAAGGATGCATGACTCGATACTGAGTCCTCGATAAGTACGGACATCTTCGTCCCGTACAGAAGCTTTCCCGCACTAATTAGTCTTCTCTCTCCAGTAGGTGTGGCGGCAAACTTCTGTGCCTGAGCTTTAAGCTCAGTCACATAAAACTCCATCCAGTTGATCTGGACACCATCCTCTATTGCCATCATCAGCTGAAGTCGAAGCTTTGATAGCTGATCGAATGAGCCAACGACGCTCGTCATAATATGCGTGACGACGTATGTGAGCCCACGATACTCAGGCAAGAGCTGGTTCTTTGGCAAGGCAGATTTAAATGAGATATCGTCTCTGCCGCAGAACCGTTGGACATAGGAGTTGAGCTCCTTTTCCTTGTAACCAGCAGGGGAGATCCCATAGGCAGGAAGTTCGAACGATGCCTTCAATGCTGCCCTAATATCGATGTCTGAGTGATCAGACTCCCATTTCTGAGAGGTAACCTCCCTCATGTATCTGAACTGGGATACTTCGCTGTCCGTATCTTCCACCAACCTCCAGTTGTAGTATACTTCGGCCACTTGTCGGGGGAGATACGCCTTGGGGTGCTTCGTCACCAGAAGCTCTAGGCCGGATTCTTCCAGAGCCGAGAAGATAGGCTCGAGGTAGGGAAGTTTCGCTTGATGAAGGACCATCGTTGGCTCAAACTGAACCTTCGATTTGATGATCTCTTCGACGTTGGGTGGGGTCATAACAGTCGCCATGAATATCTGCACAAAACTTGTTAGCACTTGAAAGTAGAGTAAGTTAGCAGAGTTTTAAGCAGAGAGCAAGGAAAATTACCATATACAAAGAGCTTGAATGATATGCAAAAGCAGTTAAGAGACAATGAAAACTGAATGCAGAGAGCTCTTAAGGGTAAAAATGGCAAAAAAAGATAGATTAGAGTGAGAAGCGAGAGATTTTATAAGATTATGCATATCAACCGGTTTTGATCGAACGACTGTGATTAAGTCTCGCTTTTTAATGACGGCTGTGATTTGATGTTATAAACAGAATGATTACTAAGGCCGCCTCTAATCTAGACCCACGTAAGATATGCGCAGTTAAGGTAAGGTGAGAAGACATGCATTAAATGCGTTGCAGGCAGCATTAAAGTCTAAGCCTTTTAAATGAGAACGGTTTCCTACTGACTTAAACCTTAAAAATTTAATGGCGGGAAATAAATGCTCATTAACTACTGAGTGCAAACGACTGATGTAATAAATGCGAGCATGCTTCTGAGAAGGTTAAGTATATAAAACTACGCAAACCTCTTCAGCTGAACTTTTACGATCAACTGGTTACCGTTAAGACTCAGGAGGACATTTGATGTGCTGATGACTACGTTCCCCCTTACTCTGTACTGTTTGATTCATCCGACTGAATCAAGTACTGAGTCTTCTGACCTGTCGTACTGTTTCCTTCTACTGACTTGATTCAGTAGGATCCAGTAGACCTAGCTCAACTGATAATTCTCTGAATCTGTTCTCAGCTAGTGGTTTGGTCAATATGTCGGCCCTTTGCTTGTCAGTATGGATCTTCTCCATCCTGATATCCTTCTTCTCGACATGGTCTCTGATGAAGTGGTGTCGGATATCCACGTGCTTGCATCTCGTATGGAGAACTGGGTTCTGAGTTATAGCAATTGCACTGGTGGAGTCGCAGTAGATGGACACTTCATCCAGAACTATACCATAATCTCGCAGTTGTTGTCGAAGCCAAAGGATCTGGGCACAACAACTTCCAGCAGCCATATACTCAGCTTCAGTAGTGGACGTTGCCACTGAATGCTGTTTCTTTGAGAACCAAGATATCAGCTTGCTGCCTAGGAATTGACATGTTCAAGAAGTTGACTTTCGATCTATCCCGCATCCTGCATAATCAGCATCAGAATAACCTGTCAGTATAAGATTATCATCAGCAGGATACCATAACCCTGCGTCAGGTGTTCCCTTCAGATATCGCAGAATCTTCTTTGCAGAGTCCATATGACTTCGCTTGGGATTCGTTTGAAATTTTGCACATACACCTACAGCATAAGTTATATCAGGTCTGCTTGCTATTAAATATAATAAAGAACCAATAATAGCTCTATAATCAGTAGAGTTAACAGAAGCTCCCTCTTTGTCTAGATCGATTTTGAAATTTGTATTCATGGGGATCTTGACTGACTTGCTTGAGTCGCAGCCAAATCTCTTCAGGAGGTCTCGAGTGTATTTGGCTTGATTGATGAATATTCCTTCAGGTGATTGCTTCACTTGAATTCCAAGGAAGTAGTTCATCTCTCCCATCATAGACATCTCGAATTTCTCCTTCATCGTTTTCTCGAATTGTTGACATATAGTCACGTTTCTACAGTCGAAAATGATGTCGTCCATGTAGATTTGCACCAGTAGGATGTCATCTCCTGACTTTATGTTGAATAGGGTGCGATCTACTGTCCCCTTTTGAAAGCCTTTCTGAAGCAGAAAGTCTGATAGGGTATCGTACCAAGCCCTGAGTGCTTGTTTTAACCCATACAGCGCTTTCCGAAGTCTATACACCTGATGTCCCTGCTGAAAGCCGGGTGGTTGTTCCACATAGACTTCTTCCTTCAGTACGCCGTTCAGAAACGCTGACTTTACATCCATTTGATATACTTTGAATCTCTGATGCGTTGCATAGGCTAGGAACAGACGAATAGCTTCCAATCTGGCGACTGGAGCGAACGTTTCATCAAAGTCTATTCCTTCTGCTTGACAGTATCCTTTGGCAACAAGTCGAGCTTTGTTTCTGACAATGACGTTGCTTTCATCTCGCTTGTTCTTGAAGACCCACTTAGTACCGATTACGTGCTGATGTCTAGGTCTGTCAACAAGCTCGCAAACTTCGTTTCGAACAAGCTGGTTCAGCTCATGTTGCATAGTAGTGCTCCAGTCAGCATCATTGAGTGCATCCTCTATTGTTTGAGGTTCTTCTGTGGACAAGAAACAAGAATATAGTGAGCTTTCTCCTTGACTTAATCTAGATCTCGTCCTAATTGTTGCTGATGGATCTCCTATAATAAGATCAGAAGAATGAGCGACGAGCCATGAACATCTGAGTCTAGCTTCTTCTTCTGATACTACTTGTTGGATATGAGTCAGTAGATTGATACTCAGCTGTTCTAGGGTTAAAAGAAATTGGGGGAAATCATAGTAGTACTATGGAATTGAAGATCCCAAAACCGAGCTGATATCAGTAGATTAGTGTGTCGATAGGATTAGCTGATGTATAGGTTAGACTTGATGTAATGCTTATTATTTTGTCTAAGTCCTGTACGGGGTAGTTGTTGAACGGATCTTCTGCTGAAGTACTTTTCAGAACCCCACGTCATCGGTGTAATCGCTTGCATTCTTCGTCGGCACCGATATCAAACTCGGTTAAAGATCCCGCATCAGCGACCGGACCTCGGTAGAAGCATTCTCTACAAGGCGATGGTCATCGGTAGAAGAACCAAGGCAAGCGAGTATACCTTCACGATCGACCAACCGACTATCGAAGCTCACTTTATCGGTCGACGACTCACCGAAGAAGATAGACTTTCCGGTCCTATCGTCCGACGTAAAAGCGACCCAAAGCACTTAAAGTCCCTTCAAATGTTCAGCAAAAAACATACGAGGTAGTTTGAACGGTCAACTCTGACACTCACCAACTACAAACCTCGACCAATGAGAAGCCGACAACGCTTACCTACTCTACACAAGAAAGTCGCTCTCATGAACAAGCGCATTAACGCCCCGCTGCAACAAAGTTGAATAGTGGCCGTTTTCTTTGGACGTTTGTGACACGTGGCATCGTCGTCTCCAACGGACATATGCCACAACTCACAGCTATAAATAGAGAAGGATTTGAAGATTTCACACAAGGAATATACGCAAAATCGAGGGAAATCATTCAAGCTCACAACGCTCTAGAACCTTCAAGCTTATCTAGAGACGAACTAGTTTTCATAGAACACTTCTTGTAGTTCATCTCTCTAGAGCTCTTTGATCCCTTTCTTCTCTAGACTAAGCTCATTGCTAGATTCATAGCTTAGATCCGAAGGAGTTCACATTTAGTGAATTGTTCTTGTTGTAAGAACTCCTTCTCAGTTGGAGAATATTCCCTCCCTTCTAAACTTAGGTTTGGATTGTAAAGTCGCTAAGGACTATAACTTAGAGGGAACTGTCCAGGTGCACGATATCCCTGCTGAGGCTTGCTCAGAATAATCAACAAGTTCTCCTGCCTTGTTCAGGACCGTGGACGTAGGATCTTGCGTATCCGAACCACGTTAAATCGCTTGTGTTCTTTTACTATTTTATTGCATAGCATTCAACTGACTTGAAAATCATAAGCTTGCATAAAACGTATTTTATAAAGAGCACAGCCAAAAGATTTAACTTGCTAAAACGCGTTTTCAAAAGAGACGACTCCGGGCCTAACACTTATCCGCACTATTGTCTCCGACTGAGTTTCGTAATACTGACATCAGTCAGTAGAAGAGCTCAGAAGCTGACTCACTTTGACCCCAGTGATCGAAGGCTTACTTGACACTGTTCATCAGTTGCAAACATCGGCTTCACCGACCTTCACCGAGAAAAATAAACGCAGCTCGGGTGTATTCACCCCCCCCTCTACACCTCGACTTTTCGTCTCCGGACCAACAATTGGTATCGAGCACACGGTGTTCAACCGATCGCCGGTTACAAATACTGGTCCTCTCGAACCGATCCCGAAAACCGTTTTCCCTTCGCATAAGCATCTTTTCAGCATCCTTATACTCTTACTCTTACAATGTCCGATATGTCGGTATTAGGATGGTACCGATGTTCTCAATAGAGAACTACACGGTATGGCGCGTACGTATGGAGGCACACCTAACGTCACTCCACGACGAGCATGTCGAGTATCCTAGAGTCGGGACCGATCATTCCCATGATCGACAGCGTAGTATTTGCTGCTGGAGGAGGCGTGGGAGCACAAACTGGTGCTAAGGTTCCCAAAGACAAATCTGCCTTCACGCCTGAAGAAAAGAAGTTGCACAACCTTGACCGAGTTGCACGTAATGCCATACGGACTACGCTCGGTGACTCACATCTCGGAAGGGTACAAGATTGCAAAACGGCGAAGGAGCTATGGGACGCCTTGGCGCATCTTGAGCCATGGAACCCCTCGAGATCAAAGAAAACAAGCTCGAGCTAGAGCTTCGGGAAGTTCGACGCCTTTGCAATGGAGCCTACGAAACCATTGACGATCCGAGTGTCGATTCACCAATCAAGTCAATGTCATCAATGGGCCGGGGAGGTCGTTCACCAACAAGGAGATGAACACCAAGATCTTGAGAGCGTTGCCCCGACAGAAGTGGCTTCCATTTGCTACTTATTTACGTCGCTCTGATCTAAATGCTCTAACTCCCGATGTTATATTTTCGAATTAAAATCGGAGGAATTCGAGCATAGCCTTACCCCAAAAGTGCTTAAGCGCTCCAAGTGACACACGGTTCGACCACGCCTTCAAGGCAACGATCAAGCAATACCGGAGCCAAGCCTATTTCCTCAAGCAAAGTCGTGGCCACATCGGTAGCAAAGTCTTCTTAGACTTCGGGCCCGACCGGCCTAGCACCGATGGCTCTCAAATATCGAGAGGGAAAAGGAGAGAGTCGAAAGGCGAGGAAATACAACCGAGATTCTTCCTCGGGTAAGAAAGACTATCATAAGAAAGAAGAATCTAATCCTTCTACTGAATGCAGAAAATCGGAGTCTGCTGCCAGTTCGTCTAAAGACTCAGCTGGTAAGAGCAGCAGAACATCTACTTGCTACAACTGCAAGAAGGAGGGACACTATCAGTACGATTGTCCCGAACTCTCAGCTGCTCAAAGAGCAGAACGGCGAGCCAGGAGAAAGAAATTCGCCGAGAGACGACAGGGCCAATATAGCCGGAGAGTTATCCGACAACTCAATTGAGGAGGATACATTCATGTATTCTTCGAAGACGAAGCCGCGTTTGTCGCAGTTGAGGTCGCAAAGACAGGTTCTCGATGAGTCGGTCGAATGCCGTCGATGGCCGGAGAAGAGGCTGAGGTAAATTCTAAACGCATTATTACCTCTTCTTCACACAGCACACAAGACACGTGCTCGGTCACAGATGATCCTCTAGATGTGGTACAAGCCTACGACGATCTGCTAGAGGAACAGATTCAGCTGAGCAGAGAGTTCAGCAGAACCATCCAGGAACTTGAATAGGTAAAGGCTGAGAATCAGAGACTTTCTTCGATTGTCGGGTCTACTGAGTCAGTGGATCTAGTTGCGAGACTCAAGGAAGAGATTGAATCTCTTATGACTAAGTCTCAGCTTCAAGAGACTCAGATCTCAGTTCTGACCAAGGATAATTCTGAGAAAGAGACTGAAATAGCCAAGCTCAGTCAGAAGCTCACAGACGTGCAGAATGACTATGACTCACTCAGAAGGAGTGACGAGGTCTGGAGAGGTTTGATGACTGAACAATACCTGGGAGCGAAGGAGAAGCTTGAAAGCATGCTTAAAGCACAACGGCCAACTTCGTGAAAGAAGGCCTTGGCTATACCCACGAAGCTTCTACCTCCAAAAGCTCAAGCAACCCCGGGCCGATAGGTTCGTCGGAGGAAAGGTGCAAGCTGCGACACCACACCTCGGGCGAAAAAACAAACGAAAAAATGATTACACCTCGGCCGAGTAGCAACAAGCGGTGACCAAAGGTTCCAGCCCCGGGACACCGCGATCAAATTCGGGGGGGGAACCAAGAAGGTCGGATGGGCGAACGGTATGAGCACCCGGCTCGGTACGGCTCGTACTACTATGAGCCCGGGGGTCGGGAGAAGCGCTAAGACTCGGAAGAAGAAAGCACCCGAACCCAAAATTATCGCGAGAAAGTCGGTATCTCCAAGTCCTGTGGAGAAGAAAGGCGATAAGGTTCGGAAGAAGAAGTCTAGAACTTCTAAGGTCCCGAGACGCAGATCCGGGTTCCGAAATCACCCACTAACCCGTAAGGACCCAACCGAACCAAAGGGTACCTAAAAATGCCTCTGTTTTGCGGTGCATAAGGACTCGTGGATAGTGGACGGCGGCCGCTCGAGACACATGACTTACCGGGAAGAGCTGGCGACCAACTACGTACAAGAAGATGGTCCCGGGATTGGAATTCGGTGACAACTCCAAAGGCTACACAAGGGGATACGGAACGCCGAACATTGGGACTGCCTACGGTTCCAAGAGTAACATATGTTGAAGGACTTTAACATAATCTCCTTTCAGTCAGTCAATTCTGTGATAATCTTAACAGAGTAATCTTTGACGCTGGTTTCGTGATATTGTTGACAAATCTACCGGGAAAACCAGTGTTGTCAGGATCGCGGAAGAAGAACATCTATGTTGCAAATTGGAAAACCGCAGAACCTGAGGCTTGCTTGCTCGCACAGACCAAATCAGGTGACAAGTCAGGTTGGCTATGGCACAAGAGACTCAGCCACCTGAACTTCAAGACCATGAACAAGCTAGTCAAGAACTCTAAAGTCGAGGACTGCCCAACGAATCGTTTATCAAAGACAGAAATTGTGAAACGTGCCTGAAGGGAAAGCAAACAAAGAGGAGCAATCCACCTATTCCGTCACCTTCCACTGATGGAATCCTTTAGCTGCTTCACATGGACTTATTCGGGCCAGTCTCTCCAGTGACTATAAGAGGCAAGAAGTATGCCCTCGTCGTCATAGACGACTACTCGAGATATACTTGGGTCATCTTCATCGCCAACAAATCTGATGTTCAGACTGAGTTACCTAATCTACTGAAGAAACTCAGTGTGGAAAAGAACATCAAGATTAAGAAGATACGCTCAGACAGAGGAACAGAGTTTCTAAACTCAGTAGTTAAGACATACTGCGATAAAGAGGGAATTCAGCACGAGACATCAGCGCGCGCCCCCCTCCGCGAACGGACTTGCTGAACGTAAGAACAGAACACTCAAAGAAGCGAAGCAAGAACGCTCCTCGCAGATTCTGGACTACCCTCAAAGTTTTGGGCTGATGCTACTGACACCGCCTGTTACACTCAGAATCGCTCACTACTGACACAGCAACACATGAAGACGCCTTACGAACTGTGGAAAGGGAGAATTCCTTCTATTTCTCATTTTCATGTTTTCGGTTGTCCTTGCTTTATCCACAACAATGGGAAAGATCAGTTGAAGGTCTTTGATAGCAAATCCGATCAAGGAGTATTCTTAGGATACTCCCGAGTCGAAGAAGCCTTCGAGTTTTTAACTATCGAACTCTTTGCGTGGAGGAAAGCCCTCATGTTGTTTTTGATGAATTTGTTACCGAGAACGGGAAACATACAAAGTCAAACAACGAGGATGTCGGCAGCAAGCTACAGGATCTCGGACTAAATGACAAAGTCGAAAAGATCCAAGATTGTTGGGATGATGAGTCGAAGATGAAGAAATTCGGACTCACCAACAAGCAATGTAGCTAACCTAGTTGATTCTATCGAACAGAATCAACAACGAGGTAACTTCGGTCGATGAGGAAGCCCCTGTGGTAACTGAGACCTCTACTGAGAATATAAACTCAGGGGGAACGATTAATGTTCCTGAGCTAAATGCCCCTGAACCTGGAAACTCAGTAGATCCTAACCTTCTTACTGAATTACTATAGTCACGTAACGCATTACTACGAAATGCCTAATACACCTACGGACGGCGGTAAGTAGTATCAAAAGAAGAAGCCCGACTCAGGCGTTCGTGGCTCGATGCTCATTCTTCAGATCTTATCATTGGAGATCCATCAGCAACTATAAGGACGAGATCAAGATTAAGTCAAGGAGAAAGCTCACTTTACTCTTGTTTTCTGTCTACGTAAGAACCTCGATCGATAGAGGACGCACTTAAAGATGCTTGGTCGGGTCATTGCTATGCAAGAAGAGCTGAACCAGTTCGTCGAAATGAAGTTTGGGAGCTTGTCGACGGACCTGACATCAGCACGTGATTGGAACTAAGTGGGTCTTCAAGAACAAGCGAGATGAAAACAATGTCATTGTCGAAATAAAGCTCAACTAGTTGCTAAAGGATACAATCGGAGCGAGAGGGAATTGACTTTGATGAAACATTTGCTCCGGTCGCCTGATTGGAAGCCATTCGTCTTTTTCCTAGCTTATGCAACACATCGTGGATTTAAGGTATATCGAGATGGATGTGAAGTCGGCTTTTTCGAACGGCGTGCGAAGGAATAAGTCTACGTGGAACAACCGCCCGGCTTTCGGCAGGGACATCAGTGTACGAGACTTAGGAAAGCTCAGTATGGGTTAAAACAAGCACCCGGGGCTTGGTATGATACCCTATCGACTTTCTACTTCGAAAGGTTTTCAAAAGGGGACGATAGATCGCACCCTATTCAAAGCATAAAGTCGAGAGATGACATTCTACTGGTGCAAATCTACGTGGACGACATCATTTTTGGGCCGCTGAAACGAAGTCATATGTCGGCGGTTCGAGAAGATGATGAAGGAGAAATTCGAGATGTCCATGATGGGAGAGATGAATTATTTCCTTGGATTTCAAGTAAAACAATCAGTGAAGGAATCTTCATCAATCAAGCCAAATACACTCGAGATCTTCTCAAAAGATTCGTGTGATTCCAAAGCAAGCGGTCCAAGATCCCCATGAACACGAACTTTAAAATCGATCTAGACAAAGAGGGAGCTTCGTTAACTCTACCGATTATAGAGCTATTATTGGTTCTTTACTTTATTTAACAACCTAGCCGACCCGACATAACTTATGCTGTAGGTGCATGCGCAAGATTTCGAGGCGAATCCCAAGCGAAGTCATCTAGACTCGGCGAAGAAGATTCTGCGATATCTAAGAGGAACACCCGATTACGGGTTATGGTATCCTGCTGATGATAATCTAATACCGACGGAGTTATTCGATGCCGATTATGCGGGATGCGGGATAGATCGAAAATCAACTTCCGGAACATGTCGGTTCCTAGGCAAAGCAAGCCGATATCGTGGTTTTCAAAGAAACCGCACTCGTAGCTACGTCCACTACCGAAGCCGAGTACATGGCTGCAGGAAGTTGCTTTGTGCCCGAATCCTTTGGCTTCGACAACAATTGAGAGATTATGGTATAACTCGGGATGAAGTGCCCATCTACCGTGACTCCACCAAGGTCAATAGCTATAACTCGAACCCGGTTCTACATACCGAGATGCAAGCACGTGGATATCCGACACCACTTCATCGAGACCATGTCGAAAAGAAGGACATCGGGATGGAGAAAATCCATACCGACAAGCAAAGGGCGTATATACTGACCAAACCACTAGGCGAGAACAGGTTCAGAGAACTATCAGTTGAGCTAGGTCTGCTAGATCCTACTGAGACAAGTCAGTAGAAGCCGACTACTGATAATGATATACTTAGCAACAATTCGTATCAGTATGGAATCAGCATGACAGGTCAGACAACTCCTTACAGTGACTCAGTTGGGAGAGACACACTGTACACAGCAAGGGGGAACATGGTCGTCAGCACAACCATCCTCCTGATAATTAATGATAACCAGCTGATAAGTTCAGCTGAAGAGGTTTGCGTAGTATCATTACTTAAATTGTTCAGAAGCATGCCGTATTTAATGCATCAGTCGCTTACATTCAGTTGTTAAGGAGCATTTATTCCTTGCCATTTATTATGTTTAAGGTTTAAGGAAAGGTCAGCAGGACCCCTCGCCTGCGTAATTAATGCTCTCTGTCGCGCATTTAATGCATGTCTTCTCCATTACCTTTATTACGTATATCTATAATATTGGCGGCTATTGTAATCATTCCTTTTATAACATTTAATCTTAGCCGCCCCTTGATTTTGAAAGATTAAATTTGAACCGTGCGATTCAAACTAAAGATCAAGCTTAATATACAAAATCTTTCATCTTCTATCAACTCCTCACTTTTCGCCATTTTTTCATATTCTCAAGAGCTTATCTCGCAAATCTGTTTTCTTATCCAAATCTCTTAAACAACTTTGCTTTCGCATTTCTTAAAGCTCTTATACACGGTAATGTATCGATATATCGCTAGCAACTACTAACTTACTCTATTTTCAAGTGCTAATATGTTGTTTTGCAGATTTCAATGGCGAACGTTCAAACACCAGACAACATTGAGGAGATTGTGGCTTCCAGGATTTTGTTTGAGCCTACTTTGGCCTTCCGCCAAGTGGAGATCTCTTTCCTTGAACCCGTGTTTGACGCTTTGGAGCGTTCGGGGGTTGGAGACGCCGGGTTTCGAAGCACCCCCGTGCTTATCTCCCTCGACAGGTCGCTGAAGTTTATTTCAACTGGAAATCTCTAGCGTCGGGAGGAGAGGAATTGTCCTTCTCTTATCAGAAGGAAGTCGACCAAGATGAGTGGGAGTCAGCTGTTCATACCTTCAGTATTCAAGATGCTCCAGGTCTTTCATTCGATCTTCCCAACTCCGGCATTTCTCCGATTGGATACAAGGAGAAGGAGATCAACGCATATGTGCAGAAATTCTGTGGACGCAAGGATGTGGCGTTCAAAACAGCTCTCCCGAGGAATCTGTTGCTACCTCAGTACAGAGGTCTAGCTTACGTGGTATCGCACATTCTGACAAGTTCAGCTGGATCGTATGATCAACTGTCCAAACCAAGGATTCAGCTGATGATGGCAATAGACGATGGGGTTGAAGTGAACTGGGCCGAGTATTATACTACTCAGCTGAAGTTCACCACATTACCCACTGGCGAGAGGAGGATAGCCAGTGTGGGTAAACTTCTATTCGGAACAAAGATGTCTGTTCTGATAGAAAGCATGGTTCAGAGGAACTCAGCTTTTGAGGACTCCAAGTACTTTGACAAGAAATCTATCAAATTCCAGACGAAGGCTGGAGCTGAGAAATCCATAGGCAAGGGGCCGCCTGAGCCTAAGAGAGCAGCGTCAGCTCTGCCCCCATCAGTACAAGTGCTAAAGAAGAGGAGATTGGCCAAGACTCGACCTACTGAGGTCACTGTTGCTCAGCCGCTGGCCATACTAGCGTCAACTCCTGCTTCACCTCCTCCTGAGAAGATCCAGGATTCAGATACTGGAATAGAAGGAGCTACTCTGAAGGATAAGGTTCAGATAATCAGCTCCGAGGAAACCCAGTCGGACAGCAGAATACCGACTGAGGAGCTATCTGCTGAGTAGAACACCACTGATTCCACTCGTGCCCGTGCTACAGCTAAAATTCACGAGCTGATACCCGAAATCGCTGGGCACGCGAACTTGATAGAGATTGCCATCAGGGCACGCGCTCATATGCTACTGAGATTCCTGCACTGGGACATTCTCATAGACTTTTCAAAGAATCAGTCAGGGACTGAGTTGTTGGCCGAGGAGCAAGAGCTGCAGGATGCCATAGGCTTTGGCGAGCCCGCTGATCTGGGTTGTTTTGAAGATTTACGAGCTGCTATGCTCTACTTGCTAAGACAGAGGGACTTTGCGTGCATGCGTGGCTCTTGACCTCTTTGGAAGAAATGGGTTTGGCTCCGGTTTTTGGCCGATGTTGCTTTGAAAGCATGATCTATCTGTGTGTCAGCTGGAGCGCTGGAACATCGTTGGGGTAGGCTGTGCTCAAATTCCTCCGTCTTTAATTCTGAAAAGATAACATCAGGAGTTAGAGCATTAAGATCTGAGCGACGTAAATAAGTAGCAAAAGGAAGCCACTTCAGTCGAGGTAGCGCTCTCAAGATCTTCGTGTTCATCTCTTTGTTGGTGAACGTCCTCCCCAGCCCATTGATCACATTGATCTGGTTGGTAAACCTGACGCTTAGCTCGTCAATGGTCTCATTGGGCTCCAGGGCAAATGTATCGAACTTTTGTAGCTCTAGCTCGAGCTTATTTTCCTTGATCTGAGGGGTTCCTTGGCTCAGTACAGCCAGGGCATCCCAAAGTTCCTTTGCCGTCTTGTAGTCTTGCACCCTCCCGAGGTGTGAATCACCGAGCGTAGTCAGGATTGCATTCCGTGCAACTCGGTCGAGGTTGTGCAACTTTTTCTCTTCTGGCGTGAAAGCAGATTTGTCTTTTGCGACTTTAGCACCAGTCTGTGCTCCTATATCTCCCGCAGCAGCAGATTGTACGCTGTCGATCATGGGAATGATGGGTCCTGTCTCAAGGACGTCCGTCATGCTGTCATGCAGCGATGTGAGGTGCGCCTCCATTCTTACGCGCCATACCGTATAGTTCTCTACGGAGAACATCGGCAACATCCTAATACTTGACATATCAGACATTATGGGTAAGAGTATAAGGATGTATGAAGAGATGCTTGTGCAGTGAAATTTTTTTTCAAGATCTGTTCGAGAAGACCAGAGTTTTAGAATCGATGATCAGAAGAACAACGACGCTCTGATACCAATTGTTGGTCCAGAGACGAGAGTCGAGTGTAGAGGGGGGGGGGGTGAATACACCTGAGTACTGTTTCTTTTTCTCAAATGCGAAGGACAGCTGAGCTGTTGGTTGCTACTGATGAATAGTGCCAGATATTAACCTTCGATCGCGGGTCAGAGTGTGCCAACTACTGAGTCTCTTCTACTGACTTTTGTCAGTACTTGATTCTCAGTCGAAGACTTAGTGCGGATAAGTGTGTAGGGCCCGAAGATTCGTCTCAGTTGAAAACGTGATTTTCACAAGTTAAACAGTTTTGGCTTAGTACACTTTTTGAATACGTTTTATGCAAGATATGACTTTGTAAGATGTTTGTAAGCAGTGCAATTAAACAGTAAACAACACAAGTAATTTTTAACGTGGTTCGAATGCGCAAGATCCTACGTCCACGGTCCTGCTGAACAGGAGGTCTTGTTGATTAGTCTGAGCAAGCCTCAGCAAGATATCTGTACACTGGACAGACCCTTCTAAGTTATAGTCCTTTGCGACTTTTACAAATCAAACCTAAGTTTGAAGGGGAGGGGATTTTCTCTAACTAGGAATGAGTTCTTACAATAAGAATAATCACAAAAAGTGAACTCCTTCGAGATTCTAAGCTATAGATATGAACGTTGAGCTTAGCTAGAGAAGAGGGATCTAAAGAACTCTAGAGAGAAGAACTAAAGGTATTCTATTAGGCAAGTTCTTCGCTGGATTTATCTTGAATGCGCTAGAGTTGTTTTGAAAGCTTGAGCGATTTATCCCTTGATATCCCGTGCGTGGAGCTCGGATTTGCTTCTCTATTTATAGTTGTGACCCAGGCATTTGTCCGTTGGAGAGGACGATGCCACGTGTCACAAGCTTCCAAAGAAAACGGCCATAAGTTCGAATTGTTGCAGCAGACTTGTTGATTACTGTTTATGAGAGCAGCTTTAGTTGGTCAGAGCAGGTAGTGCGTTGACGGCTTCTCATTGGTCGAGGTTTGTGGTAGGTGAGATATGTCAGACATTGGTCTTCATCGGAGTTGACTCTCACTTATCCTCGTATGATCTTCTACTGACTTTCGAAATGATGTAAAAAAAGTTGGGTCGTTTCCTGTCGGATACAGTAGACTTGATGCAGTCCCTGTCTTCTTCGTCTGAGTCGGCTGATAGAGATGTTCTACTGAGTGTAGTCAGCTGATGACTGCGAAGGTACCGAGCTTAGTATAGAAGGTTCTTCTACTAATGTCTGTCAGCTGATGAAATGTCTTCTACTGAGCGAAGATCAGCTGATGACCTAAGAACACAAGCTCTTACACTGATGATGTGGGGTTCTAGAAAGTAAACTTCCTAGAAAAGACCAGTCCAACATTTTACCCCGTACAGGACTTAGACACGAAAGATAAAGAAATCGAAAACAGTCTAACCTATTACATCATCTAGTCCTATCGACACTACACTACTGATACAGTTGGGTTTTGGGATCTTCAATTCCATAGCATGAACACTATGATTTCCCCCAATATTATTTTACCCAATAAAATGCTAAGTATCTTCTACTGACTCATAACCCAACAAAAATTACCATTTCATTAAAGAATCCGGTAAAGTCCTTTTTTATCTGAGGAAAACCCCATTTCATTATCCTGGGCATAGCATTAATATTAACTAAAATTGTCGTCTCGAAAGCAAATTACGGTATGGCCTCGTATGCCCAAACCTGTAGAGCCCAAACTGGACCGTACATATGATAATATTTCTCCATTCCATGTTTCTCAGTGGGCACTAGAGTTCTGTAATACATCATGGCTTGGAATGTATATGCTCCTCATGGAAATCGATGCCAAGCAGGAAGGTCATCCACCAATACCCAAGCAAAATCATCTACAAACCTCCTCGAAGGATAACCCAAGGCAAACAGATAAAGAAAGAGGCTATTTGTCACCTTGATATAGTCATCACTCGTGGCATCCGGTATCGATTCTGCTGAAAATCTATTAAACAAATCGATTAACTTAAGTCTTTCTACGCGCAGAAAATGCTTATACACGCCTATGTTAGACGGATCGTGTGCAGCGGTGGGATCAAAAGAAGAGGACCCGAGACACAGACCCATGATCATCGCATGATCCCGACATCCGAACCTAATCAACTTTCCACTGATTTGGAACCACATTTCTTGCTCTATGGCACCAACTACTTTGACTTCGCTACACATCAGCTCGTGGAGCCCTTTATTACAACTATGGCCAAATCCCAACTCCGCTAGGTGGCCGAAACACCCGGTTTTAAATAAATCATACAATTCAATCCCCCCAAGAGCAATCAATTTTTTTTTAATAATTGAAGACAATTTCATCTTATAATATAAGTTGATATTCGGCCATAGTCCACTACATTTCTCTCTAACCCAAAACCAAGTAGGCTGCATTCATAACAAGTTAAAAATTATTATAGTTCTTCTCACAAAATCCAAGGTTGATATTAGATCCAAATCATATATATATTTCATAGTGATTGACCATCACACTAACTTAGTCCCTAAATAAAATAATCTCATATCTTAAAAAACATACTCACTCCGTCCCATTATTTATGTCTCATTGGGACTGGACACGGTAATTAAGATAGTGGATGTAAAGATATAAAGTTGTAGTATAAAAGTATAAAGGGGTGGGGTCCACTTGCTTAGATTGATTGTGGTCCACTCATTTATTTCCTTATTTGGTATGGGACATAAATAATGGGACAATCAAAAAAGGCAAGCGGGACATTAATAATGGGACGGAGGGAGTATAATTCTTAATAAAAAATTACGAAGTTAATTAGTTAATAAAAAAAAGATAAATAAATTATTTGAAATATAAATGTCAAACGTAACTATGAATCACGTTAGCGATCAAAAATACACCTAAGCATTCGTAAATCGTACGTTAGTGTTAACGAAAAAACAAGCGCTTACTTTGTTCATTAAATCTAAATAAATATTAAACACGTTATATTAAAAAAAATTACAGATACGACAGCCAACATGTGTTATACTAATATAGATTGAATTCTACGACATCCATTTTGTACTTGAAAATACTTTTATTCGAAAGAAATATATTTTGGAATAAATGTTTGATTAAAAAAATTAAATTTGAGATAAATTAATAAAATTAAATTTGATTCATAAAATAAATTTGAAATAGGGTATCATAAAAATAAATAATTAAATTAAGAAAATCAAAAGTAGTAAATCACCTAAAACTTGAAGAAAAAAAAATCATCTTAGCGCTCCCCAAAAAAATTATCTAAGCGCTCGAGCGCAAAATCTAAACACTAAGAAAAAATTGAGCGTTTATGTTGTGTATCGATGACGTAGTACTTCTCTTGGTGAATACTACATAAAATATTAATAATATCAATCGTAATTAAAAAAAATATTGAAAGATAAAAATAAATATATAATAATAATTCTTATTATTATTGTTATTAATCATAATTAAAATATCTATAATACCGCAACTTATAAGTTGTATGTATTTTATAATAGTAATACATTTCAATTTAGAATAATAAGATGGATCGTGTGTGTATATATATATATATATATATATATATATATATATATATATATATATATATATTCTCCAATCAATTTTTAATTCATTATGTAATGAGAGTTGACAATTTCTGCAACTAGGTGAGGGTTTAGAGTAGGTGCAGTCAGAGTTAAAAATGTTTGAAAAAATAGTCTTTGCCAA
Organism: Lavandula angustifolia; assembly: GCA_028984105.1. NCBI lineage: Eukaryota > Viridiplantae > Streptophyta > Magnoliopsida > Lamiales > Lamiaceae > Lavandula > Lavandula angustifolia. The sequence continues at coordinate 33,483,428 of CM054803.1, forward strand.
TTTTTGCAATTTATACACAATTTGCCTATTTTTGCAAATTACTTTCTATATTTGCCTATTTTTGCAATTCAATATTTGATGATCAGGTTGACTTTTGATAAATTCGAATAAATAACATAAAATGCCCGAAATCGAATTTCGTGATTATATATAATGATTGTGCACATTTAGGTATTAAGTATTTAAGTATGTAATAAGTATAATTTTAGATATTTTATTCCCGAAATACCTACAAATTAAAGTTATGAAATTAAATAGTACTCCCGTCCCTTCTCTTAACGTTATCTATTTATTTTTGGATTGTCCCGCTATTAATGTCTTATTTGTTGCAATCGTAAAAATTTATTCTTTATTTTAAAATAAAGTGGATCCTTCCTTACTCGCTATACACACTATATTTTTATACGCTCTTCTCCAAAAGTCTATCTCTCACATAATTCAGCTCACTTCCGAACTCTGAAATTTATAATTTAAAATTTTTTAGAACTTTAAATTATTTCTTTAATTACTACATGATAAAAAACGGAAAAACAAATCAGTTGTTTCAAACTATGTCTTAATAAAATTCAGATGAATGCTCGCTCCTTTACACAAATCATTCTTCGAAACGTATTTATTTTTTATTATAATTTTAAATCATAAAATATGTAAATAAACAAAATTTCTTAATTTATGTATTAAAAAAGACGTAAGCGGGCGGTAGGAGTATGAAGTTCATCGTCATAGTCAAGTTGAACCCTTAAGTTCTTAAAAAGCAATAATGGGAACTGCAATCAATGTGTGTACATTTGATTTTGTTCTTGTTTGCGACATACTCTCTCTGTCCCACTATTACCGGCTCACATTTCATTTTCGGACGTTCCAATATAAGTGGCTCGAATCCAATATGGTAATAAATTAAAATGAATCTACTTCCTAGGTATCCCTACTAATTACTCCACATCTAACTAAAAACTATAATTTCCTCTCATTCCCTTATTTGTCTTTCTCTCTCTTCTCGCCATTCTCCGTTGAAAATCGATCTTCGTCGTGATGATTCCTAAACAAGAACTGAGAGATCCCCTCGATTCTCCCTCAGATACTACATTCGGGGAAAGTAGCTCCGTGAGATCTTCATTTTTGAGAGAAGAAGACGACCTCCCCGACGCCAAACGCCACCACCGACGCACGCTAGGGTTCACCTTCTCACCTCATACAGACGACTTATTTGAGCCTTAATATATGTTGCCGATCTGTTGGATATGAGTCAGTAGATGATACTCAGCTGTTGTTCGGTTAAAAGAAAATTGGGGGAAATCATAGTAGTACTATGGAATTGAAGATCCCAAAACCTAGCTGATATCAGTAGATTAGTGTGTCGTTAGGATTAGCTGATGTATATGTTAGACTTGTTGTAATCGTTTTTATATTCTTGTCTAAGTCCTGTACGGGGTAATTGTTGAACTGATCTTCTGTCGAAGATACTTTTCAGAACCCCATGTCATCAGTGTAATCGCTTGCGTTCTTGAGTCATCACCGAGTAAACCTCGGTAGAAGCCGGCACCGATAAGCCATCGCCAGAAGAACTCATGCAAGCCCAAGTACCTTCGCGAGCCGCCACCGACCTACTCGGTAGATGCCCCGTCGCCCGACTCACCGAAGAAGACAGAGACTTCTCGCCCATCAGTATCCGACGGAAAGCGACCCAACTATTCAAGTCTTTTCGAAAAGTTCAGCAGAAGACATACGAGGTTGTTGAACGGTCAACTCTGACATTCTCACCAACTACAAACCTCGACCAATGAGAAGCCGACAACGCTGACCTACTCTACACAGTAAAGCTGCTCTCATGAACAGTGCATTAACTGCCCTGCTGCAACAAGTTCGAATTATGGCCGTTTTCCTTGGAAGCTTGTGACACGTGGCATCGTCGTCTCCAACGGACATATGCCATAACTCACAACTATAAATAGAGAAGTTTTTGAAGCTGACCTACTCTACACAGTAAAGCTGCTCTCCGAGTGACGGAATTTCGAAGGGACAAGCTCAAGTTCACAAACGCTCTAGAACACTCAAAGATCATCCAGAGGAAAACTTGCATACTTAGAAGATTTCTCAGTTTTTCTCTCTAGAGTTCTTAGATCCCTTTGTTCTTTAGAATAAGCTCATTGTCATATTTATAGCTTAGATTCGAAGGAGTTCACATTTAGTGAATTGTTCTTATTGTAAGAACTCCTTCTCAGTTGGAGAATATTCCCTTCCCTTTCAGACTTAGGTTTGGATTGTAAAGTCGCTAAGGACTATAACTTAGAGGGAACTGTCCAGTGCACAGTATCCCTGCTGAGGCTTGCTCGAGAATAATCAACAAGTTCTCTCGCTTTGTTCGGGACCGTGGACGTAGGATCTTGCGTATCCGAACCACGTTAAATCGCTTGTGTTCTTTTACTGTTTTATTGCATAGCATTCAACTGACTTGACAATCATAAGCTTGCATAAAACGTATTTTATAAAGCGCACAGCCAAAAGATTTAATTTGCTAAAACGAGTTTTCAACAAGAGACAAACTCCGGGCCCCACACTTATCCGCACATTTATAGTCTCCGACTAAGTTTCGAAATACTGACAAAAGTCAGTAGGAGAGCTCAGTAGCTGACTCACTCTGTCCCGTGATCGAAGGTATATTTGGCACTGTTCATCAGTTGCAATCAACAGCTCAGCTGACCTTCATTGAGAAAAAGAAACGGTACTCAGGTGTATTCACTCCCCCCTCTACACCTGATATTTGTCTCCGGACCAACACGATCCATACAGACTTTGGCCTTGGGGCCTTAATTCAAGCTGAGATGGAATCGTTTGTTCCGATAGTTTATCCGAGCACTCACAACAATCGCAGATCTACACAGATTTGGGCCTTGCGGCCTTGATTCGAGCTGAGAGGCTTTCGGATGATTCTTCCTCGTTTGTGCCAGAAATAGAAGGTGGCGAGTCAGATTTGAAGTCACTCAGATGTTCTACCTTTGTTCCCGAAACAACCTTTCACGATTCGGGAGTTATCGTACCCGAAACCGTGTTTGAGTCGTCAATTGAGTCATCGATGAATGGGGGTGACTCCAGAGCGGCGTTGGGGGTTGCGTTGGCGTCGCCGTTGGAGGATTTGCGGGTTGCATTCGAGGCCGAGTTGGCAGTAGGGTACGAGGCAGCACTTAAAGCTGGCCTGGTTGAGAAGGCAGAGCCGGCTATGCAAGCCATAGTCGATCAGTTCATAGCAATTTGGGTTCTGGCTTTTGCGAATTTGGTGAGATCTTTTCCATCATCTCTTACTTTCTAGCTTAACCTCTTTTTCATAGTATGATGTGTTGAGATCTTGCTAGCTAGCTTCATGAGATATTTAAGAACTGGTGGAAGCTTGATTAAAGTTAAATTGCCTTGATTGGAAAAAGATATTGTCTGGTTCATGCTAATTGATTTATGCACCTTGATAGTTTGGTTGGTTATAGCTTAGATGATGTTAGTTTAAATGAATTGATGAGTTGCTGAGAGGCTTGATGACGTGCTTGCCTATTTAAGAACTGATTTATGCACCTTGAGTGGTTTGGTTGGTTATAGCCTTGATGATGTGCTTGGTTAATGAAGTAGATGGATTGGCTGGGAAAATTGTGCCCTTTGCTTGCTTATTGCATTCATATGATGCTACATCAATCCCTTTCTATCTATGGTTGTTTAAACCTAGCAATGATAAAAGGCATGCTTAGTTGATTAATGAACAAAATTCTACCTTGATTGATGTCAAAGTGCCTTTATTGGTTTAATGTTGCCTTGATGATGCCAAAATAAGAATAAATTTACCCGTTGAAAAGGCATGTTATGTTGGTTACTTTATTAATGAACTGAATTATGCCTTGCTTGTTGGTTTAGATTTGTTTTAAGTGAATTATTTCAGTATGGTGAGAGGCTTTGTAGTCTGAGATTAATAGAGGCAAAAGTGACTTTTTATATTTCATTAGTGTTAATCAAAAGATGCACACCATTTACAGTTGTTACAAAACGATAGCTAGCAAAATACTACTGCATATGTGCATTTAAAACTATGAAAACGATAGCTAGCAATATACTTTCTAGTATGCATACTTCCAGAATCAACTAAGATCTGCATACGTTACTGCATATGTGCATTTAAAACTGTATGGCTTGACCATTTGCTATTTGTTTTTTTGCATCAGCCCAAAGACGAGAGACATTCCTCCGCGAACTGTTGAACTTCAAAACTGCTTCTTGCATCTTACCCCGTATTGGCTGCCCGTCCTTGGAATTTGCTAGAAGGCATTGTACAATAACATTTCTTTATGTATCAGAGAGGTTTTTTAGGGGAGACATTATTGATGTATGCTTTGCTTTTGAATGATATGCATGTCTATATTTATAAGATTTGTGTAGTGGGAAATCTGAATATGTATTTGAATTTGAATTTGAAATTTTCAATTGTGGAAATTTGTTTGGCGGCAGTAATAAAAATTTTGGTTGAAATTCATCGAAGTTGAGATTTTTAGAAATGTGACGCTATTCTACTTTAATTTATTCCCTCCTATTTTTCTATAGAGCAATCTCGATTTTTCAAAGAGAATCTTCATACTAATTAATTTTCTAGTAAAAAAATTGAAAGAAAATAGATTTATTTATAGTATACTAGTACATGCTAAGAAAAAAATGGTCAAAGAATATATAAAAAGTGATTGGACATGTGGGCCACATTACTTTAAATTAATTGCTAAGATTAAATATGTGTGAACCCCTTACTTTTTGTCTTAAACCATGTTTCTTAAAAACTGTGCCCAAATGAAGTGAGCCGGTAATAGTGGGATGGAGGGAGTACATGATTTAGAGGGGATGGAAATTTGAACTTATTGATATTTGATTATATGATAATTCATTGTAATTCTAATATTACATAATACTTATTCTCAAATACATAATGTCATTATATATAATTGCTTATAATCTCTTATAAAAAAAATAATATATTATCGACTTAAAATTATAGTTAGGATCGTCAAGGTTTAGGTTTCCCATAATAATTAAAGTTATAGTTAGAATCGTTGAGGTTTAGGGTTCCCTTAATAATCTCATCACATATATAACTACATTTATAATTAATCACAAACATTGATACATGATAAAAGTGTTGAATAAAAATTAACTTTAAAATATTATGAATTATAACTTATATACGACTACAGAATAATTAATGTATTAAAATTTTAAAGTTGATGGTTGGAGCTTTTCAGTATTTTAACTTTAATGTCATAAACTCGATCACGTATTTATGCATATATAGAACAATAAGCACAAACCTTTGGAGTTTTGGACTACCCAAAGGTGGAGCATAGGAACTTATTGTAGAAACATGATTAGCCCTTTCAAAGCCACTCCACACAATCAAACCAGATAGAAATTTTCCCAAACTTGATTGCAAAGCATCTTGCAATTTACATTAGGACACCAAAAACACCATCTTCATACTTAAAATCACAAAGTGCCTTGAAGAAGAAGATACTGTTGCCACAATACAAGCAAATACAATTGTAAGATTGACAGCATATAACGTAATGATTATACTACAAATAATCACAACTTTACGACGCATCGACAAAAATGCCAGTTAAGAACCTAACACTTATAAACAAGAATCCAACAGCAACAATAGTAGGCAGCTAAAAGATGGAGGAAGCAGAATTTTAAAACCAGTGGTAAAGTGATTTCTTAGCTGCTGGTAGTAATATCTAACAAGCTGTAGGATCACTCCACCAACGCTCAACTTAAAGCTAGTTTAATAATATTCAGAAAAACAGATGCTGGCATGTTCGGTCACGAAGCAACTAAAACATCCTTAAATTCATAAGAGGAGTATAGATGCATTAAGCTCCCCATATTCCGAAACTCAGCTAAAGAATAAGATGATGTGTTTCAATACAAGAAAAAATTGGTCCCCGTATTCAAAGCTCTTAAAATAGGCTAGTGAGATCTATACAAAAAGTTTTATCAATAAATGTTGTGAGACTACTGACATAGCAATATAAGGATGATACACTGACAGTACAAGGGGACATTTTGAGAAGCATTTACCTTCACTCTAGAGCTAAAACTTGGACAAACCAGAATCCATCAAAAGCATTTTGTCATATTTAGCTGCAAGTAAATTATATAGACACTACAATGAAAGGATATGCTTTTCTTACTGCGAGCCACACAAGTTTGCAGTATATCTTATTGCAGGAATCATAGCTAGCATCTTATTTCCTCCCATCACATGTGCGAACAAGTGAATGAGATCCAATGCACCACACGGTAAGACCAACTTTTGCGAGTCACATCAGCGACACCCTTTCTGGGCAGAGTCACACTCATACACAACAGATAGCCTAAATAACTGTTTAGGCTATTTCCCAATCAAGAGTGTACCCATCTAACCTAGTGCATTGGGACAACGTAACAAATCCTAAAGCATAATATACTAATATCAGTACATCTTTATTGTTGAACTCTATTTCTAAAACAATATGAAGTATATTTACCCATAGCCGCAGGATTTTAAGACCCTTGACCTAACCCCAGTAGCGAAAACAAGGTAGGTTCCAGTTTTACAACATTTCTTATGCATGACTAGTGACCAGAAGCACATATTGCAGAAACCCTAAGCAAGTTGACAATAAGCAAGTGAAATAATACTTCTATCAACTTTTTCAATTAGAAGTCGTACACAAGTAGTGAAGTGAGAGCATATAATTCATGAAATGCAGCCCAGGATTATAGCATAAGAGCTTAGTTATAATGATATTTTCAAGTGTTCACAACAAAAGCAGAAACACATCAGTTACAACAAGCAGTAGATCATAATCACAGTGAAGGACAAATTCCATTTTCTTACACCTAAACGCACATGCTGAGCAATCATCAAAAGTCCACAAGGCCAGTACCGTTTGAAGGCTCACAGTTGAGCTAATTGGTAGCAAAAGTCTATCAGAAATACAATTGATTCAAGATCACATTTACTGGAGACAAAACGTTATCATCCTCTTAGGGATTACCTCAACCACAATCCTTCTTAACAGAAAATTTAGAAAAATAACACTATTCAACACCAAACTAGGAAACCTAGTTTTATCAGGTCATCTAACAAAGGTACAGATATAATTCGAAACGCTATGATCAAGGCTACAAGATAAAGGAAAACATCATATATAAAACCCTCAATATTAACTAGGAAAATTATACGTCCAACTAAGATGAAACACGTAAACTGTAGCATACAAACAATCACGGAAAACTCAAAACTCAATTAACCACTTAACACATCTCGGGCCAGATATTTAAAGTACCAACAGAAAAAACTAGGAGCCATTGCATTCCTTTCCAAATCAATCCCGCGCCTTCAGCTTCTCGATCCGCTTGTTGAGCTGATCGATCTTGACGACGAGGCCGGTGACGGAATAGAGCAGCCAGTAGAAGACGAGAGCCGACGCGATCAGGAGAACGTTGCGCTGCGATTTCATGATGGATTTCTGGTGGCGGAGGTGCTCGGACGGGGAGCAGGAATCGGACTCACAGGTGGGGCGGTTCTCGTACTTCCAGTAGATATCCATCAAAAGGAAGAGGCAGAAGGGCACCACGGAGAGGAAGGGTTTGAGGAGGCCCCGGGTCACGGTAATTAGGCCATTTCTGATCGCGTCTAGGCCCGGGAGGGTGAGGAAGAGGAGCATGATGGCTTCCGCTCCAGCGGCGTAACCGAGGACTACCCATTCCAACGCCATTGATGGTCGTCTGAGAGAGGAGAAAGGGGAATTTCTAGAGAGAGAAAGTAGGGTGGGGAGATATCTATGGGATAAGAGAGCGGTGAGGGTGAGGTGGTTAAGGAAAGTATCTTCGGATGGGCCTATTGGGCTCATTTATGGGATACAAATCGCGTAAAAGTTGACAGACGCAAGAATGATCTTAAATTTTATAGTGGAAAACAAAAATACTCTAATAATAATATAGTTTGTTATAGAATTATTTTTTCATTAAATCATATAAGTATAACCTTTGTATATTTGGCTATGGGGAAGAGTTCCACAGAGAACATCTTCTAATGAAAAAACTAATAACAAGATCTAGCATGATTTAAATCACTTATTGAATTATAAAGCAAAGAGCGGACCTTGGATTATATTTTATATACTCAGGGCAAACTTGGTAGAAATTCTACAATTTTGTAAAAGAGAAATTGGGACTAAAATAGAATTCCAGGACTCGCTATTTTGATCCTCAATTTCAAATCGAAAAGAGAAATTGGGACTAAAATAGAATTACATGTTTCGTTATTTCGATCCCCAATTTCAAATCGAAAACGATTTCTCCATGACTTCCCGCTAGTTTCCATATCCGTACCTAGTTTGCATAGCCTGTTTGTGCAGATCCATCAAACAAATGAACATAAACAAAAAAGTGGCAGTATAAGAATTAGGATTTGGATTTTTATTGCAACTAAAAATAACTGAAATCCCACTTAAGATGGCATACTAGCTAGTAGCAAGATTTGATGCACGAAAATGTGAGGTAAGGTTATTAGAAAATGAACTACTACACACATTCGGATGATAATTTGCATAGGGTATTTGGTTCCCTAGGGGTAAAAAGCCAATTAAAAAACTAGAAGAAAAAAAGAAACAGATGGCATATTAGAATAGTGGAGGGATTCTTTGGTGGTAATAAGAATATTTTACGTGGAAAGTTGATGGAGGTGATGCTGAACAAACTGAGGGAGGAACATAGTTTAGAATGCACTGTGTTAATATTGTTAAAGGCATGCATAATCGAGAATACACATATTGGTTACTTATATCCATCCATTCTGAAGGATTTGTCTTTAGTGGAAAATTGAAATTGGATAGAATACCTACTTAAAGAGTCTTGTAAAAAATAGACCAGCACTGTTTCTAATTGTAAGTATATTACTCTCTCCCGCTCACATGAAACGTCCTATATTCTATTTTTGGTTGTCCCACACAAATGTCACATTTCTTAAAAAAGAAATAACTTTATCTCACATAAAGTTACATTTTTGTGGGTCAATTCACATCACTCTCTCTCCTAACAAACAAAAGCTCACCACATGAATTACCACACCTAAAAGAAATATGACGTTTCATCCGGGACGGAGGGAGTACTGTTTATTTAGAAAATCATTGTTTATTTTACTAGTAAAATAATACTCCCTCCGTCCTATAGAAAGTGTCTTGTTGGTCCCGAGTGTACGGTCGGGTGTAGAGGGGGGGGGTGAATACACTCGATTCGATTTCTCAACTTCGAACTCGAACAGTCCCTATTCGGGATGGTGTCTCGATCGAAATAATTCAGACACTGCACAACCGTTCCGAATCGAGTTAAAGGCTAAGAGTATCGACTCGCCGAGATCTCGCTAACCGACTAGGTCGAATTCGTATCTACGCGTAAGAGTTCGGTGCGCGGAATAGTGTAGGCCCAAATCGCTTGTGAGAAAACGTTTAAAGTCTCGGTTCCGTAGATTAAAAGTTCAAGATATCTTTGAGACAGTTGATTGATTTTAAATATGATGTTCAGTATTAATAGTAAAATCAATGCAACAGTTAAGAAAGTAGTAAGAGACACAGGATTTTTAAAGTGGTTCGGATATCGCTCAAATCCTACGTCCACTGTCCCGAATGATCGGAGGCTATTTATTATCCTGAGTTAGTCTCAGTCACCTTGCACACTGGGCAAAGCCGCGTCTTGGTTTTTATACTGATCCAAAGTCTCGGTTACAACACTATCAAACTTAAAGTGTTTGACAAACTTCTCCAACAGTGAAGGAGTCCTTATACAATAAGGATTGGGTTCAAATGTGAACTCCTTCGTCTAAGCTATGGATAAGAACAGTTGAGCTTAGGGTTAGAGGGATAGGGAATATGAGAGTAGCTTCTAGATCGACGAACAGCTGAAGGTAAGCTTTGAGTTCGTGTAACGTCGATTTGGATACTAGAGGCTTTATATGTTGGTATAGCTTGATTCCCTATGAGCTAGAATGTAGTCTTTCGCCGGAGATTGTTCTTCAAGTTCTTGCTAAGACTTTGTTCTTTGAAATTCGCTCTTTTTCGCGCTCTCTCGTGTTCTAGGTGTGCTTCAAATCTTGAATGATCCCTCTATTTATAGAGCAGAGATTGAAATAGATCCGTTGGAGACGATCTTCTTCTCTCTCTCTCTTTTTGGTAGCAAACGGCTCTTTTGGGTGTAGGTAACAGTGTACTTTCCCACCTTTTTAGGTAAAAGGTTGACTGCAGCTTTAGCAGGTGAGAAGACACGTGTATGCTTGTCATTCGTCGAGGTGGATGGAGTGGTTGAGACAGCACAAACTTCGAGACAGACTGAAGCTGACTTCTCTCTTCCTCGTACATGACAATGCTGATTGTCTTTCAAAAGATTCTCGACAATCCCCGAAGACTATCCGCCGTTGCTTGAGTCCGACCTTGTATTCGAGTAGCTAGGCTGCCGAGATAAGTCTACCGAAGATCGGCTACGAGTCCAGTGAACTACTCTCGCCGAGTTCGGGTCTAACCGACTCTCTCGCATATCTTGCTCCTGCTAAGTCCAGTATCACTAAGTCTTCTGCACTGGTGCTGAGGCAGATAAGCTACTGAGCGCCTTGACCAGAGCAGAGTGTCTACTGAGTCTGAAACCTCAGAGACAACAGATACAAGGGAATGGTTCATTATTCAGATAGGGTTTTGGGATCTTCAAATCTTTAGACAAGTACAGAGCACAAGGCTACTGAGCTTAAGATCAGTGTCTAAGACCGAATCACTTCCCACTGAGTGAAACAGTGCTGAGGATGGAATCATCACCCAACATGTCTCCTTTCTATGGAGTACGGAGTTTTAGGAGAGTTGTTAATTGAGTTGTATGAGTGAGGCCAACCTAGTTAATTGTTTCTCTCTCTACAATTAAGAAAATGTTACTTTAATCTAATTTTTTCCTCTTCTTTCCTCTCATATTTAAATGTTGTAAACAATCATCTTTTGCTGAATTAATACTATCGACACTAGATTAACGTTTGGATTAACTGGTTGGATCTTGACTGAAAATTAAATAAACTAAAAATTGAATAAATTGAAAATTAATAAAACTAAAAATTATGATAAATGACCGAGAAGTCTAATCAAGAAATGTGAAAAAATGGAGAGAACATCCACACAAAATATCCACCAAAACATTCAAAAATTAGCTAACTAAATTTGAATTTCCCACCTACTACTCCTTTAAAAACCTTAATACACGGTTCCAGAATCTTTCATAACAACATTTCAAAATAGATGGGGAAATTAGGGAGGAAGGATCTAACAAATGAAGAAAGAAATGACATCTTCCAATTTCTTCTTGAAGGCAGCAAGGAAGGCAAGCAAGGCAGGGTATGGCAGGGTTGTTGAAGTAGCAAACCGATATGGCGTCACGAAGCGGACAATTTATAGGATTTGGTACGCTGTAAAAAAGCAAAAACAAGAAGGCCAGGTAATTCAACTCAATTCACGTAAGAAGATGGCCAAACATCCCAAAAAAATACATATAGACCTACAATTAATAGAAAGTTTGCCAATGCACAAGCGATTAACGATAAGAAAATTAGCAAAGGGCATCACATGTAGCAAGACCACAGTGTGGAGATGGTTTTGTCTAAGCCTAATCAAAGCTCACACCAACGCAATCAAGCCATCCCTCACAGCAAACAACAAGTTCCTACGTTTGCGGTTCTCATTTGAGGCACTAGAGTTTGATAGAATCCTACACCAACTTAAGTTGAAGAACATGCAAAACACGATTCACATAGATGAGAAGTGGTTCTATATGACAAGAGAGTCTCACAGAACCTACCTAACACCTGTTGAGATTGAGCCACATAGATATTGCAAGAGCAAGAGGTTCATCACTAAGGTGATGTTCATGTGTGCGGTTTGCAGAACCATCTTTGACGTGGATGGCTCAGTTCTTTTTGATGGAAAAATAGAAAATTTTCCTTTCACTGAAAGAATCGCAGCAAAAAGAAAGAGCAAGAACAGACCAGTAGGGACTTTTGAGACAAAGCCGATTCAATCCATCACTAAAGAGGTGGTTAATTAATGCATGTTTAATTCATAAGGTATGACAATTAGTACATATTGTTCTACTACTGTAGGTAGAATATCTTTAAAGTTGTTGTAGAGACTTCACAGAATTTCAGAATACAATCTCTATATAATCTGTAAAGAATCTCTATATAATTTTCAAAGAATTGATTATATTTCAGGACATTGTCTTTACACAATCAGTAAAGACTTCATCAAATCTCATAATACAGTCTTTACATCATAAAGACTTCATAGAATTACATATCTGATTCTTTGCAGAATCAGCAAGAACAATTGATTATATTTCAGAATAGTGTCTTTACACATTCTGTGAAGACTTCCTTAAATTTCAGAATACAATCTTTTATAATACATAAAGAATTGATTAAGGCTCATAATAGTTTCTATAAAGGCTTTATAGAATTACAGAATACTTACATTCTTTTCATAATCTGTAAAGAATTTGATTAAATTTCAGAAAAAGTGTATTTTGATTACAAAAGACACATAGAGAAGAAACACTGGGGACATAGTCTTTTGATTACCAAAGACTTGAAAATGAAGCAATTGAAGGTTCTCAAGACATGAGGTATTTTAAACATTGTAGAAGAATGCAACAAGTGAAGGTTTCAGATTGTGAACACCATTTTATAAGTTTTTTTTATTGATGCCTACATATTTTAATTGCCATCATGGAAAAATGGCTAGCAAATGCCGAAAGACTCATATTCATCCAACAAGACAATACACGGCCGCACATTAGGGATTCTGATCCAGCATTTAGGGAAGCAGCTTCACAAAATGGGTTTGACATAAGGTTAGTGCATCAACCACCCAACTCACCTGACACTAATGTCAATGACCTTGGGTGGTTTAGAGCAATACAAAGTATCCAGATTGAGTCAGATTGCAGAGCAGTAGATGATTTAGTTAATGCGGTTTGCAACAGCTTTGAAGATCTCACACCAATGACATTGAACAAGGTATTTATCTCACTACAAGGTTGCATGATGGAGATTATGAGAGTTAGGGGACATAATTGCTATAAGATTCCTCATTTCAAGAAAGACATGCTAATTAGGCAGAAAGCACTTCCAGACAATTTAGAAGTTCAAAATTGATTTAGTTAGGGAATGTTTTACTTATTTGCTTAAAAATGGGATTTTCCAAGAGGTTGAAGATCTGAAAAGTAGGTTGGGATTTTGAATCTAGAGAATATCTTTTGTATATGTATAAGGTGTATATCTTTTGTTATAGATAATAGTACTATGTCACTCCATTCATCTACATCTTTAGATGCAGATGACTTCAGTGAGAAGCTTTTGTTACTAGTTCATTATGCCTAATGACAGGATGTATCTAATTTTATGTATTTTGCAAATATATTCCAATGATAAGCTATTGTTACCAATATCCAATTACAGGAATTTTATTCCAATGCACATTATCACACCACCAACACAACTATACAATACAATTCCTAAAATAATGAATCAGACCACATTTTATCCATATTCAATGCAACAACGTATCATCAGGAAAACAATCAAACCAGATTACACTCATCCAGTTTAATCCCAATTTAAATACCATAATATCACACCAGTACAAGATATCAAATCATTCCCAAGTACAACAAGCAAATAACCACGAACGCATGAATACCATATCTCAGATTAAACGCATGCACTCACAGATATGTGAAACATTTGAAAAGGTACGAGCGTATTCTTATCATCTTAGACTTAAAGATAACATCGACCACAAAGTGCTCTTGCATACATTAGACAGGGTTTATGAATGCCATTTATGGGATAGATAGAATAAAGTCAGGAATGGTCTCACCGGAGTATAATCTGTCGGAATCCAAATTCGCATCATTTGATCTATAACTCTCTCACCCGGAGTCATAGCATGCCACCGAACTAACCAATCCTCGTCGGACTCCCAAATCGGAGGACAAGGAATATTAGTGAACTCCATGCCTAGACCCGAATCCTTTGCCAAGATCTGCCCTTCGTCGGGTTCCTCGACCTCCTTCCCGCTCAGAATTGATTTAACCTTCACCCAAGGCCAACGACAACCAAGCGTAGTATCTGGTTCAATCTTCGCCTTTTTCGAGGGATGGCCGTCTGATGTACAGGGAGAAGTTCCAGAGAGCATCATCGCGGAGTGGTCAGGCCCGAGGGTTCCATGACTCAGATCGGCAATTTCCTTCTTCACCGCCAACAATGGTTTCGAATGAGGACGAATTACAACTTTCGCAGGCTTCTGATAGAAACCAGCAGCGAGCCCGACTACTTCGTCGCGTAGATCTGAAATTTCCTCCTTTACCTCCACGAATGGTTTCGGATGAGGACGGATCTCAGATCTCTCAGGCTTATGATAGAAATCAGCAGCCGTAAGAGACGCCCACGGTTCCGATTTCATGGCGGTGGAGAAGCAATTGGCAAGATCTAGGTTTGTGCAAAGAGGAACAGGCGGCGGAGGGAAGAACAAATCTAGGGTTCGATGATAGAGAGAGAAACTCGTTATGTTAAGATGTTAAGATAGGGAGTAGTGTTTATTTTGGTAAAGTTAATTAGTGAGTAGGAGTATTAGATAAGTTAATTAGTAGTACTAATGATTTAATTAAAGAGTTAATATTTACCATTTTCGGAAAGATGACACTTTCTGTGGGACGGAGGGAGTACAAAACTTTAATTCATTTGTTTTGGCAGTTGGTATATGCTGATCAAGTGAAGGTGTTCAATGAGTCAAGACCAAGGGGATTCTCAATATTAGTTCATTGGTAAGGTGTAGATTTTAAGAGGAGACATAAATTGGAAGTAAAGGGGTAGTGGATATTTGTTAGATCGAATAGACATACTTTTTTAGGGCAGTATTGGAACTGGAATAGAAAACATGCAAGATGTTGCGGCAAAATTAAGGAGAATCATAAATAAGGCAAACCTTGTTGGTAAGCACACGGTAGAACTATTTGAAGAAATTAAGGATTCAAGTGTAGATATAAAAACAACTCTAGCTCCAACTTTTCATAGGACAATTTCTTCAACTAAAAAGCTAATCTGAGGCCAAGTAACTAGTCAGCCAAAAGAAAATATCAGTATAGACTTTGAAGAGGACGCTTTCTGAGGTGATTTAGATGTGCTTAGATCTATTGAAGAAAATGATAAAGCTTCCTGGAAAAGAGAAGATTTCTTAAAAATAATGTGTTGGGATATGTGATGCCAAACATCCTTCCAGTTAGGGGTGTCAATTCGGTTAAACCGAACTAAACCAAACTAAAAACTCGGTTAACCAAAATTTCGGTTATGTATTTTGCTTAACCAAATACTAAACCAAAAATTGGATTGATTTGGTTTTTTAACCAAAAATCGATTTGGTTCGGTTTCAGTTTAATCGAAATTCCAAGAAGGAAAAAAAGAAGAATTTTACAACAGAAAAATAATATAAAATGCATCATCTTTTGGTCGAATATAATTACAATTTTTTTAACCAAAATACATCGAAAGTAAAATAATATACATAAAATCTACTCAATGCACAATTAATATTATAGAAATGTTATCTCTAAAAATCTAAAAATCGAACATAAACTAACACGTTAAGTAGAAGCACACAAAGGCAGAAACAATATAAGGAAACAAAACCGGAGAAAAATAAAAGGTGAGTGTATCAATGTTAAAAGAGTTTAAGAAGAACCATACAAAGGCAGAAACAATGTAAGCAAATAAAAGCGGAGAAAAATGAAAGGTGAGTGCATCAATGTTAAAAGAGTTGAAGAAGATAGAATTTTTAGACTGGTTTTAAGTTATATAGGTAAAATATTTTTGGTTCGGTATGTCTCGGTTAACTGATGATTAAACCGTAAACCAAATCAAAAACCAAAAATACAAAAAGTGAAAAGCAAATACCAAATCAAATTTCTTTGGTTCGGTTAAAAAAAGTTTGATTCGGTTCGATAAGGTTGGTTAACCGACCAGATTGACAGCCCTACTTCCAGCTGCGCAATGTTGGGTTGTATGATGCCCGGCACCACGCCCCTGTGTAGCGTAGCAGCGTTCAAACTGTAATTGTGGCGTTGACTGCTATGCAATGAGCAATAGAGTTGCACCCTCACCACCAACAATTATTTTTGGCAAAGTGGTAAGCACTTGAGATCCAACACTTGGTATCAGAGCAGATCACATGTTCGAATCCCCTTAAGCACGCTGCAACTGACAGGTGTTGGTTGTGTTGGAATTTTTTATACTGGAAGCAATTTTTTTCATGTGTACAATATGTTTTCCTTTCCATTGTTTTTTATTCTCGTATTTGATTAATTACATTTGCGCATGTTGGTTCTTTATCTTATAGAAGAGTTAGATTGTGTAGTATGTTATATAACACATAAGACTACACAATTGGTTGAACTAACAAGATATAAAAAGTTATCATAGCTGAGACAACTTAAGGACAAGTTGTCAGTTTAAGCTTTCGTTTAGAAAATCAGTAGCTTGTCTTGGCTGTTTGTCTATACTGATATAAGGTGGTGTACTGATGGATCACAATGAGATGCGTTCTCCAAGTTGGCCCTAGTGGAGAACCAAAGATCTCGGTGACTTAACTTAGTTTTAACTTGATAAGATTTCAGCTGAGTTCATGTAGCTATCTATCACTATGATTTATTATGGTGAATGTCATTGCAAATGGATTTACGTACCTTAGGTGATAATATTTATTTGTAGCTCAGGCTGATTATCTGTATCTTGCAACCGTATCCCTATTAATTGGGTTGATAATATCCCTTTAGGAACTCGAAAGGATTAGTACACTAAAACCGATCGGTTGATTATGTTCAAGTGTGTTAATAAGGTTGAGTGGTACTACTCAGAATATATAATAAGATGCTAATTAATTTAAGTTGTCAGTGAGCTTAATTAAATAACGGATATTTGTTTCTAAAAAACGAGGATCAATTAAGTCTAAAATACAAGTCCATGCTCAAGTTGAGATAAAATGGTAAGTCAACAAAAATTCTCTAGTGGAATGAATCTGTGTTTATTAATTAATTTTGTTGTAGACCGAACATAGATAATTAATTAATTTGAGTCCTGACTTTATTTCTTGTTTTAGATCCCTGGTCCGACCTAAATAGATGCGCAATAGTTTTTCTATACTCTCGAATAATTATTATTAGATTAATGTATCTATACGTTATTTAATAATGTGCGAATTATTTATTTGGAATTAATTGATTGGGCCAATTAATTGATCAATATATGCAATCTAGTTAATTAATTAATTGTATTTATGAGCTTGCTGTCACAGAAGTCCACTTAGAAATATGAGGGTGCAACTTGTATTCCTCATTAGATAGCAGTCAGTGCCACAGATCGAATGCTGCTCCGCCACCCAGGAACGGGGTGCCGGGAATCGCCCATGTAGGGATATGAGCCAGGAGATGATTCATAGTTCATATTCTAGGGGGAAATTGTAGGATATGTAAGGATATGAATCAGTGTTACGGGGGAAATTGTAGGGAGATGATTCAGTACATTTGATACTGAGTAACTGTTGTTTAAATGTTTAAAGAGGAATTGAAGATCTCAAGACCCCTGAGTGTGTGATGAACTGACATGATGTAATAGGTTAGACCTGCTTTGATCTTTCTAGATTATTTTGTCTAAGTGTTGTAAGGGATAAATTGTTGGACTGAACTTCAGCAGAGAAGTTAAGGTTCTAGAACCCCATGTCATTGGCTCAGTAGAGTTTTGTCAGTATAAGAGCTCAGTTGTTTGTCTTCGACTCAGTAGCTGGAAGCACTCAGTAGAAGATCACTCTTCAGCCGACTCAGAAATAAGACTCAGTATGATCATCCTTGATCTACTGAATGAGCTGCGACTCAGTTGCAGAACGTACAAGGAAAATCTACAGCCTGACCTTATCAGTAGGATGACAGCAGAGGAACACTTAGTGTCCGAGGTTTAGCGGAAGTCAACTCAGCTAGAAGACTGATGTCTGACAAGTCTCACCTACCACCATACCTCGACCAATGAGAAGCAAGCGAAGCTTACCTGCTCTAACACATAGCCGCTCTGTTGTGCAGAAAGCCAACCACTCTCTGCAGCGACATTCAAATTCTATGGCCATTTTCCTTGGAGTCTTGTGACACGTGGCATGGTCCTCTCTAACGGATCTATGCATGGGTCACAACTATATAAAGAGATCATCTTCAAGAATTGAAGAACACACAAAAAATCGAAGGGAATAGAGAAGCAAGAAACTCACGAACACATACTCAAGCACTCTAGCGAGCTTAACTGTTACATCCAGCGAAGAACTAAAAATCTTAGAGATATCCTAGTAATTCTTCACTCTAGAGTTGCTCCCGATCTCTTTTCTAAGCTAACCTTGTTAGATCTTAAGCTTAGACACTTGAAGGAGTTCACTTTTAGTGAAACATTCTTATTATAAGAACTCCTTTGTTGGAGACAAAACCTTCAAACTTCGGTTTGATCTTGTAAAGTCGCTAAGGACTATAACTTAGAAGATTTTGTCCAGTGTACAGAATCTTGTTGAGGCTTGCTCAGATTAATCAACAAGACTTTTTCAGCAGGATCGTGGATGTAGGGTCTTATGTATCCGAAACACGTTAAAAATTGCTCGTGTCATTTACTGTTTTATTACATCTGTTTGCCAACTGTTTGCAAAATCATATTTTCAGTCAAACAGTTTTAAAAGTGCACTAGCCAACTGATTTGGTTTGCATAAAAACGTTTTTCAAAGAGACGAACTTAACTGAGCCTACACTTCTGCACTTATTCATCTCCTGAATTACTCTGCCCCGCGATCAGAAGGCTTAACTAGCAACTGAACTCGTTCAGTAGTAAACTTAGTAAAATACTGACCTTTGTATTTGAGCGACTCAGGTGTATTCACCCCTCCCCCCCTACACCTGATACTTGTCTCTGGACCAACAGTCCATTATCCCTGAAACCGTGTAGCTGGAGGATGTTGGACATCACTCAATATCCCGACAAATGATATACCTAGTTTCAATATTGGCATTTCACAAATGACCACACCAAGTGATAATGAAAGAGATGTATGATTATAAGCTACTCCCTCCGTCTCGCCATTCTTGTCTCACTTTCCTTTTTGAGCCGTCCCACCATTCTCGTCTCATTTTTTAAAATAGCAAATCATTACAAACATTTTATTTGAGGGCTAAATATTTTCACACAACTAACAACTCTCATAAATTATCGGGCTTAATGAAATGACACAAGAATGGTGGGGCGGAGGGAGTACTATTTATTTTGAAGGCACTTGTCTGAGATTGTGCTAATGCTTCTATTTTTTATGCAGAACAATGATGCTAAGAAGGATAAAGGGATTGGAAATGCTACATAGGTAAAAGAAACGTATTACCTTTTATTTAGTTTGAAGGCACTTGACTGAAATTGTGGTTATACTTCAGATTTTTGTGAAGAAGAATGATAGTGGGATGGCAGCAAGGGAAGTTATTGTTCCAGTCAATATCGTGGAGATCCTCGAAAAAGACCGTGTTTGGTGTGAGCCAATCATGGAGTTCGACGCCTGCAAGTTGGACTTCATGGAAGAGATCTTCGAGGCATTGAGGGCCTCTGTCTTGAAGCTTTTCTCTCAAGGAAGCCTGCTTTCATCCTTCCCAGACAGATTTCAGAGCTCTATCTGAATTCTGAATCCGTAGACGATGACATTTGGGGTCGATTCATCATTCATCATATCGCAGACCCCGCCCGTGCTGTATCAGAGATCAAGCAGATATATATCAAAGAAGCTCTTCAGCGGAGCTTTCAACTTCCTAGTACTGGCATCAGCATCACAGGCTATAAGGATGATCTCATGGACGAGTACTTAGAGATCTTCTGTGGCGAGCCTACATCGTTCATGGCTGCCTTCCCGAAGAACGCCATGTTGCCTCAGTACAGAGCACTGGCCTACATAGTCACAAAGATATTGACTAGCCAGGCAGGGTCATTCGATCAGGTGTCCAGACCCAAGATATAGATGATGATGGCTATCTATGACAGAGCCCAAGTCAACTGGACAGAATTCTTCCTCAAAGAGTTCATGACCCAGGCCGCAAAATTTGATAAGGCCTCAAACTATCTAACTGTCAAGGGAAAGCTTCTCTACGGGATGAAGCTGACAGTTATGATTGAGGATTTTTGTGGTGATGACCATCATGTATACGCTGACAAAGGGTACTTCAACCCTAAGAAGGTCAGGTTTCAGAGCTGGGCAGCAGCCCTTCAGCAGATCGGATCAGGGCCTGGTGAGCCCAAGAAAGGCTCTAAGAAAACCTCTACTCCTTCCAAGAAGAGGTCACCACCTAAGACAGCTCAGAAGACACCGTCCAAGAAGCAGAAGACAGTTTCTAAAGCAGTCGTCGTACCTCCCCTCCAACTGCGAGATGAGGCAGAATTTTCTGAGAAGACTGTCTCAGTGGAGAAGCAGTCTCTACTGAAAAGGGAGAGGAAGTGGAACAAGGGTCAGGAGCTGAACCTGTTACTCCTATTACTCAGACCCCACTAGACATTCCACCTCTCAGCAGCATCCCGTCTACTGAGAAAGAGACGACTCTGATAGAACTTGAAGATTCGGAGACAGCGTTTGAAGCAGAGACAATCGGGATGGAGGCCTCAGCTCTTTGATCCAGAGCCTCCCGAGAAGTCTTAAAGGCCATTCCTGAGATATCAAGTCATTCTGACTTGGTTACTTTAGCCAGACAGGCCCGACTTCATACTTTGATAAGGTTCCAGGCGTGGTCTACTCTGAACAGATTGATCCAACACCACTCCTGTGAACAACTTCATGAAGAGGAGCTTCTGATCCGCGAGAAGATAAGCTATTCAGAGCCAGCGGATCTCTGCTCCTTGGAGGACTTAAGGGCGGCTATGCTAGCCTTGCTAAATGACAGAGTTCCATCTTCAGCTGCCGCGCCTTCAGATGGGCCCGATCCTGACGATCTAGACCTGCCCCATGATTCAGACCATGAGAAGCCTGTTGAGGGATCTCAACTGGAGGAGGGTGTCCCACCAACTACTGCTGAAATCCCACTCAGCATCCTCCCTCCAGGTCAGTCGGCGGCTGGTACCTCTCAGGCCACGGACCCAGTATAGCTTTTACTGTGGTCTGCATTTGAGGTTGCGCCCAGCCCTAAGACCCGATGCTCAAAGATTGTGGCCAAGGCACTCAGAACTCAGGGAGCTCAGAACCGACTTCTTGCCAGGGTTGTCCACAAGATGTGGAAACAGTCTACTCAGGCTCAGAGTGAGGAGATAAAGGAGCTCCGTACTTCAATTCAGAACACCCCAGCTCCGGATTTCTCTTCTATACTGACAGACGCACTAGCCACTCAGTGAGCCGAGTATGAGAAGCAACAGAAACTGATGGAAGCTGCTCAGACGAAACTTCTTGAAGATTATCAAGCAACTCGGTCAGCCCATGCAGAATCCATCTCTTCTATGAGTCAGGCCTCAGAACTTCGACTTCAGAACATTCAGAAGGCTCTGGAAGAGAAGATGGATCAGAAGTTGCAAAAAATACAGACCGTCGTGGAGTCTTCCCATAAGAAATATGGCGATGCACTTACTGAAGTGAGGAATGAACTCAATGAATGCCTCGAGAAACTACAGACAACTTTGGATCAGCTGGCGACTGCGTATGAAAGTCTGAATAAGAAGGTGCAGATACCTACCCTTGGCCCAATTGATGATGCCAAAAAGGGGGAAAGGGAAAGGATACCGAAGGCACCAAGGGGAATCAGGTCAGTCAGGGGACCATCTGAACGCCAATCTGCTCCCACTGATCCCCAAGGTCAGGCCCAGGGTGTCTTAGCAGCAGGAGATGTAGTGCCTGTTGAGACCGGCCCAAGCGGTTCAGGACCTAAAGACTCAGCAACCCAGACTCCAAGTGAAATCATCAAGGAGGTTGCTGAATTTGCTGAGGAGAATTCTGATGAGGAGGAAACTCCTCTGCCTCCTCCGGTGACAGGTAAGGGGAAGAAACTTCTGAAACTCCCAACCCCACCGAAGAAAGGAACCAAGAGGTTTATAACCCCTGAGGAGAGAGCTCAGATAGAAGCTGATGAGAAGCTCGTCAGGGAGTTAGCTGAGGCGGAGGCTGGTAACAAGCCCAAGAAAGCCCCTGCTAAGAGCAGGACCAAGGTTCAAGGTGGAAGGAAGCTTGGAACGAGGGCACCCCCTAGGAAACTGAAAATCAGCGACGAAGCTGATAAAGAGAAGGAAAAGGAACAATAGCAGCAGCAGCAGACTGGTCAGCAGGGTGGAACCAAGTCCACATCTCAAACCCCTGCTGAGTCAGAAGAAGAGCAAGAGCATGTTCCATCATATGCCCATTCTAAAGCCCAAGAACAAGAAATGCAAGAAATATGGGACTTGATGGAAAGGTACCTAGACAGAGGTTCTGAAGCTCATCAGATCAGTGAAGCAAGAGAGAGGCTCAGACTCGCAGATCTAGAAGCTCTAAGAATTAGGACTGAGAAAGAGGCAAGAGAGAGGGTTCCTGAAAAAGCTGAGATTCCGTATAAATACAGAAGACTCAGGAAGCCTACTGATCTCAAGATTCACAGATGGCCGAGAATTGATACATGGATGCCATGGGAGCGGACTCAGAGGTGGGAAACGCTCAAAGCTGATTTTATCAAGAGGTATTACATCTGGAGGTACTGGCCTGACATGCACAAAGCTACAGCTTTTGCTGAGTGGCTTCTGAAAAGCGACCCTAAAATATATGCTAGAGTTCAGAAAGCCCTAGCTGAGAAGATTGATATCAGAGTCCCAGCCCCTAGACCTCTGCCCCCTCTACAGAAGCTCGATGGATCATTGCATGTTGGAGTCATTGAAGGAGAGGTCAGAAGTGCAGTACAAGCCTTTGATCTTGATGAGTCAGATCCTGCTGATATGCTGAAGATACAGAAGCTGAGGAGAGACACGTTCAGAATGGATTGCCGCTGCCTGAAGAGAAGTCCAGAGATTTCAAAGCGCGGATCCAGCAGATCAGGAGATAGTTGTTAGCTTCTTTGTATCTTTTTTTGTTTTCTAGAATAGCAATTGATGTACTGTACTGAATATTCTGATCTATAAAATATCATTGTTGTCCGACCTAACAATATCTTATTGTCTTCATGGCCTTGTTTATTTATGCTTAACACTCAGAATCACTTAAGTGATTAGTAACTCACATACTCACTGAATATATTTGTGTCTGTCTATTTTTACTTAGATTGATAGATTCTTTCTTATGTATAAGATTTTCAGAGGGAAATTGTTGTTAGAAAGGGGGAAATTGTTGTTAGATTTCTTTATAGGTTCTGATATTTCTTCCCTGTACTCCCTCAGTAGTATAGAACTTGAAGAACAACTCCACTGATTCTACATGTAATATTTGTAAGGAGTTTGTTTCTGACAGTTTGTAGTGTTAGGTTTTGGCATCATCAAATTGGGAGAAATTGTTGGGAGATGATTCAATAGCCTAGTGCTTAGTAGATTTGGATGATCCCAAAACCCTACTTTGATTGATGAACCATTCAGTTGTATTTGTTTGTTCTGTCTCTGAGACTCAGTAGACATCCTTCCTACATGGTTCAGGCGTTCAGTTCTGTCTGTTGATTCTTCAGTAGACTATCAGCCTCAGTACCATGAGAAGAAGACTAAGTTGTACTGGACTCAGCAGGAGCAGTATACAGAAAGGAGTCAGTGGAACTGAACTCAGCAGGAGTAGTTTACTGAACTCAGAGTTGATCTTCAGTAGACCTGAACTCAGCAGGAGTATGCTACTGAACATAGATCAGACTCAGCAACGGCCAGACAGTCTCCTGACTATTAGAGATTTTATAAGTCAAATCAGCAGAGTCATACGAGGTATAGAGAAGTCAGCTTCAGATCTGTCTTGAAGTATGTTTGTCTCACCTACTTTCTTCAGCCTCGACCAATGACAAGCAGCCAACTGTCTACTTTCTGATTAAAGCTGCAAGTCAACATCTTTCTGGAAATGGAGAGAAAGGACTCTGTCACCATACTTTGAAAGAGCCGTTAGCTACCCAAAAGAGAGAGACACATGGATCATCGTCTCCAACGGATCTGTCCATGTCTCTCATCTATAAATAGAGGGAAGAATTCAAATCAAAGCTCACGACACATACAAGAACACACGAGCATTTACGAGCAACTCAGAATCGACTTAAAGCTTTCCGCAAGATCTTCAAAGAGCTATCCCAAGTGAAAGGCGACATACTTGCTCTAAGGGAACCAAGCTGAATCAGATCATAGGCCTCTTGTATCCAAGCGACTGAATACGAACCCAGAGTTTATACTTAACCGTTCGTCGCTCTAAAAGCCAGTTTCTCGTTCCCTTCCCTCTAACCTAAGCTCAGCAGACCATATCTATAGCTTAGATCGAAGGAGTTCATCCTTGAACTGTTCTTTATTGTAAAGAACTCCTTCATAGTTGGAGAGTTCGTCAAACACTTAAGTTTGATACCTTGTAAACTGAGACTTGCTCAGTATAAATCTCAAGACCAGTGTTTGTACAGTGCACAAACCGACTGAGACTAACTCAGTATAATAAAATAGCCTCCTGATCTTTTCGAGACAGTGGACGTAGGATTGTTGGATCCAGACCACTTTAAAATCGCTTGTGTTCTGTGTGTTTTCTTTACTGTTGCATTGATTACTGTTCATACTGAAAATATCTTTCTAATCATTCAACTGTGTTTCAGCCAAGCTTAAAAGATCGCACTAATACACAGAAATAATTTTTCTAAAATGTTTTCTAACTCAACTGAATTTGGGCCTATACATTTCCGCACTCTACTGAACTTCTACTGAACGGTACTGAATTCTGAACTAAGTTAGCTAGCAGGCCTTAGTGAAGTCAGTCACTCTGTCACGCGATTCAGAACAACTTATCTGATCTACTAAACATATTCAGTATGGCATCTTCCTGCAAGGGACTGTTCGCGTTTTTAACTTGAGAAAGTTTTCAGGTGTATTCACCCCTCCTCCTCTACACCTGAACGTTTATCTCGGGACCAACAAAGTTTTCGAAAAGTTTAAATCATAAATTTATGTTGTAACGCCCTAATTTTCATAACTTAATAAGGGACGCTACTTCATACTTAACATGCATATCTTAATTCTTTCAAAATATTTTCATTCAATAGAATCATTGCAAAACTTAGGTTATTTTCATACTCGGCGGAAGTCTTAAAATAAAAATAATTACGACTGCTAGTTCTCGAAAATAAAATATAAAAGAACTGCACAATTCATGATAAAATTAGTTTAATTTAATAATGAGTTTCATAAATTCTTCCTCGCGTGGCAATCACCACTAGAACCTCTACGCATCGACCGAGCCATTTCCTGAAAAATGTTAAAATGATGAGAATGAGTACGACGACTCAATGGGAGATGTACACATCTATCCAAACTATATAAAATGTCAATAAACAAGGATATGAAACATGCATAATAAATAAATTTGATCATAGGGTCTCCTCTTGACCCCAAGAATCCATTTCATTACACACGGTCTCCACTTGACCGTAACTTTTCATAAGAGCCTCCTCTTGACACAGGTCACATGCCTCCTCTTGACCTTAACCTATTTCATTCTCATGCTTGTCATAAACACATGAATATTGTACACAATATATAATAAGGATAACGGTAACTTCCCCACCTTAACCTTGACTTGAAAAAAAATAATGGATATCAATGTTTAAGTCCTGCGTGCCGATCCTATATATGAAAATTTATCTTAATGACTCTACATGGAATGTCATGCATGCATCAACAATCCAAATAATTCATAAATAGACATAGCTCAAAATAATCAAACAAAATGTATATTATACATAATCTACTTATTAACATGCAATTTTAATGGTTTCACATAGTAATAAACTTAAGTATATTAAACACAATCTTACTTCTATTGACAATTCATTCATGCATTGAGTAATTTGGCAATTCAAGAAATAAATTAATGAAATCATAAAAGTTTTGTCCTAAAAATTATAGATCTCTAACATTAACAACATATTACCTATTTCATCACAATAAAACTTATCACAATCAATAATTCATTTAGTAGTAACCTGAAAACTTTTGTTTTTCAATATATATGTACATTGACAAAAGAATCTGGCACACAAAGAAACTAATTAACAAATAAATAGTAAATGTATCCTAAAAATTCTATATTTTTAGCATGAATGATATAACATATATTATATCCCATTAAAATTCAGAATGGTCTAAAATAACATAAAAAAATATGAAAAATAATTTTTCTATCAAGCTCATGGACATGCTGTCAAAAACTGGCTGGTTACGAATAATAATTTTTAACAAATACTTATCATTCTTGGAAAATTCTAAAAATATAATATAGTATATTATCCATACCTAGGAATATTATCCTAAATTTTCACGACAATACGATGCCGGAAACATGTTTAAATAATTCTTGAAACAATTTCTAGTTTTGCTGGCAGAATTTCGAAAATCTCATGTGAAATTATAATATGGATGACTAAGGGTTTATTTATAGGCTTAGAATAAATTATGTAATGACCCCTAATCATAAAAAGTATCAAATATATTTTATCCAGAATTATTTTTGTACCTACATAATTTATATAAAACTTAGTCTATCACTTGCTACATAAGAGATTCAATCATAGATAAATTAGGATATGGATAAACACAACTAGATTTTACCCTAAAACATGTATATAACAAATATATTATCTATTTCATTCACAAAACATAATTTCAAATTATTTCCTAATAACTTAATACAATATAAAATATTATATCCTTTCATGAATCCTAGTTGGTTTAGGAAATCCAAAATAAATAAATTTTATTCTTGCCTCATAATTCTAACATGATTTCTAAATAAATAAATAAACAATTAAATAATAATATGAATATAAATAAATACCTTTAAAATCCAAAATAAATTTATAAAATAAAATGATTTAATGACAAATGAGATAGATGCGTTAATTTTAATTTAGATTTCTAAGGCGTGACTTACATAACTAAAACACTTGATAACATACATGAATAGATATTCAGTGCATTTTATATTGAAGATTACAAGGCGTTACATATGTGTTCGAAGCGGAAGGGAATCGTGTATGAGATAGATTTTTGAAGAGAGAGTATAAGAGTGAGGTTGAGTATTGAGTAAGGGGGACCCACTTTATTTTATATTTAAGAGTATTTTTTGTCATTTTAGGAAAGAAGACACTAATAGCGGGGCAACCCGATTAGGAAAGTAGGACAGTAATAACGGGACAAAGGGAGTATAATGTTAACACATATAATGATAAAATAGAGTTATATTATTAAAAAGAACACGAAAATCATAAAAACCTTTAAGTTCGTCATGAGCAGCGTGATTTCTTATTTTGTTGTGTCAATCAGAAAAATCTTTCAAAGGTTCTTGATTCGTCACCATTTCGATATCCGGTGATGGTGTCTCAATTGCAACTTCAGTTGGAGCACTAAGATCACACTCTGTTGGGAAATAAAATAAGTTTTAATGATCTCAAACTACTATTGATAGATGAACCAGTCTGATATATTTGCTTGTATATATTACAACTTGTGATTGTATAGTCAGGCTGATTGTTTTCTCAGAGTAGGTTAGTTCAGGTTGTGATCGTTCGGCTAGCGGAATTGACTGAGTCCAGCTTTGATAAAGCTGAACTGATCGACAGATCAGAATCCTCACTAGTCGGAACTAAAGAATTCAAATATGAAGATAGTATGAGGTACGAGGCACATAATTCAAAGAAGATGGTCAATGGAAGAAACAACAAGTTGTTGGGATGAGATTCAGTATGATAAGATTTGAAGATCCCAAAACCCTAGTTGAATGATGAACTTTGTATAATGTAAAAGCTTAGTTAAGTTCAGCATGTTAGGAACTCAGTAGGCTAGCTAGAGTTCAGTAGCTGATAGGGTTCAGTAGATCATCTGTCGTTCAGCCGAAGAACTCAGTATCATCAGGAACTAAGTTGGAATGTTATAACCCACTGAATCTGCACAGGAATTCGAGCCATGAGCTAAAATCTTAGAAGAATGGAAGTACGAGAGGATTTAGTAAAAGGTCCGAGGAATCAGAGGAAGTCAACTCAGCATGATATTGGAGTTTGATCAACTATCACCTACTCGCTAACCTCGACCAATGAGAAGCCGCCAGCATTGTACCTACTCTGACGTAAACCTGCTTCCATACTGAAAAAGATGAAATCTTTACAGTATCATTTAAAATGAAGATGGTCGTTTTCCTTGTCGTTTTCGACACGTCTCTAGACTCCCTCCAACGGATCTATTCATACGACGAGATTATAAATAGAGAAGAGTCTTCATGTTGAGAAGAAAATAAACGGGAACACAAACATTCAAGCGAACAAACACTCTAGCAAACTCAAAGTCAATTCCAGCGAAGAACTTGCATAAAGAGATATCCTTCTAGTTCTTCACTTTAGAGTTTGATCTATTCCCTTCTCTATTCTAAGAAAGCTTATTGTAAAATCATTAGCTTAGAAAACTCGAAGGAGTTCAGTTTTTTCTGAACTGTTCTTATAGTAAGAACTCGTTCATAGTTGGAGAAGCCCAAACCTTCACCGTTGAAACTGTAAAGTCACTACAACTATAAGTAGATATCTGTCCAAAGCACAGATTAACTAAGACTTGCTCAGTATAAGCAAACAAGATTGCATTTGTCTAGTGCACAGATCAATTGAGACTTGCTTAGTATAATTAATTCTAGAACTTCTACTTTGTTCAGGACAGTGGACGTAGGATCCTGTGTATCCAAAACACTTTAAAAATTCTTTGTCATTTTTACTATTGCATTGTTTACTGTTCATGTTGCATTAAACTGACTTTTAAACAATCAGCATAAAACGGGTTTTTCAAACTGAGAAAAATTTATTTTTTGGGCCTACACTTCCGCCCACAATATCCAATACTGAACTACTATTAACTGACTGAAGTCAGTAGATAGGACTGAGTTGAAGGTTATCTTTGCCTACGCGATCTAGAAAGTTTATTTGGCAAACTAACTAGTTCAGTAGCAACATTCAGTTGTGCTGACTTTCGCATTTGAGTTGAAATTTGTATTCAGGCGTATTCACCCCCCCCCCTCCCCTCCCCCCGCTCTACACCTGAAGGCTCGTCTTTGGACAAGCACAATCTTTTCGGTAAATTTCTTTATTTTAGTTTACTAGAAACTGATTTACTCTATTTTCAAGTGCTAACGTTTGTTTTACAGATCTAGTAAATCACTCAAATGACGTGTTCACCCAGTAATGAAGTTTTGATTCCATCAGACATGGAGAAGATCATTCTCAACAAGAGAGTCTAGTTCGAGCTAGCACTCGCATTCAGATCTTTGTGGGGTGGACTGCATGGAGCCTATGTTCGACGCTCTTGGCCTAGAGACCCTGCTTTCTAGGGTCCCTCTCCACTGCCTTCCTCGACAAGTTACTGAGTTCTTCATGAACCTTCGCCAGAATGAAGACCATCAAGATATTCTTCAACAAGTTACTGAGTTCTTTTCCCTTAACTGCGTAATGAGCTGTAGGAGCAATACCATCATTGAGATCATGGAAAAGATGAGATCTCTCCAACACATTGATATCATTATTGGAGCCCGGTAAACCAAAATAAGCATGCTATATCCAAAATCAAAATCTGCTACAACTTTGAGTATAATTGAAGGACTTCCACTACGACATGCAAATTGTCCAGCGCATCCAATGGGATAATTTTTCCACTTCCAATGCATGCAATCTAGACTGCCTAACATTCCTGGAAGCCCACGAGCTTCAACAATGTTGAGAACTCTAGCAATATCATTAGTTGTTGCTGCTCTCAAATAATGTGGTTTAAATATCTCAACTATTGCGCGACAAAAGAATTTCATGCTATCAATCACAATGGACATGTAATTTTTTTTGATAATGCTGATAAGTCGTACTTATTTTACAATACTCATCCATAGCATTTCCTGGAAGACTATAAGCAAACATGCGGAAGACTGCTATTAATTTTTAAAATCTTAATACGTCGTACTAGCCAGAACCATCTACTCGTTGTGGGAAGTAGTGATCATGTTCTTTAACTTCACCAGCACTACGAAGGAAGAAAGAGCGAGACATCCAATATCTCCTACGGAACATGGTATCGTTGTACATTGGGGAATTTGCAAAATAATCATTGCACAACCTACAATCAGCCTCCTCAACATCGTGATTGATGACGATATGCCCTGGACCTGAACCACGATGTGTTTGGTTGTTTTCTTCATCACGAAGAAGTTGGAGCATCATATCATTATTGGCGAAAGCACGTCTTATTTTATATTGTTTTTGTGAAAGAAGATGGGCTACAAAGTTATCAAATTCATCGTCTGTTGAGGAAGATGATGAACTATTGCAATTTGGATAGTAGGTAATAAATGTCTATAATGTTTAAGTTATATATTTATAATAATGTGAATTTTATAGTAAGATGTGTAGTCATTTAAATTTTGAAAGTTGTGAAATTTTGAAAGTAGTGAAAGTTGTTTAGTCCCTTCCGTATTGAAAGTTGTGTAATTTTGAAAAGAGTGAAAGTTGGAGCATCATATCATTATTGGCGATAACACGTCTTATTTTCTGTTGTTTTTGTAGAAGAAGTTGAGCTACAAAATTTTCAAGTTCATCGTCTGTTGAGGAAGATGATAAAATATTGTAATTTGGATTTATGTTGTGATAGTAGGTAACAAATGTCTACAAAGTTCAGGTTATATATTTATAATAGTGTGAATTTGATAGTAAATGTGTAGTCATTTCCATTTTGAAAGTTGTGAAATTTTAAAAGTAGTGAAAGTTGTGTAATCCATTCCTTATTGAAAGTTGTGTTGTTTTGAAAATAGTGAAAGTTGGAGGATCATATTATTATTGACGATAACACGTCTTATTATCTATTGTTTTTGTACAAGAAGATGAGATACAAAATTATCAAGTTCATCGTCTGTTGAGGAAGATGATAAACTATTGTAATTTGGATTTATGTTGAGATAGTAGGTAATAAATGTCTACAAAGCGTAGCTTATATATTTATAGTAGTGTGAATTTGATATCAAGAAGTGTAGTCATTTCTATTTTGAAAGTTGTGTAATTTTGAAAAATTCAAAGTTGTGTAGTTCATTCCGTATTGAAAGTTGTGTGATTTTGAAAGTAGCGAAAATTGTGTAGTCCCCTCTGTATTGAAAGTTGTGTATTTTGATAGTTGTGAAAGTTGTGTAGTCACTACAGTATTAAAAGTTGTGTATTTTGATAGTTGTGAAAGTTGTGTTGACATTTTTGTATTGAAAGTTGTGCATTTTGATAGTTGTGAAAGTTGTGTGATGAATACTATCTATTTTGGAACCAGTGAAATTTTGATTGTATAAATATAGACACAATATTCTATTTATATTCACAACATCACAAAATTTTCTCTCAACTACAAATCTTCCTCTACTATCTTTAACTTGAAGCCAAGATATCTATTCATTCTACAAACAACAACCATGTAGAAGACATCCTCATAAGTAGAGTTTATATGGAAATCTCTCAAAATCCAAAGATTGGGGTCAACCAATCATTATATCGATTTTGGTCTCGTCTGGAGGAGAGCTACAATCAATAAAACGTGTTGACTGGGAGTTCCATTTAGGTAGATCACTGCACGCAAGAATGCAAGTTTTTAAGAAAGCACTAAAGAAGCTTCATGATACATAAAAATAATTGATAGTAGACATCCTAGTGGTGTTTCGAATGAAAATATTGGAAGTATCAAACAATTATGTTTATCAATTCTTAATTAGTCCTGCATATGAGTTTAATTTATTATATTAAGTTTTTTGTAGATGCGCGAAACCAAGATATTGTACATGGATAAGGGCAAGGGTAAATCAAGCTGGAAATATAATCATGTGTTGGTAATACTAAAACATTTTCCTAAGTTTCATGATGGTGCTATGAGATCCAAACATCCATATTATGCATACTCTTCTCCTAATTCTGAAAGTCCGTATCTGGATACACAAGACTCGACATTTATGAACTTAGCTGATGAGTAGGGGTGTAACGGTTTGGTTCGGTTCGGTTTTTGGTACAATTTAGGAACCGAACCGAACATATGAAAGTGGTTCGGTTCGGTTCGGTTTAAGGGGTACTTTACTTTTGGAACCGAACCGAACCGCTTATAAATGGTTCGGTTTATCGGTTCTACCTTTTTTAAATCCTAAATAGATTTTCTTGAACCATAATATTCCATACAGGCTTAACGTGAATGAAATCCAAGCACGACAACTCCAAAATTTTAACAAAATATAAATATACTAAATATAACTACAAAAGTTAATCTCCAACTAGGGCTTCAAAATATTACCAAAATATAAATATACTTAACATAACTACAATATTTAATCTCCAACTAGGGGAATCAAATTCATGACTCCACAATCCACATAGGCAGTAGCAAAATGAAACAACTTCATGACTCCACGTAAACGGATGAACTAAGAACTCCCAGAAAAAATTCCTACGGATGGCGGACTTGCTGTTTAACGTTTACGTTTTGGTAGAAAAAGTGAAAATAGTATTGAGAATGAATTTAGAAATGAGAAAGAAGATGGAAATGAGAATTGAGAAGACAGAAGAGTGGTGTAGTTAGGACTCAGTTGTGTGGCGTGCCCTACTGCCCTAGTGTAATAGTAGTATTAGCATCTCTTTTTTAATTTTTTTAATTACATATTTACATTTGTATCAATTACCTACTATACCCCTAGTAATAACGTATTAGTATACTACCTAGTAAGTAAGTAGTAGGTAGTATTAACAAAAATCTTTATATTTCATTCGGTTCCATTGGTTCGGTTCGGTTTGAGCGGTTTCTAAATCTTTGGAACCGTGAACCGAACCGATTGTAAACGGTTTTGAAAAATATAAACCAAACCAAATCACGAAACCAAACCGAACCGCATTTTTCGGTTTGGTTTGGTTCGGTTCCGTCTGTTTCGTGGTTCGGACCGGAACCACTTACACCCCTACTGATGAAGATGATAATATGTTTGCTACTCCATCGTCGAGACCGATCGAAGTGAAGAAAGCCAAAAAAAGGACAAAGATGTCTCCGATAAATCCTTTAGATTTGCATCTGTTGAAGAAGAAGATAATAAGCTTAAAACTGAGTTAGAGGCAACAAGTGCATTTATAAAAAAATCATTTGGAAGGTCAGTAGAAGAATCGCGACCTTAATTAAATTAAGGAAGAAAATAGGATTTCGCTTTTCGACTTGAGCTCTACGATTGATCCTAGTACCCTTGCATTTGTTCTAGAAGAACAAACACGTATTATAAAAAAAAAAAGATTCGGACAAGAAGAACAACTAAATCCTTATGCAACTGATGGATATGCTCTATATATTACCAATATGGGGAGTTCTAGTTTCGATATATTGAATTATTAGATGAATTTTATAGTTCGGAGTCGTAATTTCATGGTTTGTGACGTATTTCTTAATTTTAGTATCGTTGTGTGTCATGTACTTGTTGTGTTTTACGTATGTCTTTCTCATTTCCTAGTATGTCATGTATTTTTATTTCCGAACAAGTATTGTATACTATGTTATAAATTAATATTATTTTATATGTCTATTATTTTCCTACAACTTTTGCTACATGATTTTTCATTGATAAATCTTGTGACTAATAGTGAAATATGGTGATCGTTGTATTGCACCAAATAATCCTGCAAATCTGAGAATTAATTCAGCATAGTCTACAGGGTATCAAAGACAGGGAACAGAGGACTAGACAAATTTCTTTTCCTACTTATCTTGGGTTTTGGTTAGCAATTATGCAAGTTTTGGAATTTTACTAAGCTAAGAAATTGTAAAAACTGATTGACATAAAAACTTATTAACTGGGCAGTTGAAAGACAGGTCAAACAGAATATTCAACACACACTTATTCCAATCCTTGGCACAGAAAATGAATTAATCTCATGAATCAACTAGTTATAGATCATTGTAACTTAAATTGCATGATCCTCACTCCCACTTACTTAATTGGTAGCCGCCATGTTGGGCATCGAAACGACTACTTCCCTAATCTAGCTACAACCTACGTAGTTGGCAATCAATAGATTTAATAACTAGACAGATTTATCGAACTAAGGGAGCCTAGTATAGGAGCCTACTCGTATGTTGGGTATCTAATAGTCTCTTACCGGTTTAATCTAATTACTCTTACGAATAATTTTGCTACTTACCTAGCCTTGTTCCCCGAGAAATGATGGAAGTACCAACTTAGCTACAGACTGTGCAACCTAGGGTGATCAAGCCTAAAGTACTAGTCAGATTAATTAAATTTGAATTAACCCGAAATCCTTTCAATTAATTACAAGCACCTAAGCCTCATGTACTATTAACGTGTGTGTTTTACATCCTGCCGGACCACTAAAAGTTTTAACTTTTCATGAAAACGTCCTTACTGCGTATAGGCAAAACACTTTGCAATTCAGAACAGTAAATATTCTAGCATGCATGAAAATTAAGAATAAAACAGTTGTTGGGTGATGATTCAATCCTCAGCATGATCATACTTGTGGGAAATGACTCTTATCTTCTATACTGAATCATGCTCAGTAGCCTCGTGCTCTGAACTGTTGAGAAGATTTGAAGATCCCAAAACCCTATCTGCTTGGTGAACCATTCCTTTGTATTCGTATGTCTCTGAGGTTTCGGACTCGGTAGACACTCGCTGCTCGGTCAAGGCGCCGGTAGCTCATCGGCCTCGGCACCGGTGTAGAAGACTCGTAATCTTGGACTCAGCAGAGAGCGATATCGAGAGAGTCACCGAACCGAACTCGGCGGGAGTAGTTCACTAGACTCAGAGCTGATCTTCGGTAGACTTATCTCAGCAGTCTATCTACTGAATACAAGGTCAGACTCAGCAACGGCAGATAGTCTTCAGGACTGTCAGACAATCAGCATTGTCATGTACGAGGAAGAGAGAAGTCAGCTTCAGTCTGTCTCGAAGTTTGTGCTGTCTCAACCACTTCATCCACCTCGACGAATGACAAGCATGCACGTGTCTTCTCACCTGCTAAAGCTGCAGTCAACCTTTTACCTAAAAAGGTGGGAAAATACACTGTGACCTACACCAAAAGAGCCGTTTGCTACCAAAAAGAGAGAGAGAGAAGAAGATCGTCTCCAACGGATCTATTTCAATCTCTGCTCTATAAATAGAGGGATCATTCAAGATTTGAAAAAAAAAAAAAGAATGCGCGCACCTAGAACACGAGAGAGCATTCAAACGAGCGATATTAACGACTAAGTCTTCCGCAAGAAACAACCGAGTTATCTCCGGCGAAAGACTACATCCAGCTCCAAAGGAAACCAAGTCGACCCGACATAAGCTTCTAGTATCCAAGCGACTGACACGAACCTATAGCTAAACCCTCAGCTGTTCGTCGCTCTAGATAGCTACATTCTCGTTCCTTATCCCTCTAACCCTAAGCTCACTTGTTATATCCATAGCTTAGACGAAGGAGTTCACATTTGAACCTAATCCTTATTGTATAAGGACTCCTTCATCGTTGGAGAAGTTTGTCAAACACTTTAAGTTTGATAGTGTTGTAAACCGAGACTTGGATCGATATAAAAACCAAGACGCGGCTTTGCCCGGTGTGCAAAAGCCGACCGAGACTAACTCAGGGATAATAAATAGCCTCCCGATCATTCGGGACAAATGGACGTAGGATTTGAGCGATATCCGAACCACTTTAAAAATCC
Organism: Lavandula angustifolia; assembly: GCA_028984105.1. Lineage (NCBI taxonomy): Eukaryota > Viridiplantae > Streptophyta > Magnoliopsida > Lamiales > Lamiaceae > Lavandula > Lavandula angustifolia. The sequence goes on from CM054803.1 coordinate 33,519,462, forward strand.
CGTGTCTCTTCTCGCTTTCTTAAGCATTGCATTGATTTTACTATTCATACCGAACATCATATTTAAATCAATCAACTGTCTCAGCATACTGAACTTTTAAATCTACCGAACTGAGACTTAAAACGTTTTCTCACAAAAACTGATTTGGGCCTACACTATTCCGCGCACTGAACTCTTACTGTAGATACTGAATTCTGACGTAGTCAGTTAGCAGATCTCAGCTGAGTAAGTACTCTTAGCCTTTAACTCGATTCGAGCAATACTGTTTGGTCTCGCCGAACCGTTTCGATCGAGACACCATCCTGAATAGGACTGTTCGAGTTCGAAATTGAGAAATCGAATCAGGTGTATTCACCCCCCCCGTCTACACCTGACCGTACACTCGGAACCAACAATTGGTATCAGAGCAGGAGTTCTTTGACTCTTGTTATCTTTGAGACTGGTCTATTCGAACGGATCCAAGGGAAAACGTTTTTTTTCCGCATATCACTCTACATTCATATCTATATTCTTCATGGCTGATATGTCAGGTATAAGGATGGTACCCATGTTCTCGGTGGAGAATTATGGAGTATGGCGAGTCGAATGGAAGCACATCCGACATCCCTCCATGACAAGTATGATCGAAGTTCTTGAAGATGGACCTATCGTTCCCATGATCGATAGTGTCGTGACTCAGGACCAAGCTCAAGGAGGAGGAATGGTGACCGGGAAGAAGATTCCCAAAGATAGAAGTCTCTTCACTCCTGAGGAGAAGAAGCTTCACAACTTAGACCGTGTTGCCAGAAAAGCCATACTGACCACCCTTAGTGATTCTTATCTTGGCGGGCTTCGGGAATGCAAGACTACTAAAGAACTCGGGATGCTCTTGCGCTACCGAGTCGAGGGACTCGAAGATTAAAGCCAACAAATTAGTGCTTGGAACTCCAAAAAGCCGGAAAGCTTGTCTCTCATGCCCGGTGACAAAATCGAAGATCCGAACGTCGATTTACCAATCGATGAACTCTATCAATGGGTCGGGAAAGACATTCAAGAACCGAGAGATGAATCGAAGATTCCGAGGGCACCGCCGGACGGACACCTGGACACCTTTTGCCACTCTATTGCGACATTCCGACTTAGATGCTTGTGTCTCCCGACCATATCTTTTCGTAATTACAGTGCGAGGAGTTTGAGTTCGACAGACCTCAAAGAAAGCGAGAGTCGAAGCCGACACAAAATCGACCATGCTTTCAAAGCATCGGTCGGCCAAAGATCTCCAAAGAACGAGCAAAACGACGAGTAAGACCGAACCTTCCCTCAATGATCTACAAGAAGGAAGTCTCGCTCGAAGTATGCACTTGCCATTGTAAAGTATCGAAGGAGAAGGAGCGACGCAGAAAAGTGACTAAAGCCTATCGGGAAACGAAAGGTAAGTCAAATTATATGTCGAAACACACTCCCGACTCACAATCTTCCGAATGCGAAAGAAAGATGACTCGAACCATCAAAGAATAGCGAAAGCAAAGAAGAAAGAGTCATCGCTTGTTACAACCGTAAGAAGCCGGGACATTATCGGTATGATTGTCCCGAGCTCGCAGTGCTTGAACGCGCGATACGTAAGGCAAGGAGAGAGAAATTCGCCCGAAAAGGCAATCCTACATAGGCCGGCGAAATCTCGGACGACTCGAAGAGGTCGACTCCTTTATGGATTCATCGGATGATGATGCGGCTTTCATGGCCTTAGAGCTTGAAGTCGAAGAATCGGCTGAAAAGTGCATGATGGCGGCGCGAAGAGGATGAGGTAAATTCTCATGAACCACTTAACTCCTCTTCACACCGCACACACAACACTATTTCAGGTGCAGATGAGAATTTGGACGTCGCAACCGCATACGAAGAACTGCTCGACGAATAAATTCAGATGAGTCTGCAGCTCAGCAAGACTCTTCAGGAGTTGGATACCCTGAAAATAGAGAATCAGAGACTTTCTCAGGAGAGTCAGGTTGCTACTGAGGCCGAAGGACTTGTGTTGAGACTCGGGGAGGAAATAAACTCTCTGATGGCCAAGTTCTCAGCATCAAGAAGATCGGATTTCGGTTTTGACCAATGACTTGACTCGAAAGATATCGAACCGAGTCTGGCACAAGCAAGAAATGTCAGGACTTCAGACCAAGCCGACACACCGAAGAAGAGTGATGATGTCCGGAGGAGCCTTGATGACTGAAAGGTACATGGGCGCTGAGAAGAAATTAGAAGCTATGCTAGCAAGCAATAAGCCAAAGCACTGCAAGGAAGGACTTGGATTCAGCCAGGGAGCTTCCTCATCTGCCCCAGTACACTCAGAAGTACGGCTTGCTGATAGGTTTATTCAAGGGGAGACTATGAACGCAAATATACTGAACCCCTTAGCAAAGAACAAACAGAAGATGAAAGCACCTCATCCCACACATCAGCATTCTGACAAGAAGATCAGTGCCAAGAAACCCCAGTTCAGTCAAGGGGGAACCAGCAAATTAAAATTGGCAGATCTGTATGGACCTCCAAAGCTGACACATCCAGCTCAGTATGGGTCATACTATTATGAACCTATAGTCAGAAGAGGCTCCAAAGGTTAGAAGAAAAAGAAAGCCACACAGAAGGCTAAGGTCAGCAGTCCACCAACTCAGAAGATCAGGACTCCTGAACCTCAGAAGCCTCAGAAGTCACCTTTGACCAGTCCAGTGGTTAGATATGTTGACTCTAATGGGAAGAAAATGTCTGAAACCACCAGGGTTGTTAGACAGATTTGGGTTATGAAAACTAACATCTAAGGACCCAAAATCAAAAATGAAGGGTACCTGAATAAAATTCTGTTTTGCGAGTGCGTAAAGACCCATGGTATGTGGACGGATGCTCAAGACACATGACATACCAAAGGAGTCTCATCAAGAATTATATCACCGAAGAAGGACCCAGACTGAGTTTGGAGATAATGCCAAAGGCTACACGAGAGGATATGGAACACTCAAAGATAGGAACTACCAAAGTTCCAAGAGTATCATATGTTGAAGGACTTCAAAGATAATCTTCTCTCTCGTTAGTCAATTTTGTGATAACTCAAAAAGAGTGATTTTTGACGCCGGGTTTCGTGATGTTATTGATAAATCCACGGGGAAAACGAGTGTTATCGGGTTCGCCAGAAAGAACATATATGTGGTCGATCGGAACTCAATAACTCGAAGCTTGCTTATTGGCGAAGAATGACAACCGCACGGGGTGGCTATGGCACGTAAGACTCGGCCATCTCAACTTTAAGACGCTCAACAAGCTTGCAAGAAACACTCTAGCAAGGGGACTGCCGAATGAAGTATTCAACAGAAAGACACTCGGTGTGAAGCATGTCCGAAGGGAAAGCAAACAAGGAATCAAAATCCTCCGGTTCCATCGCCTTCCACGAATGGAATTCTTCACCGCTACATATGGATTTGTTCGGTCCAGCCTCCCAGTGATGATCGAGAGGCGTAAAATATGCATTAGTGGTCATAGATGACTACTCGCGCTACACATGGGTCATATTCATTGCCAACAAGTCTGACGTCAAAACAGAGTTACCAACGCTTCTGAAAAGGCTCAGTGTCGAAAAGAACACCAAGATCAGAAAAATACGTTCAGACAGAGGAACTGAGTTCCTTAATTCCATGGTAAAGGAGTTCTGCAAAGCAGAAGGAATAGAGCATGAGACTTCAGCTGCACGCACACCTCAGCAAAATGGAGTTGCTGAACGAAAGAACAGAACTCTAAAAGAGGCAGCTAGGACTCTACTCGCAGACTCAGGACTCCCAACCAAATTCTGGGCAGAAGCTACTGATACTGCATGTTATACTCAGAATAGATCTCTACTGACAAAGCAGCATAAGAGAACACCATATGAACTATGGAACGACAGGAAGCCTTCTCTATCTTATTTCCATATTTTTGGTTGTTCATGTTTTATCCACAATAATGGGAAAGATCAGCTGAAGACTTTTGATAGCAAGTCGAGATCGTGGAGTATTCTTAGGATACTCTCGGGTCAAGCAAAGCTTTCGGAGTATTCAACTATCGGACTCTTTGCGTGGAGGAAAGCCCTCATGTTGTTTTTAACGAGTTTGCTACTGAAGACAGGAGCAATAACTCAAATTCCGAATACGAGGACATCGTAAACAGACTACAGGATCTAAGCTTAAAAGACAAATGCAAAAGATCCAACTATGTTGGGATGATGATTCGACGAAGAAACGAAGACAAATCTATCGAATCTCAACCAGTGAGCAAGTAGGCGAGAAGATTGATTCTCCCGAACGTAATCAATCCCGGTGTAACTCAGGTCGATGAGGAAACCGTAGAGGTAACTGAGACCAACACTACTGAGAATAACAACTCAGGGGGAATGTCTAGTAATGTTCACACTCTTGTTACTGAATTACTTCAATCTCAGAATAGTACAACTGAAATGCCTAACTCACCTACTATCTGTGTTGAACAAATTTCAGATGATGAGTTAAAACATCGTAGATCGTGGCTAGATGCTCACACTGCCGATCTTATAATTGGAGATCCTTCAAAGACATGTCAAGACAAGATCCAGATTCAGCCAAGGAGAAAGCGCATTATTTTCCCGCTTCTTGTCTACCGAAGAGCCTCAGAATATTGAGGATGCACTTAAAAATGCTGACTGGATTATTGTTATGCAGGAAGAGCTGAATCAGTTCACGAGAAACGAAGTATGGGAGCTTGTAGACAGACCCCGGCATCAACATGTCATTGGAACCAAATGGGTCTTCAAAAACAAGTGAGATGAAAACAACATTATAGTAAGGAACAAAGCAAGACTCGTGGCTAAAGGCTACTGTCAAGCCGAAGGGATAGATTTCGATGAGACGTTCGCTCCAGGTTGCAAGATTGGAGGCAATTAGACTATTCCTAGCCTACGCAACACATCAAAGATTCGGAGTTTATCAAATGGATGTGAAGTCTGCGTTCCTGAATGGCGTGCTGAAAGAAGAAGTCTATGTGGAACAACCGCCCGGCTTTCAGTAGGGACATCAAGTATATAGACTCAGAAAGGCTCTATACGGGTTAAAACAAGCACCCAGGGCTTGGTACGATACCCTGTCTGAGTTTCTTCTTCAGAAAGGTTTTTAGAAAGGCACGATGAGACCGCACTCTATTCAAAGCATTCGACCGGAAGAAGACTTATTACTTGTGCAGATCTACGTGGATGACATTATCTTCGGTTCGAAGAATGTCATCATGTGTCAGAAATTTGAAAAGATGATGAAGGATAAGTTCGAGATATCGATGATGGGTGAAATGAACTACTTCCTTGGTTTTCAAGTCAAGCAATCCGAAAAGGGAACGTTCATCAACCAAGGTAAATACACTCGAGACCTCATCAAAAGATTCGTCGCACATCCGGCAAATCAATCAAGATCTCGATGAACACGAATATGAAGATAGATCTTGATAAAGAGGGAGTATCGGTAGACCAAACCGAATACCGTGCTATAATTGGTTCTTTATTATATCTAACGGCCTACTCGTCCCGACATAACTTATGCCGTAGGTGTCCGTGCTCGATTTCGGGCGAATCCCAAGCGAGTCATATGGACTCAAAGAAAGAAGATTCTCCGCTATCTACGAGGAACACCCGACATAGGTTTATGGTATCCAATGATGATAATATTGAACTAACTGGTTATTCGATGCCGACTATGCGGGATGTAGAATCGACCGAAAATCAACTTCGGGAACATGTCGGTTCCTTGGCGCAAAGAAGCGATCTCATGGTTTTCAAAGAAACAAGCACTCGGTGGCCACGTCGACTACCGAAGCCGAATACATGGCTGCTGGAAGTTGTTGCGCCCGGATCCTTTGGCCGAGACAAAGCGTGAGAGACTATGGCGTCATTCGGGAATGAAGTGCCGATCTTCCGCGACGATACCGGTGCTATTGCAATCACTCGAAATCCTCGTTCTTCACACAAGATGCAAGCACGTGGACATCGAGACATCACTTCATTCGTGACCATGTCGAAAAGAAGGATATCAGAATGGAAAAGATCCATACTGACAAACAAAGGGCTGATATACTGACCAAGCCTCTAGCTGAATCCAGATTCAGAGAACTTTCAGTAGAGCTAGGTCTGTTGGACCCTACTGACCCCAGTCAGTAAGAGGTTTCAGGAGAGAGACATTTCTGGAAGGGGGAATGTTCACTCTCGCATCGATACATTCAGAGCGTAGAGACGAAACCATCTACACGAGGTATCGGTGACTACTATGTTCAGTGACGAGGTTTGCGTATCTCTACTCAGTAGTAATTTAATACAACAATACCTTGCATTTATGGCAAAGATTCAGCATGACATTAATATCTTTTGGTTTGTCTTTATTATTAACGACTCACATTTAATGCACGACATTCCATACATAAGCTTGCTGAACTCTGCACGCATTTAATGCATGTCTTTTCACAGTTACTACTTAGGCCATTTTACAACTGGCTTTGACTTAGGTGCCTTTTGTGATCATTGCCTATTTTTTTACTTCTAATCTTAACCGTCCATATCATAAAGCAAGTTTACACTCAGCCTTCGATCGAAAACCGTTCACCTTCATAGTTGATATATATTCGATCAAATCTTAAGAACCGCCATTAGCATACTTCATAACTTTCAAATTCCGAAAAATCCGAGATCTGCATTCGCAATCCTTTCTTGCAATTACACTCTATATCTTATCTCGAATTTTATCCATTGGTATGCTTATATCTGTTAATGTATTTGTTATATGTTTCAGTATTGCATTGCACAACACTGTTCTATCCAAAAACAAGATCGATTCATTTCTTGTCACAGTACAATGGCGGAAACCAATATTTCTATGATATCTCCGGCGGATATGCGAGAACATTCCGGAGAAGGATCGCGTGTGGTTTGAACTCACCATGGATTTCTATTCATGCGATCCGGAGTATATGGATGAGATCTTCTCGGCTCCGCGCGAGTCGGGGCCCGGAGAAATTTCTGTCTAGGAGGCCTTCGTTCTTCCTCCCGAGACAGGTTGCAGAGCTGTATTTGAATTCAGACGCAGTGTCTGGAGATATAGTGGCGAGATTCGTTGCCCATTCTATCCAAAACGCCACTATGGAGCTGAAGCAGATGTCCATCAAGGATGCCTTGAAGCGGAGTTTTGATCTGCCCTCCGAAGGAACCAGTACAGTCGGGTACAGAGACGACCGAGTTGATGAATACCTTACCGTCTTCTGTGGAAAGCCCACTACATTCAAAGCTGCTTTTCCGAAGAACAGCATGTTGCCTCAGTTCAGGGCACTTGCCTATATAGTGACGCAGCTACTGACAAGCCAAGCAGGGTCGTTTGACCAAGTGTCGAGGCCTAAGATTCAGATGATGATGGCCATATACGACCGAGCCCAGATAAATTGGACGGAGTTCTTTCTCCGAGAATTCATGGCTCAGGCTGCTAAGTTCGACAAAGCATCGAACACGCTGAGCGCAAAGGGCAAATTGCTGTATGGACTCAAACTGTCCATCATGATCGAAGATTTATGTGGATCTGGAGCCTATCACCTACAGTGACAAGGAGTACTTCAAGTGAAGAAGGTCAGATTTCACAACAAGACAGCAGCGCTTCAGCAGATAGGGTCAGGACCCTCAGCAGTCTCTCCGAAATCAAAGTCTCAGCAGGCTACGCCTACAAAGAAAAGAACCCCTCCCGCTAAAACTCCTAAGGCACCGGCAAAGAAACTGAAGAAAGCCGCTGAGGTGCCAGCTACTGAGGAGGTTCCACAAGTGCCTGCTGAACAGGCTCCTGAGAAGACTACTCAGCCCATGCAGCTGGTTGATGAGTCCGAGTCTTCTGAGAAGACTCGGTCGATGGAAAAGATTGTTTCCACTGAAAGGGACCAAGGGGATGCTTCTGAAGCTCAGAGCGCAGATATTCAGCGCCTAGACAGCCCCCTTTCTATACCTCCACTCAGCTCAGTCCCTCCAACTGAAGAGCAGACTTCACACATAGACTTGGAGTCTGAGACTGCATCTGAAGGTGAATCAATCGGGATGGAAGCTTCAGTGATTATATCCAGAGCATCCCGAGAAATTCTCGCAACTAGTTCCGAGCTTGCCGACTACTCGAACTTGTTGCTCATCGCCAAGACAACAGAAGGCTCCACATGTTGCTTGCGACATCGGGAGTGGCCTCGTCTACGACGCCTTGTCCTCCACTACTCCTCGTCGGCACCGCATGAAGAGGAATTGAGACCGAGAGAGGAGATAGGCTATTCGGAGCCCGAAGACCTCGGCTCAATGGACAATCCGAGGGGCTGCAATGCCGCCATGATTCATGATCGGCAAGCACGCCTCCGGCCCAAAGACCCTCGAATGGGTCGACCATGACGACCCACCCGGTGATTCGAGCCCCCGGAAAGCCCGATGAGGGACATCCACAGACAAGGATACCCATACCGAAACTGCTCCACCTCTCGGTATCCTTGGTCCCGAGAAGTCCAAGGCAGGTGCTTCGTCCTCGGCAGAGCCCGCTCGGCTCTTCTTTGCAGCCGACTTTCGAAGCGGCGCGCCCCACCAGACCGCAAAGAGATCTCGATCGGTGGCAAAAGCCTTAACTCGCCTAAGGGATCAAAAATCGAGATCTTGCGATGGCTATCCATAGGACAAGGAAGCGGCATCGCTCAAGCCACGACTAAAGAACTTCGAGGGCTGAAGTCTTCTGTCTCTTCATCGCCCGCCCCCGATGTTTCCGCGCTTATTTCGAAGCGTTGGCTCGGCAGAAAGAAGTCAAATTCGAAGCTCAGCTCAAGATCTTTCAGAGAGCCAAGCCAAGCTACTAGATGAATTTTTGGCTTCTAAACCGGCTCATACCGACGCTATCACCGAACAATCCGAGGCCACCGAACAAAGACTTGAGATTATCCAACCGGCCTTGGAAGACAAGATCACCGAGAAGCCGAAAGACTTCAAGGAAGCAGCTGATCTCTCTCACAAGCAGTACAAGGAAAACCTTACCATGGAGAGGAACGAGTTGCATGAGGCTCTGACTAAGCTCCACGATCGTCTTGATGAGCTGTCAACCTCCTACAAAAGTCTGAAGAAGTCAGTCCTAGTCCCTACCCCGGTGCTCATTGATGATGCCAAAAAGGGGGAAAGTGAAGAAAAAAGGGAAGGAAAGAAGAGTACTGAGAAGCTACCTCAAACTCAGTCTCAGAAGGGTGAGGCCCAGGGTGTTTCAGCTGCGAGCACAGCTGAAACCGGCCCAAGTGGCTCAGGACCCCAGCAGACTACTCAGGCAACCCAGACTCCCAAAGATTTTATTAAGGAGGTTGCTTGAGTACGCCCGAACGAAGCGGTGGAGGACTCGTAAGAAGAAGAGGCTCCTATTCCACCACCGGTTCAAGAAGGCAAGGGCAAACAGAAGCTTAAAATTCCAACCCCTCCAGGCAAGGAGATTAAGATACATATCTGTGGAGGAGGAAGCCCAAATAGTCTGCGGATGAGAGACGCCAGAGAAATTGCAGAGGCCGAAGCAGCTAACAAACCAAAGTCTAAGCCTGCCAAAGGAAAGACTAAAGCCCCGTCCGTGAGGAGGAAAGAGAACCGCTAGACTCGCCTCAGAAAGCTCATCATAACGGATGAAGAGGACAGAGAAAAAGACAAGGAGCAGCAAGCAGAAAGAATGCGAAAGGCGGGGGTACATCCAAATCTAGATCTAGTACCCCCCCTCGAATCGGAACAAGCTCCTCGAAGCCTCAAGAGCAAGATGCGAAATTGAAGAAATCTTTGCTCGATGGATAGATATCTCTACAAAGGAGAGGAAGCTAGACAGATAGAGGCCGCCGACGCAGGATACATTTGGCGGACCTTGAGGCACTCGGGAAGCGTGCTGAACAAGAGGCCAGCCGAGAGTTCCTTCGAAAGTCGACATTCCTTATCGATACGTAAGGTTCGGGAAGCCGGACGATCTGAAAACACATAGATGGCCGAGATCAGACGAATGGATGCCTATTCAGTTCAATCAGAGATGGGAATCGGCCAAGATAGAATTTATCAAGAGAAATTTTATTTCTGGCGATTCTGGCCTGAAATGTCTAAGGCTGATGCCTATGTCGAGTGGATGACCATTACCGAACCCGATCTTTACCCATATATGCACGAGCAAGAATCGAAGGGGTAGTAGTCGGCGCTCCTGAAGCAAGGATCATTCCTCCACCCAGAAGACAAGACGACTCAGTACATCTCGGAATGATTGAACAAGAAGTGAAGAATGCTGCGTTGAACAGAGGACTAGAACAAGATGATCCAGCAGACTTCGCCGAATACACAGGCCGAGGAAGAACACGTTCGGAATGTATGGAGTCCCACCTGCCCGAAGATAAATCCCAAGGTTTCATGAATAGGATTCAGCGGTTTAAGGGTTCTCCCTCTTAGTTCTTCTTCTAGCTTAGCAAGATTTGTAATGTATCGAACTAGTTATTATATATATACAAATCTTCTTGGCTCGACAACTACTTGTTGTCTAAATAGCCTTGTTTGCTTTATGCTTTAACACTCAGAATCATCAAGTGATTATCGACACACACACGTTGTTTATTTACCCGTCGGTTTTGCTTCGGTTAGATCTCCGATAGACTAGACTTTCGGAGAGTTATTATTTCTCTTAAGGGGAAATTGTTGCATGGGGGAAATTATTGTAAAGGGGGGAAATTGTTACGCCCTGTCTCCCTCGGTAGTCTAGCACTTACCGGACAACTCCACCGATCCTACTTGTAATATTTGTAAGGAGCTCTCGTTTCCGAGTAAGTTAGTGTTTAGCATAGTTGATAGGACATAGATGATAGGTTTTGGCATCATCAAATAGGGGGGAAATTGTTGGGTGATGATTCAATCCTCAGCATGATCATACTTGTGGGAAATGACTCTTATCTTCTATATTGAATCATGCTCGGTAGCCTCGTGCTCGAACTCGTTGAGAAGATTTGAAGATCCCAAAACCCTATCTCGCTTGGTGAACCATTCCTTTGTATTCGTATGTCTCCGAGGTTTCGGACTCGGGAGACACTCTGCTCCGGTCAAGGCGCCGGTAGCTCATCGGCCTCGGCACCGGTGTAGAAGACTCAGTAATACTGGACTCAGCAGGAGCAGTATACTGAGAGAGTCAGCTGAACTGAACTCAGCAGGAGTAGTTCACTAGACTCAGAGCTGATCTTCAGTAGACTTATCTCAGCAGTCTATCTACTGAATACAAGGTCGACTCAAAGAACGGCGGATAATCTTCGGACTCGCGACAATCGGCATTGTCATGTACGAGGAAGAGAGAAGTCAGCTTCAGTCTGTCTCGAAGTTTGTGCTATCTCAACCACTTCATCCACCTCGACGAATGACAAGCATGCACGTGTCTTCTCACCTGCTAAAGCTGCAGTCAACCTTTTACCTAAAAAGGTGGGAAAATACACTGTGACCTACACCAAAAGAGCCGTTTGCTACCAAAAAGAGAGAGAGAGAAGAAGATCGTCTCCAACGGATCTATTTCAATCTCTGCTCTATAAATAGAGGGATCATTCAAGATTTGAAAAAAAAAAGAGAATGCGCGCACCTAGAACACGAGAGAGCATTCAAACGAGCGATATTAACGACTAAGTCTTCCGCAAGAAACAACCGAGTTATCTCCGCGAAAGACTACATCCAACTTCAAAAGGAACCAAGTCCGAACCGACATAAGCTTCTAGTATCCAAGCGACTGACACGAACCTATAGCTAAACCCTCAGCTGTTCGTCGCTCTAGATAGCTACATTCTCGTTCCTTATCCCTCTAACCCTAAGCTCACTTGTTATATCCATAGCTTAGACGAAGGAGTTCACATTTGAACCTAATCCTTATTGTATAAGGACTCCTTCATTGTTGGAGAAGTTTGTCAAACACTTTAAGTTTGATAGTGTTGTAAACTGAGACTTGGATCAGTATAAAAACCAAGACGCGGCTTTGCCCAGTGTGCAAGCTGACTGAGACTAACTCAGGATAATAAATAGCCTCCTGATCATTCGGGACAGTGGACGTAGGATTTGAGCGATATCCGAACCACTTTAAAAATCCTGTGTCTCTTACTGCTTTCTTAACTGTTGCATTGATTTTACTATTCATACCGAACATCATATTTAAATCAATCAACTGTCTCAAAGATACCGAACTTTTAAATCTACCGAACCGAGACTTAAAACGTTTTCTCACAAAAAACCGATTTGGGCCTACACTATTCCGCGCACCGAACTCTTACCGTAGATACGGATTCGACGTAGTCGGTTAGCGCATCTCAGCGAGTAAGTACTCTTAGCCTTTAACTCGATTCGAGCAGTACTGCCTGCCCGCCGAATCATTTGGTCCGACACCATCCTCGAATAGGACTGTTTCGAGTTCGAAATTGAGAAATCGAATCGGGTGTATTCACCCCCCCCCTACACCCGACCGTACACTCGGGACCAACAACAATAAACACGAAACATAATATTTAAACCAAGTACGAACTGAATTAAAGTATAAAACAAAACTAAGAACAAGAGTACCGATTTGAGTCTTCGATCTCTCAACACCAACGTAAACTTAAAAGCAACGAATTGAATTTAAAGTGTATCAACTAACGAACTTGAAAACTAAATCTAGTGTTTGTTTCTTCCTCTCTACTCTCAAAATGTATTGAAAAACATGAATGGAAAACGAACGTGAGCTTCTTCTTCTCTTCAGCGATAATCGGAACGAATGGACAGCGTAGGAAATCGTGGAGTATGGGAATTAATACGTATGAGAAGGATTTAGTTTCCTTGCCCCTATAACCCCTTTATATAGCTGCCACTTCGATCAAGATAAAATCTAGGGTTTCTTTTCGGATAAGGAAAGATTAATAAGATAAGGAAAATTTGTTATCTTTCCTTATATATCCATCTTCCTTCCTTCTCCTATTTCCGGTTAAATTCGATCATAAACACGCCAATATAGCTGGAAAATACATTGCCACCTCATTTCCACATCACATGCCAAATCAGCCCTAATTCCTGCAAAACTGTCAATCAAAGTGTTTCGCTTGCGCAGTTAAGTGATATTTCGGCCAAAAATAATTAGATACAAAAATGACTCATCAAAATACTATAATAAGCATTATCTTATCTTATTAAATAATATATATATACACGTACGAAGAGTTTAATAAGTAATAAATATATATGGATGAAGACTTTGCATATAATTAATGTAATTTTATCTTATCTTATTAAATAATATATACACATATGAAGTGTCAATTAAGTAATATTTTAGGATTGTTCTCAGTTATCAATTGAAAGCCATCGTCATCCTCTCCTGTGTTATGAAAATCGGCTCGGCCCGGCCGGTTGAACCGGTCCAACCGGGAATCGGTAATAAATCCGGGCCGGGCTGGATATAAATTCATTTTTGCAATTGACCCGGCCGAATCAACCGGTTCAACCGGAATTCGGTACCTGGTTCGGCCCGGTTTGGCTCATTTCATATAATAATTTTTTTTTTCAATTAAAAATGTAAAGAGTGGGAGTCGAACCCTTCCCCTCTTAACAATTTCATGCATGACTTCACCACTTGGCCAAACAACCTTTTTGTTAAATTATCATAACTAAAATTTACTTGAGCTATTTTACGCACCCTTCAGTCACGCACTCCCCGGGTTGACCCAGCGGTTGTAAATTTATGTTTTCCGGGTCGATGACCAGGCCGGTTATGAGACCTCTCTGCTACTTTGCTTCTCTCTCGCTCAAAATCCTCCTCGCTCTCGCTCAACTTCACTCCAATGTTGTAATCAAAATCTGCAATTGTTTCTCTAAAAATTCCCTGCAATGGCAACGCTATTCTTAGAATCTTCATCTTCTGCAAATCTTCCCAGTAGTTCAGAAACTCCCTCTCCGGCTTCGATTTCACAATCTTCATTTGCTCTGCACCAATTAGAACCACGATCAGTCAATTTCGTCAGTTAGAGAGAGAATTAAGGGGGGGGAGAGAGAATTTCACCGTGTGAGGAAGCTCTTGTTCTTTTTTCTATGTTCTTCATTTCACGCTGTCGTTCTTCATGAATTCCGCTATCAAACAAAGGTAGCTATTCTATTACAATTTATTTGGGATTTGTATGAATTGAGGGGTAGAATTCCAACATTTTATTTGCACATAACTTCTTTACAGGTTGTATAGTAAACACTCATCCCTAACTAGTTAGGGTACAAAGACAACAAATAAATGAGTTTTGCAATGTTTTTTTTAATTTTAATTTTTGCAGTTTGGTTGGACCAATTCCCTAATTGCAAAACTCAAAATGCAATTGAGTTGGAGATATAAAATTATGCCAGTTTTGCACTAGTATCTTTAAAAATTGACTTTTTAAACTTATGCACTCATAGAAAACATCAAAGGCTAGTGCAAAATAATTGCAAGATTCGAAAATACCAAAATACAGAGAACATTAGCTTTTGCATCGCCATATATTAAATGCGCAATGGAGACTAGTAAAACTTGAAAAGGTTGTAGGGATGTACACACCCCATAATACAAACAAGATGTAAATTTGCAATATTTGCTTATTGCATGAACAAACAAACCATACTACTCTAACATAATCCATTATGCTTTTTGTAGGAATGATATAGTGTTTGCAGATGCTCAAAATCTGGTAAGTAGCAAGTAAAAGATGTCCTCTTTAGCCAAAAGACAAAACCTAAATTATAAGATAATGGGGTTATGGTAAGTTTCCAATATTTGCTTAGTGCATGAACAAAGAAACCATACTACTCTAACATAATCCATTATGCTTTTGTAGGAATGATATAATGCTTGCAGATGCTCAAAATAAGGTAATTAGCAAGAACCCGATGTCTTGTTTAACTAAAAGATAAAAAAATATACGTTAGGATATTGAGATTATTGAAGGAGTTAGGAATTCAATATGTGTGTCGTTAAGTCGCGCTTTGATTATTGTTCGCATATAGAATCTTTTGACCGCTGTCCCGATGCCTGCTTTCCCTTCAAATGGATGAAAAAACTGGAGAAGCAATGAAGATCACGTCTGCCCTCTTTCTCTCTCGCTCACATTTGGAACGCTGTGCATGTGTGTTTTCTTGTGGGTTATGAGAATTATCTTAACAATAACGTAAGACACGTTATTATAATAACCAAGTCCATTGATTAATTAATTCCTAATGGACTTCAAACACCAAGTCCATTAATTAATTAAATTATATTTAAGTTACTTATTATTTATCAATTAATTGGGCCAACCAAATAATTCCAAATAATACTGACAACTCGTCCTAAAGTTGTCTCAGCTGTGATATATGTTTATATTTTGTTCGTTCAACCAATTATGTACTCTTGTGTGATCTACAACACACTACACAATCTAACTATTATACAAAATAAATAGGAATTAACATGTATAAACATTATAATCAGATAGGAGAACACAAATAGTGAAAATGAATAACATTGTATACAAGCATAAAATTTGATTCCAATATACAAAATCCAAATAATTATGGGCTAGATATCTGAATAAAGCAGAAGCATTGAAATCAAAGGGATCACCACGACGTTTCTTTCCAAGCCCATTTATCACTGTAAGTTTGTTTCTAGAAATTATTTCAACTTAGAATTGGTGTAGCTCTAATTACTGGTTTCAATGTAGGCAATAGTATTACAAAAACCCATTATGGATCCTGATGCGGGAAGTGCTTGGTTATCATCTAGGAAGTTTGGAGAAGATTGACACGGTATTTAATTCATTAACCATATTGATATGCAATTAATTTGTTATGCATTCTTTTTTGTTTATATATTTTATGCACTTTCCTAGAAAAACAGTTGCAGGCTAAATGCAAAAATTGTATGCAGTGTGAAAGCTAGTTTGTTTTAGGTTGGATGGTGCTATTCTCTATGTTTAAAATCTGATTTACCTCAATGAACTAAATGATTGTTTGTATTCTTCTTAATTAAAATTTGAGAATGTCAATAGAAATATTATGTCATAATTGATTGATCTATCATTCTGAACTCGATTTTTTCTTTTTTTGAAGTTTTTTCATCTAGGGTATGTGGTTGTTGTGTCAATAGACATATTATGTCCGTACAATGTAGAGATAATTAAATTGATGTTGAATCCATGGACCATGACTATAGTCTGTAGTAACCCTTCTGCTTTGCTAGCGCACTTTTTTTTTTCTCCTGCTGAATTCATATCCTTTCCTTGATTTGTTATTTGTTGTTCATAGTTGTTTAGAATTTCAAGATCAAATAACATGGAATCAATGACTAATATAATACTTTTGTTTGACTAAAGCAGCTTTTCTTGTCCTATAATTGTTTTCCTCAAATTTACCTTTGAAATTATGCAGTTCATATGCACACACACAAGTGGTGAACATCACTATGATGTATCATTAAATGAAGAGTGCAAAGATCTATATCATAGATAGCATAAATCAGGATGCATCAAGTTTATCAGTTTACAAATACGAGGTTGCAACAAATTCATTGGTAAAATGAACGCACTATGTAAGGTATTTTAAATTTCTGACCATCGTCTAAATAATAGTTTGTTATAAGTAATGTTTAGAGAAATTACGTCGCTGAGTACCTTCTCATAAATGATATGTCGACAAAGAGTACAAAGTTGGAGAAGACTCCTATAAATGTCGTACATGTGAAGTGGGGTAACAAACAAAACATTGTGCATAACGTAGAGATGCGGGCTTGTAATGAATTCAAAGAAATAACTAAATGTCTCGAGGGTAAGGTACTGCACTGCTATTATTAAATGGAAGTGAAATATTGTGCAATGTGAGTTCATGAAAAAGGCAAATGAATACTATGTATTAGGGGGTTGTGAAGCAAAGGAAGATGAACGTGGAGAAGATATTGCTAGAATGAACTCCAAGATGTTGATGGTTTCTTTGCACTTAAACTATTACTTGTTTGTTTTGCTATCAGATTTGCTAGATATTAGCTATTCGTGATTGTTCTTGATAAAAAATGAGATTTGACTGATTGTTATTAATGGTTGATAGTGGGATAAGCTAGTTGTACTCTTCTTTGAAGCTTACACTTTATTTTTAGTACAGTTGTTGCTATTTATTCATCGAGTTTATTTTGGTATTTTTGAACTGTCTTTGTTTTAGTTGTAGTTGAAGCTCCAATCAGACACTTGAAAATTGTCACATTCCCACTCATTTCTAAACACTTGATATATGTTAAGAACTAGGGAAAATGCATGTTGTTTGGTTGTCCGATTATTTTGGAAGAAAAACACTTCAGAGCAATAAGTCATGTTGGTAAATCAACATGATCATATAGATGATCATACTCTAAGCAAACATGATGTCTAAGTCTAGATAATACCAACAAAAAGATTAGTTCATTCAAGAATACTCTTAGGAAAAAGGAGGCAATTATCACATGAAGTTTGGACCTTATGCTAATAAACAAATATTATCATTTAATCGACCACATAAAATGATCAAAGAAATCTAAATACAAAAAATTATACTAATTGTTGCGCTTGGTGTATCGATCGTATTTTCAGATATTTTTTTTTCTTTATTTTATGATATTTTAAGATGATTTGGATATTGTTTTGAGTTTTTATGTGATTTTGTGTCTTGTAAATAGGTCCTTTTAAAGAAGTTGAAGCAAAAGTTGTCTGAAATGATGATATTGATGCTAGTAATAAGATTTATAAAGACAATGTTAGAAAGGAAGCACCAAGGTCTTTACGCAGTGGTAGTATTGCTGCAAAGAATGTGATTTACACCACTCGAGAAGAATTTGATAAAGTTGTGCAGGACAAATTCGACGATATAGTGACTAGTATTCGAAAGGGCATTGAAGCTGAATGTCGTAATTCAAAGATCACTATTCCTCACAAATGAAGATGCTTCAAGCTCGACTTCTCACAGTAGAGGATCATAATTAATGTACGTCAACATTATTAATTCCATTTACATATTATGATATGTTGTACTCATCATTTATATTATAATATGCAAAGGTAACCGGTCTTCCAATTCTCAATGCATACAAGCTCTCGAGAATGGATCATCAAATGATGGATTCATTGACATGAACTTGAAGAACTTGAGTGAAGTAAATGGAGTTGTTGAGGCCAATGATCAAAATTTGGATATTATTTCAAAGTACATTAAGATTTAGCATTTTTATAATGTCATCTTTGACTAATTTATTAGATGAGGAAAGAGATGAACAACTCAGATTAGAATAATACGACCATACATTTAGATGGCGCACCTCTACAGGTATTGTTATTGATTGTACTTTTTAATTAATTTATTTTTTATATGTGTGAAATATAATTTATTTTGTTGAATATGTGTAGGAACAAAGGGAAAGTATAAAAAGAAAAACCTTGAGCAAGAGAAAAT
The DNA here is from genome assembly GCA_028984105.1 of Lavandula angustifolia. NCBI lineage: Eukaryota > Viridiplantae > Streptophyta > Magnoliopsida > Lamiales > Lamiaceae > Lavandula > Lavandula angustifolia. The sequence continues at coordinate 33,537,937 of CM054803.1, forward strand.
GAAGTTGAATGTCTTCATGTTGTATTTATATATTTTGATATCGCAAACCTTTACATTTGATGTATATATTTTTAATGATTGATAGACTTCTTTTGATTGAGTGATATATATTATGTTGGTTTTTATAAATTCATTAACATGGAATTATTTATTAATAGAATAATAAATTCACTTAATTAAATATTTTTTAAATGACGCAACATCTGTTAGATATTAATAAAGTAATCTAAAAGGTATTGTATTTTTTATGACCTTACATATATATTACGTTGGAATACTATGTGACATTTTAACTACGATGTCACACGTGTTACAAACAACTACATCACATTAATTATAATGTGAAAAACTATGACATATCATTTCAATTAATGTCGTAAAAGTGATGCCAAATTTACTATAAAATATTAATGCGACGTAAAAAGTATTATAAATTGTGCGACACTTAACAAAAAATATTGCAACAAATATTATTATTGCAATAATATGCGGCACTTGAAATATAAAGCTACAAAGAGTCATAAAATTCTGCATCACATACAAACCCAAAAGCAAGAAAATTGACTTATTAATAACCTAAAATCAAGCGACGCATATGCGTTTCTTGCGGTACTGACCTCGACCCTTTTGCTTGCATTTTCCAATCTCATTTTTCTTCTTTATTGATGAATGATGGTCGTTTTGCCTTCCACGGTAAGAAACCAATAACCATATATATATATAAATTGGGTTTTTATTTGTAGTAAGAAAGAATTTCTAAATTTGATTTAATCTGTAGCGAATGGAAGAAGTTTAATTTGGTGCAAGGGGATGAAGAGATGCGGGTGTTGGAATGATACGGTGGTTAAAGAATAAAAATATTCAAATTGAAGAAACGAATAAAAAAAAATGATTAGTATGAAATTTTGTGAAGTCATGTGTCATTTAATGTTTATAAAGGTTTTGTCTTCCAGGAGGCATATATTGCTCACTGTTAAAAAGTTCGGGAAGTTAACTACTAAACTTAATAGTTTGAGGGGGCATATAGCACATAATGTAATAGTTTGGAGGGTTTAACATTGTTTTCTCGGAAAGTAATATGCACTACAAGATTCTGTCGAATTCCAAACGGAAATAGGCAAAGCTTATGAATCCGACGACAAGTTAAAGTCTCGACGGATTTACCGACGGACATACTCTGTCCGCTCTTGGGTGTCGATAAATAATTGCCAATGGATTGTTTATTCCATTGGTATTTGCTGACGAAATGGACGTCGACAATGGTACATCGTCAAAAACGTATGGTGACATAATGCCAACGAAAAATTATCCGTCGATATTACCGGCGGAACCGATTCCGTCGGCATTTTGTAATAGATTAGGACATAATGCTTTTCGATATTCCGTCGGTAAATCCGTCGAGGGTTGTATGATTGTTGAACGAATTATTTATTTATTCCATCGGGAAATCCGTCCGGAAAATGCAGAAATTTCAGCATGATTTTGCTCTATTCTTTTCATTTTCCTAAACCTGTACCAACCAATACCAATTAAACATTAACCAAAAAATCAACTTCCTTCAAAACACCCATTAAAATAGGACGAACAATATTTAAACACCAATATCAATACTTTGTTATCAATTCCAAAGCAACAACTACTAAGTGTACTTTCAAATACCAACATAAACATAAGTCTAAGTGATCATGAACGGTTAGTAGAGTTGTCGTCATCTCGTCTACTGTTCTTCGCCTGCTGAGCTAGCACCTGCTGAATTAAGAGAGCTTGGTCTTATAGCTGCTTTTGAAAAGCCTCCTCGGTACTGTGTCGATCAGCCTTTATAGCAGCTATCCGTTGTTGCAGCTCCGCATCTAACAATTCAGCCTTCTCAGTGACTAACTGGTGACGCTACTCATCTATCTCATTCTACAGTGTCCCTCTCCAGACACATTACGTATCACATTCAAAGAAAAATAAAAGTTGTTAATTAGAAGTTAAAATTATGCAACTTTAATTTCTACAGAAACCATTGATGAGTCGTTTTCGTACTTAGTAATTTCAGGCCGAAAAGTGCGTCAATTGGCCAACCGGTGCAGTCGCAGTGGCAAAAAATGCAGGTTTTAGGTGCTGACGTGGCATGATGACGAGGATATTATTTGGCGAATTTTGATGAAGAAAAGGCACGGAATTGATGACGTGGGCGCGAATTTGTGGAGAAGGAAAAGAATCAAGAAGATATTTTGTGGTAGTTAAGGGAAGATCTTGTTTCCTTATTTATCCAAATTTTTTCCCTTATCAAAGATTTGACCTAACTTGGAGAGGAAGAAAGGAGTATAAAAAGGCTTGAAGAGGGCGAAAAGCGGGAGCCATTCATACACGATCTACAAACCATTAGAAGCCCTTGATCACGTCGAGACTCCACTTCCGATCCAATCGCCGCCGACCGCCGCCGAACCATCACCGCCGTAGCCAACTGCCGACCGCCGAAGCCGAAGACAACCACCGAACCACTTCCGACCAAATTCCGTAGATTAGTTGAAGAAGCAAAACATCTTTTCATTTCCGTTTTTTTATGTTCTTAATTCCAAAGTTTGAATTCTAGTTTTAATTCCGTTTCGTAGTTAATCGTTTTCTAGGATCTTAATATTTACTTTCGAACATCATTTGCTATTTTAATTCAAGTTTTAGTTTAATTTCGTAGGTTTATATTTTCTGTTATTTCGTGCCTTAGTTAATTTAAATTTCGTTCATGTTAGATCTAGGGCTATTCGTGTTTATGTTTCTGTTCTATAAACTATCCCAGTTGCCCAACCGAAGCGTCAGCATGAGTAGCTAAACTTTTTAGGGTCTGGCAGAATGTGAATGCACACGTGAACAGTACATGAGGTTTAGGTGCTCATAATTAATCAAAAGGGCTTCGGGATAATTCTGAATTAATTAATCTGGCTAGTAATTTATGCTTGATCACCCTAGGTTGCGCAGTCTGTAGCTAACTTAGTACTTCCATCGTTTCTCGTGGAACAAGGCTAGGTAAGTAGCGAAATTATTCATAAGAGTAATTGGATTAAACCGATAGGAGACTATTAGATGCCCAACATACGAGTAAGCTCCTATACTAGGCTCCCTTAGTTCGATAAAGCTGTCTAGCTATTAAATCTATTGATTGCCCAATAATGTAGGTTGTAACTAGGTTAGGAAAGTGGCCGTTTCGATACCCAACATGGCGGTTACCGACTAAGTAAGTGGGAGTGAAGATCACGCAGTTTAAGTTACGGTGGTCTATAACTAGTAGATTCTTGAGATTAATTCATATTAAGTGTCAAGGATTGGAATTACGTGTGTATGAATATTCTGCTGGACCTGCCTTTCAATTGCCCAGTTCATTCAGTTTATTTTCCGTTTTCAGCTTTTATAATTTCTTTTAATTTTACAAGTTCTTAGTTTAATAGAAAACCCAAATCTTGCGTGGTTGCTAACCAAAACTCATAGATAAGTAGGAAAATAAAATGTCTAGTCGTCCGTTCCCTGTGTTCGATACCTGTGAACTATACTGATATAATTCTCTGATTTTTGCAGGACTATTTGGTGCAATGCAGCGATCACCAAATTGGCGCCGTTGCCGGGGAACGGTGTTAACTAGTTTCTTTAATTTTTCTACTAATCTTTCTTTTGTGCTTTTTGATGTTGCATGAGCAGGTCTTCCAAACCTAATCTGATATTTGATCCTGAGATCGAGAAAGCAGCAAAGAGGAATAGGAAGGAGACAAAGGGGCAAAAGCAACATAATCTGTCCAAGGCAGCAGAAGTCTCAACTGCCCAACCAGGAGACAGAACAGACGTCGTTGATCCGATCAGCGACTCAGAATCAGAGACTGTTTTGTTCGATAGAACAAGTCAAAACACTCCAGTAACAAGCTCAGAATCAGAGGAGAAAGAGATGGAGGATGAAGTACACAATCCACAACCCTTGAGGATGAATACCGGATCGCTTGACATGGGAGCGGACCTACCCGGTCCAATCCAAATCACTACTACAGAACAAATTGATGTCAAGCTGAACATGGTCGCTGCCATGCCGAAGTTCTATGGAAGGACGAACGAGAATCCAAATTCTTTTTTGGCGTCGTTTAACCAAGTGTGTAAGCTGCACCGGTAGGGCAACCTGGACGCTTTCAAGCTCAAGGCGTTTCCATTCACTCTCCAAGACGGAGCACAAGCGTGGTTCTCAAGTTTAAAGCCGAACACGATCACGACGTGGGCCTAGATGCGTATGGTTTTCTTGAAGAAATACTTCCCGCAGTTAAAGACAAATGTATTAAAGAAGTAGATTTCCGGGATCGCTCAAGAAATCGACGAGACCTTCGGCGCATACTGGGAGAGATTTGGACGACTTGTTGATAGTTGTCCGAACTATGGCTACTCGGATGTGGAGCTTCTACAGATTTTCTATGAAGGAATGACAGACGAAGCTAAACCCATGGTTGATATCGGTCTGAGAGGGAATTTCCATACAAGCCTCTACGAAGATGCAAGAAATATAATCGGAAGGGCTTGTGGAGTCTACCTCGCCATACAAGGGGCCGAGACCAACAAGGAGAGCTGTAAATTGGTCTCATTCCGACTACATGGATGAGATCGATAATAAAGTGGAGGCAAAATTCAGCCTATTGCAAGACAAGCTCGACTTGATACTCAAGCAGAACGCTCCTACCCCAAGCCGATCGAATGCCGATCACGCATGTGGAGCATGTGGAGAAAAAGGACATACATCACTACAATGACCGGGAGAAGAAGCTAACGCAGCTGGAAATTGGAGCGGGCAGCAAGGAGTTCATCCAAACCTTCGATGGAGGCAACCGGAAGAACAATTTCAACCAAGGAATCCGCCTCAACAACAATTTCAGCAGCCATACCAGCAGTAACAAAATTATCAGCAGCCATACCAGGCTCCTAATCAGAATAGCTATCAGCAGGCGTATAGGCCTCTGCATCAAAGGCAGTTTCAGCAGCAGAGTGCTCCAGTTGCCCAATTGGAGCACCAGAATTCTTTGGAAAACTCTTGGCTGAAATGGTTTCTTCACAGAAGGACACTACTGCATTTCAACAACAAATGCAGAAGGAGATGATCCAAACTCAACGAGAGATGAATCAAACGAAGAAGGATCAACAAGCTACAATGGATCAATTGGCCAAGCAAATGAGTAAGATGAATTCTACCATGCAGGAGATGAAGAATTCTCAAGGGCAGCTTCCAGCTCAAACCTAGCAAAATCCAAATGCCCATAACTGCAATCAGATTACGCTGCGTGGAGGAAAAGAACTGCCTGGCCCGATTGTGCAAGCGAGACACTGAGACAAGCTAGCAGAAAAGAAGAAGTCCGCAGAATAGCCTGCACAACCCTACCGTCTAGTAGAGCAGCATGCTGAAGATGTTGAACCAGAACAGGAAGAGGAGGCTGTCCCGACTAGCCAATCGGAGTCTGAACCGATACTTCCTCCACCATTTCCAGAAGCTTTGGAAAGGAAGAGAATGTCGAACAAGGAAAGCATGGATTACATGAAGTTGTTCGAGAAATTGGAGATAAATATCCCTTTCCTTGAAGCCGTAAATATTACTAAGTTCGGGAAATTTGTGAAGGACTTCATTGCTGGAAAAGTTCCCAAGTCTAGGAAAGTTCTATTCGATCACACAGTATCGGCGATTATACAGAAGATGCTTCCTGCTAAATGTGCCGACCCTGGTATGTTCACACTTCCCTGTCTGATGGGTGATGTCATGATTAAACAAGCCATGTGTGATCTAGGAGCATCTATAAATGTTATGCCTTTATCTGTATATAATCAATTGGTAGGAGCTGAGTTAATATCCACTAAGGTGATTATTCAATTAGCGGATAGGTCATGCATTGCTCCGATTGGTTTACTTGAAAACATTTTAGTCAGAATCAACAACTTTGTCTATCCGGCTGATTTTTATGTAATTGACACAAATGATAGGCAAGTTGAAGGAACCGCAGGAGTGTTATTGGGTAGGCCATTTTTAAAGACTGTAAATGCAATAATTAATGTGGATGAGGGTTCGATAAGTGTAGCACACCATAATGAAACTTATGTTCATAAGATATCTGAAGCACTTAAGAAACCCTACGATCATGAAAATGAGAATGCTTTTTCTACTGACTCCATTGATGCAATTGTCCAAGAATATCTTGAGACGTATGTGGTACAGGACAAAATGGAAGTTACCTTGACTCAAGGGCTGACCGAGGAAGATGTCAAAGATATGAGGGATGAGGAGATCAGAGAAAGCATCCTAGCTTTGTACGCAGCCCCAAAGCTGGAAACTGACAGCAATGTGTCTCAGTTGCCCAACCAAGACACTTCTGAGAAACTGTTGCCATCGATCGTCAAAGCTCCGAAGCTGGAACTTAAACAGCTCCCTACACATCTGAAGTATGCATATCTGGGAGAAGATGAGACGCTACCCGTCATCATCAACAAGGAGCTTGATGACAATCAAGAAGCGGCATTGCTCGAAGTTTTGAGGAAGCATAAGAAGGCTATCGGCTGGACTTTAGCCGACATTACCGGCATAAGTCCAGACGTATGCGAGCACTCTATCTTGATGGAGCCTGATAGCAAGCCTTTCCACGATCAACAAAGGAAGCTCAATCCGAATATGCGGGAGGTCGTGCTAAAGGAAGTTCTGAAGCTGCTGTCTATGGGTATAATTTACCCCATATCGGATAGCAAATGGGTAAGTCCCGTTCACGTTGTGCCAAAGAAGTCCGGATTCCAAGTGGTGGAAACTGAGAAGAACGAGTTGGTTCCGGTATGCTTAGTGACGGGATGGCGCATGTGCATTGATTACCGGAAGCTGAATTCGGCCACACGCAAGGATCATTTCCCGCTTCCTTTCATCGATCAAATGCTCGAGAGACTTGCGGGGCAAGTCTATTTCAGTTTTCTAGACGGATATAGTGGCTATTTTCAAATCCATGTTCGAGATGAGGATCAAGACAAGACGACGTTCACATGTCCATATGGAACGTTCGCCTACCGTCGAATGCCGTTCGGTTTGTGTAATACGCCGGACACCTTTCAAAGGTGCATGATGAGTATATTCTCGGACCTTATCGAGAATTGCATAGAAGTCTTCATGGAAGACTTCACCGTTTACGGTGACTCTTACACTGCGTGCTTGAAGAATCTAGACAAGGTCCTAGCCTGGTGCGTTGAAAAGAATTTGGTGTTAAACTATGAAAAATGCCATTTCATGGTGACCGAGGGGATTGTGCTCGGTCACATTATTTCAAGAAGAGGAATCGAAGTCGACAAGGCCAAGGTCGAATCCATAGCCAAGTTGCCGTATCCTACTACGCCGAAAGAAGTTCGCGGTTTTCTAGGGCACGCCAGTTTTTACCGGCATTTTATCAAGGATTTCGAGAAGATAGCTCAACCATTGACAAGGCTACTACAAAAGGAGATCAACTTCGATTTTGATGACAAGTGTAAGGAGGCCTTTACCCTCCTGAAAGACAAGCTCACAACAGCTCCGGTGATGCAGCTGCCGAATTGGAACAAGCCCTTCGAAATTATGTGCGATGCCTCCGATTGGGCAATCGGAGCAGTGCTGGGACAGAAATCCGGAAGGGAGAGCCACGTGATTTACTATGCATCTAAGACATTGAATCCGGCTCAATGCAATTATTCCACCACGGAAAAGGAGTTGTTGGCAATAGTGTTTGCCTTTGATAAATTTCGTTCTTATTTACTCGGCTCGAAGATAATCGTCTATACCGATCACGCCGCCATCAAGCATCTCCTATCAAAGAAGGAATCAAAGCCAAGACTTATCCGATAGATTCTTCTTCTACAAGAATTCGATTGGGAGGTGAAGGACAAGAAAGGTGCGGAAAATCATGTGGCGGACCACTTAAGCCGATTAAATCAAGAAGATGATGGAGAGCCAATCAACGAGACCTTTCTAGAAGAACACTTATATGTTGTTCCAGAGACTGTTTCCAGCCTTGCCCAGCTGCTGTCAGAACAGTGTTTTGCGATGCAAGTTCAGAAAGTGTCTCAGTTGGCCAACCGAGACACCACCGAGTCAGAACAGTTGCAGACTGTGAGTAAGACTTCTAATTTACCTTGGTTTGCTAAAATTATGAATTACTTGACATCTAAGCAGCTTCCACCCGAGTTTACTCATGCTCAAAATGCTAAGTTGAAAAGCGAGTGCAAGCAATATTTTTGGGACTCTCCAATTCTTTGGAAAATGGGAGTCGATCAAGTGATTCGCAGATGCATACCCGAAGACGAACAAGAAGACGTCTTATTCCACTGCCACTCTTCTGCTTATGGTGGACATTTTGGTCCAAAAAGAACCGCAAGAAAGGTGTTGGATGCGGGATTCTTTTGGCCACGCCTACACCTCGACGCCTACAATTATTGTAACTCTTGTACGCGTTGTCAAATGACTGGAAATATATCCATGAGAGATGAAATGCCCCAAAAGCCTTTAAGATTTTGCAAAATTTTCGATGTATGGGGTATGGATTTCATGGGTCCATTTCCTCACTCATATGGGAACATGTATATTTTACTTGTTGTCGATTATGTTTCTAAGTCGGTCGAGGCGAAAGCCACCAAGACTAATGATTCTAAAGTGGTTGCAGGATTTCTCCATGCTAACATTTTTTGCAGATTTGGAGTGCCCAAAGCCATAATAAGCGACCAAGGCACGCACTTTTGCAACCGCACCATAGAATCATTAATGAAGAAGTATGGAGTAGCTCACCGAGTCTCTACCGCTTACCATCCTCAATCGAATGGTCAAGCTGAAGTGTCTAATAGAGAAATCAAGGCTATATTGGAGAAGAATGTCAATCCATCAAGGAAGGATTGGAGTACGAGGCTGGATGACGCTTTATGGGCTTATCGGACAGCTTATAAAACTCCTCTCGGAATATCTCCGTATAGATTGATTTTTGGTAAGCTATGTCATCTGCCTGTGCAACTGGAGCACAAAGCTTGGTGGGCTGTAAAGAAAATCAACATGGACCCAGCCGAATGTGCTAAGGAACGAAAATATCAGCTTCAAGAGCTGGAGGAGATTTGGATGGAGTCCTATGACGCGGCAATGCGATACAAGGATCGTACTAAGGCATGGCATGATAAGGCCATTCGTTTGAAGAAATTTGAGCCGGGGCAACTTGTCTTGCTGTATCAATCACGCCTACGGATCATGCCGGGAAAGCTTAGGTCCAGATGGATTGGTCCCTTCAGAGTGCGCTCCCCTTGGCCAAGCGGAGCAGTGGTCATACAGAAACTCGATTCGGACGAAGCTTTCACCGTCAATGGCCATCACCTTAAAATCTACCATGCAGCCGCTATGATGGAAGATGTGGACGAGCAAGGCTTGTCCATTCCCTCTTACATTTGACTCTTTGAAGAGGAGGTATAGCCGAAGACTCTAAAGAGAGGCGCTACCGGGAGGCAACCCGCGTTTTGCTATTTCATTTTTTTAATTTATCGTATTATTATTTGTTTTTGCCATTTTTATGCTTGGTGTTTTTCTTCTTATTTTCAGATTTTGGCTAAGGAAGAAAAGGGCTAAAGTGTGCGGAAAAAGAAATTGTTGTGGTAAATCAAGAAGAGAAGAAGTTTGGGGGACCAAATTGAAATTCCGAAAGTTATAAAGAACCCAATTGATGTTTCCAAAGTTTTTGAAGGGTCAAATTGAAAGAAGGAAGCTTTGATGGGGCCAATTGAAGTTTATAAAGATTGGAGGACTTAATTGCATAAAGATGGGGTTCATTCTATCAATTATGCAAGTGGAGGGGTCAAAGTGAAAAGTTTTGTACTATAAAAGGGGAGTGATCATGAAACCCTACCCACTTGACACTATTCAACCATTTTTCTCTCTCTAAGGCGCCGCCCTCCTCCTTCTCTCTACAAGTTCTTCAAGTTCCACCACCACAACCCAATCGCCAGTGCAACCGAGACACTATGTTGCCGAAGAAGAAAACCGGACTCCGAGCCGCGCCCAATGGTTCGCCGCGTACGGAGCCGACCCGGAGACACGGCGCCGCGCCGCCGCTGCTGCCGCCGCCCAAGCTATAGTGCCTTTCCAACAAGTTCCCTTCGACGATGCCGAAGTCTCACCACCGCCGGCATTCACATACGAACCAGAGCCGGATGAAGACCCGCAAGATCAAATTTCAAACTTTGTCACGGAGTCTTCATCTCCTCCGAAACCGCCAAGGAGACGGTTACGAAGTTCTACGGGAGTTCGAATTCAAGAGCCAATCCAACCGCCAAGGGCGGATCTCACGAAATCCACGCCCGAGGAGTCTCCCGAGCCTACGCCGCCGTCATCTCCGCCTCGCCGATCTCGTGCCCGTCGGTTATCAGCCCGACATCCCGGCGAAGCTTCATCCTCTCACCCGCCTCGTTCTCTCAAACGGTGTACGAGTGGTTGCCTTTTGTGGATGAAGCTCGAGTTTCACAGCCGACACCACCGCCTCAATATTATGGCGGTGTAAATTGGATGGAGAGTATACATGGTGACTTGCCGAGCGAAGACCAAGACTCGGACTACGTGTCCGACGACCACGACGGCAACTACGAAGGAGACTTCAACTTGAGTGGTCTTTCTCTAGTCGATTCCGACTCCACATCCGCCTTCCCGCAAGACAATGAGTATGGTAACCGCACCATAATCCACTTGGATACGCCCGAAGCAGTCGCCGCACTCTCTCATTTTGAGATCGAGTACATGGACGACCGAAACATGGAGCGCGAAGGAAAGGAGTACCGGAGCGGACGCCTCATCGACCGCGACTTTCTTCGCCGAACGGGTAACATCATTCCCTTCTTTACCTATTTTGGTCGAATTGGTTGGTCTTGGTTGCTAGAATCTCATCATTATATTTGCTACAAAGAGTTGGCTAGAGAGTTTTTCAATACTTTCCATTTTGAGCATGATAAGGATTTATATGAGCCATGTATAGCCTTTCGCTTGTTTGGGAATAATTATCATCTTTCTTTGGCCGAATGGAGTGCGCGTTTAGGCATCACGACTTTTGACCATTCTCTTGAGTTAAGGTATGAGATAGGTTCACATTGCTTGCCGAACAAGGATCCTCAATACATAGGATCGATCAATGCATGGAGGCTCATAGCGCCGAGCGATCTGGAGGACTTTCAATCCTCGGGCTTGTATGTGTGCTACATCGAGGATCCCGCTCTCCGCCTTTGTCATCAATACCTAGTCCACAACCTCACCGAAAAGAGCATGGCCTTTGACAAGTTTTATCCACCGGGACCTCATGTCTCGAGTGCATCTTTGAGTGTAGGTGGAGATTCAGTGGAGTTGCTACGCACTGACCTAAATACCTTGGGACGCCGTGTTGACCGCCTGCGTCGTACCGTGATGAGCCGACTGCCTCGCTTGCCCAAGCGAGGCGCCAAGTAACTTTTCTCCCCAGTTTTTATTTTTCATTTTTGTTTTCTGTTTTGAGTCAGTGTTTTTGAGTCTTTTGTGTCCTTACACTTATAAGGGTTCAAGTGTAAGGAGGGGTAGTTTATTTTCTTTTATTTTGTCTTTTGTGTTAGTATGTTCTTACACTTGAAAGGGTTCAAGTGTAAGGAGGGTGTTTTTGTTTTTTATTTTGTCATGCCTTCTCTCTTTGTTTTGTTTTTTCTTCTTGCTCGAGGGCGAGCAAGTTTTAAGTGTAAGGAGGGGGGTATTTTGTGTCGAAGCATGCCAAAATTTTCGATTTTTGATACGCCGATTTCTATGTTCAAGCATGTCTTATTTGTGCTTTTGTGTTTCAATATTCTTGCTTGTAGACTTTGTGAAAATTAGATCTAGGCACATATGTCTATGTAATTTGGGATGACGAAAAATAAACTTTGTTGGATCGAATTTTATAACCACTCACTTATATTAGATTTGAGCCTTAAAGTAGGACACTTCCTACTATTTCTTTTGAGAGTGTTTATCCGCAAAATCGCAATAAGTTTGAGTCACTGGTGATAAATGATAGGAGGCACTAGGGATTTTTAGCCAAACGGCGGCGACAAAATTTTTCTGACTCTAAATTATCCCCTAGTGAGCCAAAATTGAGCCTTGACCGATTCTTTGATATGAGTTAGTAAAAATTTAGCCAAGGCCTTTTAAACTTTCCCTTGACCCATGTTATTGCATGTCTTATAAACTTTCTTGTGCATTATAGATGTTGTTTAGAGGATTGTTACATATGTCCTCCGCCTACCAAAGTAAGAGGTGCTACAAAAATATTTGTATAGGCCGAAATTTGAATGTATAAGCTGCGAAAGAAAAAGCAGAATTTAAGTGGCCTGATTGCCCAGTTGAGACGGTCTGTACCCAGAATGTGGAAAAAGAAGAAGAAAAAAATTATGCCACGAAAAATACATATGAAATATTCAGAAAAAAGAGATGTGGCAGAAAAAAAGAAAAAAATGGGTATATTAAATAATTGTAGCATTTGTTCGAAATTGTTAAGTGGTGGGATGTTTTAAATTCTTTTATTGACTGCACAAGTAAGTAAGTTTAGCATGCATAACATTGAATTGTAATTTTTGATGGAGCTTAGTACCCCTAGGACCCTTACCAACATCAATTTGTCTAAGTCCTAAGCCCCATTACAACCTAATGAGAAAGACCTCCTTGATATTGCTATTGTGACGATCTCTTATCGTGATTGCGTGGATTTATTTTCTTGAGTGGCTTGAACCGGACCTAGATTAGTTGAGTGATGAGCGAACCTTGAGGAGATCCACATTGTTTAGATTTTGACCAAGTTGATATATGTGTGCATAGTTTCGAAATTTGCATCGTCTACTTGCTTGATGAGATCATATTTGCATGATTTGATTTGTTTGGCTAGTTAATTGGTGTTGAGAATTTCGGATTGATTGGTGCTGCTTCATGTCGTCGTTTTTCATGTTTTTGTTTCAGTCCGTGTGTGTATTTCGTGTCTTTGTTTTGTTCGTGTCTTTGTGTCCTTGTTTTGTCGTGTCTTTGTTTTCCTTGAGTCTTTTATTTTTGTTTTGAATCTTGGGGATTGGCCGAAATAACTAAGTACTTATCTTTTTCTCTCCTTATACTCGAGGGCGAGTATAAATCAAGTGTAAGGATATTTGATGAGTCGTTTTCGTACTTAGTAATTTCAGGCCGAAAAGTGCGTCAATTGGCCAACCAGTCGATCGCAGTGGCGAAAAATGCAGTGTTTTAGGTGCCGACGTGGCATGATGACGAGGATATTATTCGGCAAATTTTGATGAAGAAAAGGCACGGAATTGATGACGTGGGCGCGGATTTGTGGAGAAGGAAAAGAATCCAGAAGATATTTTGTGGTAGTTAAGGGAAGATCTTGTTTCCTTATTTATCCAAATGTTTTCCCTTATCAAAGATTTGACCTAACTTGGAGAGGAAGAAAGGAGTATAAAAAGGCTTGAAGAGGGCGAGAAGCGGGAGCCATTCATACATGATCTACAAACTATTCGAAGCCCTTGATCACGCCGAGACTCCACTTCCGATCCAATCGCCGCCGACCGCCACCGAACCATCACCGCCGACCGCCGAAGCCGAAGACAACCATCGAACCACTTCCGACCAAATTCCCTAGATTAGTTGAAGAAGCAAAACATCTTTTCATTTCCGTTTTTTTTTATGTTCTTAATTCCGAAGTTTGAATTCTAATTTTAATTCTGTTTCGTAGTTAATCGTTTCTAGGATCTTAATATTTACTTTTGAACATCATTTGCTTATTTAATTCAAGTTCTAGTTTAATTTCGTAGGTTTATATTTTCTGTTATTTCGTGCCTTAGTTAATTTAAATTTCGTTCATGCTAGATCTAGGGCTATTCGTGTTTATGTTTATGTTCTATAAACTGTCCCAGTTGCCCAACCGAAGCGTCAGCATGAGTAGCTAAACTTTTTAGGGTCTGGCAGAATGTGAATGCACACGTGAACAGTACATGAGGCTTAGGTACTCATAATTAATTAAAAGGGTTTCGGGATAATTCTGAATTAATTAATCTGGCTAGTAATTTAGGCTTGATCACCCTAGGTTGCGCAGTCTGTAGCTAACTTAGTACTTCCATCGTTTCTCGTGGAACAAGGCTAGGTAAGTAGCGAAATTATTCGTAAGAGTAATTGGATTAAACCGATAGGAGACTATTAGATGTCCAACATACGAGTAGGCTCCTATACTAGGCTCCCTTAGTTCGATAAAGTTGTCTAGCTATTAAATCTATTGATTGTCCAACAACGTAGGTTGTAGCTAGGTTAGGGAAGTGGCCGTTTCGATGCCCAACATGGCGGTTACCGACTAAGTAAGTGGGAGTGAGGATCACACAGTTTAAGTTACGGTGGTCTATAACTAGTAGATTCTTGAGATTAATTCATATTAAGTGCCGAGGATGGAATTACGTGTGTATGAATATTCTGCTGGACCTGCCTTTCAATTGCCCAGTTCATTTAGTTTATTTTCCGTTTTCAGCTTTTATAATTTCTTTTAATTTTACAAGTTCTTAGTTTAATAGAAAACTCAAATTTTGCGTGGTTGCTAACCAAAACCCATAGATAAGTAGGAAAATAAAGTGTCTAGTCGTCCGTTCCCTGTGTTCGATACCTGTGAACTATACTGATATAATTCTCTGATTTTTGTAGGATTATTTGGTGCAATACAGCGATCACCAACCATTATAAGAATTGTATAAAACTAACCTCTAAGATTGCCATCTGACGCAGAACCTTGGCTATGCACTTTCCTGTCGATGTTGCCCGTGCCGAACATCATTTTCTTATTGTCGAGCCCACTGCTACACACCTCCACATATATCCAGTTCATGTTCGCATCAGTCACTTTCTTAGTAGCAATTTATTTGACTCGTTCCTAATTGAATATTCAATTAAATAATTCATTAGCTATGAAAAGATGTGTAAATAGTCTTAACATTATATAAATTAAATTAATAAATTACTTGCATTAATTTGTCGAGCTTTCTGAGTCAAATACTGCGCATCTTTACTCACATGAATGCTCTGAGTAACTTCATACAGGACCTCTGCTTTCGAGTATCCCCTTTCACGAGACTATTCAAAACAAGTTGTCATTTTGTTAGTAAACATAATAATATTTTTAAATTTTATATTAGTAAACTAACCAAGTTCTGGGCATGAATAAGAAAGGATCTAGAACGAGCTCTATGTTTACTAACGTTGGTACCGGGTCCATCTGGCTTTGACAACCTACACTTCCTAGCAATCTCGGATTGTTTCATTGTCTTCGAATCCCCCAGTAAGCGTGCAAATTATTATACATTCATCTATCATCCATATCGGCTTCTCATCGCCTGCCATATAATCTATTTACACAAAAAATGTTTAGCTAGTACTTAGTAAAAAGCGTCTATTTATAGAGACCTATTTTAGCTAGTAAAATGTTACTATGCAATTGGCTACCGAGCTTAATTGTAATATCTGCAGTACAAGGCACACATTTCACAGCATCCAGACGTGGCAATTAAAGGGCAGGGTCTTCATAAAATTCGAATAAAGATATATCATCAAAATAGGCATAATGTGGGCCTATTAAGATGTGACTTCGAGTTATTTAAAGCATATTCCTATATATGTGGCTGCAGAAAAATCAACACTAACCTCTGAATATCTGCATCCCCAAGAGGACAATCTTTGTAGGATAAATTTCGCCGGATCCTTGCTCCGATCGAAGTTTCCGATTCCGGTTCTGGCGACGAAGAAGTTGTAGCCGTGGAGATGGAAAGGATGGGATTCGACTGATAAAAGGTTGGTGTCCTGCAACACTAATTCCACCGTAGAATTGAACGCTACCTTGCTCAGCCGTGCCGGCTGCCTAATGTTGTCCGAAGACTCGCCGTGAGCTGCGCTCCAGTGTGGTTAAAAGTCGTCGGAGGGCGATTGGGGAAGTCGGGTGTAAAAACGCGAACTTGGGGCTTTCGTTTGGGATTGAGCTGTGTTTCAGTTAATTAATTAAGCAAAATACCCAATGGATTCACCTACGGAAAAAGTCTGTTGTTAAAAATTAACACAATCAGTTGGGAAATCCTTTGGCAACAATTTATAATTTCAAAAAATATTAAAAAATTTTGTTTATCGACGGATATATTCCGTGTGCAAATTGTTTGACGGATATTCCATCGAGAAATCCGTCGGTGAATCCGTACAATAGAATTCCTCAGGAATTCATAGTTAAAAGACTACCCGAATGTTACTCTGTCTGAAAATTTGTCAGGAAATTTGTATATTCTTGTAGTGATGGCTAAAGATCCCAAGGAATCTTGCAGATGTTGGAGAGTTTGATAAATGAATTCGAGAAATATGCTCTAATATAATTACATGTTTGAATTTGGAACGATGCACTTTTACCTTGAAACATTTTGTTCAACATGTCAGCGGTTATCACCTCGAATAACTCGATACAAGTGAGGGATTACATATAAATTTATGTAAGTAATTAAAGTTATTTTTTATCCCACTTTATTAGACTAATGTAAGTCCAAACTAACTTTTAAACTTTGCTTTATGCCTTTTCAAAATCTTTCGTGGCTCGCATTATTAACTTTTTCATCGTCAAATGAATCCTTCGTGTTTAAGTATCATACTTTACTTGCAGTGTTCAAATTGTTTTAGTAAACATTATTCACATATATATCATATATGTAACACACATGTTTGCCAGTGAATAAGAAAAACCACATATGTAAGTCAAACATGAAAAATAAACCTAAAATGCATTAAGTCTAAATTATCTAATCAATGTTTTTGTTATATGAAAGCACTAGATTTTATTTTTTAGGATCAATATTTAAAAAGGAATGATGAATCTCGAGAATTGATTTTGTAAATCCTTGTGCTATGTACTCGATGCATTCAATTAAATCGAGGAGATGTCTTTTATATTCTTCAACAAGATTCACCCAAGAAATACAATGGATATCAACTTTACGTAAAAGAATATACCAACCATTAATTCTCCACAATAAATAATATAATCAAAATAGATATACAAGCAAAGATAGAAATCCAAGTTGACAACCCAATATGTTGAAGAAACTGGAAAGGCAAAAGGCTACTAAATACCATTCCCCTTATTTCCCTGCGAACAAAAAGGAAACAGAGTCATTTCAATCAATGTTAGCACATAACTGAACATATAGGGTGTGACAAATCATAATAGATAGGATAGGGCATGTCTAATTTAAAGTGGAGAAAATTCTGACTATATGCAAAGGTCCATCTATACTGTATGCTTAGAAATGAAATACGATAACACTTACATGTGACGAGAATAATGAGTGAGAAAAGTAGAATAGGTTAGATATGATTAGCAACGCAACCCCAGCAAGCAATCCAATAATCAGAGCGAGTGTCTTTGGATGAAAATATATGTATTATATATAGTTGGGCTGATTCTGAATTAGAAATTACAACTGTATTTTTTTGTGGGCGAAAAATATTGTTTTAAAATATATAGAAAATTTAAAAAAGAATCATAATTCTGCCTAATTAGGAAGCAGTCCACCAACCCCCTTAATCCACTCATGGATATGTAGCGTATTGATACTTTATATGAGTGAGTGGTAACAAGTTTTACCACTTGTTTGGTTATAAGAAGAAAATGAGAAGACAAAAAGTAAGGAGAAAGAAATAGGAGAGAAATAGATAGTATTTTGTGTATTGTTTGGTAGAGGAGAACGAGAAAAGAAATAGGAGAAAATAGAAATAATGTCTTGGGTGATGATTCCGTCCCCAGCATAATCTTACTTAGTGGGAAATGATTCTATCTTCTATACTGAACCATGCTCAGCAGCCTAGTGCTCTGAATGTTGAGAAGATTTGAAGATCCCAAAACCCTATCTGATTGGTGAACCATTCCGTTGTAATCTTTACTCTTGTCTCCGAGGTTTCGGACTCGCAGACAATCGCTTCGATCAAGGCGCTTAGTAGATTATCCGCCTTAACACCGTAAGTAGAAGACTCGGATATCTTGGACTCAGCAGAGCAAGATATCGAATGAGTCGATGAACCGGACTCAAGAAGAGCAGTTCGGCGAACTCGTAGCCGATCTTCGTAGACTTTACTCGCCTATCTACCTACCGAATACGGGATCGACTCAAGATCGGTAGACGCCTCTTCCGAACCGTCGATACTTTTGAAAGACAATCGCATTGTCATACACGAGGAAGAGAGAAGTCGGCTTCGGCTTTCCTTGAAGTCTCGTGGCCGTCTCAACCACTCTATCCGCCTCGACGAATGACAAGAACACACGTGTCTTCTCACCTCGCTAAAGCCGCATCAACCTTTTACCTAAAAAGGTGGGAAAGCACACTGTTACCTACTTCAAAAGAGCCGTTTGCTACCAAAAGAGAGAGAGAGAGAAGAAGATCGTCTCCAACGGATCTTTTCCAATCTCTGCTCTATAAATAGAGGGACATTTCAAGAAGAAAACAGAGTGCACAAGCTTAAACGACGAAAACATACACAAGCACTAAAACGAGCTAGAACCAAAAAACCCTAAGTCTTCCGCAAGAACTTGAAGATCTATCTCCGGCGAAAGACTACCTTCTCAGCTCATAGGGAACCAAGCTAAACTGTTAGAAGAGCCTCTAGTATCCAAATCGACGGTACACGAACCTAAAGCTTATTTCAGCTGTTCGTCGATCTAGAAGCTACATTCTCATTCCCTATCCCTCTAACCTTAAGCTCAACCGAATATACTTATAGCTTAGACGAAGGAGTTCATATTTGAACCCAATCCTTATTGTAAAAGGACTCCTTCATAGTTGGAGAAGTTTGTCAAACACTTTAGTTTGATGCCTTTGTAAACTGGGACTTGCTCAAGATAATCCCCAAGCCACGCTTTGTCCTGTGCACAAGCCGACCGAGACTAACTCGCATAATAAATAGCCTCCCGAACTTTCGGGACAAGTGGACGTAGGATCGATTGATATCCGAACCACTTTAAAAATCGTGTCTCGTTATTGTTCTCGTTTGTTACCGTTGCATTGATCTTACTGTTCATACCGAAAATCTTCTTTAAAATCATACAACCTGTCTCAAAGATACCGAACTCGTCTACTTGCCGAACCGAGACTTGCATAAAACGGTTTTCCACTCAACCGATTAGGGCCTACACTTTTCCGCACCGCCGAACTCTACCTCGGTTGATACCGACTCGACTCGGCCGCCTAGCGGATCTCGAGTAGAGTCGAACTCTTTGCCACACATGATTCGTAACGGCTATTTGGTCCGCCGAATTATTTCAAGACGGCACTTTCCTGAACAGGACTGTTCGTGTTTGAAGTTGAGAAAATCAGATTCAGGTGTATTCACCCCCCCCCCCCTCTTACACTCGGGACCAACAATTGGTATCAGAGCAGGAGTTCTTTAAGACTCTTGTTATCTTGAAACTGGTCTACTTGAACGGACCCGGAAAATCGTTTTCACTACATATCACTCTACATTCATATCATTATTTTTATATGGCTGATATGTCAGGAATAAGAATGGTACCCATGTTCTCGGTAGAGAATTATGGAGTATGGCGAGTCAGAATGGAAGCACATCTGACATCCCTCCATGATAGTATGACTGAAGTGCTTGAAGATGGACCTATTGTTCCCATGATCGATAGTGTCGTGACTCAGGCCCCAGCTTAAGGAGGAGGAATGGTGACTGGGAAGAAGATCCCTAAAGATAGAAGTCTCTTCACTCCTGAAGAGAAGAAGCTTCACAACTTAGACCGAGTCGCCAGAAATGCCATACTAACCACTCTTAGTGATTCTTATCTTGGCAGGGTTCAAGAATGCAAAACGGCAAAGGAACTCTGGGACGCTCTAGCGCTACTGAGTCGTGGAACTTAGAAAATAAAAGCTAACAAACTGGCGCTAGAACTCCATAAGCTGGAAAGTCTGTCTCTCATGCCTGGTGACAAAATAGAAGATCTGAACGTCAGATTTACGGATCTGATGAATTCCATCAATGGGCTGGGAAAGACATTCAGCAACCGAGAAATGAATCTCAAGATACTGAGGGCACTGTCGGATGGACACTGGACACCTTTTGTCACCTTATTGCGACATTCTGATTTAGATGTTGTCTCTCCTGACCATATCTTTTCAGAACTTCAGGCAGAAGAGTTTGAGTTCGACAGACCACAACGAAAGCAAAGAGATGAAGCCGACAATAAAATTGACCATGCCTTCAAAGCATCGGTCGACAACGACAAAGATCTCCAACGACAAGCAAGACAACGAGTAAGACTGAATCTTCACTCAATGATCTACAAGAAGGAAGTCTCGCTCAGAAGTACGCGTTGCTCGCTGTGAAGTATCAGAAGGAGAAGGAGAGACGCAGAAAACTGACTAAAGCATACCGAGACACAAAAGGTAAGTCGATTATACTCCAAAACGCACTCCCGACTCACAATCTTCCGAATGCGAAAAGAAGGATGACTCAAGACCATCAAAGGATAGTAAAAGCAAAGAAGAAAGAGTCATCACTTGCTACAACCGCAAAAAAGTCGGACACTATTAATATGATTGTCCCGAGCTCGGTAGTGCTGAACGCGCAAAGACGTAAGGCAAGGAGAGAGAAATTCGCCCGTAAGAGACAATCCTATATTGCGGGCGAGATCTCGGACGACTCGAAAGAAGTCGACTCCTTCATGGACTCATCTCGATGATGAAGCGACTTTCATGGCCTTAGAGCATGAAGTCAAGGAACAACCGAAAAGTGCCTAATGGCAGGAGAAGAGGATGAGGTAAACTCTCATGAACCACTTAATTCCTCTTCACAATGCACACACGACATCTGTTTCAAAAGGTGCGGATGGGAATTTGGACATCACGACCGCCTATGAAGAATTATTAGATGAACAAATTCAAATGAGTCCGTAGCTCAAGAAGACTCTTCGGGAATCGGATACCCCGAAAGTGGAAAATCGTGAGACTTTCTCAGGAGAGTCGGGCCGCCATCGAAGCCGAAGGACTTGTGTTGAGACTCGGGGAGGAGATGAACTCTCCGATGGCCAAGTCTCAAGCATCAAGAAGATCGAATTTCGTTTTGACCAATGACTTGACTCGTAAAGATACTCGAACCGAGTCTCATCAAGCAAGAACTGTCAGGACTTCAGACCAAGCACGACATACTGAAAAAGAGTGATGATGTCTAGAAGAGCCTGATGACTGAGCGTTACATGGGCGCTGAAAAGAAGCTGGAGGCTATGCTTGCAAGCAACAAGCCCAAACACTGTAAGGAAGGACTTAGTTTCAACCAGGAAGCTTCTTCATCTGCCCCCGTACACCCAGAAGTGCGTCTTACTGATAGGTTTGTTCGAGGAGAAACAATTAATGCAAGTCTTCTGAACCCCTCAGCAAAGAACAAACAAAAGATGAAAGCACCTCATCCTACGCATCAGTATTCTGACCAGAAGATCAGTACCAAGACACCCCAGTTCAGTCAAGGGGGAACTAGCAGAGTTAAGTGGGCTGATCAGTATGGACCACCTCAGTTGACACATCCAGCTCAATATGGGTCATATTACTATGATCCTATAGTCAGAAGAGGTTCCAAGAGTCATAAAAAGAAGAAAAACGAACAAAAGACAAAGGTCAGCAGTCCACCAACTAAGAAGATTTGGACTCCTGAACCCGAACGTCCCTAAGAAGTCGCCTTTGACCAGCCAAAGGGTCAAGTATGTTGACTCAGTGGAAAGAAACTGTCCGCGAAACCACCGGGGTTGTTAGACGATTTGGGTTACTAAAACTAACATCTAAGGACCCAAAAACAAAATAAAGGGTACCCGAATATAATTCTTTTTGCGGGTGCACAAAGATCCTTGGTATGTGGACAGTGGATGCTCAAGACATATGACTTACCAAAGGAACCTACCGAAGAATTATATAGCGTAAGAAGGACCCGGAATCGAGTTTGGAGACAATGCAAAAGGCTATAGAAGAGGATATGGAGCACTCAAATTTGAACCGCCACGGTTCCTAGAGTATCATATGTTGAAGGACTTCAAAGATAATCTTCTCTCTCGTTAGTCAATTCCGTGATAACTCGAATAGAGTGATTTTTGACACCGGTTTCGTGATGTCATTGATAAATCCACAGGGAAAACAATGTTATCGTGTTCGCGTAAAAAGAATATATATGTTGCCGATCGGAACTCGCGGGAACCTCGAAGCTTGTCCGCTGGGCGAAGAACGACAACCGTACAGGATGGCTTTGGCATAGGAGACTCAGCCACCTCAACTTCAAAACGCTCAACAAACTAGCAAGGAACACTCTAGCAAGAGGACTGTCGAATGAAGTATTCAGCAAAGACACTCAGTGTGAAGCATGTCTGAAGGGAAAGCAAATAAGGAATCAAAATCCACATGTTCCATCTCCTTCCACTGATGGAATCCTTCAGCTGCTACATATGGATTTATTCGGTCCAGTCTCTCCAGTGACGATCAGAGGCAAGAAATATGCTTTAGTGGTCATCGATGACTACTCTTGCTACACATGGGTCATATTCATTGCCAACAAGTCTGACGTCAAAACAGAGTTACCAACGCTTCTGAAAAAGCTCAGTGTCGAGAAGAACACCAAGATAATCAAAATTCGTTCTGACAGAGGAACTGAGTTCCTTAATTCCATGGTAGAGGATTTCTGCAAAGCAGAAGGAATTGAGCATGAGACATCTGCTGCGCGCACCCCTCAGCAGAACGGGGTTGCTGAAAGAAACAATCGCACACTCAAAGAAGCAGCAAGAACTCTACTCCCAGACTCAGGACTCCCAACCAAATTCTGGGCAGAAGCAACTGACACTGCATGCTATACTCAGAACCGATCTCTACTGACAAAGCAGCATAAGAGAACACCATATGAACTATGGAACTGCAGGAAGCCTTCTTTATCTTATTTCCATATCTTTGGTTGTTCATGCTTTATCCACAATAATGGGAAAGATCAGCTGAAGACTTTTGATAGGAAGTCGGATTAGGGAGTTTTCTTAGGATACTCTCGGGTCAGCAAAGCTTTCAAAGTATTCAACTATCGGACTCTTTGCGTGGAGGAAAGCCCTCATGTTGTTTTTAATGAGTTTGCTACTGAAGACAGGAGCAATAACTCTTAACTCTAAATCTGAGGACATCAGTAAGCAGCTACAGGATCTAAGCTTAAAAGACAAACCTGAAAAGATCCAGCCTATGTTGGGATGATGATTCGTACGAAGAAACCGAAGACAAGTCTATCGAATCTCAACCAACAGAGCAAGTAGCTGAACAGATTGACTCTCCTGAACAGAGTCAATCCCAGGTAACTCAGGTCGATGAGGAAACCTTAGAGGTAACTGAGACCACTACTAAGAGTAACAACTCAGGGGGAACATCTGTTAATGTTCCTGAGCTGAATGCCCCTGAACCTGGAAACTCAGTAGATCACACTCTCATTACTGAATTGCTTCAATCTCAGAATAGTACGACTGAAATTCCTAACTCACCTACTATCCGTGTTGATCAAATTTCGGATGAAGAGCCGAAACATCGTAGATCGTGGCTAGATGCTCACACTCCCGATCTAATCATTGGAGATCCTTCAAAGAAAAGTCAAGACAAGATCCGGATTCTGTCAAGGAGAAAGTGCATTATATTCCCGCTTCTTGTCTACTAAACGACCTCGACGATTGAGGATGCACTTAAAGATGCCGACCGGATCATAGCTATGCAGGAGGAGCCGAATCGGTTTACGAGAAACGAAGTTTGGGAGCTTGTTAACAGACCCCGGCATCAACACGTCATTGGAACAAAATGGGTCTTCAAGAACAAGCGAGATGAAAACAACGTTATAGTAAGGAACAAAGCAAGGCTCGTGGCTAAAGGCTACTGTCAAGCTGAGGGAATAGATTTCGATGAGACATTCGCTCCAGTTGCAAGATTGGAGGCAATCAGACTATTCCTAGCCTACGCAACACATCAAAGATTCAGAGTCTATCAAATGGATGTGAAGTCTGTGTTCCTAAACGGCGTACTGAAAGAAGAAGTCTATGTAGAACAACCGCCCGGCTTTCAGCAGGGACATCAGGTTTACAGACTCAGAAAGGCTCTATATGGGTTAAAACAAGCACCCAGGGCTTGGTACGATACCCTGTTAGAGTTTCTTCTTCAGAAAGGTTTTCAGAAAGGCACAGTAGATCACACGCTGTTCAGCATTCGACTGGAAGATGACTTATTACTCGTGCAGATCTATGTAGACGACATTATCTTCGGATCAAAGAACGTCGTCATGTGTCAGCAGTTTGAGAAAATGATGAAGGACAAGTTCGAGATGTCAATGATGGGTGAAATGAACTATTTCCTGGGCTTTCAAGTCAAACAATCTGAAAGGGGAACGTTCATTAACCAAGGCAAATACACTCGAGACCTCATCAAAAGATTCGGCCGCACATCCGCAAACCTATCAAGATCCCGATGAACACGAATATGAAAATCGATCTTGATAAAGAGGAGTATCAGTAGACCAAACTGAATTTGGTGCAATAATTGGTTCCTTATTATATCTAACAGCTACTCGTCCTGACATAACTTATGCTGTAAGTGTACTGCGCTCGATTTCGGGGCGAATCCTAAGCGTAGCCACATGGACTCAAGAAAGAAGATTCTCCGCTACCTCGGAGGCACACCCGACATGGGTTTATGGTATCCAATGATGATAATATTGAACTAATTGGTTACTCTGATGCTGACTATGCAGGATGTAGAATTGACCGAAAATCAACTTCGTGAACTTGTCGGTTCCTAGGCGAAGAGTCGATCTCATGGTTTTCAAAGAAGCGAAGACTCGGTAGCCACGTCAACTACTGAAGCCGAATACATGGCCGCCGGAAGTTGTTGCACCCAAATCCTTTGGGCGAGACAAGCAGCCTAAGAGACTATGACGTCATTCGAATGAAGTGCCGATATTCTCGCGACAGCACGCTGCTATTGTAATCACTCGTAACCCCGTACTACATACGAGATGCAAGCACGTGGACATTAGGCATCACTTCATTCGCGACCATGTCGAAAAGAAGGATATCAGAATGGAAAAGATCCATACTGACAAACAAAGGGCTGATATTCTGACCAAGCCTCTAGCTGAATCCATATTCAAAGAACTTTCAAGAGAGCTAGGTCTCTGCTGGACCCTACCGACCCCGCCGGTAAGAAGGTTCCAGGAAAGGATCATTCAGTAAGGGGGAATGATCACTCTCAATACTGAGTAAATTCAGTACGTAGAGACAGAGAACCATCTACAAGAGGTATCAGCTGACTACTATGTTCAGCTGACAGGTTTGCGTATCTCTACTCAGTAGTAACGAATAAAACAGGAATGCATTTATGATGAAGATTCAGCATGCTATTGAATATCCTAAGTTTGTCATTTATTATTAACGGCTTATATTTAATGCACGACATTCTATACATAAGTTTGCTGAACTCTGCACGCATTTAATGCATGTCATCTCATAGTTACTACTTAGGCATATTTACAACTGGCTTTGACTTAGGCGGCATATGTGATCATTACTTAATATATCTTTTAATCTTGACCGTCCATCTCATAAAGCAAGTTTAAACTCTGCCTTTGATCGAAAACCGTTCACCTTCATGTTAGATATATATTTTCGATCATATCTTTAGAAATCGCCATTACCGCACTTCAAATCTTTTGCATCCGAAAATTCTGAGATCATTCCTTGCAATCCCCTCTTGCATATCCTTTCAGAATCTCTCCGGTATGCTTATTACAACTGCTACACGAATTAATCTTCTTTTTTGTAATCGCTATACAAACTGCTTTTATTTAAATCGATATCGATAAATGCTAGTGTAACAGGTACAATGGCAAGTAAAAATATTTCGGTGTCTGCTCCAGTTAACATGCAAGAAATCCTGGACAAGGATCGCGTTTGGTTCGAGCCAACCATGGAGTTCAACGCTTGTGATCTCGATTATATGGACGAGATCTTCTCGCTCGTAGAGTCGTGGCTTGAAAGTCTTCTTTCAAGGAATCCGACGTACTTCCTCCCAAGGCAGGTGGCCGAAGTTTATCTTAATTCTGACTCAGTAGGCGGGGACATAATCGGAAGATTCGCCGTTCACGAGATCAAGGATGCTTTTCCGATTCTGAAGCAAATATCACTCAAGGAGGCACTAAAGAGAAGTTTTGATCTGCCTTCTGAAGGAGCCAAGATCGCTGGGTACAAGGATGATCTTGTAGATGACTACTTGACAATATTCTCGTGGAAAGCCCACGACCTTCGTAGCCGCTTTTCCTAAAAACAATATCTTGCCTCGCATGCAGCTTTGGCCTATATTGTGACGCAGCTACTGACCAGCCAAGCAGGCTCATTCGATCAAGTATCGAGGCTCAAGATTCAGCTCATGATGGCCATATATGATAGAGCCCAGATTAATTGGACAGAGTTCTTTATCCGTGAATTCATGGCTCAAGCGACAAAATTCGACAAGGCCTCTTGCACGCTGAGTGCAAAGGGCAAGCTTCTTTATGGACTGAAGATGTCCATAATGATAGAGGATGTCTGCGGATCTGAACCAATCACCTACAGTGACAAGGAGTACTTTAATGTGAAGAAGGTCGATTCCACAACAAGATTGCTGCTCTTCAGCAGATCGGGTCAGGTCCCTCAGCCATAACTCAGCAGACTAAGCCTCAGCAGGCTACAACCTCGAAGAAGAGAACACCTCCAGCAAAAACTCCAAAGGCACCAGCTAAGAAACTGAGGAAAGTCATTCAGGACATGCCTACTGAACCTGAGGTTTCTCCTGAAGTTCCTGCTGCTAAGGCTACTCAGCAACCTATTCAGCCTCAGCGGCTGATAGACGAGTCAGAATCATCTGAAAAGACTCAATCAGTGGAGAAGGTTGTCACCACTGAGGAACCCGTAGAAGTGGAACAAGGGGATGCTATCAAGCACATAGCGAGGAGATTCGGCCGTCTTGACGGCCCCCTCTCGGTTCCACCACTCAGCAGTGTACCTCCTGCTGAGACTCAGACGTCTCCCATAGACTTAGAGTCCGAGACAGCATCTAAAGAAGAGACAATTGGGATGGAAGCTTCAGTGATCATATCCAGAGCATCCCGAGAGATTCTTCAACAGATTCTAGAGCTTGCTGACTACTCTGATCTGTTGCTCATTGCAAAATCAGCAAGGCTCCACATGTTGCCGCGATTTCAGGAGTGGCCCCAACTACAACGTCCTAGTACTCCACTACTCCCCGCCAGCCTTCATGAAGAAGAATTGAAGTTGAGGGAGCAAATAGGCTACTCGAGCCCGCCGACCTCAGCACCCTTGAGAACCCGAGGGCCGCTATGCCGGGCAATGATACATGACAGTGAGCTAGCTACCGGTCAAGACTCGACGGATCGACCACGATGGTCAAGATCCACCCAATGATTCAGCCCTAGAAAGCCCGATGAGGAAAATCCCCGTGACAAGGATACACATGCTACCGATCAAGCTCAACCTCCACTCCGTATCCTTGGACTCGCGAAGACCACGGCCGGTGCTTCGTCCTCGCCAGAGCCCGCTCGCCTTCTTTCGGAGTCGACTTACGAAGCGGCGCCCACCTCAACCGCCAAGAGATCTCGATCCATAGCGAAAGCTCTCACCGCTCGTGGAATCCAGAATCGAGCTCTTGCGCGGGCCATCCACAAGGTGTGGAAACAGATCGTGCTAGCCACAACCACCGAGCTACGGGCCGAAAACATCGCATCACAATCGCCCGCCCCCGTTGTCTCGCAATTGTATCGAAGCTTTGGCTAAGCGCCAGGCGCTTGATGATCAGCTCGGAATCATTCGGGAAGGACAAGCCAAACTTCTCGAAGCATTCCGGGCTTCAATGTCCACTCATACCGAGTCCTTCACCGAACAAGCCCGTGCCACGGAAATCCGTCTTGACAACATTCAACCGGGTCATGGAGGATAAGATTTCGAGAAGCCGACAGAATTCAAGGCAAGAATGACCTCTCCCATAAGCAATACTCGAGCAACCGACTAATGAGAGGAATGAGCCGCACTTGGCGCCGACAAAGATCCATGACAGATCGGGACGAACCGTCCGCCGTCTACACACGCCTAGACAAGAAGATACTCGTCCCTACCCCGGCTGTAATTGATGATGCCAAAAAGGGGGAAGGAAAAGAGAAGAGTACGGAAGGAAAAGAGAAGAGTACTGAGAAGCCGACCCCTACCACAACTGCCAAATTACTTAAGGGGACAGCTTCACTGAGATCTGAGAAAAAGACCAAGTCCGTGACTGAGATAAGCAGGACTGAGACTCAGACTCAGACAGGGTAAGGCCCAGGGTGTCTTGGCTGTGAGCACAGCTGAGACTGGCCCAAGTGGCTCAGGAACCCAGGCTACTCATGCAACCCAGTCTCCGACTAATTTTATCAAGGAGGTTGCAGAGTATGCTGAGCAAGAAGAGTCAGAAGAGGAAGAGGCTCCTCTCCCTCCACCTGTTCAGGGAAAAGGCAAGAAAGTGCTGATTCTCCCAACCCCTCCAGCCAAGAAAACGAAGAGATACATTTCAGCTGAGGAGGAGGAGGCTCAAATTGCAGCTGATGAGACGTTGGCAAGGGAGATTGCTGAAACAGAAGCTGCTAATAAACCAAAGTCTAAGCCTATCAAAGGAAAGACAAAATCTTCAGCTCGAGGAGGAAGAAAACCTGCTAGGTTACCTCCAAGGAAACTGATTATCGAGGATGAAGAAGATAGGGAGAAAGAGAAGGAGCAAAAGCAGCAAAGCACTGAGAAGCAGGGTGCATCAAAAGAAAAATCAAGTACCCCTGCTGAATCTGAAGACATTCCTCAGAAAGCCACTGAAGCCCAAGATGATGAAATTGAGGCCATATTCGACCAAATGAACAGATACCTATACAAAGGCGAAGAGGCTAGACAAGTTCAGGCTGCCAGAGATAGAATCTGGGAGGCAGACCTTGAAGCACTGAGAAAAAGAACTGAGGAAGAGGCCAGGCTGAGAGTACCTTCAAAAGCTGATATTCCTTATCGATACAGAAGGTTCAGGAAGCCAGCTGATCTGAAATCGCACAAATGGCCAAAGACAGACAATTGGATACCTGCTCAATTTACTCAAAGATGGGAATCGGCAAAGATAGAGTTCATCAAGCGCAATTATTTCTGGAGGTTCTGGCCCAACATGACTAAGGCTAATGCCTACACAGAATGGATGATGATAAGTGAACCTGATCTATACATATACTTGCATAAAGCCGTATCTGAAGGTATAGAAGTCAGTGTTCCGGAGCCCAGAATCATACCTCCACCTAGAAGAAATGATGACTCAATCCACCTTGGGGTAATAGAAGCTGAAGTGAAGTATGCTGCATCGAAGAGAGAACTGGACGAAGATGACCCAGCAGACTTTGCTGCATACTTGAAGCTGAGGAAGAACACATACCGGATATATGGAGTGCCACTGCCAGAGATGCAATCTCAAGGATTCATGGACAGGATCAAGCAGTTTAAGGGCTCCTAGGCTTAGTTCTGATCTTCCTAGCTTAGCATGATTTGTAACTGTACTGATCTGAATAACACATATATACAAATCTGATTTTAGCTCTGACAACCACTTGTTGTCTATTCAGCCGTGTTTGTATTATGCTTTAACACTCAGAATCACTAAAGTGATGACTGACTCACACACTCACTATTTACTTTCTTGTCAGTTTATTACTTTGTTAGATTCTGCTAGTCTAGTTTCTATGTAATGGGGGAAATTGTGTTTTGCCCTGTTCCCTCAGTAGTCTAGAACTGTTGGAACAACTCCACTGATCTTACCTGTAATAATGTAAGGAGCTCTGTTTCTGATAGTTTAGTGTTAGGAAAGATGATAGGTTTTGGCATCATCAAATAGGGGGAAATTGTTGGGTGATGATTTTGTCCTCAGTATAATCTTACTTAGTGGGAAATGATTCTATCTTCTATACTGAACCATGCTCAGCAGACTAGTGCTCTGCATGTTGAGAAGATTTGAAGATCCCAAAACCCTATCTGATTGGTGAACCATTCCGTTGTAATCTTTACTCTTGTCTCTGAGGTTTCAGACTCAGTAGACAATCTGCTTCTGATCAAGGCGCTCAGTAGATTATCTGCCTTAACACCAGAAGTAGAAGACTCAGTGATACTGGACTCAGCAGGAGCAGTATACTGAATGAGTCAGTGGAACTGGACTCAAGAAGAGCGGTCGATGAACTCGTAGCCGATCTTCGTGAGACTTTACTCGCCTATCTACCTACCGAATACGGGATCGACTCAAGATCGGTAGACGGTCTTCCGAA
Organism: Lavandula angustifolia; assembly: GCA_028984105.1. Classification (NCBI taxonomy): domain Eukaryota; kingdom Viridiplantae; phylum Streptophyta; class Magnoliopsida; order Lamiales; family Lamiaceae; genus Lavandula; species Lavandula angustifolia. The sequence goes on from CM054803.1 coordinate 33,568,349, forward strand.
CCGTCGATGCTTTTGAAAGACAATCGAATTGTCATACACGAGGAAGAGAGAAGTCGCCTTCGGTTGCCTTGAAGTCTGTGCTGTCTCAACCACTCTATCCGCCTCGACGAATGACAAGAACACACGTGTCTTCTCACCTGCTAAAGCTGCAGTCAACCTTTTACCTAAAAAGGTGGGAAGGCACACTGTTACCTACTTCAAAAGAGCCGTTTGCTACCAAAAGAGAGAGAGAGAGAAGAAGATCGTCTCCAACGGATCTTTTCCAATCTCTGCTCTATAAATAGAGGGACATTTCAAGAAGAAAACAGAGTGCACAAGCTTAAACGACGAAAACATACACAAGCACTAAAACGAGCTAGAACCAAAAAACCCTAAGTCTTCCGCAAGAACTTGAAGATCTATCTCCGGCGAAAGACTACCTTCTCAGCTCATAGGGAACCAAACTAAACTGTTAGAAGAGCCTCTAGTATCCAAATCGACGGTACATGAACCTAAAGCTTATTTCAGCTGTTCGTCGATCTAGAAGCTACATTCTCATTCCCTATCCCTCTAACCCTAAGCTCAACCGAATATACTTATAGCTTAGACGAAGGAGTTCATATTTGAACCCAATCCTTATTGTAAAAGGACTCCTTCATAGTTGGAGAAGTTTGTCAAACACTTTAGTTTGATGCCTTTGTAAACCGGGACTTGCTCAAGATAATCCCCAAGCCACGCCTTTGTCCTCGTGCACAAGCCGACCGAGACTAACTCAAGTATAATAAATAGCCTCCCCGAACTTTCGGGACAGTGGGACGTAGGATCGATTGATATCCGAACCACTTTAAAAATCTGTATCTCGTTATTGTTCTGTTTGTTACTGTTGCATTGATTTTACTGTTCATACTGAAAATCTTCTTTAAAATCATACAACTGCGTCTCAAAGATACCGAACTATCTACTTGCCGAACCGAGACTTGCATAAAACGGTTTTCCACTCAACCGATTAGGGCCTACACTTTTCCGCACCGCCGAACTCTACCCGGTTGATACCGACTCGACTCGGCCGCCCAGCGGATCTCGGTAGAGTCGACTCTTTGCCACACACGATTCGAAACGCCTATTTGGTCTGCCGAATTATTTCAAGATTGACACTTTCCCCGAACAGACCGTTCGTGTTTGAAGTTGAGAAAATCGGATTCATGTGTATTCACCCCCCCCCTCTACACTTGACCGTACACTCGGGACCAACAATGTCATATATAAAAAATTATCATTTAAATAAATATAAAAGAGATGGATTATTAATAATAAAATTAAAATGATCATTTGCTTAACATTTTTCATTCTCTTCATTTTCTCTTCAGATTTGGAAAGAAAAGATTTTCTAGTGGATCCCACCTTTTTTTCTCTCTCCTCTCCATTTTTTCTTCTAACCAAATAAGAGAAAATCTTACTTTCTTTCATATTTCTCTCCTCTCACTTTTTTTCTCTCAATCAGTCCAACTAAACAAAGCTTTAATGAAACTCAAATTCTGGCACATCATAACTATAAGAATTGCATACCCTATAAAATGAGAAATACAGTTAAAAAAATTCATAAATCGTGGCTTAAGTTGCAACGGGACACCCCATACAATATGTGAAACAATACGAACGCAAAATACAATCTCTTTTATAAACATAATTGGACATGATAAATGGAATGTCAAATTAATTTATTTTATTTTTTTCATTAAAATTAATTTTGACAAGTATTAAGCATATTAGATATGACAATTGGGATATCGTGTGGAGATTTTAAAATGTGACTAGAGAAAAAAAATTCCTTTGTACCAGGGTTAGAAGTTGCATAACTCTGGGCCACGCTAGTTGTATACCTAGCATAACATTTAGCCAAGAACATATCACCAAACACAGCGCCGCCGCACTCCGTTTTCAACCGCCGTATTGCCTCCGCTACAAAGTCCTGACACCGGCCCACATTGAAGTCCCCAACGCACTGCACCACCCCATGGACATCCTCGGACGCTCCTGCCAGCAGGCCCGCCCGCACCATTTGTTTGCATGAGTTGTATGTCATTAAAGTAATTGTAATTGTAATCTTAGCAATTAATATGTAAATCCTTGATAGAAGGATTTCACGTGATTATTGCCATGAATCATGTTTCTTAATTAGGTTGATAGGTGTATAAATACTACTCATATATGTAGGAGTGGAATAAGAAAGAAAAAATGATTGATATTCTTAAATTTGTCATGGTATCAGAGCAAGGTTTTATATTTATTCTTTCTTCTTCCTAAATTTTGTTTTTTTTTCTTCTTTATTCTTGTTCATTCATGGAAGAGGCTACAAGTAATATAGAAAAATCTAGTATGGTATCTAAGATTAAAGCATTCTCTAATGGAAGTAAGTGTTCTCATTGTGGTAGCTTGAAGCATACTCATGAAACTTGCTTCAAGCTGCACGGATATCCAGATTGGTGGGCAGAATACCAGGCAAAGAAAAATGAGATGTTGTTAAAACAATGGAAAAGGCAGCAATTGCTGAAGGAATGACACATCTTTCTCTTGTTCCGTCTACAACATCTTATGAATCATCATGCACAAATGATTCAGGTACTGCTTTTTTTAATTCAACTTAGAAGGGAAAAAACAATGCGTGGATCCTTGATTCTGGAGCCACAGATCACATGACATTTGATGCTGCTGATTTCACACAAAATTTCTACCACGCCGGACTAGTATTGTTAATGCTAATGGAGTTATATCTCTAGTTACAGGGGCAGGAAGAATTGCATTGTCTCCTACTCTAATATTATCTGATACACTCATTGTTCCTTCTCTTTCACATAAATTGATATCTATTGGTCAAGCTACTGAGGAATTAAATTGTGTAGCAGGGATATTCTCACGGAGGAGATCATTGGGCGTGGTACAAAGAGAGGGGGTTTATATTACATGGATGACTTTAATGTGGGAAGACATGCAATGTTTATCAACCAAATAAAAGTAAAGAGAAACAGATTTGGCTTTGGCATCAACGGTGATAAGCACGTAATTGTTGCGTATATATTACCGATATTATGCTTGTTTGTCTCGGGTTTATGCATGTAGGAGGTGGATAATAGGCCAAAAGGTGGTGAATGTTGCCCATGTACGTATTGGAAGCTGCATGCATGATTTATGTGATCAAGGAGTTTTGGGCCAGATTGTTAGACGGAAACTGGGCAGGATTTGGACCTTCCATTTGGGCCAGCATAAGTGGGCCGAAGAAATGAATTGAATAAAGAAATGATGAAGCCCAACCCATCTATATTGGCAGAAAATGGAGGGAAGGTCTTTTGGTTGAGCTACAAGCTATGACATGGAATTGGTGCAGAAAGTCCAATGACAGGATGTTTTTCTACCACAGCCGCCTAGCCTGGCAAGAGTTCCTCTCACAACCGACTTGCTCCCATCAGCTCCCGCCCAGTTTGGTCAAATCCGCCCATACTACAATTAATGCATGGAGGGATCAAGAAGTAAAGCTTGATTTGATGAAAGACTTACTTTTTGTTATATTATTATATTTTGGCTATGTAAGGGAGATATCCCAGAACTTATCAGAACACTCTAGTCACTTTCTCTCACTACTTTTAGTATTTCTCTTTCTAAATTCGAAATTGCTCTCTAGTTCATATTCATGTTCTTCAATCTTCAAGTTAGATAGTAAAAGCTCTTTAATTCTCGCCTCTGCTCAAGCATTTAATTCGTGAAGATCTGCCTCAGTATGTTCTCTGTTTTCTGCCCTGTTTCGTTCATTTAATTCCCGCACTTATTTCTCGCTTATTCAAGGTTTAGAAGTTATTGTTCTTCCAGCTTAGCTTTCTGCATTTATGATGTCTTTCTCTTGCATGTTTTCTTGCTTTCGTAGTTTAAATATGTGTAGCTAAGCCCTAGATTCGGCTAGGGCAGTGAAACACCCGATCCTTGTCTTCCATGAGATCTTAATGTGCTTAAAATTGGTTAGCTAAGTGTTTCTGTCCAGATCTGTGTAGATGTCTGTTTAAGATAACATAGGACTGATCAACCTAGGTTAACTGGGCTGGTATTGAACAGGCAGGGGAGATGGTGGAGTTACTTTCATGCTCAACATGGGTAGCTTTGCTAGTTCAGTTTCTTGGATATTAATGCTCCTTAGTTGTAGATCTATGCAATGCTCAACATGGTAGATCGACACTAGGGTAGGGAGTAGGTTAATGCTCAACATTCCTTCTCCATTTCAAGAATAAGATTTAGGTGCGTCCGTGCTCAACACGGCATCTTAACCGGGCAACCTTAGGAAACATATTAATCATAGAATCGAGGTTTGGAGGCCGATTAGTGTGGATCTGCCCAAAGCCGAGTTGCCTTTAATATTTGTTCTCATCCCCTATTTTTAATTACGCAGTTTATGATCATTGTCTAGTTTTAATTAAACCCAAAGTTAATGGTGGTTACTAACCAAACCCCTTTTCGGTCTTTAGAGATAAATTGCTTAAATCTACCCATTCCCTGTGGATTCGATCCCTGCTTGCTAACTGTGCTTGTATTAGCTTAGTTTTCTGTCGCATGTGTAATTATAAATATTGTTTGGTCCGCGGCCGATTTTAATGACGAAGTCATGCCCGACCAAACGGTTAGGACATCCATCTTTTGGGTATATGAAACATTTATTTCCTGAGTTATTCCTACATGTAAAAGATTCTGATCTTAAATGTGATACATGTATTCTAGCCAAAAGCCACAGAGTTTCTTATCCTTTGAGTACAAATAAAATTTCCATTCCCTTTGCCCTAATTCACTCAGATGTATGGGGCCCTTCTCCTATTTCTACTAGTTCTGGTATTCGATGGTTTGTGATATTTGTAGATGATTGCACCCGCATGACATGGCTTTATTTGTTGAAATATAAGGATGAAGTTTGTGATATATTTAAGTCGTTTCATACCATGGTTAAAACTCAGTTTTCTGCAAATATTCAGATTCTCCGCTCTAACAATGGTGGAGAATATGTGAATCACACTCTGAAGGAATGCTTTAGACATCATGGCCTTATTCATGAAACGTCCTTTGCTCAAACCCCCCCAACAAAATGGCATTGTCGAGAGAAAAATGAGGCACATTCTTGAAACTGCTCGTGCATTGTTAATTGATTGGTCCATGCCTAGCCTATATTGGGTCGATGCAGTCACCACATACATCTTCTTAATAGAATGCCTTCTAAAGTCTTGAATTTTGAAACTCCTCTTCAAACGCTTTCTTCGTATGTTTCTCTTCCGTCAGTTTTGATGCTTTCTTCTAAAGTCTTTGGTTGTGTTGTCTTTGTTCACCTTCATAAGAATCAAAGAACAAAATTAGATCCTTCTGCAGTTCGTTGTGTCTTTCTAGGTTATGGAGCTTACCAAAAAGGATATCGATGCTACGACCCTATCAAGAAACGAACTTATGTGATCATGGATGTTACATTTCTAGAATCTGAAAAATTCTTTTTACCTTCAACCAATATTAGGCTTCAGGGGGAGAATCATACTCAATATGAAGCATTAAATTGGTTAAGTTTTGATTGGGTTCCTGAAACCGAGCAGGAAGTATTAGCTACAATACCAGAAAATAAAGAGGAAGTGTCTAAAATAATACCGTAAAAATGAACAGGGAGTTCATGTTATAGTACATGCACTCGAAGATGAGCAGTACAATCTCGATACACGAGTTTATACAATGCCGGAGGTCACAACTCAAGATACTCGCCAAGAACCCCCCCTTCGATGTACCTGATGACCCTGCTCCTGAGAATATCTATGAGGATGAGGTAAGTTCTCCCATCATATCTTCAATTTCTAATGATATAGACACATCTGTGGGTTATACTTTGCCTTTCAAACATAATCGAGGGAAGCCACCAAACAGATATTCGCCAGAATTCAAAGCTGGAAAGTCAAAGTATCCAATTGCAAACTATGTATCTTCAGAGAGGTTTTCTGAACCTTTAAGGAATTTTGCTCATTCACTTATCTCAGCTCATGATCCAACTAACATTCATGAAGCACTAGCAAACATTAAGTGGACTCAAGCAATTAAGGAAGAGATGGACGCCTTACATAAAAATAAAATTTGTAGATTGGTTTCATTACTAGAAGGGAAGAGGACAGTGGGATGCCGATGGATTTTCTCTATTAAACACAAAGCAGATGGCTCAATTGAGAGATATAAAGCACGACTAGTGGCGAAGGAGTATACATAAACTTACGGTATAAATTATCAAGAAACTTTCTCACCGGTTGCAAAATTAAACACAATTAGAGTGTTGATGTCACTTGCAGCAAATCTTGACTGGCCACTTCACCAGTTCGATGTGAAAAATGCCTTCCTCCATTGGGATCTAGAAGAGGAAGTGTACATGGACATTCCACCCGGGTACATGTCAACCTCAAACTCTAAAGTAGCATGCAAACTGGAGAGGGCGCTATATGGACTAAAGCAATCACCTCGGGCGTGGTTTGGGAGATTTAGTTTGGCAATGAAGAAATATGGCTTTCATCAAAGCAACTCTGATCATACACTCTTCATAAAACATCGATTAGGCAAGTTAAGAGCTCTAATCATATATGTAGATGATATGATTATTACTGGAGATGAGGAAGAAGAAATAAGCAGACTTCAAAAACAGTTAGCAGCTGAATTTGAAATGAAAAATCTTGGAGGACTTAAATATTTTCAGGGAATTGAGGTGGCTAGATCAAATCAAGGTATATTTTTCTCTCAATGAAAATATACTCTACATTTACTATCAGAAGTTGGGCTACTAGATTGTAAGCCAGCAGAGACACCAATTGTCCAAAATCATAAACTTGGAATATATTATGATCAAGTACCTACCAATAAAGAACGTTATCAGAAATTGGTTGGAAAACTTATCTATCTATCTCATACTCATTCGGATATCGCGTATGATGTCGGCGTAGTAAGTCGGTTATGCATTGCCCGAGTGAAGATCACATGGATGTCGTTATTAGAATTCTCCTACTTAAAGTCCTCTCCTGGAAAAGGAATAATGTTTTCAAAGAATGATCATCTCAAAGTAGAGGGATATACAGATGCAGATGCAGATGCAGATTGGGATGGTAATATTTCTGATAGAAAGTCGACTTCTTGGTACTTTACGTTTGTTGGTGGAGATCTTGTTACATGGAGAAGCAAAAAGCAAAATGTGGTAGCATTATCTAGTGCCGAAGCTGAATTCCGTGGAATAGCGAAAGGTCTCTGTGAACTTCTTTGGATTAGAAGTTTATTAACCGAACTTCGATTTTTTCCTAAATGCGAGATGGATTTATTCTGTGACAACAAGGCTGCTATTGATATCTCACATAATCCAAAGGCAACATGACCTGGACAAAACACGTGGAGGTGGATCGTCATTTCATCAAACAAAATTTAGAAGAGAAGATAATCAGATTTCCATTTATAAAATAAGAGGATCAGCTGGAAGATATACTCACAAAGGCTGTTTGCAATAAGAATTTTTACAACTCACTTGACAAATTAGGCCTTCGAGAACTATAGGCACTAATTTGAGAGGGAGTGTTGGCATGAGTTGTATGTCATTAAAGTAATTGTAATTGTAATCTTAGCAATTAATATGTAAATCTTGATAGAAGGATTTCACGTGATTCTTGCCATGAATCATGTTTCTTAATTAGGTTGATAGGATACTTGGTGTGTATAAATACTACTCATATATGTAGGAGTGGAATAAGAAAGAAAAAATGATTGATACTCTTAAATTTGTCACCATTCATACCCACCAGCATCGCATCACGGCGGCCCATCTCGTCCGCATTGTAGCCATCAGACGGCCCGCATTTCTTCATCGCTACCGTCTTGTCTTCCACCCCGATGAAAGAAGCGTTGTCGTACTTGACGTAGCAGCCCTCCAGCTGCACCGAGCCGCCGCATGCCTGGGGACATAACAGGCCGAGGCAGGTGACGGCCTGCGCCACACACGTGGCGCAATCCTGCATGGCTAAGTCAGGCCGGCACTGGTAGAGCCCGTAGACGACGTCTTGCGGGCTTGAACCCCCATGATTGTGAACTTGTTGTAGGAAGAGTAAGTGGCTGAGTTCACGAGTGATGTGACCAGTGAGTTGACGTTTGACTTACATGTAAAATTGTAACAAACTTTGTGTGGACAAACATCAACTGTACAATCGCACCTCAACAAACTTATACTTTTTCAGCTGGAATTCCATGAACATTATATTAAAGCTCCTACTTTTAGATTTTGAAAATAAAATTGAATAAGAGTATGTTTAAATAGACAGAATTGAGATTTTAATCAATTTAAAGTTTACTTACATGAAATCTCTACTTAAATATGAATTTCTGAAATAATACAGAATGCTCTGTTTTCAAATTGTCTGAAAAGGGAATAGGAAGAATGCCTGATGCATTACTCTGACAGAATAGGTCTTGCATACATATTTCAAGACTCAAAAACAACTAACTAAATTGTTCATAAGCTTAAGCTATACAAAGACTTGCAAATTTGGGGAAAACGAAACAAGTCTGGTTTGCACTTCCTTGAATATGAGTCACTTGTTGATGGCTGTAGTGCCAGCCCCTGATAGTTGAGATCTTCTACTACAAGTTAGATTTCATTTCGGCTTTAGCCTCGTTACTAAGACGATTAACTAGTAATTCTAACGCTTCTTTCATCCACCAGTATTGGCAAACTTTCCTAGCTTCTTTTATGCTCACCTGTTGGGATTTGGGATTTGTATGTGAACATATGTTTGAAACTATATATGCAGATGTTAAAAGGTGTAGATTGCATTGCATACCCATACTCTTTGACGAACTTCTTTCTCAGGCCAAAACTCCAGCTGCTCTTTCACAAGTAAGGGAAACATGTGACCCTCATACGAGGTGTCATTGCTTTTGCTCTTGAAAATCCATTTTCCCAATTTTCTCTGCAGTTTCAAAGTGATAAATTCAACCATCTTTGTTAACAAAATTACCCTGCCAACGTAGGACTAATGGAGAAACACTTTACATTGCATTCTATAAGTTAAAAGCTATCAGTGCGCACCGAAGATAGCGGCTGCGGTTCCACGAATCAAAATAAATAAATAAATAAGTTAAAAGCTAAGCAAAACATTGCATTCTATAAAATTGGCCAACCTCAACATCTCCGACTACACCTGCCTCCTCCACTGTTTCACGGAGGGCAGCATCCTCAATGCTTTCATCTATTTCCCACCCTCCCTGAGATAGAATAATCAAGATGGTAAGTTACTCGAAAATACACACTATTTTAGAGCTAACGGAACCAAGATAAGGATGGAGGATTATGAGTCACCTTGGGAAACAGCATCCCCTTTCCCTTCCTCTGTGAAGTGATGACAAGAACTTCGATTTCTTCCTCGTCCGCCAAGGAAGGCGAGCCACAGTTACCCTTGTATCTGTACGGAATGCATCTGCAAACATAAACATAAACATAATTCACAAGACACAAGCTTTTCAAGTAGTTCCCATTTCTGCAGATCACATGTTTGGTGAGGTAATTAATGTGAATTGTGAAGGGCAGGCACAACCGAACAATGAAGTGAACTAAACTATCAAACTAAAGTTGAACTGTTTGACGTCGAAATCCTGAAAACCATAGCATAAAAGTCGTTAACATTATTTGTCGTGTATTTGGTAAAAGTCACCCATTTTCTACGATTACGTATTACTTCAAAATTTGGAAGAAAAAAAAATCATTTCCTCATCCTGTCAAGAAATGAAATATCTATCGGAGACTTGTTTTAATTGGTAATTTTCTGAACTACCAGGGTTAATCGTCCATGGTTAGAATTATTACAACTAAGTAGAATATTAGCATTGCTTAATAACCCCAATTCATAACAAAAATCACTATCGGAATTACATGAAACTGAACTAATTGTCCTTGTAACCTCACACATTTACTCCTAGGAAGAGTCAACTCTTTATCTTTTCTCCATTTTCCAAGTTTTAAAGATGAATTAACACAGTATGTATGCGCCAGAGAGAGAGAGAGACGAACCCGACAACTTGGCGGTGGCCAAGAAAGTTGTAGCGTTGCATATGTCGTCCAGTGCGAGAGACAAGAGTAACCATGTTCTTGAACTCCATGTGTTGTCTCTTGTTCTTTTCAATTTGCAGGGAGATAGATTTAACTTATTATTACCAACATATATTTGGAGAAGAAACTCATGAATCAAACAAAAAAGAAGAGAGGAAAATGTTGGAAATGAAGTTCGCAGAAGACGTGAGGCCACAAGTTGTTTATAGTTTTTTTAAGGACGGAACAAGAAGACTTTGTCTTCACATTTATTATTCTGTTCCATTTGGATTGGATACCGTTGGAGGAAATAATGACAGTTTTAAAGCCCCCAACAACCCCCCCCAAAAAAAAAAAAGAAAAAACTCACTCTCAGCCCACGACTATAATAAGTGACGTATAAGGGATCAAGTAGAGTGAGAAGAAACCAAACTTTCTTCCTCCCTTGATATCGTTTCACATCTTTACTAGTTCAACCAAGAATTCGGTAGCAGACTACAATTTACATAATTAAATACATGTGATGAATTATATACGGCATATTAGAGAAAATGAAAATGAAAGGAAAAGTAGTGATTCTATTTCATCAAGCAGTATATATACAGAGAAGAAGCAAAACTGAATAGGAAACCTAACTAACTCTCAAGAGTATACCTAACTGCTGACTTGCTTCGGTTATAACTAATTACACGTGGCACACACGTGCTTTGCGCATGCATTCTAATATTCCCCTAACTGCGTGTTTCCTGATGTCTGTAATTCGAGCATTAGAAACTTGTCTCTCAAATAAGTAAACCGAACATGACTTAAAGGCTTTGTGAAGATCTCAGCCAATTGATTTTGAGCTTCCACATATCGAACATTCAACTCTTTCTGAAGAACTTTATCACGCACAAAATGCGTGTCGATTTCAATGTGTTTTGTTTGTGCATGTTGCACCGGATTAGAGGCCATAGCTGCTGCACTCTGGTTGTCACACCAGAGCACAGGTAGTGGAGTGGTCTTCAGCCCGAGCTCCAGTATAAGATTCTGTATCCACATTAATTCAATGGCTGCATCGGCAAGAGATCGATATTCTGACTCAGAGCTGCTACGAGAAACCACTTTCTGTTTTTTTGAACTCCAAGACAATAAGTTTGATCCTAGATAGATGCAGTACCCACCAGTAGAACGTCCGTCATCAAGGCTACTTGCCCAATCCGCATCTGAGAATCCATGCAGAGTTAAACAAGGTGCAACCTTGAACACCAGTCCAAGATAGAGAGTGCCTTTTAGGTATCTAAGAAGGCGTTTGCAAGCTTTCCAATGGTTCTCAGTAGGAGTATGCATAAACTGACTTAGTTTATTTACCATAAAAGCTATATCTGGCCCGGTAAGGAGAAGATACTGCAACCCTCCTATAATGCTTCTGTATAACGTATGATTAGAGAAAGTTGCGGGATCATCTTTGAAGAGCTTCTGTCCATAATCAAAAGGAGTGGGAGTGGGCTGACATTTAGTAAGATTGGCCTTTTGAAGGAGCCCTCTAGCATACTGAGCTTGATGAAGCAGGGTATATTGAGACGTTTTAACAACATGTATTCCCAAAAAGTAGCTCACACTTCCTAAAGATTTGAGAGCAAACTTAGATGATAGAGAGGTAATGAATTCTGATATAAGAGCAGGTTCTTCTCCTGTGATCAAAATATCATCTACATACACAAGAACCATGACAAGATTTCCCTTAAATCTGCTGAAGAAGAGAGAATGATCAGATGATGAGAATTTGAAGCCATAATGAAGAAGGTATTTCTTTAATCTGTCATACCAAGCCCGAGGGGCTTGTTTAAACCCATGCAATGATTTTACAAGTCTGCAGACATGAGTAGGATTATTTTGATCCACAAAACCAGCAGGCTGATTCATATAGACTGGATGATCTAGAACTCCATTTAGGAATGCATTATTGATGTCTATGTGTTGCACATCCCAGCCAAAAGTACTTGCCAAGGAAAATAACAACCTTACAGAAACTGGTTTCACAACAGGGCTGAAAGTCTCATCAAAATCGATCCCAGCTTTTTGTTGAAAACTTTTTGCAACTAATCTTGCTTTAAATCTATCAAGAGTTCCATCAGCACAAGTTTTGACTTTATAAACCCATTTACACTGAATGGGATGCATGTCTTCGGTTTTAGGAACCAGAGTCCAGGTATTGTTTCTCTGCAAGGCATCATATTCTGCTTGCATGGCATCTTTCCAGAGGGGGTGAGCAAGAGCTTCTTTAACAGTGAGTGGTTCAGAAGGAATAGGAGTTAAGGCTGCAGAATAGGCTTTTGGTTTGAAGATCCCATTCTTGGATCTGGTACTCATAGAATGAGTATTAGTGGTAGGTGGAGCAGTAGAATGTGAATGTGAGGAGGAAGAGGAAGAGTTTAAGTGAGGAGAGGTGGGAGGGGAAGGGCCAGAATTGAGAGATGGCTGATGAGATGAAGATGAAGATGAAGAGGGTGGAGAAGTATAGGATGTAGGGGAAAACAGAGGAACTTGCTGGATAGTAGGGATATAAGAAGTAGGGACAATAGGTTCTGTGTTGATGTAGAAGGAAAAATAGATTGGTATGGAAATTTAGTCTCATTGAAGGTGACTGTCTTAGATATGTAGATTCTGCCTGAGGGATGAAGGCAATGATAGCCTTTGTGGGAGTTACTATAACCTAGGAAAACACATTTGGATGATCTAAAATGGAGTTTATGAGAATGATAAGGTCTGAGGAAAGGATAACAACTGCAACCAAAGGTTTTCAGGAAGGAGTAGTCAGGAAGGACTCGAAAGAGTTTTTGATAAGGACAGAGGTTTTGAAGAGTTGCAGTTGGTAGGCGGTTTATAAGATACACTGTAGTAGAGAAGGCATCCCACCAGAATTTATAGGGTAGGGAAGCATTTGCCAATAGAGTTAGTCCAAGATCAGCAATGTGCCTGTGTTTTCTTTCTGCACGGCCATTCTGAGCATGGGTATGAGGGCAAGGATGTCGAAATATCACCCTTAGCTGATCAAAGTAGGGCTTCAAAGGTCTGAATTCACCACCCCAATCACTTTGGAAGCTTTGTATTTTGCACTGAAACTGTCTTTCAATGAATAGGAAAAACTTCTGAACCGTAGCAAGAACTTCAGATTTCATGGTTAAAGGATATATCCATGTAAATCTTGTAAAGTCATCCACAAAATGTACACAGTATTTGAAACCATCAGAAGAAGGAACAGGGCTAGGACCCCAAACATCACTATGAATAAGCTGAAATGGCTTAGTTGTTTTAACATCAGTAGGAGGGAAAACAGATTGATGCAGTTTTCCTAGAATACATGCTTCACAAAACTGTCTATCTTTCACATTTATAGTAGATAGTTGTAGATGTTTCAGAACAGTTTTCAGTACATTGTTGCTAGGATGACCTAGGCGTTGATGCCATAACAGGAGATCAGCAGCTTGCTGAGATAGTACGCAGATAGGATGATTACCAAACTTTTCCTCTGAGGGATGAAGATCCAGCTTATACAATCCATCTTCAAGAGGACCCTCCAGTAGAGTTTGATGGGAAATGTTGTCCTTAACAAGACAATATCCATCATGAAATTGAAAATAGACTGGATTATCTTTCACAAACTTTGAAATACTAAGTAGACTCTTAGTAATTTATGGCACATGTAGAATATTATGAAGAAGGAAAGATGCATTTGAATCCTTATCAGTAACAGAGGCTGAACCAATATGTCTAATAGGAATTGAAGTGCCATTACCTACAAGAAGTCCCTCTGTTCCAGAGTAGGTAGTGGCTGACTGCATAGCATTAGCATCCGCTGTGACATGTGCATTTGCTCCACTGTCAAGAAACCACTCCGAGTGGGGGCTCTATGAAGAAGAGGCATAGTTTGCCATGGAAGGAGACATGTTAGTAGTAGGAGTATGGAACATATTCTGATTAGGAATGATAGAACCAGAGTGGTTATTATGTTGAGGCAGCACACTAGTAGGCCCCATAGCAGTGTGTGCTTGAAGCTGTGATTGAGCAATGAGTTCTGGACCAACAAAACTAACATCAAATCTTTTGAAACACTTGTGGGCAACATGCCCTAGCTTGCCACATAGTTGACACAGTGGTCTATTTCCTTGATTTCCATAGCTTGATCTACCACCACGGCCTCGATAGTTACTAGATTGACCACCACGGTAGTTGTTTTGGCGACCCCTACCACAAGAAGGTGCAGTAGGTCCACCAGTTGGATAATTTCCAGAGTTGTAAGCGGCATTTGCTTGGAAGGAAGCACCATGTGCATTAGAGAACTGATTTTGCAGTCGAACCTCATGAGTTTGAAGTTGACTCTGCACTTCATTGAGAGTTAGGTTTCCAGATTGAGAAGTAAGATGAACAACTATGGACTCATACTCGGTCCAAGGCCTCCAAGAACAAATAATACCAACTCGGCTTGGACAGCAGGTTGATTTATATTGAACAATTCATCAGAGATGGCTCGGAATTTCATTATGTATTCATCAATGGGAAGATCTCCCTTCTTCATAGTTTGAAGTTGAAATCGCAGTGTCATAGCCTTAGCTTTTGAGTGAGATTGAAACAAAACATCAAATACCTTCCATAGTTGTGCCGCAGTTGCACACCGGCCGATGTAACCTAGCATCGACGGTGAGATGGTGGAGAGGAGCCAACTGAATAGGAATTGATCTCGTCGGAGCCAAGCAAGATACGCAGCAGGAGGTTGATTTGTGGCTGGATCTATCGGAACTGCCGCCAGAGTATTGCGATCGAGTAGAACATCTTCAAGAGAATAGGCACGAACAAAGGGCTAAAACTTGTGTTTTCCAGAATATGTAATTGCTCTTATCGAGCTTGATGCAGAAAGGATGAATGTTTGGAAGTGTGACAGACTCGACTGCTATGATCGATGGATAGATTTCGAAAAAAAAATTGGTGATCTCGCCGAAAAATTCAACGGTGTGTGGAGGAAGATGATCAGAAGGATCTAGATCTAGATCTTTCTAGAGGCTCTGATACCATATTAGAGAAAATGAAAATGAAAGGAAAAGTAGTGATTCTATTTCATCAAGCAGTATATATACAGAGAAGAAGCAAAACTGAATAGGAAACCTAACTAACTCTCAACAAAGATACCTAATTGCTGACTTGCTTCGGTTATAACTAATTACACGTGGCACACACGTGCTTTGCACATGCATTCTAATAGCATATAACTATATATGATAAAAATATATATATATAAAATAATGGAATTCGTTAGAAATATCGATTAGACACTTTAGTCGAGTAGATAATAACGTGATTGGGATTGGGAGAGAAGGGGGATGGGAAGTACATGTCCCTGACGCATCAATTGTGGACTACATTTGCGGCTTCATATCTGGCTCTTGGCATTCTTACCACTAATTATCAGCTTACGGTAATACAACTCCAAAATCTAATCAAAGGCAATAGTCCACCTTCCTTTCAAATATCCACCTTCCTTTCAAATATCAAAAACATCTCTCTATTACATTCCTTGCTTTAGAATGCTTTATATTGAAGAATTCCTCCGCACTGGCTGGTTGTCGATCACCCTATTCCTTTAGGTGGTACCAATGTCCTCTAAAAGGAGCAAGAAATCCATTGCAATTTGTATATCCAGCATCTGCTAAGTAATAACTTCCTATATAATAAAAAAAAATATCTTTCACTAATTATAGTGTTGAAAGTAAAGAAATAGTGTAATATTAAAACATTATTACCTTGATGTACTTTTAATCCATTAGGATGGTTAATTGCATGTCGAAGAACACGTTCATCAAGTGCAGATCCTTCCCAACCAAGCATGATAAGTATGAATTCCATATTTAGTGTGCAAACACCCAACACATTCATTGAGATATTGTCTTCCTCGTCCGATACCTCCCTCTATCTTCATTGCAAACGTAAAAATTAATTAACGTGCCATTCAATGCACCTAGACAATTCTATATGAAAAATTGTTAATTTAGTTTGCTAAAATGCATGCATATATCTTTACAACAACAAAGTAGATTGCATGATACCTTGAAATGTTTTCATCTACCATCTTCACAGCCCTTCCTCTATCGGCATAGGCTTTTTGAGCAAGCGATGATGCAACTTCATAACCGCGTTAAATATTCATTGAAGCTCCTACTAATATTTCCCCACTTCTATTAAAATAATTAGCACTAGATCTATTTTTCTTCGCATGAGCAAGTGTGTAAGGAAAGAATCTACTTTTTTCCTCTCGGGACATATTACTTCCATTCAAACCTCTCACATCCCTAAACATCTCACATAAGGCAAAGAAGGTTCTCAAATTCATGCGGAGCTCATTTTTACAAGAAATGTCATTTTCATAAATCAACTTATTTAAGTTTTCTAACCGTTGTCGTTTCCTATCTCTTTGTGTATATGTACTTCTATTTATTTTACTTGCGTAACTAATTCTTATCATAAATAAATACATCATAATTATCACATTAATTATAGTCATTATAGTTAGGATCATTTCCATTTGTCTAGCTCTCCTTCTCCTCATCATTTTCAATCTAAAAGGATCCATATATGTGGAAAAAGGGAAAGAATCACTACAAATATCACTAGTAATAGGCTTTAATCCTAATAAGTGTACCATAAATAAGAAAATCATGCATAATCAGAACCAAGACAAGTGCATACTTTATTAAAATAGCTTCAAGAATCCAAAACCAAAGATTAGGATCACCAAAAGCACTATCAGAACCAAGATAAGTAACCAATACCAAGGCATATGTCAAACATTGGCCTTGACACAATTTCGACAGTTTACATTTTCAATAGCAAGATTTCCAATTGTTCATCCTTACAGAAACAATCTTATATGTAACATAAGCAACAAAACATGCTTGCATAAGGAACACGAAAAGGACCAAATATAAAATGCTTCATCATCAAACAAAGAGAAGTAACATAAGTAATATATTGTTATCCGCAGCCCGTATAACCAATCTCATCAGTCTTCCAACTTCTCATTCCATCAGCACAATGCAATTGAATCATTCATAGACGAACTATAAGAATTATTTGTTTTTTCTTTACCAATAAACAACTCATCAAATACATAAAACACTAAATCTAGTATCTTCAGTTGATTAAGCCTCAATACTCAACATAACAAATAAAAGAAGCTTCAAAATTCTATAAATCCGTATTCTCCACCGCAGCAAATAGGGCGAAGGGTTATGAAAAGAATTAAATTGAAGAGAATTCACAAATAGGGCAAAATTCTTAGAAATTGAAGCAAGGGGCTTCTGTGCTTCTTAGAAATTGAAAGTAGATGGCATAAAAGCAGACATCAGTTACAAAGAAGATCAGAAATTCTTACCTCAAATTTGCGAAGCGGCGGCAAGTTGCGTTCGGCGAGCGACGAGCGGCGAGCTGCCTTCGGCAACGGCGAGCAGCGAGGGCCAGCGACGGCGTGTTCGGATTCTTGATTCTGGATAGATAAAATGCAGTTTTGATTTGTTGCAGAGGGAAGCCAGTGAAGACTAATGAAGACGATGGGTGTTATTTCCGTTATGCCACACGTTGGATTACGCAATGATCGTTGGATGAGATCTAATAAAGATGGATGGCTCAGAATAAAACTAAAAGAAACGTGTTTGACTAGATTACGTTTTCATTGTAACTGCCTAAGTCGTGGAAGGTTCTAGATTAGATTTAGCTACTCTGTTTCTATAAATACCTAGAGCTAAGATCTTGTACCAGTCTTTGATTCAATAAAATAGTTCTTCTTCTCCTTCCCTCGATCAAAGCTAGAGTTCTTAAATCTTCTATAACCACAATTCTAACATGGTATCAGAGCGGTGATGCCAAGGCAACGAAAGGTAACATGGAGCGATATTGTTCGGGAGGAAGCAGGTGATTGTTCTTCAACACCACCTTTGCAGGAGGAATTTTCTCAATCAATGGCGAATAATGGAAGAGGCGGAAATAATACGGATTCACAGCATCGGATCAATGATGTATACTACTTGAATCCGCACGATCACTCAGGATTGAAGCTCGTGGCTGCGGAGCTCACTGGACCGAATTTTTACTCATGGAGCAGAGCTGTTCGGCGTGCTCTTGCAGGAAGGAACAAATTGGCTTTTATAGATGGTACTGTTCCACAACCTCCTATTAATGATCCTAATTACAACTCGTGGATTCAAGCTGATTTTATGGTGTTTTCATGGATAATGAACTGCATTTCTGCTGAGATTTCGAAATTTTTTATACTTAAGGACAACTCATATCAGTTGTGGACTATTTTGAGGCAACGTTTTGATTGTTGTAATGGTCCTAAGATCTATAAGTTGAAAAAGGACTTAGTAGGATTTGAGCAAGGATCTCAGTCCATTATGCTATATTACAACAATCTCATTGCTATGTGGGATGAACTTGCCTTGTTGCTACCACCTCCAAGCTGTGTATGTGCTGCAGGGAAAATACTTGATTCATACCATGAAAATGAAAAACTTATGCAATTCTTACTTGGCTTAAGTGATGTGTATGACACAGTTAGGAGTCAGATCATATTACATGATCCTTTACCCACTGTTAGTTGGGCTTATAACATGCTACAACAGGATGAGGATCAAAGGAAGGTTACTTCTGGGAATAATGCTTCAATTAATCAATCTATATTAGCTGTACCTACACACGGCACAGGTCTTCCATCACAAGCGCATGGTGTGATGCGCATACAATCTAAGGGTTCGGTTATGCTTCGGGAAAGATAGAGGAGGGAGTTTCAAGCCTAGGGATGACTAGGGAAGAAAGAAAGAAATTGAAATGTACGTGCTGTGAAGGTGTTGGGCATGAACAACATGAGTGTTTTAAGTTACATGGAACACCTGACTGGTTCAAGAAGCTGAAAGAAAGGAATGGGAACGTGAAACAAGTGCAATGTGTTTTGCAAGGTGGAGAAGGAAACTCTTCAACGGATTCTTCTCACCTTAGTGTTATTGTGCAACAGGAGATCGCAAGAGCTATGAGCAAATTACGTAATCCTTCTGGAACTTCAGTTAATTCAGTGCTTACATCTAATCCACTGATTAGTCTAGAAAAACATTATGCATTTGGCTCATTTGGAGAATTGAAAAGTCATTCCATTTGGGTCATGGATTCAGGAGCGAGCAATCATATATGTTGTAATCAAGCTTTGATTCAGAATCTAAAAAGGTTAGAAGTTCCTCAGAGTATATATATTCCAAATGGAGCTACTCAGCTCATCTTTGAAGTGGGAACAGTTTGTCCAGTGGCTGAAATGGTCCTTCACAACGTGTTGTATGTCCCAAACTTTACTCATAATCTAATTTCTACCTATCAACTGACTTGTGATCTCAAGGCTAGATGCACATTTTATTCTAGCCACTGCCTTATTCAAAGGCCAGACAATGATCACATTATCTGTATTGGGCAAGCTGTGGGGAGATTGTACGTGTTGGAATCGAAGCCCCAGGTTCATGCCATTAATGCAGTACAGAATGGAATATTGTTGGACTGGCATGTTGGTTTGGGGCATGCCTCTTATCAGGCATTGTCTCATATACCAGAAATTAAAGAGAAATGCAGTGCTAAGGCAAAAAAGGAGTTAGCAGATTGTGAAGTTTGTCACAAAGCCAAACAATGTAGGAATCCATTTCCTACATTGAACAGAAGATCAGAGATCTTATTTGAATTGGTACATGCCGATGTGTGGGGGCCTTATGCGGTGGAAAACATTTCAAATACCAGCTACATTCTGACTCTTGTGGAAGATCATTCCAGATGCACATGGATGTATTTACTCAAATCCAAGAAGGATGTTCCAAAGATACTCTACATCTTCATTCAGATGGTGAGGAATCAATTCAGCAGAGGAATACTGAATATCAAAACTGACAATGGATCTGAGTTTCTTAATTCTACAGTTGAGAAACTGCTGCAAGATCATGGAATTATACACCTTAAGAGCTGTGTTTATACTCCACAACAAAATGGGACTGTGGAACGGAAACACAGGTCTCTTCTGGAGATAGCAAGAGCTCTCATGTTCCATAGCCAGCTACCAGAACGATTTTGGCCTTACTCTATCTTAACTGCCACTTGGATCCTAAACCGGTTGCCTAGTATGATATTAGGCTGGACCAGTCCTTATAGTGTTTTGTTTGGGCGTCCTGTTGATCTATCCTTACTCAAACCATTTGGTTGTTTAGCCTATGCAGCAAACACAACACCCCACAAGAAGAAGTTTGAAAGCAGGGGGTCAAAATGTGTCCTCATAGGTTATGCTCCTACACAAAAAGCTTATTTCCTTTATGATTTGGGAATTAATGAGGTCATTATATCTCGAGATATAAGAATTTTCCCTCATATTTTTCCCTTTGCAGACATCAGGGAAAAGGAACAGGAAGATTGTTCGCGCTAGTGGATTGGAGCTTGTTCCTTTCTTTTCCGATGATACCAAAAAGTTGATGTGAATGAACAAACCGATTATATACCCGATTCTTCATCTCCTTTTGAGCGCATTCCATCTCTACCTCTGAACCACAAATTTTTCCTCAGACTTCTTTTCCTACAGTTGATTCTACAACTGATACCACAATTCCATCCACTGTGGTCTCAAGGTCTGGGAGAGTAAGCAAACCACCTGGTTGGCTTCAAGATTTTGTTAGCCATATTATTGTTGCTTCTCTAAACTCTGAGCCTATGACCAGTATTACTCCTCATACCTTTCCCTATGTCACATCTCCTCTCATCACCTCCTCCTATGCAACTTTTCTTACCAACATCACCAACTTGCATGAACCCCAGAGTTACTCAGAGGCCAACAAATTTGCTGAATGGCAGGAAGCCATGAACTCAGAATTAAAAGCTTTGGAACAGAATCAGACCTGGATTCTCACTCCTTTGCCTCCAGGTAAAAAGGCTATTGGATCGAAGTGGGTTTATAAGGTGAAGTTGAAATCTGATGGTTCGGTTGAAAAATTTAAAGCTAGGTTAGTGGCAAAAGGGTATAAGCAAGAACACGGCATAGATTATGATGAGGTGTTTTCTCCCGTAGCAAAACAAGTTACTATAAGGCTCCTTATTGCTCTTGCTGCTTATAATGACTGGTATTTACATCAGATTGATATTAATAATGCGTTTTTACATGGGTACTTGTCAGACGAGATTTATATGCAACCACCTCAGGGTTTCACTAGAGCTGCAACAGGGGAAGTTTGCAAACTAGTCAAGAGTTTGTACGGGCTCAAGCAGGCTTCTAGAGAATGGAACAATGAGTTTTGTAAGGCTCTTGTTCATTTTGGCTTTGTGCAGTCAGCTCATGACCATTGCCTTTTTACAATGGGTACTGGGGATAAATTTTTGACTCTCCTAGTCTACGTTGATGATATTCTGTTGGCAGGGCCCAATTTGGATTTGATTGCTGAGCTAAAGCGATTCTTGCACTCAAAATTTACCATCAAAGATTTAGGAGATGCCCGTTATTTTCTGGGCATGGAGTTGGCTCGAGGTTCTCAAGGGATCTATCTCACTCAGAGGAAATACATCCTTGACATGCTGGATGAAGTTGGGCTCCTTGGTTGTAAGTCTACTTCCACTCCTTTACCTCAAGGTGTCCTTCTCCACAATCCGGATTCTCCTATTCTCTCTGATCCTGATAAATTTCGAAGGATAGTAGGGAAATTGTTGTATCTGAATCTTACTAGGCCTGATATCACTCATGCAGCTCAACAATTGAGTCAGCACCTTGCTAAGCCACAGGAGGTACATTGGCAAAGTGCTCAACACGTGTTGAGGTATTTGAAGGGTTGTCCCTCTTTGGGACTGTTCTTTGCTCGCACTCATGAGCAGTTTCAATTACACGGTTATTGTGATGCTGATTGGGGTACTTGCCCAACCACACGCCGTTCCTTAACCGGGTTTTGTGTTTATATTGGCAGTTCTTTAATCTCTTGGCGCTGCAAGAAACAAAGCACGGTTTCTGCCTCCACAGTTGAGGCTGAATACCGTGCTATGGGGAGTTCGGTTAAGGAATTACTCTGGTTATCTTATCTTCTCCATGATCTTCATGTTATGATTCCTCTCCCCATTCCTCTGCATTGTGACAATAATGCAGCGATTCAGATCACTAAAAACCAGGTATTCCACGAGCGTACTAAGCATCTTGAGATTGACTGTCACATCGTTAGAGATCAGTTCAAGAACGGTTTTCTCGTTCCTACTGCGATTCACACTTCTGACCAGTTAGCCGATATATTTACCAAGATCTTGCTCGGGCCGCGTTTCCGTTCTCTTTTTGTCCAAGATGGGACTCTCGACTTGCATCGGGTCCATCTTGAGGGGGGGTGTTCGGATTCTTGATTCTGGATAGATAAAATGCAGTTTTGATTTGTTGCAGAGGGAAGCCAGTGAAGACTAATGAAGACGATGGGTGTTATTTCCGTTATGCCACACGTTGGATTACGCAATGATCGTTGGATGAGATCTAATAAAGATGGATGGCTCAGAATAAAACTAAAAGAAATGTGTTTGACTAGATTACGTTTTCATTGTAACTGCCTAAGTCGTGGAAGGTTCTAGATTAGATTTAGCTACTCTGTTTCTATAAATACCTAGAGCTAAGATCTTGTACCAGTCTTTGATTCAATAAAACAGTTCTTCTTCTCCTTCCCTCGATCAAAGCTAGAGTTCTTCAATCTTCCATAACCACAATTCTAACACGGCGACGGTCAGGTGAGAGAGATGGAGCGAGAAGAGAGAAAATTTGGGGGAGGAGATGGAGCGAGATTTGTTTTATCAAAATGAGATGGAGCGATTAGAGAGGGGAATCATCTCAACCTCTCGATTTGGAGGGGTTTGAGGACAGTCCAAAGAGAGAGGTGGGGAAGGGTACGGCATTCCATTTCTTTTGAAATTTTTTTAAACCAAACACTTGAAATAGAATCATTCTCTTAATTTGATTTCTGCAACCAAATGGGCCTCAAATACACTAGCACCCTAAACTACCATCGACCATATTGTATATAATTACTACAGTACAATTTATTGTTTTTATAAATTGCAAATAAATATACTTAAAACTGAATTTACTAACACACACCTCTAAATAGGATTAGGTATGGCTATGAATCACCAGTAATGTAATAAACCATCCTAATTCACGACGCAAGCATGCTACTTTTCGACTTTAGTGGGAAATGTTTTGAAGGTGAGTCATAAAAGGCGTGTAAAAATACAAAATAAGCAACATATGCTTGTCGGATTCCATGTAAGACTCAGATGATTTTTATCGCATGCAACACCAAAAAAAATGATAAAATAAAATAAAAATTGAATCGTCGTGGGTCTCGTTGTAATAGGCTCAAAACATTAGCTATAATCATACACTCTTACTTCTTTTTCTTTTCTTAAAAAAAAAAGAAAAAAAAAAAAAAAGGAGGATAATGAAATAAAATAACAGCATATGCCAATATTTTGGTGAGGTAGAGTTTTCCATTTTTTTTTTTTTTTTTTTTTTTTTTTTTTTTGTGGAACCGCGCCCGCTAACGGTGCGGCTCGGGTAAACCTCAACTCCTTGTGCAGAGCGCAAACCACACAGAGGTTCAACCACCCTAAGGTGACAAGGGCTCACACAGAATCTAGGAGATTGAACCCTGCCCGCGCGAGTTTTCCCATATTTTGTTATCATAATGTGTTGTTTAATAGAATAACGATCGTCATATCTCATGCCATTTTTGTGTTCCATTATTTTAACTCATTATTTAGCTGGCCGGGTTTTCTAATTTGCTTGTTTTTTTGCTCGAGCGCGGCACCTAATTAGTAATTAGTGGACCTACTTTTAACCTGGCCATATCATTGATTTTTCTTTTAGATCTACATATTTCGTAGGGATAAAAGCTTTAAGAACTTGGACTGTTACATTTGTGCACTCATGCCACTTAAATTATGAAAATGTATAAACCACTATTATACTATTGCATTTATATGATTTGCCCTTGAACTAAAAATATGCAAATCACTAACTGAACTATTTAATCAATTTGTTGCAAAGTGTAAAACTTCAGCAAAAAAAATTATAAATCGGCAGCAAGACGTATGAGGTTAGGAGTAATATCGCAAACTAATCATGATCTGGTGTGTTAGATGTCTCATGTTACGCCGCCTTCGTCTTTCTTAAGATGTCACTACATTTTTATTCGTCAATTGATAGCAAACTGATCAAAATAAGAGAAAAAAATTGATTATTTTTGTTCTTTTTAGATGAATATGGAAGGGAAAAAAATGTTCTAATGTGTGGGGATTCTCATGTTGGTCAATGCTTGTCATGTGAGTTTTTCGGAAAACATATACCAAATTTCACTCTCTACAACAAATTATATAATTCAAAAGATTGTTTGTACATTTTCATAGTTCTTGAGACAAATCACACAATTGAAATAGTCTTGGGGGTTTAAAGTTTGTATCCCTATTTCTTAATTAGACGGGAGATTATGCATGCTCCCATATTGATTTATTTTAGTGTGAGTAGAAAGAATTAGAGTAATTAATTGATAAGATCACGGATATTATCCCGCATATAGAGAACTATTCTCTTATCTATCATACTCATGAGTAGTTAAACGTTTCGAACTGTGAATATTATAATTACAAATTTATAACCCAGGGATGGAAAAAAAGGGCATAGTATTATGGACTTAATGGTATGGTGAGAACTATTATATATTTCGCTCGAAATAAGTTGTTTTAACTTTTAATTTGCCTCCAACATATTTTGAGCATCCAATATTTTGATGTAAGTAGTACTATTAGTTTAAGTATTAGCATGTGTAACGTTTTAACTAATCTATTATCTGAATCCAATACTTTTTTTTATAATGAGGTAGTCCACGTTCCTTATACTGAATGTGCAATGAACACATAACCTTCGGTCTCAAGCTAAGAACCTCAATCGTTGTGTCATTCTAAGGGAAAACCTGATCTAGTACTACTACTTTATTTAATATTATACAGAAAAGAGAACTCAGCTAAGATACTCCAAACAGCACGCAATGCTATCATATTTCAGTTCAATATTTCAATTTATTGGTTCGCACTCAATACATATTAATTCTTCTTTTGAGGAATGAACATTATATTATTGCAATTACTCTATGTATTATACTATAACAAAATAATCAAGTAATGAAATATGATATGATGACAGAAGATTGAAGTTGAAGACAAGAGAGTAACAGAGGGAGGGACCAGCTGCAGACAGCAGTTGACCTACTGGGCTCACGACGATGCTTCTCATCGCAATTTCCATCCAAGAAACGTCAAACACTTTTTCCAAACATTTCATTTTTAATTACTATATATCCAAGGTTTAAATGACCAAGCAACATAAATGGTGTGAAAACATGTACTGTCGCACGCCCACATTCACAAAAACTGCGACCACTTTCTGATTCTTCTCTTTGGATTTACTCGAAGTCTAGCAAAAGAATCCAATTGAGCATAATATCCTAATTATTGAACCTATGAGTTTTATTAGAAAGAAACAACTTAGCCTGGTGTCTGTTTTTGGTAAATGAAAAGCTAAAGACAATTCATAACGGAAAAAAAAAAAAAGTCATTTGTTAAATGATATGCGTATTTATTACATAATACCAATATACTAATTCTCTTAAATACATTATTAAATTAATGAAGAATCCTAATTAACATACAAAACGCGATTTTAATGATAGGAGGCCCATTCATAATTGCATGTGTAAGTCCTCCCATTTGGGGAACACACTCGATTTTGTAAAATGAAAAAAATCGTCATTAGGGCACTGTCGGTGTTAACGTCAGTTGAGACAAAATATTTTCCTTTCTAATATATATAGTGACTATAATCCTATTTTTTAGTTTAATCTTACATTCAAACTCAATTCAATTATTGATATTTTACATAAAAAATTTCTTACGACAACATCATACAACATGTATCATCTATTCTAGTATAAATTATATTGATAAAGTAAAACAGGAGATGAAATTTTGACTGTGAACAAATAAAAAACAAGTGTTTGTCCCTTAGTGAGGAAATTGCATCGAAAAAGACATCCATTTGTTTAAGCTACCAATAATTAACTTGCATTTTAGACTTATCTTCAATGCCCATCTGTGAAATTATCAATTTCATTTAACAATATTTTGCTATACTCTTATATATGTTGAGCAGAATAATTAGTGTCAAGCAGTTAGGGTGGCTACAGGCTTCGAGATCCAAATTTAATAGCAAGATTCAAGAAGATACAAAATTATAAATCAATGCTAGGCCGGCGACCGGCATGAATCTTCCACAGCCTATATTATACTCGCCATAATTTTTTACCATATAAAATAATCTAAGAGTTCCTAACTACGTTTTAATTCTTATTCAGTTTTATTAAATTGTACAAACTTTACGGTTTGAATTAGCGCAGACCAAAGTTTCTCAAGATAACCTTTAAATGAGTGCTTACGTACGTAAAACATTAAAATGGTAGAGAGAGGTTTAAAACGATAAAGTGGGCCCGGCCCAGTAGAGTATTGGGCCCAAGAGCAGTACACGAAGTTAGCAAGATTTCAGCTGGGTTGATTGGTTTTTCTTCAACCTCTTTCAAATAATCCCAAAAGGTTCAAATGGCGGGCACAATAGATCAAGCAGTTCAATATCCAAATCCGGAGTAGCATTGCCAAACTCAATTAATTTCATATAATGGAGATGTGATGAGAGATTAGAGTTCATGGTTATTGTCCCCTTGATAAAAGAACATTTTAATTGCTCAACTATGTATTCTTCTTGCTAGGCTTTCTTTCTAACAAACCAAAAGGACCAAGGCATCTACTCCTGGTAGCAGTAGAGAACGAAGAATATCATGAGTAGGATCAATTGCATTTCTCTGCATATGATGAAATGAAGTTGTGTTTTCAAATTGAAGACCAAACACAGCAAGACAGTCCTCTCCCTGCAAGACTGGGCAAGCTCTGTCTTATGCAGAGACCTAAGAAACTAATGGTTTTACACATTTCGCCGGGGTGTTGGATTATATAATGGAATAGACAAAAACTGTCATGTTGGATCAATATGTTAATTGAAGATGAAAAGAGTAAGATGAAACATTCAGCCTCAGAAAAGATGTAGTACATGGCATGATGGCATGTTAACCTTCAGCTGAGTCAACATAAGGTGGAATGAAGTTCCCAAGAAGGTTTGGCCAATCCTGCATAGGTTTCAACATGAAGAATTTCAAGCAGTTCTATAGCAACATTTTTCAAGCCACTCATCCTGAAGCACACCTTTGTGACAGCTGCAGATCAATCAGCAAACCCCCTCTGAAGAATAGTGGCTCTGAGATTGATGCTGATACATAAGGTATATATAATCCTACTAATAAAGCCTAAATTGAATAGGAACAGATTATATGGGACACAAATATGAAAGCAAAAATATATGAGTTAGTTTAACAAATGAACATTATAATGACTGGATGATCGAATAACCTGGGGCTTTGTAATGGGCATTTAGTGGCTAGAACACAATATGCGGCCTTCCGAACTGATTCATTCGAATCCAAAATGCAATCAACTATCATTGATATAGTCTCATTTTAAGGAGGCAAAGACAAGCAAGAATTTTATGAACTTCATGCAAATTTGCTTTAGTCAAACTCCGAAAATATAAAGAGATGTAGTAATCTGCAACATTTAATAATTAACATATAGTACTATTCAAATAGACCAGGAAATTATCTAACAGATGCAAAGAATGCATTGACAAATAGATAATGACCATATCCCATTCTGCTCCTGGAGCAGTTTCTCAAGGAACAACTCAAGAATGTCAGGGTTCAAAGAATCATTTGCAAACCGCACAAGGGCCCTGACAACAAATGTTGGAGCTGCAGGGACCTTATGAACAGCACGTATCTTCATACACTCTATCACCTCATCCCAGAATTAAGTGCTTCCGAAAACTGCATAATGAACAAGCCAGTACCGAATATGTAAATGTACTATATTTCATAAGATAAAAGATTTTAATAAAAATCATGTCACGGTGCTCAAGTTATTATTGGGTTAATATTATTGAGTTACAAACACTGAACTTGAATGAATCCCTCCTAAAATTATTGTTTAACTCAAAAGGTATAAACACTTGGGAGAAACAGCTGAACATAGAAGAAATGCTAAGGTCTCGTTATTAAGTTTCTATATACTCAATTTCGGATCTAAATTAACTTCTCACGTAAAAAGTCAGACTAATAGATAATAGCCAATGGAAATTCAGAACGTCTAAAACACTGCAGTGCAAGCAAAGGGAGTGGTGAAGCTCGGAGTCTTCTTCGCAGCTACCTGAACAAACCAAAGGAATTTCTCCAGAAGTTCGTCCCCGGAGTCATCTTTGTTACTGCGCCAACAAGCGAAAGAGGATACAAACTTGATGATGCGCTCACAACTCACAAGTGGTGGCGCGCCTTTAGAAATTGAAAACATGTGCTAGGGCTTCGCAAAAACCCGCGCTGAATTCTGCCAGAGAGAGCAAGCGGAGAGCGAAGAGATAGAAAGCCAAATTTCTCTGAAACTGGAAACAATTTCCCCGGAAAGTTCCCGGTGGTCTTCCGATTCTCCGATGGCCATTGTTGCTAGTATCTTTTAATTTTTGTTCTGATATTGCGTTTCGAAATGGTTGTTTAAGCGGGAATGTTTATTAATTGGGCTGTTTGGACTGTTAAAGTTGGGCCTGCTTCTCATTAATGATATGGATTATCAATCTAGATCAAATTACTCAAAAATTTAATTTGTGTTGATAATTAGATGAAGAATAAATCTAATAGCAAAATCTATCCATTTGTACGGAAAGTTCGTCTTCTGATAAGAACATTGCGTACAAATCTATCGTTTATTCCACACATATATATGTATTCAAGAATAAATTCGGATGAAAAAAAAAAAGAATAAATTCGGAGATGTTTACGTTCTTAAACGTAAGTCTAAGAGTATATTATTATTATTAGTATTACATATTAACCCATTTAGCATTTGAAAGTCCTATAAAAACAAGTCTGGCGGAGTTGTGGTTTGTTACATTTTGTGAAGGGAGACTCGTGCACGGTTTTGAGTTTCTTTATTGACACACTTTCCCGAATGCTCTTTGCTTTATTTTGCTAAAATCAAGTTGCACACAATTATTTATTTTGATTAAAATCTGTCTACTAGTTGTTGAAAATCAAGTTTATCGTAGTTTTAATTAATACTACTAGAACCAAATTCCTTAAAAAATCTTTCATCTTTATGACGTGATTGGACTTAAATATAGATAATATAGGAAGGAACCTTAATGTTAATAAAATATGTAGAATATATTCCGTATAGGTAAAAGAACGTGAATCGCAGATAACATGCGGATGACTCCAACATCAGCCACTAGTATAAGAGAGAAACACTGCGCCGTCATGCTTTTCCAGAAAATTCATAGGATCAAACAACTCTCAAATTGGTAAGTGCCAAGAGTGTTTTAGATTAGAAAAAGCATCATAATCCAATTCTATTTTCAATATTAAAATAATAATATTTTAATCCTGCAAAGTCATTCTGAAGTCCTATATTTTATTAAAAAATCGGAACCTATATTCATACTAGAAAAAAAATTAGACAATTACATTAAAAAAAATTATATGACAATTCCAAAATAAAATTATTAGACAATAGGCCCATACTGTTAATTATAAAAAGTGGACGTTGTTAATTATTAGTTATGTATAATAATTATATTATTTTCAAGTTTAATAATGAACTTTATAGAATACAATCATATCAACAATAATAGAAAATAATAAAATATAAAACACAATATTACATAAAAAACAATAACATTAATTAAAATTACTAGGAAATACATAATATAGCCGATAATAGGAAAACACTACAATAACTGTATTACAGAAAAATATTAAAGAATGTGCACGGATCTATTATTTTTATTATAATTTTATTTTATCATGTTTTGTAATTTTTTATTATTTAATGCACAAGTTATTTATTTATCTTTATTTATTTATTTTCCAATTATATAATAAAAAATATTTCAAATAATTGTTGATTGAAATTGTTGTGTGTCTAATGTGTAACATTGGAAAAACATATAAGTATTGTTGTAAAAGTAGAAAAAGTAGTATGAAATAGAATATATGGGAATATTCTTTTTTACGGTGAATTTGAGTTAGTAGGTTGGAGAGGTTACTGTTTGATATGACAGAAACTGTAAAATGGTGTTAAAAATAAACATCTTTGCGGGAGATGCTCTAAGTTGTGGTGCCTTACATTACTCTATAAAAAAATAAATAAATACTAGGATATAAAATAAAAACAACCTATTGGTGCTATATGGTGATTTTGAAAATAAAAAATGTGTTATAAACTATATGGAATGATAGAATAATAGAGAAGACGGAAAATAGAAGTGTATTATTATGAGGGTGGAGACCTCTATTTATAGAGTACAAGATAGGCTACTAGGGTTTAGATATGGTCATCATCTATATAATAAATCTTATCTACAACACTTCCCTTGATGGACCATCCCTAAACAGAAATTGCTGCCTCGTTAAAACCTTACCAGAAAAAACTCAATGGGATAAAAAATGGTCGAAGGAAAAAGAGTACAGCTGCTCCCCCTCAAAATAATCATTGTAAATCCTTGAATCGGCGCATGCCAATCTTGTGTACCAACTTCTTGAATGTTGACGTCAGTAGTGCCTTTGTGAATAAGTCTGCTGGATTATCACTCGAATGTATCTGTTGGACGTCGATATCACCATTCTTTTGAAGTTCATGTGTGAAGAAAAACTTGGGAGAAATATGCTTTGTCCGATCGCCTTTGATGTAACATCCCTTCAATTGCGTGATACAAGCGGCATTGTCTTCATATAACATCGTTGGATTGTCCTTTGAAGATGCCAATCCGCATGACTCTTGGATATGACTTGTCATATTTCGTAACCACACACATTCTCGACTTGCTTCATGGATTGCATTTATTTCAGAATGATTTGAGGATATTGCAGTCAAAGTTTGCTTAACGGACTTCCAAGATATAGCAGTTCCTCCACGTGTAAAAATATAGCCAGTTTATGACTTGACTTTATGTGGATCGGATAAATAACCAGCATCTGCACCCTTCTAGAGAATAATCAGAACCTTTTGAGTAGTATAATCCAAGGTCAATGGTACACTTAAGATAACGTAGAATGTGCTTAACACCATTCCAATGTCTTAAAGTGGGTGCAGAGCTATATCTTGCGAGAATATTTACAGAAAAAGCTATATCCGGTCTTGTG
This sequence comes from Lavandula angustifolia, assembly GCA_028984105.1. NCBI lineage: Eukaryota > Viridiplantae > Streptophyta > Magnoliopsida > Lamiales > Lamiaceae > Lavandula > Lavandula angustifolia. The sequence continues at coordinate 33,599,834 of CM054803.1, forward strand.
CAATTAGCTAAATAAGTCAATGCTCCGATTGCACTAAGATATGATACTTTAGGACCAAGTATCATTTCACCATCTTCAATGGGTCGAAATTGATCGTTATGCACATCAAGTGTTCTAACGACCATTGGTGATGATAATGGATGCGGTTTATCCATATAAAACCGCTTTAAGACTTTTTCTGTATATGAGGATTGATGAACAAATAGTCCTTCAGGGACATGTTCAATTTGCAAAACAAGACAGAATTTTGTCTTTCCTAAATCCTTCATCTCAAATTCACTTTTCAAGTATTCAACAGTTTTATTGAGCTCTTTATGAGTCCCAATTAAATTCAAATTATCTACATAAACTGCTATGATCACAAATCCATTGTCTGTTTTCTTAATGAAAACACAAGGATAAACATCATCATTTTTGTACCCTTCTTTCAAGAGATACTTACTAAGTCTATTATACCACATACGGCTAGACTGCTTCAACCCATACAATGATTTTTGCAGTTTAATTGAAAACATGCTTTTGTGTTTTGACTTATATGCTTCAGACAATTTAAATCCTTCTGGGATTTTCATGTATATGTCACAATCTAGTGAACTATACAGATATGGCAGTTACTACATCCATTAGGCGCATATCAAGTTCTTCTGACACAACTATACTCATCAAAAATCTAAATGTAATCGCGTCCATTACCAAAGAGTATGTTTCTTCATAATCAATTTCCGGTCTTTGAGAGAAACCTTGTGCTATGAGTCTTGCTTTGTATCTCGTGATCTCATGGTTTTCATTTCTCTTTCGAACAAAGACTCATTTTTATCCTACATGGATAACATTTTCCGGAGTTTGAACTACAGGTCCAAATGTTTTCCGGCTTTCAAGGGAATTTAGTTCTCCTTGTATGACTTCTTTCCACTTTGGCCAATCGTGTCTAGTTTGACAGTCTTTAATAGACCGCAGTCCAGGATCCTCATTTAGAACTTCAAGAGCCATATTAAAGGCAAATTTATCGTCCACGATGATATTTTCTCTCTCCAATATCTTATTAGAAGATAAGTAATTTATTGAGATCTCATGATTTTCGAATACTTGTGGTTCTTCAGGAACTACATTATTTTGATCAATAATTTCCGTCATTGTTTGGTTCGTGTCTTGTGTCTTTCTCTTTCTAGGCACAGAATCTTTGGAACCAACTGGTCGACCACGTTTTTTACGGTCATTAGATTCATTTGCTACCATGTTGTTTGTCCTTCAGGGACACTAATTCTAGCAGGTGTATTGACAGTTGGTATGTGAGATATTGTCACTTTTCTTGTATCTACGAAAGCATCAGGAATTTGATTTGCAATCTTTTGCAAATGAATTATTTTTCCAACTTCTTGTTCACATTGATTACTTATGGAATCAAAATGTGATGCATTTTCACTCCAAGAGATTTCCTTTTGCTTTTCTGGATGTAGGTTTGTTCCACCTAATGTTGGAAATGTCATCTCATCAATATGATAATCTGCAAAACGTGCGGTAAATAAATCGCTCGTTAAAGGTTCAAGATATCTTAAAATCGAGGGAAAATCAAATCCAACATATATCCCAAGCCTTCGTCGGGGACCCATTTTCGTACGTTGTGGGGGTGCAATTGGGACTTGGACAACACAACCAAAAATTCGTAAGTGAGAAACATCAGGTTCTCTACCAAAAATAATTTGCATTGGGGAGTGTTGTTGGTTGACTATTGGCAATGATGTTGCATGCAATATGGCATGTCCCCAAGCCGAAATTGGGAGTTTTGATTTCATAACTAATGGTCTAGCAATAAGTTGAAGACGTTTAATAAAAGCTTCAGCGAAACCATTTTGTGTATGAACATGAGCAACCGAATGTTCAATCTCAATAGCCATACAATAACTATTCAATGCTTGAGACTAAAACTCACTAGCATTATCAAGGCGAATCCTCTTGATTGGATTGTCTGAGAATTGAGCTCTCAATTTTATTATTTGAGTAAGTAGTCTAGCAAAAACTGCATTTCTACTAGAAAGCAGACATACATTGGACCATCGAGAGGAAGCATCAAGCAATATCATAAAGTATCGAAATGGTCCACATGGTCGATGTATAGGTCCACAAATATCTCCGTGAATTCTTTCCAAGAACGATGGAGATTCTATATTAACCTTCGTGTATGATGGTCTAATGACTAACTTGCCTTGCGTACAAGTATCACATGGGAATTCCTTTGTTACTAGAATCTTCTGGTTCTGTATATTGTGTCCACATGAGTTTTCAATGATGCGACGCATCATAGTTGCTCACGGATGTCCAAACCTATCATGCCAAAGCAAAAAGCTTTTTGAGTCATTGAACTTCGGGTTCATGACATTGTTTGTCTTAATTGCTTTTATGAATGTGTAATACATTCTGGATGGCAGTGTAGATAACTTTTTTTTGAACTGCTTCTGGCCAGATACAAAAGAATTTATACATAGATATTCGTTACTACCTTCTGACATCGTCTGAATGTGGTAGCCATTGCAGTGAATATCCCTAAAACTTAGTAAGTTTCTTCTGGACTTACTAGAGTAGAGGGCATGCTCAATTGTTAATTTAGTATCATTTGGCAGAATGATACAAGCTCTTCCGGAGCCGTCAATGATGTTCGATGCACCAGATATAGTATTAACATATCTTTAGCTAATGTTAATGTTTGAAAATACTTTTTATTTTGGAGAATGGTGTGTGTGGTGGCACTATCAGCTAAACATATATATCACAAGAATTCATTTGCCTTTTCTAAGACATTGCTTCTCAAGAAAATAAATTTATAATCAGTTAAAAACAATCAACGGTAGTCAAAAACAAAGTTGTGAAAAATGATAGCAATACTAGAGTTCGGTAAGCAAATGAACTTCCTAACAACGATAAATAATAAAAGCTAAATATGCGAAAAACTGCATTAGTTGTCTTCTAACACACCACCACCAATCAAGTCATCAATGTTGTCGTTTGGGTCACTAAAGAAATCAGAGACATCTGAATGACATGGAATATTTGTCAAACCATCATTGTCAAGGAAATTGGTCTCATTTGTTTTTCCCTTGATCAAACTCTAATACAAATCAACAAGGTGCTTCGACGTACGACATGCACGCGACCAATGTCCATTCATGCCACATCGATGAAATTTATCCTCCTTTTTTGATGAATTGTGTTCTTTGGATGTCTTAGACCTTTTGTTGCTTGAGGTTGCTTGGTCAAGACTATGGTGTCGGTGACCACGCCCACGGCTACGACCACGACCACGCCCACGTCCAGATTGGTTTGAACGACCATGTCCATTTGTTGCATTGGCTTAGGCAATGCAGAGGAACCGGTGGGTTTTAACTCATGGTTTTTCATGAGCAATTCATTGTTTTGCTCGGCAACCAATAGGCAAGATATAAGTTCGGCGTACTTTCTAAAACCACGCTCCCTATATTGTTTTAGTAGGAGCACATTAGAATCATGAAATGTAGAAAATGTTTTCTCAAGCATCATTTCATCAGTGATTGTTTCTCCACATAGTTTCATTGTGGAGCTAATTCTGAACAGTTCAGAATTGTATGTACTCACAGATTGAAGTCTTGCAGTCTAAGATGCATCCAATCGTATCGAGCTTTAGGAAGGATAACCATCCTTTGGTGATCAAACCTCTATTTGAGGTTGTTCCACAATTCATATGGATCTTTGACAGTGAGATACTCATTTTTTAGATCACCATGAAGGTGGTGACGAAGGAAAATTAGTGTCTTTGCGCGATCCTGCGGGGATGTGTTGTTTCCTTTTTCTATAGTCTCTCCCAGACCCCTTGAGATCAGATGGATCTCGGCATCAACAATCCATGACATATAGTTTTTGTCAGATATGTCAAGTGCAACGAACTCAAGTTTGGTGATATTTGCCATTTGCGCAACTCTGCACAAGTGCAAAGTTTTATCAAATGTCTATAAAGACTTATGTTTTTCCTTCAGGGATAAAAACATATATCACCGAAATCATAAATTGTTCTGCAAGAGCATGTAATATTCATCAGGAATATTAAATTGTGCTACTTCTGGAGCAACAGATGAATTGCTCTTTAAGAGCTTGTGATATTCTTCAGAAATATCAATTGTGCTACTTCTGGAGCAACAAAAATTTAAGTAATATTCTTCAGGAATATTAGGGTATTGTGCTTCAGGAACAACAATAATAACAATATAATAAAAGTAATCAATTCAAAATTTAATGAATATCTTACATAATTTTCAATTGGTATTGTGCCACCGCAAGTACGTGTATCAAATTCAAGAAAAAAGTTGAATTAATGAACTCACATGTTTGTTTATTGATTTTCAAAACATGATTATAATTTTCAAAACGTTTTTGTTATTAATTGGGTGAGTGTTATTGAACCAAGCAATATTCTTAACCAATCTTTACTAAAGCAAAAAAAGGAGTCGAGGCAGTTGATTTTTTTCTTTTGGAAGAAGAGTTTTCGTGCTGATAACGTGTTATAAACTATATAGAATGAGAGAATAATAGAGAAGACGGAAAATAGATGTATATTATTATGAGGGTGGAGACCTCTATTTATAGAGTACGAGATAAACTGCTAGGATTTAGATATGATCATCATCTATATAATAAATCTTATCTACAACAAAAAAAAAAAAAATTGGGTAGTTGGAATTATTTTTTCTTCTTTGAGCACTGAAGCAATGAAGATATACGATTCTATTCTTATTTTGATGCAGACATGGAAGTGATAAAACAAACTTTTGATAAACGAAATGTTTCGAGATCAATTAGAGATTACAAGGAAATTTGACAGTGTTCACAATCCAAGTGTTTTTGTGTTTTGGTGTGATTATTGCTTTTACTTTTTAGGGTAGAGAGAATGAAAAGAAAATGCGTATTTAACTTAAATAAAATCAGTACAATGAATTCATGCAACTTCTCAAATTAATAGAATAAAAGCTACATTAATAAAACTCCCTTATACTTAAGCCCTAGACTTCTCAAATTAATATAGATTGTATAAGTCTTTTCGACTTTCGTTCCGTATAAGTAAGTCAGAAATCACGTCAAACAATATTCAAAGGTGAACACATCAAAATTTGGCAATAAAGAAAATATTCTATACACATCAAATTAATCTTAAGGAGGGGGGAGGGGGATATTGAACAGAACATGATTTGTGGAAGTACTTTTCATATGACTTATGAGTATTTAAACATTTTTATTCTTCCAACTTGATTGTCATATTTAACAACTTACGTGATGCAATTTTCATACTTCAACATTCAAAGTTCACAAAATGGCATCGACTATGTTATCTTTTAATTTAGAATTATGGAATATAAAATGTATGAGGTATAGAAAATTTATGGAGACGCAATACACTAGAAACATTTATAGTGGTCGACATATTTCTTAGTTTTATATTTGGTAACAAGTTTTGTGGTTTTCATATCGATCTTAAAAGACGGAAATTAGTAAGAACTTGACACGTCACTGAATTCTAAGCCAAAGTTCCACGATTGTTTTAGTTGCATAATTGAAGAAAAATCAACATGTTTAATGTCTTAAAAAAGTTGGTGACGGCAAATAGCAGAATTAGGTAGAGTTCGAATTCGAACCAAAAATTGGGTAAAAACAGAATTTCGAAAAGAAGTATATTCCACATTTAGTATAATAAAAAAAATGACTTGGAACAAGAGAGATTTATGACTTAAGTACAATAAAATCTCTTTAAACTAATATTGTCGAAATTGAGAGATTTTTTTTTATTTTATATAGATATTAAATTATCTATAGATTAATATTTATTTATTTAAAGAGAGTTTTCAAACTTCAACAAAATCGAATTTTAACTAGATGAATAAAAAAAGTTATAAGTTTATCTATATATATTATATTTAATGTCATTTTACTATTTACTACCTAGAAAGCATTAATTATATTAGTAATTTGTTAAGAAATAATGAGTTTATTCATTTAAAAAATAAATACAATGGTATAGTTAGCATTCATTTGTTGTAGTGAGCTCATATGTTCAACCAAGTCATGTCGAAATTGATGATGCACATCGTTGTTACGTAACTCAAAGTTGCTTCAAATTACATTTCGAAATTCTGGGTTTGGAACTTGATTGAATTGCGCAGGTTCATCATCTTCATCGTTGGGAAATGTTGCAACCATATCCCCCTTATCCTCAATAATCATGTTATGTAGAATTACGTAAGTTAACGTGATGAATTTTATTCTTTTTCTGTACCAAGATTGAGTTGACCCTCTAACGATTGTCCATCGAGCTTGGAGCACCCCGAACGTTTGTTCAACATCTTTCTTGGTAGCCTCTTGCCTTTCTTTAAAAAGCCTCATCTTCAGATCATTCGAGCAAAGAAAAAGACTTCACAAAAGTAACTCATGCTGGATAAATCGCATCTGCCAAATAGTAGCCATTCGTATAATGTGTGTCATTCACTAAGAAATTAATCTCAGATGCATTTCCTTCAAGCACATTGTTGAATAACGAAGATTCTTTTATTACATTGATATCATTTCGCAAAACAACAACACTAAAAAAGACATGTCATATCCATAGATCTTGAGAAGTGATCATGGAAGAACCATGTCCCATCGCAAATTGACTTTTCCACGCGATTGGACAATTCTTCCATTCCTAGTGCATACAATGAAGACTTCCCAACATTCTTGGGAATCCATGTATGTCATTGTGCATCTGAGTAAAACGTTGAACGTCAGCTGCATTGGGCCTTCTCAAGTATTGACCACCCCACATCTCTACCACATTCTTACATAAATTAGAAAGACATTTCATTGCAGTTGATTACCCCAATCAGAGATACTCGTCAAGATGATCAGATGGTGCTCCATAGGTCCATTGACGAATAGTTGCGAAGCATTTTTAGTAGAGGTGACAAGCCTCTTCAATATATTGCATTGTTCCTCTATTGAAAATTTTACTAGTGATTCTCAAGTGCACTCACTATTCGGAGGAATAAGTCTCTCAGGATTCGAAATCACTGTAGAAATATGTAGTCGGGATACACCGGGACCTCGTCAAAATAATTATTGAAAAGTCTTTCATGTCCGCCTTCACGATTCCTTTCGATGTACCTTCTCGGCTTACATCTTGCTTGGAAACACTTTCTTTCATGTTCTGTCATTACTGTCGGGTTATGTTGAAGAGTTACTTCATACAAATCGGACTTTGGATCATTGATTTGCTCTTCATTGTTACTAGATAAACTAGAACTGCTTTAGGAATATTGAATCATATTATGTGTATGCAAAGTTTGAAAAGAATCAATACTTGAGAACATGAGGGATAATGAATCACTCACTACTATATATATAAGCATTTCCAATGGATAATTTCTAGCGGCTAGTTTCCAACAACTAGTTTCAAACGACTAGATTTATTACATTAAAATCAATATTTATTACAACAAATCTCTAAGCTGCTATGTTAATAAATATTAATTACGACATTAGTAAGAAAATGAAATGTAACTAAATACTTGAAGATTAATTACGACATTAGAAGAAAATAAAATTGACTTAGGGTGATGATTGCAACGCTGCCTTAGCTTCTTCGCATTGTATGTTATGGAAATAATGTTGCTCGAGTGTCATATTGCTTGTGTCGCGTTGGATGATTGTGAATAGCTTCAACTGCCTCTCTCTTCTTCTCTTTACTTCGAGCCCATTTCATCTCAACTTCGGCCTGTCGCAATTCAACTTCAGTTTTTTTCATGCACTTCAACTCAGCCAAACTATTGACAACGATATCAAAGTTTTAATTTAGATCATTGTTGGCATCATAACGGCTGTAGGTTGCTTAAGCTTTTTTCTTCGCCTTTCTCTTTGCAGCCTTCTGTGTGATTGGAAGTATTTCTTCGTTCAATTCAAAATCAACACTTACATTTTGTGTTGAAGATGTGTTGATCGCCCTCAATTCAGAAGTCCTTGTCTTCTTCCTTGCAATATCAAGATGGTCAGACTAGGATCGAAAGGTTGGGGGATCTTTTATGATTTTCCACACATGATCAAGTACAAATTTGACTTCGTTTCTTTGCAGTTCTTTTCCAGTGCCATTTTGTAAACGTCTTTGCTACTGGACCTACTTCTATATATACTTGATATGAGATTGTAGCACTCATCAAATTTTACTGCAAGCTGTCAATGAAATCTCAAGACCGCCGTCGGACGAGTAGGAAACCTATTGGGTTTTTTTCATTGTAGTAGCAAGCAACACGATTCCAAAATGCCGCTTCCTTTTGACTATTACCGATGATTGCTCTTCAAATATCGTGCACCATGTGTGTTTTGATCACTGTATTGCACCAAATAAATCCTACAAAACCTAGAGATTTAAATCAGTATTGTCAACAGGTATCAAACACAAGGAACGAAGACTAGTTATCATTTTCCTACTTATCTTTGGATGTTTTGTTAGCAACCACGCAAGTTTTGAGATTTATTAAAGTAAGAATTGTAAAAGTTGAAAATAACAGAAAACTTATTAACTGGGCAATTAAGAGATAGGTCCCGCAGATACTCCGCACACACATATTTCCAATCCTCCACACTAAATATTAATTAATCCTAAGAATCAACTAATTATAGACCACCGTAATTAAACCTACACGATCCTTATTCCCACTTACTTAGTTGGTAGCCGCCATGTTGGACATCGAAATGACTATTTGAATCGAGGAAGCAAAATTTGAGATCGCTCCGCAAACTGATAGGACGTTTGCTAGATGTACCTATTTCAAAATCTATACTTTTTCCTCGATTTGTTTAGTAGGCTAATGGACTCTTGATTTACAGGCTTCTAGTTATTGGATGATTCATAATAAGTTCAAGCTCTCACATCCGGGGGTAGAGAGTCCCAATTTTGTCCTGATGTCGCTTGATGTCTAGTTCAAGCAATAAGACTCAAACAGTTTTGGGTCATATACATGCATGGCAATAGAGCGTCTCATCAGTGGATTTCCTACACCCACTTGGGGTAACCGATAGTCAAACATTAGATTATATCGGGAGTGGATGGCTTGAAAAACTTTCAAGCAATGTTACGCCAATAGCTAGATTCCCATTGTAATTTATGTATTTTTATTAAACACTGATATTAATGTATTTTATTTGTCGAGTTCTAATATCAGTTGTTGTTTATGAATCTTGTCCCAAGAGAAAGACATTCCATAAATCAAATTTTCCTACGGCGAAAGGCCGAAGGAGGTTAGGGCCGATGGTAAACATTCCATCGGCCCTTGGCCCTGTGTTACCTAATGTGTTCTTATTCTCGGCTCAGCTGAGAGCATTCATTCGGCCACTCCATCCAATTTTCCTACGACATAGGGCCTAGGGAGGGTAGGGCCAATGGTAAACATCCCATATGCCCTAGGCCCCGCCTTTATTTTTATTTTTTTTCTCGACTTAGTTGAGAGAATGAAATCGGCCACTCCTTTCAAATTTCCCTACGGTGAAGGACTAAACGAGGGTAGGGCCGATGGTAAACATCCCATCGGCCCTAGGCCCCACCTTTGTGCATTTTCCTACGGCGAAGGGCCGAGAGAATGCAGTCTGCCAAAACAAGCAAGCTTAAAATTAAAAGATTTAAAATACGAGTTAAAAAAGACGACAAAGGGCCGAGGGAGAGCCTATAGATAATTGAGGAGTGGTTTTTATACCATCTCATTGTGTTCTTTTTACACCTATTTCTATCATTTTCTATCCATTTTTAGCTTTTGTTTTGATTGAAATTGTATACTTTTGATGGTTTTTGGTTTTGTAGGTTTCTTGCGCGTTTTGAGCATATTTGGGTGTATGTAGCACCTAAAGGAAGGAAACCATGACTATTGATGCATTGAAGGCAAATATGGAGTCGTTTGGTGGAAAAATGAAGAAGGTTTGAAGTCGGATGTTGAAAAATCGATTTCGGAGGTCCTGAAACAAGGCAGTTGGAAAATTGCGTAGCATACGGGTTTAACAATTTTAGAATCTGATCTCCACCGTCTACATTGTACTTCTATGTGTTGGGAACATTGTGACAATTTCATGACGATCCAATAGTTATCGAAGGAGATATCACTATTTTTCCAAAGGTGGTCAGTGTAGGAAATTATAGCCGAAAATCAGTTAGGCTGAGGCACCGGACCACGGTCTGCGTTTTGTGCGGGACAGCGGTCCGGGGTGTTCTGACTCAAAACTCAAAATTTTGCAGGGAGTCGAACCACGATCCGTATTTATTGCTGGTCCGCGGTCCGCGTCGTTTTAAGGCCCAAAATCGCTTTTCAACAGCCCGAAACCAATATAAACCCTCCCGGAGTTCATTCTTTCGACCCACACCACCATATTTTCGACCTTTTCCACCCTCCAGAGCATTGAAACACCCAAGGCATCCCTCTGTTGAAGATTCAAGATGAAGATTGAAGACTACAACCGAAGGACCAAGTGCGAGGATCAATCTACGAGGTTCTAGGTTGTATAACTATTTCTTAGTTTTGTCTAGGGTTTTTTCTACTTCTTTTTTCATGGATACTTTTTGCATCTTTTATGATTGTTTTCCTATGAATATGAGTAGCTAAATCCCCTTGTCTGGGGGTTTAGCAGGATTTATGTTTTGGATGAATTGATTTGAACCCTAGTTTTGAAATGAATCAATTGTTTTGTTTCTTAATTGTTGAGTCTGCTTTTGATTTATCTATGATTCTTTAATGTGATTGGCCATTATCTTAGATAATTGTAGAGAATATAGGAAATAGGTAATACTGCGGGTCATACACAGTTATTTATTTAGCTCTGCAATTAAGAGTCTAGATTATTACCATTGGTTTGGAATAGTTTAGATGGTTCTTTAAATTCTTGTGCATGATATGATCTTTAGGTTCATGATGTGATCACTTGATTGACCCTTAGGATTATAAATTAGAGATCTTCCGCCATCATACGGAATCCCTAGAGCCATAGTAGATGAACTAACAAAAGAAATTCATAAATGTTAGCTAGAGAATGGGAACGAATTAATCATCTTAAGCATAGTGATTATTAAACCTCCGCACTCTTCATAATCTTGAAACCAAACCTATTAACCCACTTTGCTTTGTTTTATTGCTCATTTACTTCCTTTTTGTTTTAATTTAATTGTTTTAAATAAACAAAACTCAGTTTAGGACTAAGTAGATTGTGAAATAATTAGAGTAGAACCCAAATGAGTCCTTTTGAGATCGACTTTGGGAGTCGCTAGATTGGGTACTATGCCGATTCGTGCACTTGCGAGAATTATAATTTGTTCAACAAGTTTTTAGAACTGTTGTCAGGGACTCAGTCGTTTTTATTACGCTTTTTTACTAGTTGTTAACTTGTTTAAATTTTATTTTCTCTCTTTTTTTTTTTTGGTTACTCACTCCCTTTCATTTCTTTTGTGTATTTCGAGCCTATCTCTTGTGACCTTTACAGGTTTTATGAATTTGATAATACACAATTGAAATGGAAGGGACCGTATGGAACAACTGAAACTATGATTGGATGTCAAGTCTTAACGATACACTACAAGACTCAATAGCAGCGCCGGGCGGCTAAGTTGGTATGGAAGAACTGGCATGCGGCGGGAAATCCTTCTCTATACAAGTTCTCGAATGGCTAATAACCGCAAAGACAATGGAAGACGCTTGCATAGCCTGTGGAAGCTACGTACACCAAACTGAATCATGTTCTTTTCCTTTCTATCATGGACAGATTGAGGAGCCTTTTGAGGGTACTTACATGAGGAGTGAAGTGGTTGATCAACCAAAGAAAATAAGTCTTGAGGAAACTTTGCGGGACTTCCTGCAAGCTTCCAGAAAGTCTATAGAGTCACTTACCTCATCAACAAAGAAAATTGAGAGCGCGGCGGCAAAGATCGGCGACTTGAAGAAGAAGGGTTGACGTCAGCCCTTGCTGATGTGTCATGCACATGTGGTTGCCACGTGTCCAACACGTGGCAACAAACCCCTACTGACGTGGAAATAGCGTAACAACTCCAGATTCGATCAAAATTCAAAGATTTTGAAGACCAAATAGTTGTATTTTGTTCGAGCTATGTAATAGATAGAAATTTTAATTTTTATTTGTGTTTTTTTAATCCCGATAAAGACGTTTTATTTCCTATTTGCGCATTTATTTATTATTATGCTTTAGCATGCAATTTTGTAATTAATTGCGCTTAGAAAAGCATGTAAATAACATTTAATTCGGTTCTAAGCATGTTTAAATCTTTCACGAACACGTTTTATTAAGTGCGCTTGGAGATTGTATGCTTTAGGATTTATGTGGTTTAGCATGATTTTAATCAAACCTTTTAATAAAAAGATTAAACAAGTTTTAAAATTAAATGTTTAGTCAAATTCCATTATCTTGGATATTAAACATTTAATCTGACCTCCATTTAATTTCACTCTACACAAAAGTAGTAAGATTATGTTAGTAAACGTCCACCTGCGTGACTTGATTGCATCTTTGAGCTACAATTTTGTGAGATAAGTTTTCTAAAAATAATATTTAATTATTATTGAGTAGTGCGAGCGAAGTCGTAAACATCCATCTGCGTGACTTGCGTGCCTAGTAAACATAAGTACTGTAGAAGATGATAATTAAATAGGATGGCTAATTAGATCAAATCGAATGCGGCATGGTTCTCTTAAGTCAATGCTTAGATGTTACCGCGAGTGCAATTCACTTCCCTCGAAGTCCCTTCTCGCGTTTTAATTTTAATAGTGAGAGGATCCAGAATATCGAACTATTAATTTCATTCGTCTTAAGAACCTAGGCATGGATTAGAATTAAAGAGCTCAGTAAATAGCTTGGTTTAGGGTTACGCTAGTAAACGTCCACCTGCGTGGCTTGTGAGTGGAATTCCTAGAGTTGTTCGAGATTTTCAATATCATTATTTTTACACAAGGTTACAATAATGATTAATTACAAATTATGTGTGAATATAAGTTTCTTACATGCTTTTAAATTTCATTTCAGATATGTTTGTTTAAGCAGTAATTAATGGTCTGATGAGCCGACCCCTAATGAGTCCAAACAACTATAAGGAGTGGAAAAGAAACCTTACACTCTTGTTCCAAACTGAGAAAATAATTTATGTTCTCAGTACCCCTAAACCCAAAATCCCTGAAGAAGGGGCGACTGAAGAGCAGATAAGGGAATCGGAGAAATGGTTAGAGGATAATGACAAGACCTGTTTTGTCATTCTATCTATTATGACTGATTCTCTTGCTTCACAGTATGAGAATACGCCCCATGCGGGGGTGATATAGGATTCTATGGCCGAAAAGTTCGGTGAGACTGATAGATCTAAGAGATTTCATCTCTTGAATCAAGTTACGACTTGATGTATGGCCGAAGGTGCATCCATGCAGGATCATATTTTACACATGATCGAGTTGCTATATCGGCTTGCAAATGTTGGTGGTATCCTGGACCTTGGGATCAAGATAAATATTATTATGCATTCACTACCTAAATCATACGAGAATTATCACCTAAATATGTAGTGATGTCAAGGAAAAAACTACATTCTGAATGAACTTTCGAGTGAGTTGATCACTGCAGAAGGAATAATGGGTAAGGGTAAGGGTAAGGGTAAGGGTAAGGGGACTCAAGTCTTGAACACTACTAGCAACTCAAGGAACCCTCTCAAAGGTGGATTCCAGAAAAAGGGCAAGAAGGCTACGAACGTCAAGAAGGGTAGTGGGAGCACGAAGTTAGCACCTACCGGAGGGGTTCCAAAACCTAAGGGGAAGTGTTTCAAGTGTGGTAAGGTTGGACATTGGAAGACTGAATGTCCAAACTTCAAGGCAAAACAAAAAGGTACACGCATCACCTTAGTAACTGAGATTGTTCTTGTTTCTACATCTACCCATGAATGGGTAGTAAATTCTGGAGCAACTGATCATGTTTGTTACACCTTGTAGGGGTTCCTGCAGAAAAGGGTTCTGGTTGATGGCGAGGTTGTGGTCTCCATGGGCAATGGATCGCGAGTTCCAGTTGTTGCTATACGAGATTTACATTTACCTATTTTAGACTCTACTTTAGTATTAGGACATGTTTTATTGGGGCCTGAGTTTAGGCGAAACATTATTTCTGTTTCAAAACTTTTTGGTGTGGATGCTTATAGAACTGTTTTTTATAATTAAATTTCAATTTCAAAAGGGAAAGATATTATGTGCAATGGGCTTTTAAATGGATCTCTATATACTATTACGTCTAATCCGTATACATCTGTTAATGTTACTTCCTCATCATCAAACAATAAGAAGAAAAAAGAATCTTCTAAGGTAAATCAAACTTATATATGGCATCTACAACTAGGTCACATCAATCTGAATAAGATCCAAAGGTTGGTGAAGTATGGATCATTAGAGTCTCTCCAAGTGGAACAATTTCCAACTTGTGAATCATGCTTGGAAGGAAAAATGGTGACTATGACTTTTAGGGCAAAGGGTTATAAAGTCACAGAAGCATTAAGTTTGGTTCATTCTGACTTATGTGGATTTATGTCCACACAAGCTCGTGAAGGGTATGAGTACTTCGTCACATTTACTGACGATTACTAGAGGTATTGATACGTTTACTTTCTTCCCCACAAGTCGAATTGCTTTGAAACCTTTAAGGAATTCAAAACACTGCGATCTGATCGGGGTGGGGAATACTTGTCCAACGAGTTCAAGGATTACTTGACAGAATGTGGGATTACATCCCAACTGACAGCACTGGGCACGCCTCAACAGAATGGTTTGTCAGAGAGAAGGAACTGAACTCTCTTAGAGATGGTTCGATCGAAGATAAGTTATGCAACTTTGCCAATTTCTTTTTGGAGATATGCCCTAGAAACTGTGGTATATTTACTGAATCGTGTGATATCCAATTCGGTTAACATGACTCCGGTCGAATTGTGGAGCAGGCACAAGCCCAATATGCACCACATAAAGATTTGGGGGTGTCTTGCTTATGTGCTGAATAAGCAGGCTGATAAGTTGGAGCCACGTTCAGAGGTTATGCTGTTTATAGAGTATTCGAAGGAAACGAAAGGTGGTCACTTTTATGATCCTAAGGAACAGAAGATTGTTGTTAGTACCAACGCTCGGTTCTTAGAGGATGATTATATTAGTAATCACAAGTCTCGAGTCGATATGATCCTTGAGGAATTATAAGGTGATCGAGATACAGTATATTTACACCTGATCGGTATATGTTCACTGGGGAGGCGTCTGATCATCTCCCGAAATACGAACAAGAAACCATGGATCCCTGGACCTAAAATGAAGCAGTGGGAGATATAGATGCAGATTCATGGCAAGTCGCCATGGACACGGAATTTGATTCCATAACGGATATGAGTGTATACGAGGTCACAGAATTGCTAAGGGCTACAAGGTTATTGGTAATAAGTGGATATACAAGAGAAAGAGAGGAGCGAATGGAGAGATCGTGGCATTTAAGGCCAAGCTAGTGGCGAAAGGGTTTACTCAGAAAGAGGGTATCGTTTATGATGAGACCTTCTCTCTTGTAGCAATGATCAAGTCCATTCAGATTCTCCTTACCATAGCCGCTCACATGAACCTAGAGATCTGGCAGATGGATGTCAAGATCGCTTTCTTAAATGGTCACCTTGAAGAAGATAGAGACATATACATGAAACAACCAGAAGGATATGTGAAAGAGGGCGAAGAGCATCTAGCTTGGAAGCTTAAGAAGTCTATTTATGGACTTAAGCAAGCTTACCGGTTATGGCACCAGCTTTTGGACGAGGTAGTCAAATCCTATGGTTTTGTATCCTGTCCTAATGAGGCATAGGATCAGTGGTGTTTCTTGCCCTTTACATAGAGGTCATCCTTCTCATTGGCAACAATGTTTATCAGACGTAAAGATGTGGTTATCCGAGCAGTTTCAAATAAAGGACTTAGGTGAAGCTGCTTACATCATTGGGATCAAGTTTATTCCAGATTGCCATAAAAGGATGTTAAACTTGCCACAAGCGTCCTATATTGACACTGCTATTGCTTGTTTTAGCATGTAAGATGCCAAGAAAGATTTAATACCTTTCAGACATGGCATTTTTCTATCCAAGAATCAGTGCGTCGAAAATGCCTGAAGAGATAGAAAGTATGAGGCTAGTACCATATGCTTCCGTTTTCGGTAACCTCATGTATGCAATGATTTGTACGAGACCAAATATCTAATATGTTGTAAGCATGGTCTCAAGATATCAGTCTAACCCTGGACAAGCGCACTGGACTGCGGTCAAAAATATTCTCAATTACCTTAAACGGACTAGAGATTATATAATTTTTTACAAGTTAGACAGTTTAGTGCCTTTGGGTTATACATATTCAGATTTGCAGGCTGACAGGGACGAGAAGAAGTCTATGTCGGTTATGTGTTTACCTTGGGAGGTGGAGCCATTTCATGGAGGATTGCAAAGCAGAAATGCATTGCGGACTCAACCATGGAAGCAGAGTATGTGGCTATTGTGAGATTCAGTAGAACAATATTTTGTAGATTTGAAGATCCCAAAACCACTAGCTGAATAATGAACCTTCGATTATGTAATAGCTTAGTTTGGATTCAATATGTTAGGAACTCAGTAGGCTAGAGCTCAGTAGCTGCGCAGTTCAGTAGAAGACCTTGCACTCAGCTGATGGACTCAGTATCGAAGAAGTCAGTTGGCCAGCCGACCACCAACTGAATCTACAAAGGAATTTGTGCCCCCACACACTAAATGCTCAGAAGAATGTCATTAGGAAGTCACTTCAGTAGAAGGTCCGAGGATTCAGAGGGAATCAACCTTGATGTTTGACAAACCTCACCTAACAATCTACCTCGACCAATAAGGAGCCGACAACACTTTACCTGCTCTGACAAAAGCTGCTCCTAAACTGAAAAAGAGGCGTATCTCTACAGTGCACCTACTCATCAACGTTCAAATTATAGTAGTTGTTTTCCTTGTCGTTTCGACACGTGGCTAGACCCTCTCCAACAAATCTATTCACAAATCGAACACTATAAATAGAGGAGAGTCTTCATGCAGAAAGATACCGGGAACCAAAGCTTTCAACACACAAACGATCTCTAGCAAGCTCACTGCATATCCAGCGAAGAACTTAGACTTAGAATTAGAATCTTCTTTAGTTCTTCTCTCTAGAGAATGCTTGTTCCCATTCTCTTATCTAAGCGAGCTAAACTGTAATATCCTTAGCTTAGAAACCCCGAGGGAGTTCACATTTTGTGAAACGTTCTTATTGTAAGAACTTCCTCATAGTTGGAGAAGCTCAAACCTTCAAGTTTGAAACCATGTAAAGTTACTACGACTATAAGTAGATATCTGTCCTATGAACTGATCACTGAGACTTGCTCAGTATAAGCAAACCAGTGAACAGATCACTGAGACTTGCTCAGTATAAATAATACAAGTTCTCCTGCTTGTGTCTAACAGTGGTCGTAGGACCCAGCGTGTCCGAACCACTTTAAAAACTTGTTGTGTTGATTTACTGTTGCATTCTTTACAGTTCATATTACATAAAACTGTATTTCATAAACTCAGCATAAAACCGGTTTTCCAACCAAGACGTGTCATAGGGCCTACACTTCCGCACACAACTCTAATATTGAACTACTGTTCAACTGACATAAGTTAGTAGAGCTGAACTCAGTAGATGAAATCTCTACCCACGCGATCTGAAAGTATATTTGGCTGTCTGACTTAGTTCAGTAGCACACTCAGCTAAAGCTAACTTTCGCGTTTGAGAAGAATCTGTATTCAGATGTATTCAACCTCCCCCCCCCCCTCCCCCTCTACACCTGAAGTACGTCTCAGGACCAACATTGGCTTCTTTAGAAGCATCGAAAGAGGCAGTTTAATTCAAGAATTTCCTCCTGGATCTTGATATTGTTCTGAATTTGCCTAAGACTATCACAATTTATTGTGATAACTCGGGTTCAGTGGCAAATTCAGAGGAACCTAAATCCCACAAGGGCGTCTAAACACATAGATATAAAGTACCACATTATACGAGGATTCGTAAATCGAGAAGACGTGGTTATTGAGAAGATCGTAACTAAAGACAACCTAGCTGATGCATTCACGAAGAGCTTACCAATTTTGGCTTACGAGAAGCATGTTTGTTGCTTAGGAATGGTAGAGATGCCCCCCCCCCACTTAGGACTGCAGAAACTTTTGTATAAGTGAGAGAAAATGTAGTGATAGATAGGACGGATAGCTGAGCGTGTTTGTTTTTATTATTAGTACCAAAACTGACACATTGTATACTAAAAGTTTGTTTTAGTATAAGTGGGAGAATTATTGGAATTTAATATACTAGAAGCAATTTTTATGTTTGTATACAATGTGTTTTTGTCCTTACCATTATTTTCTTCTCCTATCTTATAAATATATATTTGCACATGTAATCATTTATCTTGTATAAAAGTTAGATTAGTGTAGTGTGTCGGGTATCACAGAAGACTACACAAGGTTGAACTGACAAGATATAAACAGTTATCACAGCTGAGACAACTTAAGGATAAGTTGTCGGTTTAAGCTGCAATTTAGATAAGAAGTGGTTTGTCTTGGCTGCTTGTCTATACTAGTACACTGAAAGTGGTGTATTGATGGATCACAGCGAGGTGTGTTCTCCTGACTGACCTTTGTGGAGAACCAAGATCTTGGTGACTTAGTTGGTCTTAAGCTTGGTAAGACTTCAGCTGAGTGCATTTGGCTATCTATCACTTTGACCTACTATGGTGAACGTCATCGCGACTAGATCTACGTATCTTGAGTGCTAGTAATCATTTGTGGCTCAAGCTGGTTGTCTGTGTCTTGCATCCGTATCCCTGTTAAATGGGTTGATAATATCCCCTGAGAAACTCGTTATGATTAAGACATTAAACCCGATCGGTTGATTAAGTTCAGGTGTGTTAATAAGGTCGAGTGGTACTACTCAGGAATATAATAAGATATTAATTAATTTAAGCTGTTAGTGGGCTTAATTAATTAACGGATATTTCTATCTTAAATACAGAGATCAATTAAGTCTAAAATACAAGTTAATGCTCAAGTTGAGATAAATGGGTAAGTCAACACGGATTTTCTAGTGGAATGAATCTGTGTTTATTAATTAATTTTGCTCTGTTCTGAGCATAGATAATTAATTAATTTGAGGTTCGGCTTTATTTCTAGTATTAGATCATTGATCTGGCCCAATTAGTTACCTAGTTATTTATTATCTCTTAAAAATCATTATTAATAGATTAATGTATTTTGCATTATTTAATAATATTATTTATCAAGAATTAATTGGCTGCGCCAATTAATTTATAAATGGATGTAGCCCAGTCGATTAAATTATTACATTATGGATTTATTATGTGGAAGCTCATTAGAAGTATAATTAAATTAATGGGCTACAAATATTAATATAATATTAGTTTTTGAAGCATATATATAGTAATATTCTATTCATAAACAATATACATTCACATTCTCACAAACGATATACGTGAGTGAGAGAGGGACAATATTCATATTTTTCTTCAATTCTCTGACCACACGGAGGAAGAAAAGAGTCAGGATGCAGATCAGAAAGTCTTAAATATGTGCAACAATCAAAACTGCAACAATATACGTGGAGGTAGGTAATTGAGTCTTCCTCCTAATCTATCAGGGAGTATAACTTAGTCATAAATTACAATTAAAATTTCATTGCTCTTGTCTACATTTGTTTCCATCCTTTAATACGATAGTAACTCATAAACAGGTTGCAATTACGATAAAATAGCATACTTTTGATGTAGAGTTCTATTATTTCCAAATGTCATAAAAATTCACATGAGAGTGATGACACTACTCATAACAACTCATGCGCTACTCTTGTCATAAGTGATGCCAACTTAAAAGGAAATCCATAACAAAATAGCTACTCACTTCAATTGCATGACCAATGGATTTTTTATTTAATATTGTATATAATTAAATATAATTTTCGTTTTTTATGACAAGAAAAACTCATGACTTATTTGTAATGGTTTCTTTAAAGGGGTTTTGGAAAAGAAAAAAAAAATTGTACAAATTTACAATTTTAACATGCTTTTTAAAACTTGGTCAATTAAATTACGAATTTTCAATTTCTTGTAATTTAATACACGCTCTGACCACAAAAATTTTTTGGTCATCGGAATGCTGACATGGACGCCTATATGGTCATCCCAAAACGACGTCGTTTTTAGTATGAAATATATTTGCAAATTAAATCACCACCTTTTAAGTTTTTTGCAAATTAAATCACCACCTTTTAGGATTTTACAAATTAAATCACCATCTTTCAAGTTTTTGCAATATAAGTCATGTAAAAAAATTGAACTCTACAAAATTTCATTGGATAAATAAAATTAACATTATTCGGTTTCATGTTTCTAACAAAGAAAATAGAATTTGGTATTACATTCAAAACAAATTTCAAAATATGTGATGATCGGGTAGAATCTGATTTTACATGATTGAGTATTAAATTCAAAATAAATTTCAAAACATGTCATGATCGAGTATTAAATTACTTTTAACTTTTCTAGGCGAAGCGTAGAAGACAATCAAAAAGAACATGTTCCACCGAACAAGGACAAAACTCAGGAGTCGAGCAAAGCTCCCAGCAACAAATGAAAAAAAGACAAACATCTCAACAATCTCAAACTCAACAAATAATGAAGGAGAGAGCATGTATGCGATACTCAATTGCATTTCTCATCTATAATTCATTATTTTATCTAGCTATATTATTTATCTTCGAACAAACTTTGAATTTTATGTGATGAGAATTGCAGGCCGGATAAGGATTAGGAGTTTTGGTTGGTGAACCGGATGCTATTTATGCATGGGTATGGATTTATTAATTACAAATTCCCTTTGCAAAATTTGTGAGATGACAATATTAATTTTTTTGATTGACAAATGTCTAATGATAAGAGCATTCGTCAAATGAACTCTACATGCGAGGTCGGTACCAGCTCAAGAAGTCAGATCGTGTGTCGAGGTCGAGTGGAAAGGGGAGTTCCTGTAAGAGAATAAGGAGATATCATGGAAACTCAAGAGAGTCCAGCTAAAATTTGTTTTGATTTTAATACTCGATCATGACATGTTTTGAAATTTGTTTTGAATTTACTACTCAATCATGTAAAGTTAAATTCTACTTGATCATCACATGGTTTTAAATTTGTTTTGAATGTAATATCAGATTTTATTTTCTTTGTTAGAAACATGAAAATGAAAAATGTTAATTTTATTTGTTCAATGAAATTTTGTAGAGTTCAATTTTATTTTTTTACATGACTTATATTGTAAAAACTTGAAATATGGTGATTTAATTTGCAAAATCCTAAAAGTGGTGATTTTATTTGCAAATATATTTCATACTTAAAACAACGTCGTTTTGGGATGGTCATATAGGCGTCCATGTCAGCATTTCGGTGGCCGCAAAAAAATTGGGGGTTGGAGCGTATCTTAAATTGCAAGGAATTGAAACTTCGTGAATTAATCAACCAAATTTTAAAAAACGTTTTAAAATTATAAATTTAGACAACTTTATGCTTTTTTTTGCCAAAATCCCTAATTTAAATTATGAACTGCACCCTTCTAACCTTTGCAACATCTCCGCCTAAAATCTTTGGAGAGAATTCGTGTGTTAAAAAAAATCTTTGGAGAGAATTCATGTGTTAAAGAACCGTTCCATATTTAGATAAAATGGGTTGCCTTAGAGCAACTCCAATGATACTGCATTTTGAGTTTTGCAGCATAAAAATTGGTCCAACCATACTGCAAATGAAACTGCAAAACCCATTTTTTCCGAGTTTTCCACGATAATTTGTTCACTATCGGTTTTTCTTGTAGAGACTGCATAAGACTTATTTGCAAATTAACTTATTTCAATTGTAGTCCCTCAATTTATTTTCATTCATATGAATAAAGATTACAGAAGAAATTCATATCAATAAACCTAAAAAACCATCAACCCAGAGATCTACCGAGAATAATTGAATAATTGGAAAATTAAATAAGCAATAATCCAGCAAGTAAACCATAAAACTCCAGCTAAATCACAAAAATCGAAAAGGAAAACGGAGAAAATGGCGGTACCTGGAAAGAGAACTATCCGCATCTCTCCGAAATTCTGCAGCTACGAGAGAGATAAAGGAGCGAAAAGATCGGCAGAAGTTGGCTGATAAGAAGAAATGCTTGCGCGTTAATGGCGTCCGAAAGGGAAAGAAAGGCGAAGAGCCCAGATCTAATCTGATCCGTCTCTCTCATTAATGGGGGTTATTAAATATGAAGTTATTTTATATAATTATCTAATACCTATTTTAAATATTAATTATAAGTTATTTTATATAATTATCTAATACCTATTTTAAATATTAATTATGAAGTTATTTTATATATTAATTATCTAATACATATTTTAATTATTAATTATGAATTAATTGTAGCAAAATAATAAATATATAAAATAACATTAAATTTATAACACAATACACAATACTTGTTCATAAAAAAAATACATAACATAAAAAAAAATAACACAATACACAATACTTGTTAATAATTATTTAATACATAATTTAATTATTAATTATATTTATTATTTATCAAGTTATTTTAGACATATTAAATTTGTATCTAATATTTTAGTAGTAGGAAAGTGGAATGTACCAATGTGTAATTAAGAAAAATATGTAGGTAGAATTGAAAGGTATTTTGTGAAAGGATATAAAGAGAATATTCTTTTGGGTTTGAGTTTGGGTTTGATGGTTGGAGATAAATTACTGTTTGATGTGACAGAAACTGGAAAATGGGTATTGGTTTTAGTGTTATTGTTGGAGTTGCTCTTAGTAAAGAAAAAACATAAATATTTTGTCCTTGGCTGGGTAACGGCAAATATCGAACCCTTTTTGCCCAAATGGATGAAATCAAAACAAGACAAAAACATGAAATTTTAAAAGTAATAATCCCTCCGTCCCTTTTAATTATTTTGTTTTTTTTTGGATTATCTTATTTGACTTGTCTTATTTCTTTTCTAATAAGAAAAAAATTACTATATAAATTTTTATTTTTTTAAATTTATTTTTCTACACACAATTACAAATTTATCTACATATAATTAGACATTCATTTTAATTTCAACATTAAAAAGAAAATTTGATAAGTCGGACAAGAATGAAATGAGATCTATTAATAATGAGAGAGAATTAGTGGAAAAGGGCGTAGGCGACTTTGTCGAGGCTCCACAATTTTCTTGGACTCTTCGAAGTGGATGGGACACGTGTCGCTTAAACTGATATATCTCTATGAATTCGCATCGCCGCTGTCCGCCTGTCCCCGTCCTTCACCGTACAATTTTTTTCTGTCATCTCAACCTTTTGTTTAACTTTTTACCTCCACATTTACACTTCAAAAACACAGACGGCTAATTCCACAAACACGAGTCTAGATACAAAATATAATACTCCTTCCATCTCTAGAAAAAATCTTATTTTTATGAACACGTAATTTTAAAAGAATTAATTTTAATTAATAAAGATTGGAACATATATAATTAATTAATTATTCCCTTTATTCCATAAAAAAATAAATAATATGTTGACTAAAATTGAAAAGCTAAAAAGTCAAATAATATATACATAAACAATTTCATTTTCTTAATCTCCGTACCTCATAGGAAATGAGACACTTTCTACGGGATGAGAAAGTATTTAGAATTGGTTTGTGAGATAAAAATATGGGACATGTGCAATTAATTAATTGTTTTGAATTGATTTGAGTTGGTAAGAATATGAGACCCACATCTTTTTTTAGAAATATAACATTTTTTATGGGACACCCAAAAGAAAATAAGAAATTTTCTATGAAAAAAAGAGAATATAAACAATATTAGACGGAGTGACAGATTTAATTTATGATGAAATTGAAATTTGTGATAAATAGAAGTTTGGGAAACATTGGCGAATTCGTATTCAGAGAAACAAACTAGCAAATAATTTAAATCAAGATACTAGAAAAACATCACTACTTAATTACTAAATTAGTCCTTTGGGTATATTAACAATATATACATCTTAAACGTGGATAATTATATATTTGACTGCCATATGAATATGTACAATTAATCTTATGAAATATTTTTCTGTGATTTGATATATTTATTTTTGTTCACGTGTCAACTTATCTTGGGCTCGTGGCATTATCAGATGCAAGTGGCCTACTGCACGCAGATTCGTAGGTACAAATAAATTTACGGTTTACGGTTTAATATTTCATGATAAAATTGTATTTCACTTCAAACTTTGGTACTTTAATATTAATATAAATGGTTGTATAATTTGTGGAGTTATTATTATTCTGTGTTTATATAATACAATTCGCTTGAAGATTTATTACGATTGAAGATATGACTATGTCTAATAGTTTTATCAAAGTTTACTTTATTGAATTAATAGAATAATATTAACAATCAAATGTGGATTTAGTATAATACTACGAAAAGTTTTCTATTTTATGATTAGGTTGGGTTTATCTTTTTTTGTTTTGTTTTTTCCTTTCCTTCAGAAGATTGGATTTTATAATAATATTTTAAGTTAGTTTTAATATCCCATCCTGATTAATTTAGATATTTGTGCCGTCATCTGCTTTGCCCATATCTATTGGAGTCCTCCAGCTATATATAATTCCTATATTATTATTACGTCAGTAAGGTGGCACTATAAAAAAGGGGCAACCCAACCGAGTTCCTGATAGTAGTAGTCTTTTTTCGAGAAACGGAAGGCAAGAGAAACGAGGTTATTTTTGCAATAATGTCTCTGCTTTCAGATCTCATCAATCTCGACCTCTCAAAAACCACTGAAAAGATCATTGCTGAATATGTTTGGTGAGTTAACTCGCATGCTCTTTTTTCTATTATAATTGTTTATCTGTGGTAGAGTGTGCGTGTTTATTTTTGAGTTTGTGCAATTTGTGATTGTTTGAACGATTCCATGTAGTCAGTTCTTGGTTTCTTCAATCTGATAGGGTTTAATGTTTCTTTTTTTTTTATATCAATTTTTTTTTCTCTGTTAAAATCTTGAATTTCTATGGAGCCAAAGTTATTTTCTTTTAAGGTTTCGTTTCTCTGATAGACCAAAATTATTTTTGATCAAATTGATGACTGCTGAAACTGTTGACAGGATTGGTGGCTCTGGTATGGACATTAGGAGTAAAGCTAGGGTAATACTTGAATTCTTTCACTCTTTTGTTCTGTTTCAATTATATACTAGTCTGTTGTTAATTCTTTGTTATTTTGATCATATAGACTCTTCCTGGACCAGTAAGTGATCCTTCAAAGCTGCCCAAGTGGAACTATGATGGGTCCAGTACAGGACAAGCTCCTGGAGAAGACAGCGAAGTTATCCTATAGTAAGTGTTTGTTAATTATGTTGTTGGATGGAAAAGTTGCACATACTAATTCTATTTGTAATTTGATGTACTTAGTCCTCAAGCAATATTCAAAGACCCATTCAGGAGGGGGAACAACATTTTGGTTAGATTGTTTTGCTTACAATTATGTGGTTTTCTCTTGAATGGCTTGTAAATTGCTTCAACTATGGACCTCCTTTTTTATTATTGTAGGTTATGTGTGATGCCTACACTCCGGCAGGTGAACCGATTCCTACAAACAACAGATACAAGGCAGCCAAGATTTTCAGCAACCCTGCTGTTGTTGCTGAAGTACCATGGTAACATATCATTAGTTCTAACCCGGTGCAGAACTATACAGCATGCTCATTCTGATTCTGATATTTATTTCTTAATTTTTCTTTTTGGTAGGTATGGTATTGAGCAGGAATACACTTTGCTGCAGAAGAATGTTAAGTGGCCACTTGGATGGCCATCTGGTGGTTTTCCTGGACCCCAGGTGATTGTTGATCGCCATTTTACTCGGTCTTCAGTTCTCTTAGTACAGCGAGCATAATTTGCACTTGCATTCGCTTACATGATTTTAGATTTGAGGATGTTATTCTATTGTAATTTCTTACTTTATGATCATGCAAGCCATCCTAAGTGAGCTCGGAGTTCAACCATCATAATATTGATGGGGTGCATTGTAAAGGAGTCCGTCTGATGGTGTATGGGAATAAAAGTATTGTAGTTGCTTGCTTTGGATATTTATTCCCCTAGATTCAGTGGTTGGGGAAAAGAATACGACCGTCAATCTCTTTAACCACCATCATATCTATATACATACCAGTGCTCAAATTTCCCTACAAACCAAATTTATGCATTGTTACAACTCTTTTGTTTTACTTTTATATTTTAAACCTTGTTGATTATAATTTAGTCTTTAACTGCATGTAGGGCCCATATTACTGTGGCATTGGAGCAGACAAAGCTTTTGGTCGTGACATTGTTGATGCGCATTACAAGGCATGTTTGTATGCTGGAATCACCATAAGCGGGATAAATGCAGAAGTGATGCCCGGCCAGGTAGAGTTCCTCTTCCAAAGTATATGTTCTTGTTTGATATATTTTACATTAATTGTACTTTGACTTTAAACATTTTATCATTTTTAGTGGGAATTTCAAGTTGGACCTGCTGTTGGCATTTCAGCCGGTGATGAGTTGTGGATTGCTCGATATATTTTGGAGGTAAACTTGTATAGAGTTTTATAGTAATGGCAGTTTGACAGAATCATGCATAATGAAATATTTGTTCTGTTGACAGAGGATCACTGAGATTTATGGGGCTGTGGTTTCATTTGATCCCAAGCCTATCGAGGTAAATACTTCTTCTCATGTTCTTTTGGTGTAGTAACCTTCATTAAACAATGACTTTTAAGATTTATTCGACTGTGTCCTTTGGCTAAACTACATCTATTTACACTATTTAATTTCTGCATAATGTATATGAGATTGTTTATGCATCAATTGTTCTCTTTCTGTTTAGGGCGACTGGAATGGAGCTGGTGCTCACACTAATTACAGGTAATGCTGTTTATTAAATGCTTATAGGAGTTTTTCCATGCGTGGTTTATGTATTATTAAAATTTCTATTCCTCGATAAATTCTCTTGCAGTACTAAATCCATGAGGGAAGCGGGAGGCTACGAAGTAATCAAGAAGGCTATTGAAAAGCTTGGACTTAGGCATAAGGAACACATTGCTGCCTATGGCGAAGGCAACGAGCGCCGACTCACTGGTAAACATGAAACTGCTAGCATTGGAACATTCAAGTGGGTATGTATAATCTCCTTCCACTTGTAAATGTTTAAAATTTAGGATTTCAACGGGTATGCTAACTGATTTTGTTGGGTTGGGTCTTATGTAGGGCGTGGCTAACCGTGGTGCATCTGTCCGTGTTGGGCGAGAGACTGAGAAGGAAGGCAAGGGATACTTTGAGGACAGGCGGCCTTCTTCGAACATGGACCCCTACATCGTCACTTCAATGATTGCTGAGACGACGATCCTAGGGGGAAAGAACTAGATGCTTTCTTAAACTTTAGTTTTCTGCATTATTACTGTTACTACCTTATTATCAGACCACCTCTCATTTCAGGTTTTCACCTTTCTTAATAAGAATTGATATTTATTAGTACTATTGTGGAAGGGTTGCTATTAATATTTGTTGGTCCGGAGACGAGAGTCAGGTATAGAGGAGGGGAGAATACACCTGAGTACTATTTCTTTTCTCAAACGCGAAGGACAGCTGAGCTGTTGGATGCGACTGATGAACTGTGTCAAATAGTAACCTTCGATCATGGGTCAGAGTAAGCCAACTACTGAGTCTCTCTTACTGACTTTAGTCAATGGTTGATTCTCAGTTGAAGACTTAGTGCGGATAAGAGTGTGGGGTCCGGTGGTTCGTCTCAGTTGAATACGTTTTATGCAAGATATGACTTTGTAAGCAGTTTGTATGCAATGCAATAAAACAGTAAACAACACAAGTAATTTTTAACGTGGTTCGGATATGCAAGATCCTAAGTCCACAAGTGATTTTTAACGTGGTTCGGATACGCAAGATCCTAAGTCCACGGTCCTGCTGAACAGGAGATCTTGTTGATTAGTCTGAGCAAGCCTCAGCAAGGTATGTGTGCACTGGACAGACCCTTCTAAGTTATAGTCGTTAGCGACTTTTACAAATCAAATCGAGGTTTAAAGGGGAGGGAATTTTCTCTAGCTAGGAAGGAGTTCTTACAATAAGAACAATCACTAAAAGTGAACTCCTTCGAGAATCTAAGCTATAGATATGAACTTTTGAGCTTAGCTAGAGAAGAGGAATCTAAAGAACTCTAGAGAGAAGAACTAAGAGTATACTATTGAGCAAGTTCTTCGTTGGATTTCTCTTGAGTGCGCTAGAGTTGTTTTGAAAACTTGAGCGTTTTTTCCTTTGATATCCCATGCGTGGAGCTCGGATTTTCTTCTCTATTTATAGTCGTGACCCAGGCATTTGCCCGTTGGAGAGGACGATGCCACGTGTCACAAACTTTCAAAGAAAACGGTCATATATTCGAATTGTTGCAGCAGAGTTGTTGATCTGTTCATGAGAGCAGCTTTAGTTGGTCAGAGCAGATAATGCGTTGACGGCTTCTCATTAATCGAGGTTTCTGGTAGGTGAGATATGTCAGACATCGGTCTTCATCGGAGTTGACTCTCACTTATCCTCGTATGATCTTCTGCTGACTTTCGAGTAATGTTAATAGCTGGGTCGTTTCCTGTCGGATACAGTAGACTTGATGCAGTCTATGTCCTCTTCGTCTGAGTCGGCTGATAAGATATTCTACTGAGTGTAGTCAGCTGTTGACTGCTAAGGTATTGAGCTTTGTATAAGGTTCTTCTACTGATGTCTGTCAGCTGATAGGGTGTCTTCTACTGAGGCGAAGATCAGCTGATGACTTAAGAACACAAGCTCTTACACTGATGACGTGGGATTCTGGAGAGTAACTTCCTACTGAAGATCAATCCAACATTTTACCCCGTACAGGACATAGACATGAAAGATAAAGAAATCGAAATCAGTCTAGCCTATTACATCATCTAGTCCTATCGACACTACACTACTGATAACAGCTGGGTTTTGGGATCTTCAATTCCATAGCATAACACTACGATTTCCCCCAATATTATTTTACCCAATAAAATGCTAAGTATCATCTACTATTCATAACTCAACAATATTGCTTCAACTATGCTCGTGATCACGAGCTTAGGTTTTATGGATTTTCTTGTTAAATGTTGCTATTTGTAAAGTACTTGGCTGAGATCTAGGATAAGTTTATATTTGACAATACTAGTTAATTATCATATTTAATGTGAGAATATTTATCCAAAACAATGTAGTATGGCAAACTTAAATACAATTCAAGCGTTATGAGTTTGTAATCTATTATATCTATTAAAGGAAGACCAACTTCACCTGTTCATCCCCGTCAAATCGTATGAATACCGCACCCAAAAACGCTGTTCATATCCGTCCCATCGTATCTCTACTTCCTCCGCTTACCTCCCCCACCCACGAGTGACCCCCTCCGCTTACCTCCCCCACCCACGAGTGACCCCCTGCTTCCACGCGCGGATTCGACGCGCGCTGCTTCCTCTTTCCCGGGAAGCGGGCCGTTGCATCAAATACCGATAAGAAAATGTTACAAAATCTAAACAGCTCCAAACAAACTCATCCGCCTCACCCCATTTTAATTGGAGAACCATTGATTTCAAGGAGTCGAAGCAGAAACTTTTTACTCCTTCTAGAAACGGATTCATTGCATCTGAATCCGCCGGCGGCAGCGGCATTTGAGCGAGCGACGAGGCCGAATAATTCCCCAATTCGAAGAAATTGAAGCGCAACTCGATTTGTTAAACCTTGTGCCATTGCGAGCGAGCAAGGTTTTCACATATAAATGTTGCACAAAAACTGTTTGTTGAAAGGTCTGTGAGAAATCAAGCAAGCATTTGGGGAGAAAGGTAATAAGAAACAATCTTTGCTTTGCCAGTTTGCGTTTTCGAGAAACCGTGTCTCGGTGCATCTATATTCGTCTGCGGTAAATTTACATGATGTGGGTTAATACCTTTGGTTTCTATGCTCGACCTTATTTTCTTTGTTTTTCTTGGGTTTAATACCTTTGGTTTCTTCGCTCGGCATTATATTCTTTGTTTTTCTTAGTTGTACGTTTTCTTTTAGTGGTGTTCTTTGTACAACTTCTTTGGGTTATTAAACTTCTGTTTCTACTTACCTTTTTTGTGTTTGTGTTTGCTTGATTATTACAAGCTTCGACCCAGTTCCATCGCTTACCCTTTTTTCATGAATCTGGAATAATGAATGCTATGTATCGTTGCAATAAGTTAGCCTTAATGGTTGCTAGATAAAAGTTGCACTAGGTGGGTGGCACAGTTGTCGAATGGAAAGCTAAAAGTTCATAAAAAAACACATTTTCCACTTTTTTTTTCTTTTTTTTTACTTCCTGAATTTGAGAAGATAAATGAGTTGTTTTTTTTTGTTTCCAACTAATATTGATCACAGTTAGTTTGTTCACGACGAATTTAAGATTTAGAGCCCTCGCACATTTTTCCATGTTGAACGAAGATCCAAGCATTTGAAGATTTCATCTTTATCTGTTTATTCATCTGCTTTGATTCTCATCTGCTTTGATTCTCATAGTGGAACTAGCTGTTTATCTGTTTATAGAAATTAAGTGAAATAAGCCTATTAAAGAAAACAACAAATAACGACATTCTACTCTTATGATATTCGACTATTGCTTAATTTGAGTGAAAACACCATAAAATTTTAATTCGCATGGGAAATGTGTACCTTAACCAATATAAAATGTTGTCACATTTTTCTTGAACAGATTTTTGTCACATCTACCAAATCAATTTATTTTACTTCGGTAAATAAATTTATTCATCACATTTTACTAATAATTTTCATTTTGTTACTTAATGTTGTTTCCCAGTTCTTTGCCTTTTGTTCTAATTCATGGGTTTTTAACTTTAGTTCTTCATTTTCTGCTTCTAATTTCATTTTGTTACTTGGTGTTGTTTTCCCAGTTCTTTGCCTCTAACATTTGTTTACAGATACATGATTCTTAGGATTATTTCGGGTAACCCATGGATAGCGAAAATAAGCCAAAGAAAGCTCGTGGTGGAGCTTCGAAGAAAAGAGAGGTGCTTCCAGGTAACTAAGGTCGTTTTAAATTATATGCAAGATTTACATACCTGCTATTATGTTTGATTATGAGTTTCAAGGAGCAAAATTCATCTTGCGGTATTACCCATCTTCTACGAGTTTTTTAATCTACTACTTTTGATTTTGAGTTTGTTTCTTCGTTCTGCAGAACACGTAAAGGACCCTGTTGTGATGGCCTTTCTAATCTTCAACTGCAAATTAAGGATTGTTTATTATGTTTAAAAGTTCTTGCAAATTGTATTGTTATATGTGTTTTTTAGATATTGTTGGTCTTCAAATCTGCTGAAATTGGGTTGGTTGGTATGTTGCTGGAACCTGTTGCGATGACCTTTCTAATCTTCAGCTACAAATTGAGGATTATTTACTATATTTAAAAGTTCTTGCAAAATGTATTGTTATATATGTTTTTTAGATGTTGTTGGGCTTCAAATCTGCTGAAATTCGGTTGGTTGGTATGTTGCTGGACTTGAAATCTCCTTGAATGTGGTGACAGCCAAATCTTGGGCATGGTTGGTATTTTGCTGGTCTTCAAATCTGCTCAATTGATTATTTGTTATCTATGGGTGAGAGAGTGTGATTAGTTTTTCAGTTTTCTTATGATATGATCTTTGTGTATTGGCTACCTTTCAGTAGTCAGAATCTCTCTGCACTGTGTATACAGATAGATAATTTGGTAAATGAGATTAGCTGTCGGTTTCGGTTAGGATTTTGAATGGAGATTAGATGTCGGTTTCAATAGATTTAGGGGCTCTCTGTATTGACGGTTTCGATTAGGATTTTTTATTGTGCCTTTTGATTGGTTTATTAGGTGTTTGTTGTATTGCCTCATTCAGATTTTGCTGCAATTGAGTTGTTTGGGATCGATTTTGGTGTCCAAAATCTGTCAAGGTATATTACATGGGTTGTTTCTGGCTTTGTATATGCGGTGGCTATTTCTTCATTTGGATTTACTTCCTTTGTTTTGCAGGCGGATCTAAGTTTTGTTTCTTGGCCGTACCCATGGCCGATTTCTTCATCTTTCCTTCAAATAAGTGATTCTTGCTTGGGATTGTTTCTAATTTGGGTTTTTTTCCCCTTTTTTCTACCTCATTCTTTTTCCCCTCCTGAAATTGAAAAGATAAATGAGTAGTTTTTTGGTTTCCAACTAATGTTGCTTTTTCTTTTAATTTACTACCGGTTCTTCCCTACTAAGCTTTGTTTGTTCTTCTTTAGTCACATATATGTATAAGTTTTTTTAGGTTCGTGATTATATCCTTTCTCTACTTTGAATATAATTCAGCAATTTATTCCAGTGCATCCTTGAACTCATCCATGTTGCTAATGGTCTCATTTTTAGGTTCTTGATTATATCCTTTCTCTATAGATACATGATTCTTATCTAGGTGTTTTGTAATTACAAGGACAATTATATTCTTGCTGACCTCTTGCTCAATTGTCTACTATATGAGGTATCATAGACACACAGATCGTACAACATAGTTCATCAAAAACAAAAATACAATCTATGCTCAAGATTTTAACTTTGGTTATATCTTTTTGCAGAGATATAATAAAATTGTGTTTGTAATACTTATTGAATATGAAGATTGTTTTTAATTGCTTGTGTACGTGCTTCTAAACTTAGGTATGTGATTTGTTGTTTAATCTACCTTTCATACGTATAACTTTCTAATTTTGTTACTTTGTTTTAATAACTTCGGTATGTGGAAGACTTTCTCTAAGGCACATAAATTTTGGTTGTTTCTGGTTGTCCTTGATGCAATTAGTGAAAAAAAATTAGGGATGTAGAACTCTGCTGATTTTGCAATTTCAAATCGATTTACTCATTTATTTCAATCTTTGTACCTGAAATTAGAGCACATAATGAAGCTTTGAAGTTTGAAGTAGGAGATATGATATGGTGTATCTTAGGAAGCTGTCTTACAACTCTCCCCAGGATTTTAGTTTTTGGATTCTCTGTAGCTTCAATAAATGGAATACTATCATTTATGACAAATTGGATCAATGGGTACAGAGTGGAGCTAAAATTGTTCTCTCACGGCTTCCTATTTGTGCTAACTCAGGTACTAAATTTTGTGTAATATTCTGTTTTTGGTGTGATAGAGATACATGAAGACCAAATGTTTATGTATGTAATTGTGCTGTTGTGGATACGTTATGATTATGAAATATATCTTATTTTTGAGGTTGTCAATATTTAAACTTGAGTTCTTTCTTTTTCTTTTCAAAATCAGCTGCATTATGTTTCTGGATTGATTGAACCTATTCTGTACTCTGAAAAATAATAGCCATCTAGAAGCATTCCTTTCGGCCTCCACAATTTATTCTATAAGTTGCAGTAGAGTCTTTTGGTTGGGATACATATGATTCTTTTACGCAGCATGATGTTCATTAATTGGATATGGTTCTTTATGAAAAACTTGAAGAGAAAATGAAAGTAATAAGCCAAGAAAGCCAAAATTTTCTGGTAGCTAAATTTATTAATGTGGCCTACGGATAACGGAGTTCCTATATTCAGAAAATTGCTTTTTCTTCTGCTATTGTGGATATGTTTTGTTTCCGTATGTGATTTGACCATGTATCATTGGAATAAGTTAGCCTTAATGGTTGCTGGATAAAAGTTACCATAGCTGGGTGGAACAGTTGTCGAATGGAAAGCGATATGTCGATTTCTTATTTCACTTTTCTTTTGCACTAATTGTATTTTATACAGGACACTTATTATAATATACTTTTTTGGTGTGATAAAAAAAACATAAAATCCGTTGCTATTTAAGGGACATGAAGCTCTGCGATACTGCTCCCCGACCTTTCTAATCTTCACGTTCAAACTGACCATTTTTTGATCCCTCATTTATTTGCTCGACTTCGAATATGTTTAAATGATCATTAATTTTACTTGCTAATATAATCTCAACCAAGATGAAAGCAACTATATATTTCTTAAAGCTCCTGATAAATTCTTTACAAAATAAATTGAATTCTTATAGTCTACGTTATTGGATGTATTGGCATTAATTTGTACATGGAGATCATTTTGTTTGTTCATTTTTGTAATTAACAAAATAATTAAAGTCAATATTAAATTTCATAGCCTTCACATTTTCATAATTATATTTCATGATGGCGATTCAGTACTCACCTTTAATCTGTAACAGGTTTCTTTTTATTTTTAAACACATTTAAGTTTTTGAATGTAGATATTAAAATGGAAACGGCGGACTTTTAGAATGGATGTAAGGAAATGGTGTCGATGTGATTGGTCTTCACTATACAGTGGATATGGCTGATGGAGGAAACGGTTTCGGAACGACATTGGTATAAGGAAATGTGGATCATGTCGTTCTATTTTCTCCTTTACCTGCCATAACCAATGAAATCAACAAGTTTGTCACTAAACTGGAACCATTACGGTGCCGAAGTTTTACGCATACGCATATATGCTGTGAAAAAGAAGTCCATTTTTATAATAGAGAAAGAGAATAAAGTTGGCTCGATATTTAGACAATATATCATGTGGCAGTTAAATCATGCTTCATTTTGCAAGCATCTTGAGCTTGAATCACTGTGAGCAACCAATATCCATGATTGGGAAACCTTTCGCAACTTCTGCCAATAATTTTGTGTTTGGAGATAGTTTTATCATTTAAATGTAAAATTCTATTTTGTCATACTGAAATTTCATTAAATATTTTTGTATGTTTAAAACTACATTGGATTTCGAGATGGTTTAGTCATTTGATTACCAAATTCTCTAATTTGTTTCAACTTTAAAACTACAAAGAACGATTTGATATTAGTCGTCAGAGTAAACAATTATAACTTAATATAATTCAACTAACAATTTAAAATTTAAAGAGATCATACTTGCATAAATCTGCCTTAATCATAATAGTTTACTATAATTCGAACAACAATTTCATATTAACCATCATAGTAAACAACTATAATATAATATAATTTAGAGAACAGTTCAAACCTTAAAGATACTTCCATTGCCCGTGCATCGCACGGGTGCCACACTAGTTCCATCAAATGAGAAATCCTCGCCAACAGTAAAAGAGTAGATCCGAAAAGTCCAAAATTTAAGTGGCTAGCCATAAGCAAGTAACATGTTTTATATATCCATTGATCACACAACACGGGTTATATATCATTGATCACACGCACAGGTAAGAAAAATACAGGTTATATATCATTGACCACACGCACAGGTAAGAAAAATATGGGTTATATATCATTGATCACACGCACGGGTAAGAAAAATACAATTTCGTGGTACAATAACATTTTCCGTAATTAAAATAGGATTATTAACATACATATTATAATTCAAACCAATAAATATAGTCCATAAGATTTTATGAAATTAAAACAGGAATATTAACATATATATTAGAATTCAAACCAATAAATATAATCCATAACCATTCGATTTTATGAATAATTTCGAGATTTAAAGTCATGTTTCCTTAAGATATAACCGTAGGATGCAATTAGATAAAACAAAACTCGTAAACAATATATACATCTCTTCAATTAACATATTTCCAACTACATTCATACACTTGAAAATATTAATACACAATCATCCATAAACGTGCAACACGTTACTTAACATTGTATAATATGCAAAAATTTACATTATTGGTTACAATAGCATCGCTCCTCTTCTTTCCTTCTTCTAAAATATGATCTGCTTGTAGTGCAAAAGCACATAAGCGAACATGTATAATTTCATGATTACATTAAACTTCAATAAGATAAACTTACTTCAATTTAGTCCAGTAAACATAAGACAAATAATTTTAGTTAACATTCTAAATCCCTAGTCGCATAACACAAATTAAAAACAATAAATATTCATAAGATAAAGTAGATTGATGAACTATTAACCAAATTCCTCAAGTACTTTCTATCTACCACGGAACTGAGGGCCCATGTATTTTGCAAGTAGTTATCCACAATGGTCTGATTTGTGCAAAGAAAGGATTCTGAACAGGAAAGTTTCGCAACTGTATGCCACGTATTGAAACACTGGTGTTTATTTACTAGAATAAATAAAACAGCAACATAAAGAGACTCTAAAAAGCAACAGTCGCACCTTGTCCTATATTCCGACATTCCAACCGGGAAGCTAATGTTCTCGTACTCAACAGTCTCCACATTGCAGAAATTTAAAAAAAAAAAAAAAAAAAAAAAAGAGCTATGTATAGGTCGCAACTTTTGTATGGACTACAAATCTTAACACGTTATATATAGGGTATAAAAACAAGTAAAGTAGTCCCCTTGGGATGGCAAAGTTGGTGAAGGTAGTTGGCCCGGGATCGATAGGTCCTGGGTTCGAATTCCACTGGAAGCAACTTTGTGGAGCCTGTCACCTATGGTTAGCCTAGGGTGGTTGAACTCTCCTGTGTGGTTTGCAGGCTACTGCACAAGGAGCGGGGTTTACCTGAGGCGCCCGAAGGTAGCGGCTGCGGGTTCCACGTATCAAAAAAAAAAAAAAAAAACAAGTAAAGTAGTTCCGGCAATACTATGAACATGCTCTTTAGAGGAGTAGTACCGTCAACACCAGAAAGTTCAAGAAAACCAAGCCACCACAATTCTATTAAGTTGCATACATGATATTTAAAAGAGAAATAAGCCGGCAAAAATGATTTATATCTGTCAATGATGTTTTTAGCAGTTCAGAAATATTTGTATCTGCACATAATATAGATAACTTCTTATTCATATCACATTAGTTTTAAGAAACATTTATTTGTTGAAAAGAAAACTCTTATGGTAGTGTTTTAGTTAACTAATAATATACTAACATTATTAAAAATCCAATTCTGGCGACAAAACATGCACATGCAAAAACACATATGTGTATACACAAATATACATGGGTCTCAAAAACCGAATTTCAATTGCAAAGTGGTAGAGAGCCATAAACGCAAGAGTGTTATTGTGGAAATCTTATCTTATTCACCATAATAAAATAGCTATATACCACTTCCATCCATCACTTCCATCACGATATAT
Source organism: Lavandula angustifolia (assembly GCA_028984105.1). Classification (NCBI taxonomy): domain Eukaryota; kingdom Viridiplantae; phylum Streptophyta; class Magnoliopsida; order Lamiales; family Lamiaceae; genus Lavandula; species Lavandula angustifolia. Next base: position 33,637,152 of record CM054803.1, read on the forward strand.
CACCTATTATTTCATCTATCACTCCGTACAGCAAAAATGCAAATATATCACTACTATTTCATCCATCAAATAGCCTTCGATTCTTTACAAATATAATTAATTCCTACTTCTTACTAACTCCTGTATACAAATAGCCTTCTATTCTTGAAAACTACTAAACGTTCAGAACAACAAAGGCAGTTTTTCCACATTCAGTTTTGTGAGGGATCATCCCATCAGCATAAATAACTACGTAGCAAAATAACTTGGATCAAAAGTAAAGAGCAGTGAGAAGAAACTTACTATGCTATCAGTTGAAAAATCTATTTATGTGCTTTACCTATCTAAAATTTAAACATCTAGATTCGAAGATATTGCATTGGCTTTCCAAATGACTGCGTTTACAAAGGTTTAATGCATACAAAATTATTTTAAGAATAACGAAATTCAAGTCTCACTGCAATTTCAACTCTTAATCCGAAATCTCATAATTCAAGCAAGAAATTAAGATTAGACCATAAACTTAAATAAATTTAGATTTGTCTGGCAATTCTCCTCTTCAAGTCGCTCTTCCACTTGCTCTATACATTTAAATAAGTAGCAGCAAGTAGAGATAGTGAAATCCTAACCAAATTCCCACAACGACATACCATCACAGTGAAGCACAAGATAGAAAAAAAGTAAAAAAGTCACCAGCTAATCGTAGTTGATTTTTGTGCATGCTTTCCTAAAGAATTGTTAAAAGGTATCATTAAAAAGTTCTTATTATTGTAAGCTTGAAGAAAGAAGGCAAAAACAGTCCTAAGTTCTATTTCATTTATATTCTAACATCTCAATTCTTCTTCACCGAAAAGTGAAGACACCTTGGCAGGAAGAATGGTTTATGTACCACAAACATATATATAGCTCGTGTTTTAGTATTTCAGGCTTAATCTACCCAAGAAAGAAACAAACTTAGAACAACTCAGACTAAAAATATATTGCAGAAAGAGGCAATAAGTTGCATCTTAAACCTTCAAAACAGAAACCGGAAAAACTCATCTAACTATTCGCCCAGAATGTTAAAGTGGCTACTAATTTCAAATTTTCGTCTTCTTTCCTCTCCTACTCATATATGCTGTAGATAGAAACCGAAGAACTTATTTAATTATTTAGGCATAACATAAATGCATAATTAGGATGACTAAGTATTTTTTGTTCGTTGACTGAAAATACTGTTGGTCCCCATAAGATTTCAGGTGTAGGGGGAGAATACACCTGATATCAAACTTCGCTCTTTCAGATCAGAGGCTGACTAGTTGTGAGTCAGTCACATAACAAATGCGGAATATATGATAGGCCCTTTAAGAAATATGCTTTTCAATCCAACAATGAATCTGAGTGATAATGAACAGAAAACTTATAAAACAAAAGTAACAGTAAAGAGAGAGATTTTATAATGGTTCGGATTCACAAGATCCTACGTCCACTCTTCTGCTTTCTCAGCAGGAATTCACTAAGGATATTCGTAGACTAACAAGTTGCAGATCAACACATACAAACTATCTATCGAACTATATATCAATCAAACTATCTATCAGCTTCGATTTATCTAACTTGAAATGGTGGTTTTGGGGTTTGTTCAACAACAAGAGTTTTAAACACTCTTGACTTCAAGCTTATGATAAGCAATGAACGCTTGGAGTATGAACAGAAGATGAAAATTCTAGGCTAATGAACTTGAAATGAGATTGTAAGAGAGCAGGTTTTTTAGCTTGAGTGTGCTTGAGCGTTTTTGAAATTTCGTAACCTCATAGATAGAGGTCTTCTGCTATTTATAGTCGAGCTAGGGGATAGATCTGTTGAACATGATTGATCTTCTATTGACTCCGTGTTGACAACAGTCTCGTGCATTGAATGCATGGACACGTGTCCCGCTCTGCTTGGTTCTACGAATTCTGTACCAAGTACTGTTTCGTCCCACTTTGACTAGGGCTGACATGACGGCCTGAAATTGGTCAATAATAATTCTGATGTTGTCGTCTTGCTATGTTGACCATTAACTTTGAATAGCGCGCTTTGTACCTTATATTGTCTTCACACTTGAATCTTCAATGCGGCCCGTTGAAGACAACGATCTGAAGATCCATACAACCTGAAGGATGTCAGCTTCAAAAGCATGACTTAAGAGACAAAGCGAGCTGATCAATCTAATAATTTAGTCTGAAGACAAAGGTTCAGCCTGACTATACAGACACGGACTAAAACAACCTATCAATTTAGGACACGGACACGGACTTCAATTCTCATCTGACTGGTCCTGATCGAGGAGATTAATGTACGAGATACGAGGTGCGGATTTCAAATATGATGGTCAACGGAAACAACCAACTACCTACTTAGTATTGACCAATCATTAGACTCCATGTAAGCCCTAATTTCAGAGGGTCTACTCAGTACTTCAGTTTGTTGCAGTGTTCGGGATGCATTTATTGCTTAAGACCATTGCAAGATCGGAGTCAATGGGAGCTCAATTCTCATCGAAAGGATCTCTCCTTGCTCGTCTATAAATACAGAGGACATCTCACTCGTCTCGTGAGAGGTTATAGAATTTCAAAAAGCTAAAGTTCTCATACTCTCTCAAAAATATATATTCATACTCTTAGCTACTCTTCTGTTCTTCGATAGGAAATTTCATTTGTTCATTTCCAAGTGATCATCGTTGAAATCACATACTTGGAATCAAAAGTGTTTCATACTCTTGTTAAGTTGGACAAAAAGTCAAACCCTTTACTTGATAGATCGTTAAGCTGGTAGTTTGTTTGGTTATAGATTGTTAGATTGATAGTTAATTTGATTGTTTGTAAGATCTGCTCTCGAGTGTCTTCGGAAACAGTAAGTGGATATCTGCAGAAGCAAAAAGTGGATATAGGATCTTGTGTATCTGAACCACTATAACCTATTGTGTTCTTTACATTCTACATTTTGATATATCTTATCATTTGCATAACGGTTTTGTAAAACATTATTTTTCTTCTCGGTCTGAATCAATCAGACTGAACATAACTTGCAGCACATGATAAACATTATTTCTATAAAAAAAGGTTTTATCACTAAGTTACAAGGGCTCATACTAACTTAATAAAGTTAGTTAGACTAACGCTGAATCTGAAGGATCTAAGAGTTCTTCTGTAGGACTCTAGTCCATTCTCAGTTTGTTGATTGACTCTATGATTAAACTCTGAACTTTTGGAATCAAGTGTATTCCTACTAGATCTGAAACCCACATGTCCATGAATATGCAAAAACTACAATAACACTTCAATTAAATAATCATAAAAGAAATAGACAAAAAGAGAGGATCAAACCTTCGAATTTGCAAGTTTGAGCGAGAAATTAAGAACAAATAGCATAAACATAGAGTTCTCCTACCAGGTTGACGAGAGAAGATTGTTTCCTTTTGATGGATTTTTTGAGAGCGCCAAAATAATGACGAGAAATGATTTTCTATCGGGAAGGGTTTTCAAGTGCAGAATAGTCATGTTTTTTATCCTCTTTCCCTTTCTCTCCATCCTCTTCGCATATTAAGGAAAAAGAAATTTAGCATGGGTCCACCTTCTTTTTTCCACTCTCCTATTTCTTTCCCCTACCAAACAATAGATAACACTCATTTCTCTCCTATTATCTTTCCCCTTATTTCTTTCCACCCTATTCTCTCAAATCAAACAAAGGGGTGAGAGTTCCCTTGGGATGGCATAGCGGTGAAGGTGGGTGGCCCGGGACCGGTAGGTCATGGGTTCAATTTCCATTGGACACTCTATGTGTGAGCCTGTCACCCTGTCACATTAAGGGTGATTTAACTCTTCTGTGTGGTTTGCAGGCTATTGCACAGGAGCGAGGTTTACCCTGTGCGCACCAAAGATAGCGGCTGCGGGTTCCTCGTCAAAAAAAAAAAAAACAAAGGGGTGAGAGTTAAAAAGATGTCTCTTCTTACTATACAACTTACTTGGAGAGATTTTTAAATATTCATTAAATCACCTTGGCTATCACTCATTGATCGAGTGCTACATTTAGGAGTATGTGGTGATGGTGTTTGAAAATAAAAATATTTTAAATAAAACATCTGAAGGTATCGGTTCCCAGGTAGAATATTGACCATTGTGACAGATTAACACAAGGATCAATACATATTTTTAGAGTTTCTGAATCTGCAGCGGAATTTAATATTGTATTTCGTGTTGTTTACCACCAACACTAACATGTTTGAAATAATCTCAACAATCTCCATATGATAATATTCTATATTTTGATATTCTTTTTTATAATAATAAAGAAACTATTAATGGTACTGACTCCGGACCAATTATAAATTAAGAATAGGTTTTATATCGTAATTTTACATGCATGTCTTTTAAGATATATCCTTAAGAAAATGAACCTCTATATAATAACACAACATATATAGTGAATATTTTAAATGCATGAATGAATCTTCTAAATTAGTATTTACACAACATATATGAATGATGTATGCGTGCTTTTATAGTTATGAATATTATATAGATGTTTTAAGTACCTGTTTTTAAAATATGTAGATATTTTCAAAAGTCAAATAATATAAAATGATTATTTTTTATAAATTATTGACAATAATATTTTTTGGATACCAAGGATATTATTATAAAAGTTTTACTTTAATTGTGTGCTTTGGTTATTTATTACCCTACAATCATTTACATTCCACAAAATTGGTGTATTATTAATGAAGAACACGCCCGTCCACCTCTGTTATTACCATCATAACGTTATCCACACATAATAGCTTTAGATATTGGTGTAGTATTAATAATTTGTACTTCCATTGGTCCTGTTTTTTTTGCTAGATATGACCCATTATTTTTTATTTTTTTTGGATAACGAAGATAATTCGCAGTCGCTAATGAAGAGATATGATTCATTATTGGCCCGATGAATTGAGGTTCAAGAGAAACATTACAATACATAATAGCTTCTCAAAATTTATTTCATACCACTAATAAATAGCTAATGTCAACATAGTAGTACTTACTTTCTATTACAATAGTAGTCTTAGTGTGATTCAACACCTGCTGCTTCACCAGTTTTCGATCAACATCGAGCACGAAATCTTACTAGGATTTAACCAAAATACGTGTCTTAATTGATCGATATAAATAACATAAAAAGCAAACAACATAGACTGCAGTTGTCTTGCCATTTATGAGCAAAATACTATGGCATGTAGTCATATTTTCATCCTTCTCTCACCACAACAATGAATCCCAGCAATAACACAAAATTATAAAAAAAAACTTATCCCAGATCAAGTTACTTCTTCAACAGCAAGGCACTGCATTGCGCCATGATCTTCGAGGCCCTCGTGATCGCATCAGTCATATAGAAGTTCTCCACAGCAGCTGTGAAAGGGGCTGGATCCACCTTCTCCTTCACTTCAGGTCTCAACTCACAAGTCGAAAATGCAGCTGCCTCCCTCTCGTCTACGCGCAAGAGGTTGGGCGCCACAGTACTAATCCGGGATCTGATCGCGCTCAGGTTGTTGTAAGGTAGACTAACACCTGCCACCTCAGATAATGCTCTGATTATTTTCCAGTCATCCCTTGAATCACCAACAGTGGGGACTGCAGGTATAGTAGTTTGGGCATTCCCCTCTGTGTTTGCATATGTGCCTTCTTTCTCAGTGAAAGCTGATGCTGGTAAGATCACATTAGCACGGTACACACCTCGATCACCATGGTGGCCTTGGTAAACCACGAAGGCATCATCGGGGACTCTATCCAAGTTTTCATCATCTGCTCCCATCAAATAGACGAATTTAGCAGATTCAATGTTTTTTTCTGATTCTGCAACGAGTCCGAGGTCTAGGGCAGCAGCTTGGGCAGCATTAAGCAGCAGAACGTTGAGTCCATTCCATTCCGGCCTGACCGCGTTTATTTTCGTGGCAATGGTCTCAACAACTGAGAAAATTGCATCCTTATCCTTCCGTCCGAAAACCCCAGCTCCAATGATTATGGCTGGGTTCTTAGCATTGGATAGGGCAGAAGAAAATGGATGGCTTCCCTTAGCAAGTTCATTTAATGTTTCTGGGCCTGTTCCCAGATGCTCATGATCGTAGTTGAGATCAGCTGAAGGGCCGACATACCCGACCTTAGCATTAGTTGCTAGAACTGTTTTGCGAATTCTGGCGTTCACCATTGCTGCTTCTACCCTTGGCTGAAAATAAAGAATAACCAGTCTGAGATGAAGAGAGTCTGAAGGAACTGTATATACATATCTTTATTACAAAGACGAAAACAGACAGTACATGTTATAATTTCTTATTTTTAAGAAATTGATTTACAGCTTTGAAGTCTACGGCACCTTAGTATGATATGTGTTCATTAATTTCGATTTCTAGGCGTGGAGTGTGGGATGGCTATTCTAAATAAGTAAGACATTTTACATTGCATAGATCATAATTGTAGTTTTTATACTCTGCATCTTAATCTTCTTACTTTTAATAATCCCATTAATCACCTAGAGAACCCTACTTCATCAACATGAAGGTGTATAGTTAGTAGCAAGACCACCTTCTGAAAAAAAAATCAACTTTTAACTAAACTCAGGTATCAGAAAATTATTCTATTAAATCATTACCAATTCAGATGAGCCATTAGGCATATGACCTATTAGAGGGATGAAGGAAATATAGGTTAAAAGGTTTATTGAAATATTTGAGTAGAGATACTTTGAAGTCATAGGCGATCAATACCATCGAGCAATAACATTTACCTGCGTGCCAACCAAGAGGAAAACATCAGCTTTCTCCAGCCCACTGATGCTAGTGTTCATAATATATCCAGATCGCAGATCAGCATTTGCATTGAACCCATTTCCTTCACACCAAATGTTATCCGACCCCATCTTGTTCAGAAAATCCTTTAGTGCTATCATAGATTCAGCATCCGACAACTTACCAGCAACCCCTACAATTTCTTCAGGTTTAACTTTGTGGATTACCTCTGCAACCACTGCAAGTGCATCGTGCCAACTCACAGTCTTAAAGCGTCCATCTGCACCCCGAATCATGGGGTCATTTAACCTTTGCCTCTTCAGACCATCATAAAAGAAACGAGTCTTATCCGATATCCATTCCTCATTGATATCCTGCAAAGATGCACCCAATGACATATATACATGACTGATACTACATGGTAAAAGAGTTGTAATGCTGAACTCCATGATAATTAAAATGAGATAAGCATAAATGTAGATAGCATGCATAATTCTAGGAAGCAGATGCATGCATATGGGAATTTGGTAAAAAACAACACAAAGAAAAAGTTAACAAGTGTGTTCGCATTTGCTTTTGTAGATGATCTGCTTAGAAGTAGATATGTGTACCTTAGTTTTGATCAAGTAAAACAACAATTCAACCGAACTTCAGCCATATTTAAACTCAAAATAATTGAGAGCAAAAGATGTAAAGATGCATGGAACATTTAAGAACAAACTCTCCGAAAGGGCAATAGATTGATATGAATGTACTAAGCAATAAGTATATTCTCAAAATGAACACATCAAAATTATTAAGTAGCTTGCGTCAAAAAGTTGTTAACCATTACTTGATTTAGCTAATTTAGGTTTAAGGTCATAATTATATACATAAACAAACAATCCACCAACCAGCTCATCTTCTTAATCAAAACCCCAAAATAACAGAATGAAGCAAAATGAGGCTAAATCTTCTAACATGCAAAGAACTAATAAGGTCGGGACACAACAATAGGTAAAATACGATGGTTTATGCAAATGCTCAAGTCACCTCATTTAGCCGGGGAACAATTCGCATAACCTCAGGACCTCTACTATCGATGCGAATATTTGAGCCAACAGCATCTGTTACATCAATGCTTTCTGTTCCCTTCAGCTCCCAGTTACGGGCTTTAAAGGCAAAAGGTTTTGATGTGAGGGCTCCTACAGGACAAATATCTATCACGTTGCCTGACAATTCACTGGTCATAAGTCTCTCAACATAAGTTCCAATTTCTTCTCCACTGCCACGCCCCAAGACACCAAGATCTTGAACACCAGCTATTTCTGATGCAAACCTCACACACCTATTTGATAACATGCCAACATGAGAAAAAGCTCAATTCAAAACAGTCAACAGCTCAACATCTATATCCAAGTCAGACAATGACTCTCAAATATAACATTATCCAAAACATGAACAGATAGTGAGGAGTGGGTGATGATATAGTCCAAATAACAACAGGGCTTTTCTTTCAATTAAAGGACACCATTAAATTAGGTAGTTATCATTAGAGAGCAAATGACCCACATTTTGAATTAACAAACTCAAGTAGAGACCATTAAAGTTTTACAAGTATATCAAAATTTCATCAATTATGCAAACTTCATGAATCTAATTTCGAAACTACAGCCAGCAGGCACTTCATTTAGAAAAGATAAGACTATAAGAGAGTTCGATAATAAACGATGTCGCAAGCTATCTAGGGCATCATGACCTCTGGCTGTAAGGAGTTCCAAATAAAGGTTTATTTAGATAACCAACAGGCCAGCTCAGTCTCTTTCTCTAGTTTCCAACTCATGCTAGCAAATACAAAAAATCTCTGCAAAGAACTATCAGCATAATACATATGTCCTGGTTTCGATAAGGTCATACAATTCTACTTATATTTTTCAAAATAAAACAGTTGGCTTCTGCAAATTAAGATAATAATATATATGTCCTAGTTCCGATAAGGTTATACAATTCTACTTATATATTTCAAAATAAACATTTGGCTTCAGCAAATTAAAATAATATAAAGAGACTCTAGACATTAAAATTAGTTGAAAAGATAAAACACAAATAGATTTGAACCTGGTGCACTGGATACAACGAGTCATGACTGTCTTTACCAAAGGACCTAGGTTCTTATCAACTACTGATCTCTTTGTTTCAGTAAAACGACCACGATCAGAACCAAAAGCCATGGACTGATCCTGGAGATCACACTCACCACCCTGGTCACAAATTGGGCAATCCAATGGATGATTCATTAAGAGAAATTCCATCACCCCTTCTCTCGCCTTCTTTGCAATCGGTGTAGCAGTTTTGATTTTCATTCCTATGTCAAAAGAAACAAATTAATATTGGAAAGCACAATGAAAGAATGAAGGTAAATGATTAAATTGTTTGTGGACAAGTCAAAAGTCCAAACATCCCCAATATCCTAAGCACTAGAAATATAATTCTTAAAGAAAGTTCTTCATGCTTTGGCTATCGTTAACAATCAAATCGCAGAAATTTCGGATAGTATCACACGCTAGTGTCCTTCCTTTGCCCAAACCGACCACATCTTACAAGAACAAATAACAAGAACAACAAATGTAGCAATCCCTCATCTTGTTATGAGCATATCCAACTCAGTTTCACAATTTGCATATTAATTATAGTTTGTTTATTTAAAAAATTAACAAGAATCACCAATAGCCAACTCAGCAAAGAAAGAACCAAGAAAGCAATACTGCAAGTAGAGTCCCAGCTTAGCGTTTCACATCACACCATATATAGCTTTAAACGCCAAATAAACAAACGAAGCCCAAACCAAGACCAGAATCACCGATACAAATAACTGAATTTCATATTTCCACGAAGCACCAATCTATCACTGCATACAGTACCTGGAAGAGCGGGCATAGCGCAGGAAGCGACCGGCTTCGGCGATTTCTCGACCTCGACGAGGCACATACGGCAGTTTCCGGCGATGGAGAGGCGGTCATGATAGCAAAACCTCGGAATATCCACACCGGCCATCAAACAGGCCTGGAGCACCGTCATCCCCTTGGGAACTTTAACCGGGTATCCATCGACGAAGACCTCGATTGCGTCATCCGGGTTGGGGAAATGAACCCGGGCGCCGGCCACAGGGTTCCTCTTTGGGAGATCTAGTTCGGGTTGAGCCTCGGCGGCCGCTGGTTCGGCAGAGTTGTGAAGCTCCGGCGTGGTAACAATTGCGCGGCGGAATTGGTGGTGGGGATTGGAGGCGGCGAGGCGGGCGGATCGGAGAAGGGCCCGAGAAGCGAGCTGACTCAGTCCCATTAGGGTAGTTTCAGACGATTAAGGATGGGGGAAGAAGAGTTGGGGATGTCGGAGTGTTGTGTGTGCTTGTGTTCTCCACGATTCCATTTCAATTTGAGGGGAAAGGTCCGGATTGATTATGAATCGGATAAAAGGTAGTCGGGTTGGCCCGGTTTGGCCCAAACAATCGGGTTCGGTGGCCTCGGCTTGTTGGCCCGGTTTCATTTTTCTTACATGTTATAAGAGTATTTCATCCTTTCAATGTTGCTTCATTTTACTAAGCTCTCTTAATGTTGCAAATTTGCAATTCACGCTGTATTCTCTGAGAATTTTTAATAATTTTATATAAAAAATACATGCAATTTTTTAGTTATTCCAGATACTCCGTCAAACTTGAAACAAAAGATAAAAATGAATTAGAAGAGCTTGAGTAGAACAAAGACTGAAAATATAAAATAATAACAAAAAAAAAACATAAATTGATTTAAAAAAAACTCGAGAACTTTTATAGTTAAATGTTCATGAAAATAAATTGAAAAATATGCATATCTATATCTCAACACAAATATATGTTACAATTGTGACGGTCATGATTGTTTTAATTTAATTTTGGCACTTTAATGAATTTAAGATAAGCTTATGTGATGCATACACACTTCTACTAATTGTTCACAATGTTCTTCATCATGTAATCCATAACTGTGTTTTGCATACAAATATTTTTTTTCTTCTTCCTGGATTGTTCACAATGTTCTTTCTCGTGTAATTCCATAACCATGTTTTACATGTATGTTTTTTTTTTTTTGACATAATAAATCTATCTCACCAGATTTCTAAATGTGTTTTAGTTGCATTTATGAGGAGCATAAGAGCACTTTTATGAGTAATTCATTTGTTTGATTTATGATACTTTGTGCAAGAGTAGATTTGAAGATAATGAAATTTTTATTAAAGATCGTCCCTAACGGAAATCGAACCCAAGACCTTACAACATCAACCACTTACGCAGAAGTGGGAATACCAACTAGACTAGAGCCGCAACTCTAATTTGAAGATAATGATATTGGACATGAAGTGGTTGTATTTAAAGATAGATTAATCATCTATGACCTTATATAATTCTACATTCTTCTACCCAATTCTAGAGTTGTATATATATAGAGGAATGACAATAATGCACATAACTAACAAAAGAAAGTGCAAAAATATACATGCTTTTAACTATATTGCAAAAATGTACATTAGGACCATAATATCCTTATTTCTCATGCAAGTGTGTGTAATGTGTGTGCAGTTATTTTTGCAAGGAATAACTGTGTCGGTATGTACTGCTCCAGCCGGCTGAAATTTTATTGCCTCAGGACTGATGCATTTCTGCATGAAAATGAGTTGCATGCCATGTAGTGAGAATTCGAAATCTGTTACACTTCCAAGTTCCAACTCGATTTTTTTCATCTTTTTTTTTTTTTTTTTTTGTCTTTTTAAGGATCTATTTTCTGGCGTTTTTTGGGCTATATAATATGTCCACGTGGACCGTTTCTTCATATTTAATCGGATTTATATATGGCAAAAACTTGTGTGCACCATTGCACATGCAACATGATCCAATTACTCAATTTTGACCCGCTTTGACCCGTATTTGACCCGTTGACTCGCTTTGACCCGTGTTGACCCGCTGATGTCAGCATGACATCATTAATCATTTTTTAATTTAATTTTTTATATTTTTTTATTATTTTTTTTTAACTTTTTTTCCTCTTTATTTTAAGGACGGACGTGTCATTCTTTGCATACGGAAGTGTCAATCGTAACAAACAAAAGTGTCAATCGCAACAAACATTTTTTTTTAAATTTTAATTTTTTTTTCCTTTTTTTTAACGTTTTTTCCCATTTATTTTAAGGAAGGACGTGTCACTCTTTGCATACGAAAATGTCAATCGTAACAAACAAAAGTTTCAATCATAACAATTTATTTTTTCCATTTTTTTGGTAAGGAAGGCGTGTCATTTGTAATGAATAAATGTGTCATTTGTTATTTGTCCAAAGTGTCAATCGTAACAAATGAAAGTGTCATTTGTATTTGAATAAAGTACTCCCTCCGTTCTACTCCATTAGTCCACTTTCTTTTCGGCACGGAGATTAAGAAAGTTGTTTGTTGTGTGTAAAGTAGTATAAAGTTGTGGGGTCCACTAGAATATATAAGAGTGTTATTTTAAGTTAAAAAAGGAAAGTGGACTAATGAAGTGGAACGGCCCGAAAAGGAAAACTGGACTAATGAAGTGGAACGGAGGGAGTATCATTTATCAACTATTAATTATTTTTGAAAAAAATGCGATTTGTTAAAAAAAATGTCATATGTTTATCAAAAAAGTGTCAATTGTGTATGGTGTTTGTGTCAATCATGACAAAAGAACGTGTCAATGATGAGCAGAGGTCTGTTTAAACTATAATTCATAATAGAGAGCAGAGTATCAATTGTATCTGTTGTGCGTGTCACTCATGATAAAAGAACGTGTCAATGATGAGCAGAGTGTCTGTTTAAGTCATAATTCATATTAGAGAGCAACAATGTCAATTGTATATGTTGTACGTGTCAATCATAATAAATAAAAGTGTCAATTGTCCCGAAGGACAGTCTCACATTCTCATAATCTATCAATTGCAACGAACAAAAGTGTCATTCACAGTGAAGTAAAGTGTCAATTATAATTAATGAACGTGTCACTTTAATACAATTATCATACGAAACCACAAGTGTCAATCACAATGAATTAAAGTGTTAATTATAATTAAGAAACGTGTCACTTTAATCCAGTAATCATACGAAACTACCGTTTAACGATTTAGTAAAAAAAAAAATTGAACATTACTCACTTCAAAAACTCCGCAGGGCATACAATTATTCCTGCATCACATATCTACAAGACAAAATATGGAGTGAGAGTGGAGAACAGTGCTGCAAAAGCCATGAATGTTAACCATCATTATTACTTTTAATCTTTGAATATGAAGAAGAGACTTAATTTGAGAAAGCAAGACCCAATTTCAAATTAACTACCAATCATCGACCATAATGATATGTGATAACCAACTCCCCCACCTCAACTATGATCGGACACATCTCGCACAACCTATCTCCGCCACTCTCGCTGCCTATTTCTCCGGTCTGCTCACCAGAAGTCTCCCACTTCGGCGGCTCTCGTTTTCAGAATGTCGATTCTTACTCCTTATCAAAATTCGAAGAACCAAAAAATCAGGGAATCAACGAATCGTGAATAAATGACAAATTGATCAAATGTCAGACAAACACCACCACCATCAAATCAATAAACTAGCACAACCATTTATCCACTCCACCAAGAAGGCTGAACTTGAGAATTACAATTTCACGAACTTAAGAAGCAAATTCAAACAATTGTAGAAATTGATTTTGGCGAAGCACTACCCCGACGGCGGTTGAATATCTAAATGTCGACCAATTGATTTCATAAGAAAATAATTGAAGTCCAGATCCAGATCTAGAAGTGATTTTTCACGTGGTTTAACTATAACATCAACAGGTCCTGGTGAGAATCTGAAAACAAGTTATCTAAAATCTTAATTACCTCGACTCCCTCGAATCTGATTTCTCAAATGGAGTTAATTTTGCGGGAAGTGGCGCAACCACTCTCCCAAGAAAATGCTCTATTCAACGTAATCAGTTCGCTCTCTTTCACAATCGCTCTCTCCACCTGCTACACCATATCTTTTTATTCCCTTAAATTTATGTATATATTGACAATAGCAATTCAATCATACACCACGATAATTAGGCAAATACGGAGATTAAAACGCAGCAGCTCTGGCAATTCAAAACTAAAAATCCCGTGAAATTATATCAAACTTATAGAGGGAAAGAACTATCGTGAAAATCTAAATACATGTAGATAGATATAAAAGTTAAAACATCAAATCTGACCTGGGGTTGGAGAATGAGAGGCGGCGAGGCCGTAGGCGTGGGGCGTTGATCTGCAAAGGACGGAGGCGAGTGGGGGCGGAGAGTGGAGACGACGAGCGAAAGGCGAAAGCCCTTGCGATGGAGATGAGAGATCTGTAAAACGAACCACGCCAAGCCATTGCTCTCGACTATGGGTGGATTTTGGGGCAAATGCTAGGGTTTTGTATATAATTCTGGCAATTACGATTTACGGCTGACGGAGAGGAGTGACGGCGGCGGAGACAGGAGAATGGTAGAGAGAGAGGGGAGAGAGAGAGACATGGGTGAGATGTAGAGAGAAAGAGGGGAGAGAGAGAGAAAGGATGTAGTGGGGAGGGGAGGAGACGGGAGAAGAGATGGAAGATTTTTATTTTTTTAATGAAAACCGGGTCAAATCCGGTCAAATCGGGTTAAAATTGAAAATTGGATCATGTTGCATGTGCAACATGATGCACACTAGTCCTTTTTATATATTATGATTTTTTTTATTTAAATAGACAACAAATCAGGCGACAACATATAACAATTTTGATAAACAGAAACACAATCTGTTCTATTGTTTTATTGGATTCATTGAAATCTAAGCTCTCTTTATAAGCACTCGATAGCCTCGATTTATGAAGATTATCGGAGAATTCTCTATACTTCTCAAACCTATCGGAAGAGCCTAAAGCACCAACGAAAGAACCCTATCTCCTTACTGAAAGAGCCCTCACTCACCTCGTTATTCTGCGAATCGATTGCAATCACCGAGGTCGGTATGAACATAAGAAATAGGTATGAACATAAGAAATAAATCCTATGATGTCGTTAATTCTTGTGATGTCCTCTCTCTCTCTCTCTCTCACACGCACTTTATGTCAATTTTTTTTCACATCGACAAGAGAATCTCTCCCTACAGAACAGTGAGAAAAGTATATATATCTTTTCTCTCTCTTTATTTCTCTCTATCTCTTAAGTATCTCACATTTTCATCATTATGAACGTCCCAATTTTGAATTTAATCAAATTACGGATTTAGGTGATTTATTTCGAATTTGAACGTGTTATAAATAATAAAAATTGTGGAAATCGGATAATGATAAGCCTAAAAATTTGGTGCATGATTTATTCCGAGAGAAGGACTAGTGTGCATCATGTTGCACATGCAACATGATCCAATTTTCGCATTTTGACCCGATTTGACCGGGTTTGACCCGATTTTCTACTTTATTAAAAAAAATAAAAATATCAAATAAAAATAAGTGTGCAATAGATGGTTGTACCTTGGAATGGTACAACTCAGAATCGTTGATAGCAAGCAACTCCGCTTTTGTGCATCCACAATCATTTCCAAACCTAATCGCCACAGCTCCGAGAAACAATCCGATCCCAAATATGGATTTCTTCATCTCAATCGTCTCTCTCTGTAGCTTCATCGAATCCAAATGCAAAATCTTACCTCCAAACCAAACCGTAGTTACTCCCTCCGCCCTCCCCAATTCCCTTCCTGATTCCAAGCTTTTTGTGGTAATCGTGAAGAACGACCCAATTTGTTGAAGTTGAAGATCGAGATTCTGCAATCGAGATGACTCCATGATCTCAGACATCGTGGGCACGTAATCTTCGAGATTGTTTGTGTCTTCGTATATTGATTTTTGGTCGAATTTGGCAGTAGAATTCCTTCTGATTTGATTTGGGTTTTGTTGGTTTAGTTCGGATTTGAAATGGGTTTCTGGTGTGATTCGATTATTAGGAGATGAAAACCAGAGAAATGAACTTCCACCTCTTCCTAACGGTAATGGACGGCGTACTGGTACTTGGATTTGCACTTCTGGATCCCACAACTACTCTTCATGTTTGCAGGTATGATCTAGCCTCTAATATATGATGCATCCAAACTGAGAGTTGTGGATTTAAAACCGAGTATCAAAACAATAAGAAGAGGAACTAATGTTACTGGCTGCTGTTGCTGGTATGTTACTTGCATGCAGTTTGTTGCTGGTATTGTGACATGGTGGAATAATTATAAACATGAGGGAATTATGGGAAAGTGGAAATGATTAAAGTTTATTCTCTAACATGAATAGTGAAACAACTGGAAAATACTTAGGTTGGACTTGCTGAAATTTGAAACATCTTAGTGATATGACTGAGAAGCTATTTTCTGTGGGGAGTATATATATATACTCCCTCCGTCCCGTTATTTGTGGCTCAATTGGTTTCGGCACGGAAATTGAGAGAGTAGATGATAAAGTATGAGAGAGAGAGTAGATGATAAAGTATGAGAGAGAAGATGAGTAAGATAATGAGAGAGTATGAGAGAAAGATGATAAAGTATGAGAGAGAATGTAATAAAGTAGGAGAGAGAAGATGATAGAGTAGGAGTAATTTTTTACCAAATTAGGAAAGTGGGCACAAATAATGGGACACCCCTTTCGGGAAAGTGAGCCACAAATAGCGGGACGGAGGGAGTATTGTTTATGGTAGTAAAATCTATGTTTTGCCATTTAATTGGTTATTGTTCATAGCTTGCCTGTCATAAGTTACTTGTTAGATTATCCATCTCCGTTTTGCATTTTCAGTGCAAAATGTGCATTGCCCCAGCACCAATATCTGCACCTTCATCTCTAGTCAGCCCTGCAACAGGTGTGTGATTAGACTATTAGTTATATCTGATCAAAGTCAGAAGTTAATGCCATGAATGGCTCTAAAGTCTTGTCTTCAAGTTCTCTATCTACCTTTCCTCTTTCTTTGCTTCTGTTGTCCTCTCAACAAGATATGTTGTCCTCTCAACAAGAAATGTTACATAAGTTATGTCCTCTCAAATAATTTACGTAACATTTCTTGTTATTATGATGATTATATTTTATTGACTAAATAATTGAACGGTGGTTTCGTATGATATTAAAGTGACACTTTTCTTGATTATAATTGATACTTTTGTTTATTATGATTGACACTTTGGGCAACATTTCTCGTTATTATGCTTCATATTGTATTATGTGATTATTGGATTAAAGTGACACTTTGCTCATCATTGATACGTTCTGTTATCATAACTGACACGCACAACAGAAACAATTGACACTTTCCTCTCTACTGTGAATTATGGCTTAAACAGACACTCTGCTCATCATTGACACATTCTTTTATCTTGATTGACACGCACAACAGAGACAATTGACACTCTGTTCTCTTACTGTGAATTATGGCTTAACCAGACACTCTGCTCATCATTGACACGTTCTTTTGTCATGTTTGACACGCACAACAGAGATAATTGGCACTATGCTCTCTACTGTGAATTATGACTTAAACAAACACTCTACTCATCATTGACACGTTCTTTTATCGTGATTGACACGTACAATAGAGACAATTGACACTCTGCTATCTATTATGAATTATGGCCTAAACAGACACTCTGCTCATCATTGACACGTTATTTTATCATGATTGACACAAACAACATAGACAATTGATACTTTTTTCATAAACAAATGACACTTTTTTTCCGAAACAAATCGCATTTTTTTCAAAAATAATTGATAGTCAATAAATGATACTTTATTCAAATACAAATGATATTTTTGTTTGTTATGATTGACACTTTGGATAAAAAACAAATGACACATGTATTCATTACAAATGACACGCCTTACTTATCAAAAAAATTGAAAAAAAATAAAAAAAAATTGTTTGTTACGATTGACACTTTTGTTTGTTACAATTGATACTTTTGTATGCAAAAAGTGACACGCCCGTCCTTAAAATAGATGGGAAAAAACGTTAAAAAAAATGAAAAAAAAATTAAAATTTAAAAAAAATTTGTTTGTTGCGATTGACACTTTTGTTTGTTATGATTGACACGTTCGTATGCAAAGAGTGACACGCCCGTCCTTAAAATAAAGAGGAAAAAACGTAAAAAATAAAAAATAATAAAAAATTAATAAAAAAATTTAAAAATTTAAATAAAAAAATAAAAAAGGATTAATGATGTAATGATGACATCAGCAGGTCAACACGGGTCAAAGCTAGTCGACGGGTCAAATACGGGTCAAGATTGGGTAATTAGATCATGTTGCCTTATTAACATAAATGTAGGGAAGATATTTAATGGATATATTGGAGATAATTCAAAATAAATTGCATTTTTATTGTTTTTTTGGCTTTTTAGTCAACTTTTGATCGTTAATTCAAAAATAAGATTTTGCCTTTAATTAGAAGATTTTGATCAATATTCTCGAAAATATATTGAATATCATTCAAAAATAAAGAGAGAAATAATATTATCCTAATATCCACTATTTAGTACTCCCTCCGTCTCATTATTTGTGCCTCACTTTTCTAAAATGGATGTCCCAATATTTGTGGCTCACTTCTAAAAAAGGTAAAGATTGTGTGTCCAAAAATTAACTATAAAAAATTAAACAATCTATATCATATAACACCACTTCCTAAATCCCCGTGCCGAAACCAATTGAACCACAAATATCAGGACAGAGGTAGTATATATTATCCTAATATTCGAATTAAAGAGAGACAATATTAGGGTTGAATATTTTCACGTGTCCATCTCTTTCTCGTCTCTTTCGTCGTTCCATATCTTTGTCCTCCTCTCCTCTCTTTCTCCATCCAATACATGAGATTCCCTCCTTCAAAAAGATATAATTGGAAGCAAAAATCGTGAGATTTTTAGTCCTCTCTTTCTCCTGCCAATACATGAGATTCCATATAGGTTGCAGCAAAAATGGTGAGATTCCATATGCAGCTTCGGCTGTGATATTAGTTTGGTGAGTGATGTCTTTAATTTTTAAAAATTGAGAGCAATTTACGGGAAACCCTAATCTGCACTACATAACCCTAATTCTCGATCTCTCTCTTATGCATGTAATATTTTCGTAATATTTTCTAAAAATAACGTGTTACAATAAGTTATTATTGGCTACATTCAAAAAACTAATATTGCAAACCCCTAATTATACTTATTTAAAACCTTGATAAATTGAAGCAAAAAGTATCTATATATTCCAAAATAGATTCCAATATATTTTTCCAAAATGTTGTGGTAGAAACCGAGAATAAAGTGAAACCGTTAATTTTTTTTAAATCGAGAATAAATTGAAGCATGCAGATGCAATATCTTTCAAGTATATTATCATATATATTGTCCAATTTCAAAACTAAAGCAAATTCAATATTATCCTATATATTATTTACAATCGTTCTAAGCAATATATTATCTATATATTATACGACCTAATATTTATTATAACTTACTACCGTGAATACCGTGATCTATTTTCAAACTCTATTATAAGTAGTTGACAAATCTATATGTGGGAGAACGCATGCTGAAAGAAATATATGGGAACTTGTTTTATTGACTCAAGGTACACGACAAGGAGATCTTGACACTTTCACACCTCTATTTCGTTAATTTAGGGAATTTTGTAATTATGGTTAATTTGTAGAATATCATTTATAGGATATTTCGTTATTTAATTATGGTTAATTTGCTCGCTAATTAGAGAAAATAACATTGGTCATTTATAGGATATTTCTAGAAACATAATATTTAGAATCTTGATAAATTTTTAATATAGAATAAGATAAACATAATATTTATATGTATTAAGCAATTACTTTTTAGAAGTAATTACCGTAAGTATAGGTTTGATTTTATGAAAATATCGTTT
Organism: Lavandula angustifolia; assembly: GCA_028984105.1. NCBI lineage: Eukaryota > Viridiplantae > Streptophyta > Magnoliopsida > Lamiales > Lamiaceae > Lavandula > Lavandula angustifolia. The sequence goes on from CM054803.1 coordinate 33,656,872, forward strand.
CACATGATTTTTAGATTAATATCGTGTGCCTAAAATGCAAGATAATTATTTAATGTAATAACTAATTCAAAAATATGTATGTTAATTGCTTATAGACATTTAATTAGAAAAAAAACTAATTTCGATAACCGTAATTAAAATAAATAATTAGGTTAATTATTAGATTATTTATTAATTAGTGAATAATGTATGCATAATATAGGATAATACATACCTAATATATTATTATTAATACTAGAGTAATTAGAGATAATCATTTTAGGTACATTACCGTAATTAATTTTGTTGGAATTTAGCTTATTATAGGACAATATCTATATAATTCGTTTTAATTTAGATGACCCGGATTAAAATAATTAGTTAGGTTAATAGATGAGTTCTTTTGTTAATTAGTGGATAATGTATACGTAACACTCCCTCAGTCCCAACCGATTTGGCTGAATTCTTTTTGGCGATGAGTTTAAGACGAGTTGTTAATTATTTTAAAAGGTGTGTGGCCTACTACTTTAAGTTGAATTTTATTTCTTAATGATGTCAACTAATCTCCCAAGTATCTATTTCAACAATTCAAGATAAATAAATAAAGTGAGTGATCCAAAAACCTTATTCTAATTTATCGATCCAAAACTGTCTCCTCTCACCTTCCTCCCTCAAGAACACAACGCCGCCGCTCCCCGCCATCTTCTCCTCCATTGAACGGCATCGTGATGGTTCCCCCACAAAAAATGATAGATCACCGTGATTCCCTCTTTGATACTACATCCGGGGAAAGTGGGTTAGTGGATTTTTGTTTCGGAGCGAAGAAGACGGCCACGACGACGCCACATGCCACCAACGACGACCGCCAGTCTTCAAATTCAACCACTCAGATCTGGCGCCGATGGACACGGACTTTGGCCTTGCTGCCTTGATTCGGGCTGAGAGGGAATTCTTTGAGTCTGAAACAGCCTTCAAGCCGTCAGATCAAAAGCTCTATGGTTGTTCCTCTTTTTTCCTGAAACCGTGTTCGATTCTTCAATTGATTAATCGGGTGATATTCTTCCTGAAACCGTGCTCGATTCTTCAATTAACTATTCGGGTGTGATCGTTCCCGAAACCGTGTTCGATTCGTCAATTGTGTCCCGATGATTGGGGATGAGTCGAGATGGATATTGGTGGCTGCGCAGGCGTCGCCATGGAAGGAGTCCAGAGCAGGTTGGAGGCGGAGTTGGCATCAAGATATGAGGTATCAATGGTCTCCTACTTCGACGAGATGGCAAACCCGATTGTGCAACCTAATGTAGATGAGTACATAGCGATTTGGGTCCCTTCTTTCATCAATTTGGTTAGGTCTTTCCCATACTCTCTTCTTCCTTGGTTGGGGTCTATGTGCCTCGATTGGTTGATCTCTTGATGATGGTTTGATGTTGCCTTGATGATGGTTTAATGTTGAATACATTTACATTTATATTTCTGCCTTGATGCTATGTTTGTTGCCTTGATGATGGTTTAATGTTGAATACGTCCATTGGCTTAAATGCATGGTTGGTTGGTTTGGTTGATTTATGAACATATATCTGTCTTGGTTGTTGTTTATGTGCCTTGATTGGTTGATGCACTGATGAGGTTTTGATGTTGCCTTCATGATGGTTTAATGTTGAATACGTTTAAATTTCCTAAAAGGCATGCAAGGTTGGTTGACTTCATTTATGAACAGTTTTCGGCCTTGATGCTTTGTTATGCTGCCCTGATGATATTTTAGTGTTGAATACATAAATTGGCTAAAAGACATGCTTGGTTGTTTATTTATGAACAGATATATGCCTTGCTTGTTGTCTATGAGCCTAGATTGGTTGATACATTGATGATGGTTAAATGTTGAATACATGCATGTTTCTGAAAGGCATGCTTGGTTGGTTGAGTTGATTTATGAACATATTTCTGATAGGCTTTTTTGCTTAAATTAGTGTTTTTTGATATTTTGCATCAGCCCGAAGAGCCTCCGATGCTGCCTTGCTGCAAGATGATGAAACCTAGAAACGCCTCTATTTTGACTAGAATTTATGTTAATGTAAATTGACTGAATCCTTTCTATTACAATCTGTCATTGTAGCATTTTATGTTAAAGCTGCTTGTTTCTTATTTGAAATCCTCATAACTTCTTTATTTGAAATGATCGGAGAGTTTCGAATCGTGCATGTTTCTAATTTGAAATCCTTACTCAAATTGAATATGAGGCATGACCGAAATCCTTACTCAAATTCTATTAATTAGACTATTCAGTGCATAATCATAAGTCGTATTCACATTGTATAAGTATCCTCGAGTAATTAACTATTTAGTGCACACTCATTTATCGTATTCAAATTGTATAAGCATACTCGATTAATTAACTATTTAGTGCGTAATCATTGTGGTATTCAAATTTTATAAAGTGTAGCCGTATTGAAATTGTATAAAGTCAGTGTAGAAACATGAAATTTAGAAAAAGTAGAAATCATAATATAACAAGTATAAATGGCGGCAACCAAACTTCAATAAGTAGAAATCCTATTACAACATCAATTTTTGTTTCCCTCCCAAAATTCACTACTCATAATGAACTTACAAATGAGTTTCAGTCTCCAAAAGAACACAAAAAAATGAGGGGAAAAGACTTGTCAGAAAACCAAAGAAATGTCATTGTTCAATTCCTACTACAAAATTCTAAAAATGGTAGAATTAATCAAGACATAGCTGCCAAAGCGTTTAAGAAATTCTGCTGCTCTCCAAGCACAATCACTCGGTTGTGGAAAGAAGCCAAGAAGCATCAACAAGTAGGTCAAACCATATATCTCACAAGTGGAAAGAAATATCCCAACCGATGCAAAATAGTGCAGATTAATATTGAGTTAAAACAAGAATTTCATTCAAAAAAACATGTTCATCTGTGCAGTGTGTCAACCTATTTTTGTACATGATTGCACAGTGTTCTTTGATGGGAAAATAGGAATGTTCCCTTTCACACAAATGGTTCCAACAATTAGAAACAGTAAAAATAGACCTAAAGGAACTCTATAGATGACGCCTATTGATTCAATTACAAAAGTTGTTATTAAAGATTGTTTGATTTGCAAGGTATATCAGCTTACTGATTTTTGCTTCCATTGTCCTACTGATTCTATTTTCCTTACGAGTCTTCTGTAATATCCTGTCTCTTCTATATTATGCAAATTAAACTATTCTTAATGCAAATTAGATTCTTATTGCAAATTACACTATTATTGCAAATTAAACTATTCTTTTGTATCACAGATTATCCCTGCTATTAAGGCTAAGTGGCCACCCTTTGCAAGCAAGTTAATATTCTTACAACAGGACAATGCAAAACCACACCTTAAAGATTCGGATCCAGAATTTATGGAGGCAGCAAGTTAGATGGATTTAACATTAGGATTGTCCATCAACCACCCAATTTACCTGACACTAATGTCAATGATTTAGGGTGGTTTAGGGCAATCCAAAGCATACAAATTGAAAGAGCATGTAAAACAGTTGAAGAATTAGTTAATGTAGTTGCTAGTTCATTTGAGGAACTATCCCCTATGACATTTAAACAAAGTTTTCATATCCCTTCAAGGTTGTTTGAGGGAAATAATGAAGGTCAGGGGTCACAATTCATATAAAGTACCTCACATGCAAGAAGATACTCTCATAAAACAAGGTGAACTTTTAATTGACTTGGAAGGGCCATCATCTTCTTTGGTGAGGGAATGCATAACATATATGGTGGAGAATGACATACAACAAGATGTGCAAGCATTGAGGTCAAGACTAGGATTTTATGTATCAATTTAGCAGGCTGATGTAATTAGATTTTATCTCAAGTGCAGACTTATGTTTTGGAAACCTATTGTAACTATATTTTGTAAGTAGGTATATTTTGTAAACAACAAGTAATCTTGTAACTATCTTTTCTAAGATGCAATTCCTATTTAAAGTGAAGTATTTCAAGTAGTGCATGTTGTGTAAATCTGCAACATACCGCCAGCCAGAGGGAAATAAGATTCTGTAATAGGGGATTTAGCCGGAGAATGTTGAATCAATCTGTAATGAATTATGTAAACACGATAGTGAAACAAACACAAAGAAGAGAGAGATTTATCGAGAGAGGAAGAGAGAATTGAGAGAGGATAGAACACGAGAGAGAGGAGATAATTTTCTGCATAACCTAAAGTTTGCAAACATAGGGTATTTATAGGGCACGTCTCGCGTGACCTACAATTAACATAAGTTCCTAGTTTAATTAGCTAAAACAACTGAATAATGCGTAATTAAACTTAAGTAAAGATAACACGTGGATTTTGGAGGGACGTCCACGCGCGCCTTGTACTGTTGATGGCTCATCTCAGCCACTCAAGGAATCAACGACTTTGATTAACTTTGCTTTATCAACATAAGCTTTGATATTTTCTGAACAGTCAAACCCTTCCTTTTTGTCTTCGACTCCTTCTCCAGATTTCTTCTTCTCCAACATCTTCATTAACTCTCCTTTCACCGTTTCCTGCTCAATCTTCAACTGGGGTGTAACAGTACCCCCTTCTTCAGTTCGATCTTGTCCCCAAGATCGCTCGTCCGGGTGGAATTTCTTCAGGTAAGATTCACTAACCCAAGACTCGATTTTTTCTCCTTGGAAATCCCACTCCATCAAGAATGAGTGGATGACCCTTCCTTTCCTTAATAGCTTACTTCTTTTCCCTTTGACCGTAGATGTGAAGGCCACACTCCCATTGTCATCGAGCAAGGGCAGTCCGTCAGAGTGTACCTTCCCCGGGGAGACTAACCGTTTCAACAACGAGACGTGGAACACGGGCCAGACCTTGGACCCGATCGGCAAATCTAACCAGTATGTCACTTTTCCTATCTTCTCAGTAATTGAAAAAGGCCCATAGTACCTTGGTGCCAATTTTTTATTTTTCCTCATCACAACACTGTTTTGGCGAAAAGGCTGTAGCTTTAGGTACACCTTTTCGCCAACATTGAACTGCCTGTCGATTTTGTGTTTATTTGCATTTTTAGTCATTCCAGACTGTCTTGAGTGTCTGTCCTTGGGTATGGTCCAATAGTGAAAATAGGAGGATTATACCCATACAGAGCCTCAAATGGTGACATCCTCAAACTGGTGTGGAAATTGGTATTATACCAATATTCAGCCAGGGATAACCACCTGTACCACTGTCTGGGGCTTTGCCTAGCCCTACACCTGAGATAGGTTTCCAAACACTGGTTTACCTTCTCAGTTTGCCCATCAGATTGTGGGTGGTAGGCTGAGGTCATATCCAGACTAGTTCCCAACAATTTAAAGAGCTCTGACCAGAACACACTAGTAAATAGTGGGTCTCTGTCAGTGACAATGCTAAGGGGTTGTCCATGTAGTTTAACTACATTGTCTAGGAAGACTTGTGCAATAGAAACCGCATTGTAGGGGTGGCTTAACCCAATAAAGTGGCTATACTTAGTGAGTCTGTCCACCACCACTAAGATTACTGTCTTACCCTGTGAATTTGGTAACCCTTCCACAAAATCCATGGACACATGTGACCAAGCTTGGGTAGGAATGGGTAGAGGCTGGATTAATCCAGGGCTAGGGCATCTTTCAGCTTTACTTTCTGCACAGACTGGGCAGGAGCTTACCCAGTCTATTACTTCTTTTTTCAATCCCTTCCAGAAGAAGTATTTCCTAACCCTTTGATAGGTCCCATCTTCTCCAGAATGTCCCCCTATAGCAGAATTGTGTAACTCTTGGATAATGTCCTTCCTCAACCTTCCATAATTTCCCACCACTATCCTGTCTTGCTTCCTCAATAGTTCTCCATGATAGGTATACTCAGGATAGGAGTTGGAATCTATTAATTTGATTGTAATCACATTAGATAGGTGAGAATCCTCAGCATAACTCTCTGTTACCCTCTTAACCCATAAAGGCACAGCACTAGTAAGGGCCATGCATTGATTGGTATCTCTCCTTGATAGGGCATCTGCAGCAATATTCTCCTTTCCCTTCTTGTAGCAAATAGAATAATCATACCCCAAAAGTTTAGGGATCCACTTTTGTTGCAGAGGAGTAGTGATTTTCTGGTCTAATAGATGCTTTAGAGCCTGCTGATCTGTTTTTATAATAAAATGGCTTCCCTGTAGATAGCTTTTCCATTTTTGCACAGCAAATAGAATGGCTAAGAATTCCTTCTCATATATAGATAGGGACTGATTCTTTTGATTCAACACCTTACTCAAGTAGGCAATAGGCCTGCCCTCCTGCATCAGTACAGCTCCAATTCCAGTTCCACATGCATCAATCTCAAGTATGAAATCTCTAGTAAAGTTAGGTAGAGCTAATACAGGAGCTGTAACCATTGCCTCTTTTAACTTCTGAAATGCTCCTTCTGCCTCTTGTCCTCATTTAAAGGCTCCCTTCTTCAACAGATTAGTAAGGGGTTTGCTAATAATTCCATACCCCTTGATAAACTTCCTGTAATAACCAGTTAAGCCCAGGAACCCTCTCAATCCCTTTATATTAATGGGGACTTTCCATTCCAGCATGGCAGTGACTTTCTCTGGGTCTATTGCAACCCTATTCTGGGAAATGATATGGCCCAAATAAGTGACAGACTTCTTCCCAAACTCACACTTACTCATCTTTGCAAATAGCTTGTGTTCTCTCAATATTTCTAGAACTTCCCTTACATGCTGAAGGTGTTCTGTCCAATTACAGCTGTAGACTAGTATATCATCAAAGAATACCAATACATTCTTCCTTAACTTCTTCTCAAATATCTGATTCATTAGAGACTGGAAGGTAGCAAGAGCATTACACAGCCCAAAGGGCATAACTAGATATTCATAATGCCCATTATGGGTTCTAAAAGCAGTTAAATATCTAGAGGCTGGATCCATGAGTATTTGAAAATACCCAGACCTTAAATCAATCTTGTTGAAGTATTTAGCACCATATAACTCATCAAGTAATTCATCAATGATAGGAATAGGATAATCATGCTTAACAGTCAGGGTATTTAAATACCTGTAATCCACTCACATCCTCCAAGTGCCATCCTTCTTCTTAACTAGTAAAACTGGAGAGGAGAATGGACTTTTACTGGGTTGGATCTCCCCAGATTCCAGTAATTCTGTCACAGTCTTCTCAATCTCTGCTTTTTGAGCATGAGAGACTATATAGGGATATTGTTTCTTGGGTATACTCCCAGGTTGCAATATGATCTTGTGCTCCACCCCTCTAGTGGGTGGCAGCCCTTTAGGTGCCTCAAAGATGTCCTGATAGGTATCCAGCAGAGGTTCTATCAAGGGATTATTCTATTCCTTTCCCTCCTCCATAGCCATCAGTATAAATCCTTCTGGTGTGGAAGGGTTTTTCTGCAGCAGCTGATAAACAGCAGCAGCAGTTGTTGGCAGGGGAACTCTCCTCCCCTTAGTTGTATTATGTAAACCCTTTTTCCTTCATGCATTACAGAAAAGAACTTGTCATCATAGTCCAAAATAATAGGAGATCCCTTTTTCAACCAATCACTTCCAAGGATTAAGTCATACCCAGCAGTAGGTAATAGCCTGATGTCATAGACAAATTCATGATCCTGCATCACCTATTTGAACCCCTTCAATTTCTTGTCACTCACCATCACACTCCCATTAGCTACCAGCACATTTAGGGGCCTGGCAGACTCCTTCTCCTTGCTCAGTTCCTGAGCTAGGTCTGAGTTCAGGAAACTAAGTGAGCTCCCAGTGTCTACTAACACCCTCAGCTTCTTTCCCTCAGTGCTACCCATAAGCCTCATTATACTCTTCCCAGATTCTTCCTCCATTGAACCCAAGGTGACCATTGCCATCCCTAATTCATCACTAGCATCTCCAAAATCTTCTTCCTCAGATTCCACTTCCATATTATTAAGGAACTCCCCTTGTTCTTCCACTGTCATGACCATAAAATTGATTTTATTACTACATCTGTGCCCTGGAGTAAATTGATCATCACAATTATAGCAAAGTCCCTTAGCCCTTCTTTGATCCATTTCCAGTGGAGTCAGTAGCTTGAATCCCGGCTTAGGGTTTTGCACTGCCTTCTGGGAACTTTTCTGTATTGGTTTAGGCTCCTGCTTCCTTGCTTGATGACTGATTGTCATCCCTTTAGTGAATTCTTTGAGTTTCCTCAATAATGATTCATTTAGGTGCACTTGCTGTCTCCCTAAATGTATTGTTCAATCAAGAGAATTAGGGTGCAACATGTCTAACCCTTCTTGTATATCTTTATCCAACCCACTTACAAAGGCTGCAACCAATAATCTTCATCAAATTCCCCACACCGACTATGCACAATAAAAGCCTTAAGCTCCTCAAATCTAGCCACATAATCATCATAGGTTCCATTGTGTCTGAGCTTATGCAGCTCCCCAATGGCTTTAGTAGCCTGTAAATCTTGAAATCTAGTAGAAATAAGGCGCACAAACTGTGCCCAGATTAGTTCCTCTCCCTTCAATGGTAGGTTATCATACCATTCAAGGGCTTTTCCTTCAAAATGCATGGAAGCAAATGTGACGTTTTGTTCTTCCGGGATATTAAACATGGAGAATTAACTGTGGTACCTCATTAGCCAGGATCTGGATTTACTTCCATCGAATTTGGGGAAATTGATCTTGGCCACCGTAGTTAAAACCCCAGCTGCATTACTAGTGTTATTAGAGTAAGGTCTGATAGAACTGCCCCTGGGAATTCCCCCCATTACTCCCTGGAACTTATACTGACTGTTACTCGCCTGCTTATACCCACTGCCCAAGATAGATGGTCTAACTTCATCATTGAACTTAGGTATATCCAAGTGTATTCCTCCTCCTACCCTAGATCCCTCCATAAATACAGATCCACTACCTTCATCAACTCCCTTTCCATTCGGCTTAAATCCTGGGGGAGATCTAGGGTTTGACCGGGTATGGGATTAGCATAGTGCGGTGTTGAGGGCCTGTTCGGCGCCGCACCAGATTTAGATCCAGCGTGGAGTTGGGATTCCACTAGATCGAGCCTATCAGACAGATTTCCTAGCATTCCTGACAAATTATTAGTAAGGGTGCGGGTGTTTACTGCAAGGTGTTGAAGCATGTTATGGTTGATGAGACCCACTAATGCCTGAGTTTTGTCGTCCAATTCTGCAGGTTGTAGTACTGGCTCCTCCACATCAACTTGCCCATCCTCGTGGATAGTGGACAAACCGGAAGCAGCCATAGGAGCGCCGCTCTGATACCACTGCAACACACCGCCGGCCAGAGGGAAATAAGATTCTGTAATAGGGAATTTAGCCGGAGAATGTTGAATCAATCTGTAATGAATTTTGTAAACACGATAGTGAAACAAACACAAAGAAGAGAGAGATTTATCGAGAGAGGAAGAGAGAATTGAGAGAGGATAGAACACGAGAGAGAGGAGATAATTTTTTGCATAACCTAAAGTTTGCAAACATAGGGTATTTATAGGGCACGTCTCGCGTGACCTACAATTAACATAAGTTCCTAGTTTAATTAGCTAAAACAACTGGATAATGCGTAATTAAACTTAAGTAAAGATAACACGTGGATTTTGGAGGGACGTCCACGCGCGCCTTGTACTGTTGACGGCTCATCTCAGCCACTCAAGAAATCAACAGCTTTGATTAACTTTGCTTTATCAACATAAGCTTTGATATTTTCTGAACAGTCAAACCCTTCCTTTTCGTCTTCGACTCCTTCTCCAGATTTCTGCTTCTCCAACATCTCCATTAACTCTCATTTCACCGTTTCCTGCTCAATCTTCAACTGGGGAGTAACAAAATCATTATTATAGTAGCTCGGCAACAACATATAGAAATCTAAAAATAGGTAACAACAACTAGAAACCAAATTTACACCGACCAAGAGCAATAAAAGGAGCGGGTTCTTTGTTAATAAGCGATCATACCAAACATTCTGAGAGGCAACCAAATTTAGACAAGTATACTTGAATAAGACCAGATTACATGAGCAGAAGTTGCCATAGATAAGAAAATGGTATTCAAACAAGTTTATACATGAAGCATCAGATTATAACAAATAAGATTGCATAAGTAAGAGCATACTATAATCCCTCACAAATTGCATCAGATTGCCATTAAATTCACTAATTATACCCATACCAAACCTTCAAATGGTTATAACTATTGTTATATCATGCAATCTGCTACTATTACTTCCTAGCAATGGAAAGGCACACAAATAGATTTGTTCAAGAACATATCTTAGTACTTCTAAGGCATCATTGATATGTTCGATTTAATAAATGTGAGCAAACAATCATCATATTAGAATACGATCACCACATCAATCGAAATAGTGCTCTTAATGACAATCACCAGCAAAAGTTAATTAAAAAAAGTGTACTTAGGGTTAAAAAAAAGTGAACTTAAGGCAGCTGAATAGATACCTCACCCAAGTGAAGAGACTGGGGTTCAGATCTAGATCATCTTCTCCCTCACTTCCCCTGGCGGTATCACGCTCTCCTCAGCCTCGGTAATTCATTAGAGAATTTAGTAGAATAATTAGTTAGGTTAATTATTTTCTATATAGGAAAATAAGTCAAGTCGGGTGGTATGGCTCGAAAAGGAAATTCAGCCAAATCGGGCGGAACAGAAGGAGTATATAATAATATATATACTTAATATATTATTTTTAATATTAGTGTAATTAGAGGTATATATACATAATAAATAAAGAAGTGTAATTAGATGGATGATAGATATATAACATTTTTATTAACATTATCGTAGGCTATATAATATAGGATGATATATACTTCATATATTTTCACAACGTATATAGATAGGTTATAATATTTTAGAAATTAGCTTAATGTATAGGTGAAGTCACGTGAATTGATGAGTCTAATTCGTACTATTCAAATTCTATCTGTTTTGGCGCCCGCCTGGCCAGTTGGACCGTATTTTCTGTGTTGTCATGCAGATTTTACTGCTGATGTGGCGATGACGAGATGATGAGGTGGCTGGCGTGATTTTGGGGTTAAGAGACTGATTTTTGGACGAAATTGTAGAGAAGTAAAGTGAAGGATAAGGAAAGAGATGATATGGAAAGAATTGGATATTATATATCTAATTAATATATTTCCATATCGGATATAACAACCCTACTTCTACAAGGAAAAGGAGCCGCCATATATATAAGAGAGGAGACGAACGAAAATTAACACATCTTTTACACCATTCAAAGAACGAGAGAGAGCAGCAGAGAGTCATAATTTATTCCTTTCGTTCTAGTTCGGATTTGGATACACAAACACTATTTTACTTTCATTTCTTAGTTTAGCCTTGGAGATTTCAATTTGTGCGTATCGTTTGGATGATTTTGATTCTTCATATTGGTATCTTCTGATCTTTTAGTTTAAATTTCGTTTGCATTCGTGTTTTAAATCAATTCGTAGACTTGCTTTGATTTTCGTGCAGTTAATTTTTGAGTTTCAACATGTTTAGGGTTCTGCCCAGTTTTACGCCCAGTCGGACCAGTATGCGCAGCTAATTCTTTAGGGGCCGGCGGGATGTGAAGCACACACTTTAATGAATTCGTGAGACTTAGGCTTTAATAATTAATCACTTATGTTTCAAATTAATCTTGGTTAATTAATTGAATTAATTAATTTAGGCTTGATCACCATAGGTTAGTTTAAGTCATAGCTAATTTAGTACTTCCATCGTTTCTCGTGGGATTAGGCTAAATAAGTAGCACAATTGTTCTAAGAACAATATGATTAATTTGGTAGGAGACTATTAGATGTCCACCATACGAGTAGGCTCCTAAATCGGGCCCCCTTAGTTCTTAAAGCTGATTAGGTGTTAAATCTATTGATTGCCCACCAACGTAAGTTGCATCTAATTTAGAGAAGTAGTCGTTTCAATGCTCACCATGGCGATTACCGAATAATTAAGGGGGAATAGGGGATGTGTCAGTTTAATTACGGCGTCCTACAACTGATTGATTTATAGAGATTAATTTATCTTTAGTGTCGATGATCGATTGTGTGTGTGTGAATCATGTTGCTGGACCCGTTTTCTTTGCATATGTTTATTTCGTATTCATTTCCTGCTATTTACTATCTTGTTTTAGGTTTAGAAACTCCCAAAATTTGCGTGATCGGTAACCAACCCCATGGATTAATAGGAATTTAATGTTAAAATCTTTGTTCCCTTTGTTCGATACATGTTTGTTATGCTGATCTAAGTTCTAGCATTTTGCATGATTTATTTGGTGAAAACAACGATCACCAAATTAGCGCCGTTGCCGGGGAACGGTGTTATTTTTAGCTTATTTTTCTATTGATCTTTTGTGCTTTTTAAGTGTTGCATGAGCAGGTCTTCCCGCCCTTTTCTACACTTTGATCCGAAAATTGAAAAGACTGCAAAAAGGAAAAGGAAGGCGACAAAGCTGCAAAAGAAACCAGTGCTGTCGCAGGCAAAAACTGCTTCAACTACCCAAGCAGAGGACAGAATAGAAGCTGGTGACAGAACCAGGGAACTAGAAGTCGAAACTGCTCTGACTGGCCAAGTGGACCACTTTTCTGAAGAGAGCAGTTCAGAATCTGAAGAAGAAATTATGGTCGACGAAGAGGGAGCCAATTCGAAGATGAACTCAGGTTTGAGAAACTTGGGAGAGGACTTGCCCGGACCAATTCACATAACCACTACTGAGCAGATCGACGTGAAATTGAATTTGGTCACGACATGTCCAAAATTCTATGGAAAACTGGATGAGAATCCTTTCTCTTTCTTGGAGGGATTCAATAAAGTTTGTGACTTGCATAGGCAGGGCCGTTTGGAAGCTTTCAAACTTAAAGCATTCCCCTTCACTCTTCAAGACAGAGCTCGGGCATGGTTTTCTGGTCTTCGACCTAGGTCTATTACTACTTGGGCTCAGATGCGTCAGACATTCTTAGGTAAGTACTTCCCTCAATCAAAGACCAATGTTCTCAAAAAGGAGATTTCGGGAATTACTCAAGAACTTGATGAGTCCTTCGGAGCTTATTGGGAAGCTAGTTGATAGCTGCCCAAACCATGGCTTTTCTAATGTGGATTTGCTGCAGTGTTTTTACCAAGGGATGACAGACGAGTCCAAAACCAGGGTGAATGTTGAGTTAAAGGGTAACTTTGCTAATAGTTACTATAATGATGCCAAGGCTATCATTGAAGGTCTTGCCGAGTCCACATCACAATATAAATGTCCAAGGATGCAAAGAAGATCAGTCAACCTGTCGAGTGGAGACTTTCTAGACGATCTTGATATGAAGGTTGGGCTAAAAATGGATGAGAAGTTCAGCCAACTCGAAGACAAATTAGATCGTTTGTTCAAGGAGAAGAGCTCCTCTTCTTCTTCATCATCACACACGATGGCTGACCACACATGTGGAGCATGCGGTCAGAGAGGGCATACTTCATTGCAATGTTATGGTGAGGATGCTAATGCATCTGGAAATTGGAACGGGCAACAAAAGGGTCACCTGAACCTAAGGTGGAGACAAGAAGATCAAGTGCCGCAACTGACAATAACTCCTCCACCACAATCATACCAGCAGCCGGCATATCAACACCAAAAATTCCATCCACCGCTGCAGCAAGGGTACCAACAACCCTACAAGCCTCCACATCAAAGACAAATTCAGCAGCAAAGTCAGTCGTCTGGCCAGACGGACCAGAGCAGTTCGTTGGAGAAAATGATGGCAGATATGATTTCCTCTCAAAAGAATGCTATTGCCTATTAACAACATATGCAGGAAGAGATTAATCAGACCAAGATGGATAACCAAAGCACCTTCGAGAATTTGTCTAAGAAAATCTCCAAGTTGAATTCTTCAATCCAGGAAATGAAGGCAAGTCAAGGGCAACTACCGTCGCAAGTCCAGCCCAATCCGAATGCTATGGCTAATGTAAGTCAAATTAGCATGTACGGTAAAAAAAGAGAATGAGTTCAACAAGGAAATTGATGGAAAGCAAGGTGCCCAAACACGCAAGCACGTGGAATTTCCACAAACTCAAGTACAACAACTCATTCACCGCTATGACAATTTATACTGGACACCTACCCTTGGTACAGAGCAACCCTACAGAGCCTCACATCAAATGGCCTTCAAGCCGAAAATGTCAGTCATGCCTCCGCCTGGCCAAGCCGACCAGGGATCCTCTTCGCTTGAAGAATTGATGGGCAAGATGATTGCTTCTCAAAACGATGTCATTGCATATCAGAAGCAGATGCAGAAGGAAATAACTTAAATCATAATGAAATCCAAACCATGAAGAGAGAAATGCAACAATTGAAGGGGGAGCAATAAAATATCTGGGAAAATCTTTCCAAGAAATTGTCCAAGATAAATGTCTCACTTCTTGATATGAAGAATAGCCAAGGGCAATCACCTTCAAAAACCCAGCCTATTCCGAACTCCCACAATTGCAGCCACATCATGTTAAGGAGTGGAAATGAGTTGCCCGAACCAACATCGAAGACGATTCCTCAAAAGAATCAATCTGAAGCAGAACAGACCGATTGACTGGCCAAACCGAGCAGTCTAGCAGAGTCTGCAGCAAGGATGATTTTGGAAGTTGAAGAACAAACTGACAGGGAGGGTCGAACTGTCCAGACAGAGCCTGAAACTGTGCTTCCGCCACCGTTTCCTGAGGCATTGGAGAGGAAACGGACACCGAACAAGGAATACATGGATTATGTGAAGTTGTTCGAGAAGCTGGAAATTAACATACCTTTCCTCGAAGCCGTGAAGATTCCCCAATTTGGAAAATTTGTCAAAGACTTCATAGCGGGTAAAATCAAACAGTCCGGGAAGGTGTTGATGGATACTTCGATATCGGCTATCATCCAAAAGATGTTGCCCGCCAAGTGCGTGGACCCATGTATGTTTACTTTACCTTGTCTTATGGGTAATGTGGTGGTTAATCAATCTATGTGTGATTTGGGTGCATCTATCAATGTTATGCCACTTTATGTGTATAATCAATTAACTGGAGTGGAGTTAGTGGCTACTAGGGTGATTATACAACTTGTTGATAGGTCATGCATTGCTCCAATAGGTTTACTAGATAACATCCTAGTCAGAATCAACAATTTTGTCTATCCTGCTGATTTCTATGTTATAGATACCAATGATAGACAAGTTGAACGTACTGCGGGTGTTATGTTGGGTAGGCCATTTTTGAAGACTATTAGGGCAGTGATTGATGTTGATGAAGTTTCCATAAGTGTTAAGTATCATAATGAAATTTATGTTCATTACATTACGGATGCACTTAAGAAACCTAATGATCATGAGAATGAATATGCCCTTTTTACTGACATTATTGATAACTTTGTCCAAGAATATCTTGAGACACATTTGTTGCAGGATAAGATGAAACTCACTCTCACACATGGATTTGCTGATTTGGATGCCAAAGACACGAGGGGTGAAGAGGTTAAGGAGAGCATCATGGCACTCTATGACTCGCCCGAAATTGCTACTGTCGGCAGTATCGCTCACTTGCCCAAGCAGGCGGATTTTGACATAATTTTACCATTTAAAGGGAAACCACCAGATAAAGCTTGTTATTCTGCCTCTGTACAGAATGTGCTTCACTTGCCAAGGCAGAGCGTTTACAGCAGACTGTTATCTTCTAATGATCAGTCATGCACTGAAGCCCCAACCTGAAAGAGACAAGCAAAGGGCAGCAAGGGAGGAGACTTCCATCATTGGGCAAGTGGATAGACCATCAACCAAATGTGAGAAAGAGTTTTGGAGAGAGGCCTATGATGATTCCATGTGGTATAAAGACCGTGGGAAGAGATTGCATCGGGTGTTCAAGGTAGTGGATGAGACTCCATTATGCATACCTCCACAAAATTGACCCTTTAAGAGGAGGTCTAACCAAAGACTTTACCGGGAGGCAACCCGAGTTTACTTTCAATTTCCT
This sequence comes from Lavandula angustifolia, assembly GCA_028984105.1. Lineage (NCBI taxonomy): Eukaryota > Viridiplantae > Streptophyta > Magnoliopsida > Lamiales > Lamiaceae > Lavandula > Lavandula angustifolia. The sequence goes on from CM054803.1 coordinate 33,672,860, forward strand.
TTGATTTTATCATTGTTTGGTCTTTTTTGTGTGTTGTTTTTCCAGATCTTGGCTAAGAAGGATGTCGTGGACTTAAGTGTAAGAAGGAAATTTCGTCGCCGGTTTGATGAGCTAGAGCTGACTGTCCTGTACCGTCTGCCTAGGCAGGGAGATAGGTGATGTCGTTATCCCCCTTTATTTTTATTTGTTCTTTGTGTTTGTGTTTTTGTATTCGTGTTTTATGTGTTTGTTTTGCCTTCACTTGCTCTTCGGTAAAGATCAAGTGTAAGGAGGGTCGTTCTTGTTTTTGTTTTGTGTTTTTGTCATGTTTCTCCGTCCTTGTTTTTCTTTTCTTGTGTAAGGGCACACAAGGTTTTAAGTGTAAGGAGGGAGGTCTTTACGTTGTTTCACTTTGTGTCGTCCTTTCTTTTGTGTCGTCGAAACATGCCAAAAATTGAAGTTTTTGATGCACTTTTGTTCTTTGTTTAAACATGTTTGATTTGTGTGTTATGTTTCAATATGCAAGCATGTTAGTTGTTGTGAAGAGTAGGGGTTGGTGCACATTTGTATGTAATTTGGGATGACAAATAATAAGTAAATTATGGATCGAATTTTACACACTCCGTATATTAGACTTGAGCCTTTAAAGTAGGACACTTCCTACTAATTTGTTTGACAGTGTTTGTCCACGAAGTTGGAATAAAGGTGAGTCACTTGTGATACATGATAGGAGGCACTAGGGATTAAACCATTTGAACGCGACAATATTTTTCTACCTTACATTATCCCCTAGTGAACACATTTGAGCCTCGACCGATCCTTTGATTTAGTCAGGAAATTTTAGCCGAGGCCTAAGCAATAACATTAAATAATAAAGGATGTTTACTTGGATGAATCTCTTTTCTTTTTACTTGTCATATTCATACATGGACACGAGACAGTTTAACCTATAAAACTAGCTTGTGGGCCCCGCATTATAAATCAAAAGCAATGACCCTAAACCCTAAGCAATAACATTAACATTCAAAATGTAAATGTTATAAATTTAATGAGGAACACAATTTTATTTTGTTGATTCTATAGAAAAATTGAAAGATTTAAACTTAAGTTTAAAAACCTTTTCGTTTTTATTCAGATATATTAATATAAATTATAACAAAAATTGGAGAACTCTATATATATTTGCATCGAGATTTAGATGTTAAAGATGTTCCTAAAATCAAACAAAAATTATAACAAGAATATTAGAGATAGAGATTAATTAAGTAATTATAAATAATAAGCCACATTTGCTAAAGATAGTTTTTTAAGTGTGGGATTAGAGTTAGGATTATGATTACTTTTAAAGATTGTTTCTTGAAAAACGACGAACTTCCTCCACCCTCTCTATACGACAGAAATTGAAACAGAGGATGAAAGAAGTCTATCAGTGTTCTTCTCTTCTATTCTTTCTCTCTCTCTCTCTCTCTCTCTCTCTCTCTCTCTCTCTCTCTCTCTTTAATTTCTCAGGTAAGAGAAATTAATGGACTGCTATTTACTTAGCTTGCAACTCTTATGTGTTGCATGTGATGAAAAGACCATTGAATAGAAAAAGAATCGGATTCATAACCTACTGTGTATAGGCACACCCTTTCTCCCTCTATTTTCTGCATGTGACTTTTGTCATTGTAGGTCATGTTCTGGAAAAAGGTATCTTTGAGGGCTAAAAAATGCAGAACAAGAAGAAGAAAAGAAAGTGAACGGAGGGATGCATGCAATGTGGCATATGCATGGTTGTGTGTCAGGTTTTTCTTTGGCCTTTTCTTAATCGTAAATGTTATTTTTTGTTTTCTCTCTCTCTCCAGGTGGTGGTGGGGTTAGTGACTTGCATTAGTAGTTTCTCGTTTGGATCTTTTAACTTTCGAGATGTTTGATGATTTTAAAGGGCAGCTGACGCTAGATTTGTGCACTTGACTTACATCCCACTTCGTTCTTCCAACAGTAGTCCTCCATCGAAATTTGATTTCTCTCTCATGAAATCTATCGAAAGTGACATGAGTTATGTGCTTGAAGTTTGTGGACCACCCGATTTCCATTTGACGAACGACGGAGATCACCTATTTATCTTGCTGCTCATCGACGCGGCATATAACACCATGGATTTTCTTAAAGCAAATAAAATGGAGGCTTACAAACAGACCTGCTTTTTTCATCCGACCTCTTCCCTCCACATAGTGGGGTTGAATAAGGTTCGTACACATGGTGCATGCAATGTTACGTTAGAAACAATGCACTTACATGAAAATTTGAATCAACTCATCACTTTTACTGCAAAAAGTAGGAGAAGAGAGAGAATTGATAAATGTATATTTTTTTCATTTTAAAGATATTACGTATATTTTTGCATTTTTTGGTGTTTTAAAGTTTACATTCTTCCACATCCCCTAATGTATAACCACATCGATTCCATTACTAAATCCAGTGACTAAAATTAGAATTCTTCATCTAGTCATATCTGAAGCACAAGAATCCTCATCTCCATAATCTTGACTTGCTAAATCAAGTCAAAAATTGAAAAAAAAAAAAACAATAAATAACAAAAAAATTGAATTGACAATGAGTGAATTAGCTTGTGATGCGAAAACTAGAGTTCGCAAATAAAACCAAGCAAAAAATTCTCACTAGCCAAACTCATATTTCCCTTTCACTTTTCAAACATCTCTGAGTTGCCAACCATCTGATAAGGAGTTGAGTTGAAACCCTACGAGTGAACAGAGTTTTAACATATCCCGAAATCAAGTTCTGCTCGCTTCAGAACAGATGTTACCCTGGCAAAAAACTCTGGTTCTTGATCTCTTATTTCTTCCAGTGACCGCGATTCATGCTCATCAGCCTGCAATCGAGAGCCAACAGGCCAAGTAGTTTCAAACTTCTTCTTATATGGAGTACAAGCTAAATTCATATAGCCAAGTTCTAAGTTCTAGCAAGGCTCTACGATATCTACTGAAAGCTTCATCATTTTTGGGCTATCCTAATTAACTACACTTGCAACTGAACATAAAGAATATTCATGTTTGGTTTCTGATCGAAGTTGGAGAAACATTTGGCAAGAGAAAGCACAAAGGGGAGAAACAACACCAGCAATGCAACTTCAGAAGGCCACAATGGTGAAAGAGTACTTTTTTCCATCACTGAGAATCAAATCAAATGCATACCTCTTTGAATTTTAGGAGAACTAGATTTGAGATGGAAGCTGGTTTTGTGCTATCCCATCTGAAATGATATATTGGGTTAACAAAACGATTAAAATACAAAGAAAATGTTTATATCACAAAAATGCTTATATCATACATGACTGGATACACGCAGTGCACGTCCACAAGCTTAATTCAATGACATGGAATGTGTAGAGTTTAATGGAGTAAGTTAGATGTGAAGCAATCATTCTAAACGATGCGACACAAAAATTATTGAATGTAGAGTTAAGAAGGAAGTACAACTGTAAAAAGGAGGTATCTTACCAAACAGATGAAAAGCCATATTAGATGTCCTGCCATCTAGTGTTAATAACTTGATTATTCAAAGCAAAACAATCAAATTGAAAAAAGAGAGAGACGGAACAGACAGAAAACATTACTTATCAAGCTAACAATGATCTGCCATAATTAGAAACAGATTCTTAAAGACCTAACTCCAATATGTAGTTCAAAAGAATATGGCATTAAGTCCTCCAGAGTTTAACTTCTTATTTATCTTTCTCAAGCTCTTAAAAGAAACTTTCTGCAACTGAATCAGTCAGATTCATCCTTACCTGATAAGCATTAACTCGTTGACTGAACGCCACATTCCACGCCCAACATCTTTCGGTGATTCATCTCTTGCACTTCGAGCATGCCACAACTCTTTAGCTATGTACATAACCTCTTCAACATCCACCTACGACATCAAGTATTGATTAGCGGCTTTAATTTGTGCTGAATGACAAGATAAGGTTTATCAAAAGATGGTATATGAATTATTCTCTATGAAAGAACACAGCTCTACTCGTAAAGTACCAAGTGGCCGATCACTAGTCAGCAAATTAGCCAGTTAAGGGTGCTGATTAGATTTGGCTGGGGATTTTATTTGTTAAATTTTCTTCCTAGCTGGTTTAGCCATGAACCACTTAAACTCCATAAATAACTAGGCCCATTTACAACTTGAAACAATCAGGCACTTCTCTTACATTGATAGTTAAGATGTGATTGTCTTACTCTCACAGTTACCAATTCAAAGCAATGAGGACCATATCAGTCGTATAAAATAATGCATGAACATATCAAACTAAACCTTTTGCTCCTTCATATGCCAGAGAAGAATTGTTCAAATTTCGGTTAGAGAAAAGCATAATTGATTACCTGAACTTGCTCTGCTGTACCATATTGTGACTCTTCATACTCAATAAGACGCTGATGTAAGACTCGGTAATGGTCCATATCAAAATTAACAACTGGCTCCATATGAACTTGCAATTCAGCCAATTGAGTGACAACATATGAAGCCATAATTTGTCCAAAAATTGCTGGTATGGTTCCCAGGACAGGAATTATTCGAACACGAAAACCTGGAACAATCTGATAATCAACTTCAGTATACTGATAAGTCTATTTCTCCAGCATAGACCAAAATGCTTTAAAATATTAACATTTTGGTATTACCTCTTTAGAAGTACACGATTTTCTTAGTAACATGAATTGCCTCATATACTCCAATAGTAAGTACTAAAAGCTTACTTGATAATCTGAAGGATTTTCTTCTTGCCCATTTGGTCCTTTGAATGGAAGCAGTTTTGCCTTGGGTTTCTCCAATGAGAAAACTACAGGAATACCGCCTTCAATACCATAATCCTTTCTTAAGCGGTGCCTGACCTGAAAATCAATGTGTTTAAGATTCCAAGTCAGCCATCAATAAATTGACTTCATATCAGGTGTTTGATGTGATAAATGTAAGTAAGTTAGACAAATTAATTATGGAGCTCAAACCATGAGAAGTGTATATTGACTTATTTACTTTCTGACAGAGAATAGTAGTGCCGAAAGGAGCTAGTTGACAAAAAATCAAGGACGCCGTAATGCAGCCACAAATCCAAAAGATGTCATACTACAGAAGAAGTTCTAATCATGTGTTGACTCAATATGCCTTTTCAGAAAATCATAGAGCCAAACTCAGTGTACTCACAAACAAAAATGCAACAACAGAACTGATGAAACACAAGGATTGTGTATGTAACTGCGTGTTCAAAATGCACAGAAGAGCTGCACCAATTAATAATTCAGGAGGTTGAGAACATAAAATGAATATAAGATATCAAATCCGTACTGATCGGGATAATGGATCATTGGTTGATTCTCTCAAGTCAGCTACACGTATTCTGGTTGGATCGGCTCGAGCCCCAGCTCCGGTAGCAGATAGAACTTTCAATCCCCTCCGCACACATGCAGCAAGAAGAGCCACCTGCAAGACACGATAAACAACAAGACTTTTCAAACTGAATGTATTTGACGGAATCATTTATGGGTTTCGAAAACAGGATACCTACATAAGGCACAACTAATGCTGATGAAAGAAAATGTCAACAGATGGCAAGACCACGAGTTTAACACATTCTGCAATTCATGTATTTCTCTGTAGCAATATCATCTATGTGATCAAAATATTATCTTTTGACCAGATAGAGATTAGGTTCTTTGGATGGAGGACAATTTCCATTAGCATGCATCATAATCCTCATTCTTAGAAACTCAAAGACGTACTTTACAAGATCTGAGTAAGACACGCTATCAAATTAATATAAGCAACTAACAACTATCTGCTAAATATCGTCCATGAAGATAGCATAACAATCTGAAAAGAACAAATTATTACATCAAGAATTAACAAGTCTAAAAGTTTAGGTTAGAGTTCAGCTGTTTACCTTTGTATCTATGTTATCAATGCAATCTAAGACAAAATCAGGGTTTCCAGAAAGAATTTCATCTTCAGACGATGAATCATAGAGCAGCACCTTCGCGTCTACATGACACTCTGGGAATATTGCTGAGAAATGCTTCTTCAGACACGAGGCTTTTGGGGTACCAACATCCTCTCTTGTCGCAACCGCATGTCTATTCAACGAAGAAACTGAGACCTTTACAAATAAAGATACAGTTATGATGAAATAGCAGTTTTTACGCAAAGTGGTAAAGATGAGGCTTTAGGAATCAATTAAAGTTTCCACATAATGATTCTATAAGGGTATTTGCAGTAGTTCCTCCAGCTAACATAAAACTTAAAGAACAATGCATTATCTCTGACTATAAGTTACCAACTGTGACGGACCTCTAGTTTTTCCGGATTTTCCTCTTCAACTTATTACTGATTAAGGTGAATGAGAAAAACAACAAACAGATGAATACAGGTTTAGGAACGGTCCATGTGGAAGAAGCATTTATAAAGTTAAGCTACCTGATCAAAATCGACAAGAAGAAGCTTGCCTACACCAGACCTCAAAAGCATAGATGCAGCATGACTCCCAACTCCTCCAAGACCAATGACAACAACATAAGAAGACACCACTTTTTTCTGGTGCTCTGCGCCAAAGAACTGAATATTCCTAATGAAAAAAAAAAAATATTCAGGTTCAAACCATACTGCTGAAAATATTCGAGAGAGTAAATATCAACGCTCAAAGTGCTCCATGGTTCCTGAACCATTGGGTGTACGGTTTACCCACAACCCAAAGTTTCTACGTTCTAATTCATTATTGGGTAATCACTAGCACCATGCAAAATAGATGGGAAAAATAAGACAATCTAACCTTGTCAGTTGTTCAGACACAATTTCATCCATCAGTAGGTCAGGACCCTCCGCACCATGATTCACATCCTCTAAGAACTTACTTTCTGCACCAAAAACAAATGATTTACAAGCTAACAAACAATCAAGATAAAGAATTCATGATCAACATCAAGAACTCTACACAATAATTCGCTTACTAAAATAGATAGCTACGTATGAGTTTCGCACTTTAATGCAATAAAATCGGTTCTCGAACATTGGAATCTCACATTAAGACTGCTAACCCTCCAATTCACATATGGTTGCACAGTATCCAATATAAATCCATCTAAAATATACACAAATGCCTAATCGCCCCAAAAATTCAAATGTCATTAAGTTTCTTCAAGGAGAACCAGGTGGAGTAAAATAGCACACGTTATTCTTCTGTGTAGAACGGGGTAAAACATCATACCGTTGGATTCACAGGCCTCCACGTTTGCACATTCCCTTCCAAACCATCTGCGCAAATAATAAAGTAAAAACCAAAAAGTTCACAAACATATGACTCGATCTAATAGACAAACTACATAAACCCTAGTTTCATACGATACTGATATCCACAGAAAATCATTTGCATACAAAAAAAAAAAATAAGAAAGGAAGATTCTTTAAGCGCCGGCATGTCGTACCTGGGAAGAAGCTTGAAGATAGCGACGGTAGCAGCAGAACCCAATAGAGCGCCAGCTCCAACCAGCACTAAATATTTCACCTTTTCTCCCATCTCTCTCACCCTCTCCACAGATTCTTCAGGTTTTTAACTTCAATACCATACAACTCAAATTGAGGCGCCCGAAAAATAGAAATTGTCCTCTAATGTAGCCACGAATTGATTTTGATTCTTTATTGTGGCCTCATTTTGATCATCTAACTTTTATATGTATCCGATTTTGGTCTTATGATCGAGATTCTTAGACGGAAAATAGCACGGGTGTTTCACTCACTGTCGGAGGACCAAAATCGGACGATATTTAAAATTACAGGACCAAAATCGAACACTATTCACAATTACAGGACCAAAATCGATCAGTGTTTAATGTTACAGGACCAAAATCGTATAGCTACAATAAAGGACAAAAAATGACTAAAAATTGACAAAGTCGGAATTAAAGGACTAAAAATGATTTAAAAAAATCATTTTTTTACACCGAGTTCTACAACATTGAATTGATATTTATTCGAATAAAATTTTCTATTTATTAATGTTAATTAAATTTGTGATCTAATTAAATTAAATTTTGAACCTTTAATATATTGTCCGTATCATTAAATTAAATTTTGAACCTTAAATTTCGAACCACAAATTGTCTAGATAATACTAAATGACGAAATTACAAGGAAAATGAGAAGTGCAAATGCTAAAATATAGATGATAAATGAATACATAGCCGTTGAGATAATCTAAAATCCACAACACCTAAAGATAAATATCACAAAACCCACAAATTCCACAAGTCCACAATTATCATCAACCAATTAAAAGGAATCAACAACCTATATAGTATGTAATCAAAAGTTAGTAGTCTACCACAATTCACAAAATGTCTAATTTGCTTCCTCTAGTTTCACCACCATAACTCCAAGTTTCATACACCTATAAACCATAAACAAAATATTAATAAAACACATTTCAATCACATGCACACTCACACACACAAACGAAGTCGACCTTCTTCCGATCTCTTATGTGCATTTTTCCAGATGTTCTCCCTTTGTTCATCCTTCCGTTTTTCAAACTGTGTTGTGGATATTACTCCAGTGCCAAGTGACTGTCTTACATAGATTCTTACATTGTCGATCCTGATATTTTGGGTAAAATTAGTTCCACTATTTCCACCAATTAACTGTTGGTAAATTGAAGGGTCTTGCACCAGTGGTTATATGTTGGTGTTGCTGCAGGAGCTGTTGATCTACCAATTGAAAATGTGTTGGGCGTTTTCGAGTTTCCTTGGGAATGATTGAAGGAAGCATTCTTAGTGACCTTTGTACCTCTTGAACTCTTGACGGATGAGCTAGGCATTTTCTTTTGTCATTTAACCTACAACAGTGAGATACATCAACTATACTATCACTTAATACCTTATTGCTAACAAACATGTTTAAGGAAAATATACTTGTAACTCACTTGATTTGGAAGTTATTTTTTTGAAATTACCCATAGTTCCTTTTCTATATACATATAGAAGTCACGAACAATAATAAATAATAAAAATATATTAACAAATTCACATTTAATAGTATAAAAGTTTGTAACTAATAATCTAATATACTTGTAATTTACCTAAACTAGATGTTGACAAATTTGCCTACACATACAACACGAATAGGAATTAAGATATAGAAGAATATTTTGCTATCGAACAACTATAATATATATAGTGTGAATAGAATACCTGATCACTATCCCAAACTGTCTTTTCAACTACATCGGCATCAGAAGGGTAAAAATCATCCCTAGCATCATCCTCGCCTCTTGCACCACCTTCTGAGGCACTACTTTCTAAGTTACTTTCATCATCTTTATCATTTTCTTCATTTCGCCCTTCATCACTATTCTCTTCATATCTACTATCATAGAACTCAAACTCATCCCAATCAATTTCGGTGTTATCATCGATTGAATCCTCCTGTATACATGATGCATGGTTCAAAAACATAACTTCTATGTTGGATAGAAAATGAAGCATGTATATACATACAATTTAAGTTTCTAGAAAAATGCTACTCTTTCATTTAAACTCTAAAATAGAATACACAACAGTACTTAATTAGCACAAAAAGCCTGAACTGAGCTGCAACTTTTAGGGGATGAACAAACAATGCCTTGTCCTCTAGGATGAACTCCAATTTTGTATGGCAGACCACTACCAGTTCCAAGGTTATCCACCTTAAACAGCGTAAACCAAAAACTTTGTGAATAACCCCAGATGTGAGAAAAACAAAAGGTTATCCACCTTAAACAACGTAAATCAAAAACTTTGTAAATAACCACATATGTGAGAAAAACAAAATCATATAGCATAAGCTGCACATTTGCACTATAGATTTTTCACATGTACTATATACGATTACGAGAAACTGAGGTAAGAGTAAAGCATCGTCCTAGATTATAAAATGTGCATAGTTCACCCGCAATGCACGAGAGTAGCAATTGCTTAAATGGATGTGGATGAAAAAGTCATCTAGCCATTGAAAAATCAATTTTTACATAATTTGGCAATTCATTTCAAAAATCAAGAAAATGGGCTCTTTGATTTTGATCTCAACAACACTGTTCAACAAATGAAGAATTAATGGAAGCTAAGCTCATGCAACCATGTCAAATTAAGCCATGAAGCTAATTACTCTAAAAAATTAGGCTAATAAGCTAATTATTTTCAAATTAAGCTTACGAAGCTAAGCTCCTACACATTGTTCGGCAGATGAAGAGTTAATGAAAGCTTATGTCATGCAGCCCATCTCAAATTAAGCCATGATGCCAACTATTCTCAAATTAAGCCAAGAACCTAATTATTGTCAAATTAAGCCACCAAGCTAAGCTCCTACATCATTGTTCCGCACAAATCTTCTTAAGTATGACCACTCACGAGATTGGACTAGAGAACTCAGTACTTAAATGCAATACATTTGCTCGCACCAGAGGATCCGCATCCTGCATTAAAGTAAACATATTTCCTAAAATGGTAAAAATTACTCTTATACATAAAATGAAATGAGTCCTCCTTACTCACTACTCGATCAAACATTCTCATACTCTCCTTTTCAAAAACTATTTCACACACGATTCTGTTCCGCTCCGAACTCTGAAAATTATGATTTTTAACTTTTTGAAAATTTTAAATTATTTCTTGAATTACAATATGAAAAAATATAGAAAAAATAATCGATTCCTTTTACTAGTCTTGTAAAAATTTGGATAATTCTCTTTTTTCTCCCATCAATCATTCATAAAAAACTGTGTCAATTTCTTTATACAATTAAAATTCATAAAATACACACTAACATAAAAATTTTTAATCTCCGTGCCGAAACCAAAGGGAACAATAATAGTGTTTAAAACTCCAAAAACTGATTGTAATTATACGAAGTACGCATCACTTTACAATAAATATATATATAACAAACTATATGAGATACATGATTTTTTTTTAAGAAATTAGTCTAAATAGTCATCATTCTTTATATCTTTGATTAAATTGGTCCCTATTTTTTTTTTTAGCGAAATGAACGGAAGGGGGATCTACCGAGCAAAAATCAAATAAAGAACTGTTCTTTGATCCCTCATACTAGCACCCGGATCTGTTTTGGAGTAAAGCCCAACATTTTATGTGGGCTCTGGCCCAAATAGTAACCCGACCCGTATAATAGACCCTTTTTTGACTGATCTAAGTTTACAGAGAAGTGACGTCTGAAGCCAAAATTCGACTCTCTCCGTTTGATTACTCGCAGGAATTCATAAATTAGGGCTTTATTCTCCAAGAAAAAATCCCAATTCTTCCACCATGGCTCGTAACGAGGAGAAAGCGCAGTCGATGCTGAACCGATTCATCACCATGAAGGAGGAGGAGAAGAAGAAACCGAAGGAGCGCCGTCCCTACCTGGCGTCGGAGTGTCGCGACCTGGCAGAGGCCGACAAGTGGCGCCAGCAAATCTTGCGCGAAATCGGCCGGAAAGTCGCCGAGATCCAGAACGAAGGCCTAGGAGAGCACCGCCTTAGGGACCTCAACGATGAGATTAACAAGCTGATCCGAGAGAAGATGCATTGGGAACGGCGCATCGTGGAGCTTGGAGGGCCGAATTACTCGAGGTATTCGGCCAAGATGACTGATTTGGACGGAAATATTGTGGATGTTCCCAACCCCAGCGGCAGAGGGCCGGGGTATAGATACTTTGGCGCCGCCAAGAAGCTGCCTGGTGTTAGAGAGTTGTTCGAGAAGCCTCCCGAGCTGCGGAAGAGGCGCACTAGGTAATTTTGTCTTGGCACTTGGTCATTTTCTAGTCGATTTGAATGCATTTCCTATTTGTGAAAACAATGGTTTCCGCTTGTTGAAAGCCCTGTGGGTTTGATGTTCAAATTTTACATAGCAATCCTGTATCATAACATTATTCTGACAGAAATTATGCTTGTTAGGATCAATGTTGGAGCAAAAACCCTTAGTCCTGCAGGTTTAAGTAATACTCCCTCCGTCCCACTAGAAACGAACCCTTTTCTTTTGGATGCAGGAATTAAGAAAATGGTTGACTTTTTAGTAATTAATTGTGGTCCACATAATCTTTACCATTTTAGGAAACGTGGCATTTCTAGTCAGACGACTTAATAGGGGAAACGCGTCGTTTCTAGTGGGATGGAGGAAGTACTTACGTATTATGAATAGTATTTTAAATGGGCCTTTTTCTGTCAATGATAATTCATATCTTTGTGGTACTTATAAATAAAGCTCAGAAGGCTCGTACTATAAATTACGGTTATGAGCAACAAGGGACACTTTGATTATCTTTCAAATGAGGAACATATGCTAGTAAGTATTTATGAAGTAATGCAGAAATGATGAGCGATTTGCGCCTCGATTAACAAGTTTTTTTTTTTTTTGTGGAACTGCTCTTATCTGTCCTGAGATAGATACATTGTGGATTCCTTGCCTCCTGTGAGTCCACGACTGTGAAAATGTTAATTCTGCTTCTTGGTTTAGCTATACTGCAAACCTCCTTATATATTGGTTTTTGGATCTTGAAATGAAGGCACCGCCCAAAAGCTCTTTCATGACCTTTTATACCTTTCATTTTCAGCTGTCCTATTCTGTTGCAAAACTATCTTTGATAAGTAATAAGATAGAGTGAGTATGTTAGTTGTTGAATGTAAAGGGTCGTATTCCTTATTATGAGCTTTTTATTTGTTTTCTGTCAATTTTTTTTGTCAAACTTTGACTGTATGAATTTCTCCGATCTTGATGACTCTATAAATCTCTCTGCAATCTTGATGACTTTGTCTTTGGTCTTTCTCTTATGTAGTTTGAAATAATCCCGTTTTGTAGGTATGATATATACAAAAGGATAGATGCAAGTTATGGTTTAATGCAGAAATGATGAGTGTTATTCTTGATTAGCAAGTATGTTTGTATGAAGTTTTTATTTTTTTCTGGAACTGCACTTATGTGTCCCCTGAGATAGCTACATTTTGGAATCCCATGAATCAGTGACTGTGGAAATGTTTCTTCTGCTTCTTGGTTTAGCTCTGCTGCCAACGGCCTTGTTAATATGGTTTTGGATTTTGAATGATGGCACCACCCAAAAGCTCTTTCATGAACTTTTTTACTTTTCATTTTCAGCTGTCGTATTCTGTAACAAAATTATATTTGATAGTCTAATAGGATAGCGTGAGTATATTAGTAGTTAAATGTAAAGTGGCAATTCCTTATTATTATCTTTTAATGTGTTAGCCTCGAATCATGCTTTTATTGCGACATGCTATGTTTTCTTCCCCATTGCTAGTAGGTTGATGGGTCGCACGCCCGGCACGCATGTTTTGGTGTTGTGTGTCTATAACTAAAAAAAAAAGGTGACCAAAAGGGATTGGGGTTTTAGATCCTTGGGAAATCCCTTTTCTTAATAGTCTCAGATTTTTATTTGTATCAAATGTTGATTTAGTTAATTTATATGTTTAACTGGGAAACCTGAGAAAACACTTGGAAGCTGACTGTATGAATCTCTCTGCAATCTTGGTGACTTTGTCTTTGGCCTTTCTCTAATGTAGTTTGAGAATATCTCATTTTTGTAGGTATGATATATACAAAAGGATAGATGCAAGTTATTATGGTTATAGGGATGATGAGGATGGGATATTAGAGAAACTTGAAGGACCAGCAGAGCAAAAGATGAGGGCTGCAGCTGTGGCGGATTGGAAAGAGATGGAGAAGATAAAGCAGGAAGCAAGGAGAGCTGTGAAGAGTGGGGAGGTGGTGGAAGTGGGTGTTGTTTCGAAAATCTTATTTGAAGAGGAAGAGGACGTGGTAGTGGAAGAACGGAGGAAAGAGAAGGAGAGAGATGAGAAGGAGAAGGAAAATGAGTTTGTTGCACACGTACCCCTACCGGATGAGGAGGAGATAAAGAAGAAAGTACTGGAAAAGAAGAAGCATGAAATGCTGAGCAAGTATACGAGCAGTGAGTTGCTGGAGGAGCTAATTGAGGCAAAGGCTTTGCTTAATATCCAAAAGTAGATAACACTTAAACTGTGTTTGATGAACAAAGCGTTGTGCTTATGTAGTAGTAGTATGTAAGATTGAAAAGTTAGTTCTTTGTTCTGAGTTTCCAGAGTGTAATGATCCGGATTGTATTTCGGGTGACAGAATCAATTGCTTCTGGGCAATATTTTTTTGGCCTATGGCTTAGTAGGTGTTTGCAGCATCTTAAATTATTCAGCTTATAATTTAATTTAAGAAAAAACTGTTTCTTAGTGTTTGCAATAGCTTAAATCTACAGAAATTTTCTACATTTAAGTTGTTTAAAACCTAAATCAACTTATAACTTGTTATTTTATAATATTGTCCATCTTTAATATAAATTAATTGTATTAGGGACAAAATGAACTTTTAGATACTACACCTCAAAATAAAGTGCTAGATTGCAAACACTATTTTCAAATTTTTATACTTTTAAGTAATTTTTGCACACACCCCCACAAATTCTCAAATAAACTACTTTTACCAACTTTTCTTTCTGACAACCGTCAATCTATCAAACTAAATTCATATTTTCAGGTCTTGAACAGTCTATTATTGTGAAGCTATCATTTGACTTGATTTTTGGATCACTTTCTAAAAGTGATCTTAATTTATGACTTTCAATTCAAAATCTCAAACAACTATGATTTTGAAAATTGAAAAAAAAAGTGTAATAAAAATAAAAAAGCTTTAAATAGCGCTTTGTCAATTAATCGAGTTATAAACTTATAATCATCATTTTTTTGAATTGTTTGAGGGCTTTAGCCTTTACTCTTGGGATGTCATATATATTTTTCATGTAGAAACCAAACACAATTTGTTAAATACTCCATTGAGATGTATTTTTGCAAAATAGAGTAATCAATTTTGAAATAAGCAAATCTATTGCTCCAATTTTTCAATGTTAGATATTTCGGCTTTCAATTCTGAAATTTGAATGCAAATCGAAAAGATTTATAGTGTCACTAGACTGGAGTTTGAAATGGTTGAAGGAATATCGTAATCATGGAAAAGCAGAGGCGGATCCAGGATTACGAGAGAGGGGGGCAAAACTACAAAATTCGATAGAGAAGAGGGTGAAGTATACATTCGGGGGTGAAATACGAAATTTCTTAAAAATTATATATATAAAATAACGTTTCGACACGAGTTTGGGGGTCGCCGCCGCCGGACGCCCCCTGGATCCGCCACTGTGGAAAAGCGAAGCTCATGTATGAAGGCATATGCAAGGAATACATATACTCCCTCCGTCCCATTATTTATGTCTCATTTGCTACATTTGATTATCTAATTATTTATGTCTCATTTCAAAAGTCAACATAAATGAGCGGTCCACAATCATTTAAATAGATGGACCCCACCACTTTATACCTTTCAACCACTACTTTATACATTTTCACCACTACTTTATATTTTTCCACAATTATCCTTAATCTCCTTGCCGAGTCCCTATGGAACATAAATAATGGGACGGAGGGAGTACTATATTTCAACTTTCATTCTTCTTCTTCTTCTTCTCAGATTCCATTTATTATACTACTCCCTCCGTCCCTCTATTACTGTCCTACTTTTCTAATTGGTTGTCCGCCTAAAATAGCAAAAATACTCTTAAACAAAAAATGAAGTGGGCCCTTCCTACTTAATACTCATCCCCACATTATCATAATCTCTTTCTCCAAAAAATTATCTCTCACACAATTTTCGATCACTTCGTACTTGAAAATTTATGATTTTTAACTTTTTTAGAAACTTAAGATTATTTCTTAAATTACAATATGAAAAAAATACAGAAAAAAAATCGATTGCCTCATCTATGCCCTGCAAAAATTTGGATAGATTCGCATTTCTTCCACCAATCACTCCTCGAAAATTGTAATAATTTCTTAATACAATTAAAACTCATAAAATACACGTTTAAACAAAATTTCCTAATATCCGTGTCGAAACTAAAGGGGACAATAATAGCGGGACGAAGGAAGTACATATTTACGACCACACTACATGTCCATGATAAGTTGATAACAATATCCAATTTAGATTTGATTAATGCATAATGGCAGTGGTGAAAATGTTAGATAACTTAATTACGAAAAGAAACAAAGATAAAAGAAAGTACACATAGCTTTGCTGCATAGCACTGAAAAATTGGTGGTGCAATTCAGTGATTGCCTTGTCATTCTCACTTTCCTGAGATAAAATAACAAGACTATCTACTTCATGCAGCATATATAACTATCAATTATAAATGCACATTGCATATTAATAGAAGAAATTTTTTTTATTTTTGAATTATACCGTTATCCAAATGGGTCAAGGAATTACGTACCGGTAAGTTTGTAAATAGAAAGTTCAGTAAACCCATAAAAAAAATGTTAATTAGAAAGTTGTGTATGATGACTAATGAAACGGCCACGCTCCTCTAATGGGAATCCGCAGTTGCATAAACCACTACCCGTTATTTAAGTCCATCATATATCAACTACAGTTTTCATGATCACATACTCATATTTTTAAGCAAACTTCCATCACAAAATTAATTCAAGTTTGTCTTTAAAGACAATTTGTAGGAAAGATACAATCCCACTTCCTGCTACTTTAATTAATATTCTGAATACTACCAATTGAACTAACGACATTGTTAATTTGAGATAACTAAGAAGCCAATACTCGACCTAAGATAATGTCCTATGAATTATAAGTTAGCACAAGAATGGACATTCATGAACAACCACTTCAAACACTTTCGTCTCATTAATGCATAGCGTAATCCTAGGAGTATTATTTATGTACGAGTGCTTTAATTAGGTAGTGACTTAATTAATAAAGACATTGGTTTGTGTTATTCTGGAAGTGGGATAATGGGATTAATGACCATAAATTAATTAGTATAATGAGGAATACTGGGATTTAAACAAACAGTTAGTGGTTTGTGTTGTACATACCTTCGTCGATTTCCATTACGACAGTGTGTGGCTCACAACATTCTAATTGCTTTTCTTCCAATAAATGTTTTCCTTATTATATTTATTAGTTCAGCAGCTCCTCTTACCTTAATTAACTCAAAATAATCTATCTACACTCTAATAGAGAGTTGTCCTTTTCATCATGAATGGCAAAAAATGCTTAAATTTAATAACTATCCAGCTTGCTGCAACTAATTATGGTAAATTGATCTGCATTCACATAATTTTGTATGTTTTCTTGTGCTTTTAAAGCAATGAAACACAACATAAGAGAAGTAGAATTATTTTGTAGTTTAAATTCCTTACATATTAGTACGTTGAGCGCAAGAAGATAATTTACTTAATACGTGCATCAATAGTAATTGCGGGCCCTCACACACACAAAAAAAAAAGACTATCGTTAATAAAAGTAATACTCCTATTTATCGCTATTAAATTTGAACAATCTGCATCACTACTTGGTATGGTCATTAACTTTTCAATTCCTCATATCGACGAAGAATCATTCATACACACTAAAATAAATGATACTATAAAAAAAGTACGTTCTGACTTCTGAGTGAGGTGAAGCTGGCAATAATTAATTTGCGCATTATTAAGCTGAAAAGAGGTTTGCTAATATTGACTATTTTATTAAGTCGGTTTCCCTGAGCTCTTATACACTTGCATCTGTCCCAATGTTTCCTTATCATAGTGGAATTAAACAACTGAAGCTACTTGATTAAGTTGGCTCATTAACTAATAGAGATAAATACAATAAACTCTATCCACAATTAGAGTTTTTACTTTGCTTCCTAAATGATGAAAAGTTGCATTTTTCCTCATTATCTGTTGAATTTATTGCACTTAGCCCCCTCAATTATTGAATTCGTTGCAAAAAATAATATTACGGCCAAAATTCTGAGCATACATACAAATTTAAGGATAATTTCATGAAAACACCATAAATTACTCCCTCCGTCTCATAGAAAGTGTCTCCCTTCTATGAGGCACGGAGTTTTAGGAGAGTTATTTTAGTTGATAAAGATGTGAAACCCATATAATTAATAAATTATTTAGAATTGATTTGTAAGGTAGAGAGGTGGAACCCATGTTGTTAATTAATTGTTTTGAATTGATTTGAGTTGGTAAATATGTAAGGTCCATTTCCTTTTTAGGAAAGTAGACACTTTCTATGAGACACCCCGAAAAGGAAAGTGAGACACTTTCTATGGGACGGAGGGAGTATATTTTAAGAAGTTATGGTTTACATAACAGTTTGTAGTTTATATCACCGCTAAGGTTTTCTCTCTCCCTCTTCTATGTCTCTCCCCTCATACTTTTCCCCTAATATGTGTAGCTAAGAGTTGAGAGTACTATACGTGAGCATTGTCATGGTGTTGGGGGCTAGGATTCCGATTTCGCTTCCTCATTTGCCACTGGATTCGAAGAGTGCATGTAAAACATTTGTTATATATAAGTCTAGGGGTTGCACCTATTTCGTAAATTTCAACATTAGAGATTTTTCTCAAATTCTTGAATTTGTATTACTGGAATGTAGGCGGAATATTACTCTCTACAACGAATTTAATATTTGAGGGGACAAAATGCAATTTTTGTAGTTAAGGGGGAAAATGCTTCAAGGGCGTTTGTTATATTTATACCTAATTAATATCATATCAAGATGAGCTGACTTTTTTTACCATTTTATCTTATTATTTAACCGATATAGAACAATGTAACAAGTCCAATTGTGCAACTCGTCCCATCAACATACCGATTTTACCCACTAACATGGTTCAACAGTTGTTCAGATATAGTGGCGATCTCATATAATAGTCCAATATGACCCAATATTTTGTTTTTATGAAGCAGCTGGTAAGACCCATTATCCAACTAAGTTTAGAAATCTCAATCAAAATTAATTAAAATAATCCAAAAATTAAATAATTTATACACGCGCTACATTTTGGAGCGCAAGAGGGTAAATTAATAATAGTCCTCCCCCGATCATCAAAGAATGCACTTTGGATTGGATGTAACCCGATATTCTATTACAATTTATAAAATTCAATCTTAAATAGTCTATAACAGCCCCAAAGTGGGATTAAGAAACTTTTTACTAGTATTATTTTTAGGAACTCAATAGTTGTCAATAGCGTATGGGTTAGGTCAAACGTTTTAATTAAGGCTAAATTTTATCTCATATCATATTTTAGTAATATGGTTTATGTATATATTAGTTTTCCAAGAACTCTTACACGGTTACATCACATCCACATTTATAAATTAATGATTAGCTGGATAATCGCCGCCGTGGTGAAATGAAGGTAACCACGCAAACGGTTTTCATTATTAATTGGTCACCTAATAGTATTTTCAAAGTTTGACAACTTATAGTTATTAATATCAAATAAATCCGAGACACATTCTTTTCTTTTACGTGCATTAAGAAATCAGTGACACATTCTGATTTTACATGTATATATAATTGATACAATAGTGGATACAATTAAATGCAGCATGTGGATAGTTATAGTGGTGATACACACAGAGTTTTTATGAATTCCTATATATACCCCTCCAAATCGATCTCCATTTCTCAGTGGAAGGTTCATTTTCAACTGCAACTCTTCCTTTTCCGTGAACCCCGAAGCTTCTTCAATCATCACACGTGATCAATCCGAAACAAATTTCATTTTCTTCTAAACCACACAAACTTCCACCACCAATCATCATCCCATAAAATTAACAATTATTAGGGAGTCCCTTTTTCAGTTTGGTTTGGAAAATGGAAGCTTTGAAGAAATCGTTCAAGTTGGGGAAAAATGTTGATGGAGAAGAGGATAGTTCAAGCAACGTCAGAGAGGAATACGTGGTGGAGGATTTGAAAGAGCGAATCCACTCGTCGTGCGGCAGCCGACTCACTCTGATTGAGAACGAGTTGGAACTGGACTTGACTCGCCGCAGGTTCAGCCGGCAGAGCGTCCTCAATGGCTTGAGAGACCTCTCTCAAGACTTGTTCATCGATCCAGACAACAGGTAATTTATTACACACATATATAGATATATATTTTATGTGCTAATAGAAAATAAATCATTCAATCGCAAAATCTGTCTAGGGATTTCATGAGGCCCACATTCCCGCCATAGGTGATGGTAGAAATTAGAAACGTGCAGAGAATCTATTTGTGGGTCTGAGTCGGTTTACATGAGGCGACAACTACTTGTTTGATCTGGACATTTTTCTGCGGCTGATTTTACTCTTTTTTTTTTACTTTCTCAAAATATGCTTTTTATTTGGGAAAATTAATTTGGATAATACGGTTGAAGGTTAGGACTTTCGGATGTGGATAGATAAGTCTTAAACCATTTTTGACAAATATTACGATATTACGTCACTTCAGATAATGTACATTAATGTTAAATTAGTGTTGCGTTAAACCATTTCTGACACATATTTTAAGTGTAATATAAGATTGAAAATGAAATTACAGCAGTGGGATCTCGTATTTATTGTAGGTATATTACATTTGCATTAATGAACTCAGCTTAGTTTTGCCTTTATATTTTTATCAATATATACCGTACCGATTTAATAATGTCAAACAAATGGAATTTTATTATTGAGTGTGATTCATGATTCATTATGAGGCGTGTATCGTATCATAAAGTGTGTATTGTGAGATAATGCATGGTGTGCAATGATCAAGTGAAAAATGAAATTATGATATATTATCCTATTTTAACATAGTAATTTAATTTGTGTTCCATATGCTTCCTTCTTAACGCACTAAAAAAGTGAAGCAAAAAACAAGCAACAATTTTGTAGAACATGGAAAAGAAATTGCATTTCATTGATTGATTTTACATTTTATATTTAAATTGGTCATGCAATTCCACGAAAGTAAACAGTTGTTTGTGATTGTATTATGATTCAGGTGGTACAAGGCATGGGAGAAATTCATACTAATATGGGCAATATACTCGTCATTCTTTACTCCGATGGAGTTTGGATTCTTCAGGGGACTGCCGAAGAACCTCTTCTTATTAGACATTGCTGGTCAGGTGGCATTCCTCATCGACATTATCTTGCAATTCTTTGTGGCGTACAGGGATACTCACTCCTACAAAATGATAAACAAGCGTACCCCAATCGCTCTCCGGTAATACTTTTCTTTTCTTTTCTAAACGTACGTTGTTAAACTGCATATTGTGCTCACCATTCTTTTGTAATTTGGGTTTTTGCATGTATATAGGTATCTTAAATCTCATTTTGTTACGGACCTCCTAGCTTGCATGCCTTGGGATATTATCTACAAGGTAGCTATATTTATGCATGTCATTTTGGGATATCGATCACATGCTAATACAGTATGTAGTTGTTAATAATTAATAGGCTTGTGGAGAAAAGGAAGAGGTGAGGTATCTGCTGTGGATTAGGTTGATGCGGGTTCGCAAAGTTACAAATTTCTTCCAGACGATGGAAAAAGACATCAGAATCAATTATTTGTTTACGAGGATCGTGAAACTAATCGCTGTCGAACTCTATTGCACACATACGGCAGCTTGCATCTTCTATTACCTAGCCACTGCACTCCCTGAAGAGAAGGAAGGTTACACATGGATTGGGAGTTTGAAATTGGGTGACTACAATTATTCACACTTCAGAGAGATTGATATATGGAAACGTTACACTACATCACTCTATTTTGCCATCGTCACCATGGCAACTGTAGGTCAGCCCTAAATTTATATACTGCTGAAAACCACTCACTCATCATGTCTACTTCGATAATGAAATATCTTAATTAGACTTGTTGTAGTTTGCTCTTATAAGATGATGTTATGTGTCTAAGAAAATCCACATTATCTTTAATATAACATTTTGTGTATTTCTGTTTTATATAGGTTACGGAGATATACATGCAGTGAATCTGAGAGAAATGATATTCATTATGATATATGTTTCCTTCGACATGATTCTTGGTGCATATTTGATTGGTAACATGACAGCACTTATTGTGAAAGGATCAAAGACAGTAAGATATCGGGACAAAATGACTGATCTGACAAAATATATGAACAGAAATAGATTGGGAAAAGGCCTTCGTAATCAAATAAAAGGGCACTTGCGTTTGCAATACGAGAGCAGCTACACCGACGCCGCTGTTCTACAAGACATCCCTATGTCTATTCGTGCCAAGGTTAGAATTTAGAAAATCTTGTGCAGCAATTCGATATCAACTTTTTGTGGAGTCGAAAATTGCACACATACTTCTTTACTTGTTTAATATGATTAAAAAAATAAAAAAAATCAATGACTATCATTTATTGTCGCAGATATCTCAAACTCTATACAAGTCCTACATCGAAAACATTTCTCTTTTCAGAGGTTGCTCCCAAGAATTCATCAATCAAATTGTAAGTTTCATTTGATTATTAGATAATTTACTATGTAAATGATATGTTCATTTGTTTGATTTTTCAATAAACAAAGATGTTATGATGTAGGACCCACGGTTGTTTTCTATATTTCGTTCTTGGCATGTAATCCTAAACTTTTAATCCAAAATATCACTCTTTCTAGGTAATTAGAGTCCATGAAGAGTTTTTCCTCCCTGGAGAAGTCATAATGGAACAGGGAAACGTGGTGGATCAACTATATTTCGTTTGCCACGGTGTTCTGGTATGAAATTCTAACATTAAATCTTTTTTCTATTGTAATGTACAATTCCTACCAAATTCTTATGGGTAATATTAGAATTTTCAAATTGAAATCTTTATTGCTAAAATATACCGGACAAGAATGTACATCTTAAAGATTTAGCATGGGACTGGTGAAAGTAAGAGGTTTATGGAAGGATTAATTTTTTGGGACTTGGTTGAGTTAAAGAGAGTTATTAATCATAATTTCTTTCACTAGCAAACTTCAACTTTTATTTGTTCTATACTCAAAACATTTACATTTACATATCATAGGTGGTAATGTTACTATTTTCTCTAATTAAATTATTGTTTCTAGGTTTCTCTCTTCTCTTTTTTAAATTTTTTATTATCAACATATTTTACATTTGTCCATTAAGCCTATTCTAGAATATTCTTCCATATTCTAAGTTTTGCAAAATTAAGTTTTAACTATAGTAGCATACACCTAGAACATGAACTTGACTTCTTGAAATTTAGGATGATTTTTTTCCCATATCTCTTTATTTCCCTTTTCAAATGTAAGACGTATTAGAAGAAGCCTTATTCTCTCAGGAAGAGGTTGGAATAGGGGCTGATGGAGTAGACGAGACTGTGTCTCTTCTTGAGCCAAACAACTTATTTGGCGAGATTTCCATTCTTTGCAATATTCCCCAGCCATATACTGTACGTGTATGTGAACTATGTAGGCTGCTGCGTATTGAGAAACAATCTTTTACAAATATTCTTGAGATATATTTCCACGATGGGCGGAAAGTCTTAACTAACTTGTTAGAGGTAATTTCAAAATGATATTTCTTTACCTTATAATAATAATAATCTTCATTCCTTGTACTAACACCTAATATCATAACTTATAATAGGGAAAAGAATCTAACCTTCGCGTGAAACAATTGGAGTCGGACATTACATTCCATATTGGTAAACAAGAGGCTGATCTTGCTTTGAGAGTCAATAGTGCAGCTTTTTACGGTGACTTGTATCAATTAAAAAGCGTAATCCGTTCTGGAGCTGATCCCAACAAGAAAGATTATGATGGAAGGACAGCTCTGGTATGATTTCATTATATATCTATGCATGATCAACTATTTCTACTATTTCCAATAAGGTGTTTTAGTTGAATGATATGAAAAAATAGTGATGAGCATTCATGCTTTTTTTTTTTTTTTTTTTTGTTTCAGCATCTTGCTGCGTCAAGAGGATATGAAGATATTACAATTTTCCTTATACAAGAACACGTAGACATCAATGCTGAAGGTAAGCTCCAGAAATAATTACTCATAATTCATATGCAGTTCACATTTTACTTAAACTGGCGTTATCCGGACAGATAATTTTGGTAATACTCCATTATTCGAGGCCATCAAGAATGGTCATGATAGAGTAGCTGCATTACTCTCTAAAGAAGGGGCCTCATTGAAAATCGACAACATGGGTAGCTTCCTGTGCGCAGTTGTTGCGAGAGGTGATTCCGATTTTCTTAGAAGGTTGCTATCTAATAGAATTGATGCAAATTCAAAAGACTACGATCATCGCACCCCACTTCACGTAGCTGCCTCTCAGGGGCTTTACTTAATGGCAAAGCTGCTTGTTGAAGCAGGAGCAAGTGTCTTCACTAAAGATAGGTATATGAATTTTCAGTTTGGTTAATGATGGCATATTAAGATGAATTGAAATCAGAGTATAAAGACGATTTTTAGAAACATATATAGCTAGAATTAGTAGTATGTGTTTTAAAGTTACTCTGCATCTGAAACATTAGTATTTTGCTATGTGCTTCTTTTCCAGATGGGGAAACACTCCAGTGGATGAAGGGCGGACATGCGGAAACAGAAACATGATTCTACTTCTAGAAGAGGCGAAGACGGCTCAATTATCCGAGTATCCAAATAGCTCGCATGAGGTTACAGGTACTTATAATCCAAAGATTATTATGACCACAATGGTTATTAACCGTTTCTATGAGCATTTTTTTACTAGTCATAATTTTGGTTACTAATTTGTTTCTAGCAGACCGAATGAATTCAAAGAACAAGTGCACCGTGTTTCCTTTCCATCCATGGGATCCTAAAGAAGGTAGAAAACATGGAGTTGTAATGTGGGTTCCTCACACTGTAGAAGAACTAATAGAAGAAGCGTCTACCAAGCTAGAGTTGGTTGATTCGCCATGCTTTTTATTATCGGAAGATGGAGGTAAAATTCTTGATGTGGATATGATTGTGGAAGGCCAGAAACTATTTGTGATCAATGAAACAAGATGAGAATCTTGTTGCACCTTCGGCATTGTACATTTTCGTTTCACCTCTCAATATAAATGATCCTACTTCATAATTTCTGTATGTTCAAATCAGAGTATAAAGTTAAATGCGATGATAATAGATCTGCAATTTCGTGTTCTCATCAAATGTTTGATGCTAAACTTGCAAAGTAATCCAATAGAATATTAAACTTTGAGTAATGAATATAATTATTACACATTTGGCATAATGTTTTTGTGCGCTACAAATCCTCTGACCCAAAATTGGAAGTCCCATTACATGGTCACCAATCATGTGATGTCATGTGTGTATTGGTGGATCATATAATTAATATTATATCAGTTGTTTAATTTTGAAAACCGAAATGGCGCCACCTAATTGGTGGGTCATGTAGTGATCCTCACATTTTTTGCCAGAAGATGTGCTTTGGTTTTTGTGTAGATCGTGTGGCTCTTCCCATTGAAAGATTAGACCAAATGGATCATAGTTGTAAATAGAGCCGGCCAAATGGGCCCGACCCAGTAGATCGGCCTGGGCACCTGAAAAAATGACTGGATTGGACTCTGAAATTAAAAGACCAAATATGTATTGAGCTTAAAAAGTCGGCCCAAAAAAACCCACAAGCTCTATAGACTTTTGGCTAAAAAAGTCTGGGGTTTATGGACTAAAAAGTCCATTTGAAAAAAAATATATAATTGTTAGATAATATATATAAAAAAAGATTCAAAATCAATTAATATATGTTGAAACTTGGACAATTTTAAATTGTTTATTGTCTTAGTTTGAATTATTTGATGTTTATTTGTATACGACTTTGAATTTTGATCTTTATTTGTACATAAATCTATAATATGATTTATTTATTTTATTTAATTGCTTTATAATTTATACTTTATTCAACATTAACATATTTAGTTTAAATTATATTTTTATACAACAAATATATAACTAAAAAAGAATAAAAAAAAATATTTTAAAAAATAGCGGACTAGGCCCGCCCACCTGTCTGAAAGCTGGGATTAAGTTCGGACTTCCTATAGTACAACCCAATAAGGTGCTGAGCAGGCTTGAGCGTGCCGAAAAATTAAGTTGGTCCGCCCGTCCATTTTGCCACCTCTAATTGCAAATAATATTTTTCCTAACAACGTATTATTATATTATTATATTGCTACCATTAGATTATTAAAAGAAAACAAATAAATAGTGTTAAGCAACCTACTTAATTCTCCTAATTTTTTGTAGACCAAACCACTCATTCTTAGGGGTCTTCGGTACGGTATACCGTACTATTTTTCCCATATCGCATACCGTATCGATAAGGGTCGGTATGAGAAAAAACATACCGTTAACGTACCGATCATTTCGATATACCGTACCGAATATTTGGTATACCATACCGCACTTCGGTATATCGAAAATTCAAGGTTTACCGAATATTTAATGCTATACCGTAAATTTAATCTATGTTTTTTATAAAAGCTAAGAAAGTTATTAATATTATTTTCCAATAAAATTAATTAATCAATATATTTTGTATGAATTTGTTAATATTATGGGTTGATGTTTATAAAGTTGAAAAATATAAATTTTTATCCATTTTATGATTTAATAGATAAATTATGTGACTTTATGTCAAATAAAGTTATGTCATTTAAGTGAATTTATGATATAACATTAAAATTGTTTGATATGAGTGGCATATTTGTAACAACCCGTGTTCAAAACTTGTAACCAACATTTTTGCACTCTTTTCTACAAGATATATGCGGTATACATCTGTATGGAAAATATCATACTGTGATATCGTACCGAAAATTACGATATACCGAAAATTCGGTATCTTCGGTATTCTTTTAGTACGGTATGTGCGGTATACCGATTTTTCGGTATACCGCAACACCCCTACTCATTCTTTCAGTAAGATGCTACAAAATCTATTATTAAAATTACATTTTTAAATGAAATAAAATAATTTGATATACATTTATGACTTTTTTTAAAAACTTATAGGATGCAATATATATACAACTCGTACATGAGATAATAATGTTTAGCCTTTCAAACAAACAATTATTGTACAAATATTTGCACTAACTAGTTGGGCCTTAGCTTGGGGTTCTTTCATCCAAAATCTGGCCTGCAAGATTGATGCAGCTAGCCCATGGGATTTGTTAATTTCTTGATACAAATTTTCTAATGTTGGAGCTGTAGGACTCTCCTAACAAGCTGATACAATATTGTCCACCCCTCCTACTTCGGTGAAGAACTCTGCATGCAGACCATCTTACGTTACAAAATATATACAATTGAAATTGAATCATGAATGTTGGGCTTTCTTTTTGAGCCATGCTATGATGCTATCAATTTGGTTAATGAAATTCCATTACTTTTCAACTTAATAATATTATGATATTTCATATTTGATTACTGTCTTCCTCAAATAATTCGAGCTATGATCTTATTAAAAACTAGAGTTGCACGATTTTGAATAAGGTCGGAATTAAAATATCACAATTTTATGTGGATTTTGAGATGCTTTTTTGTTGAATTTGAATCAACCTCAATAAAGCTGAACAAACAAATTACCAAAGATCAAGATGTGTGTAAATAACATATAAAATTTCAAATACCAAAACGTTCCCATACATAGAGTTTTCATTTAAGAAATCAATACTACAAATATTCTTACATTAGGGACATACCTAGTTTTCAAAGATATAAAGCAAACTCCTAGTGTATGAAACTACCATAGTCGAGTATAAGTTATATCGAGGCCAACCACATAGGTAATCTAGCAGTTTAACATCATCCATTTGAATATTAATTATATAAACAAACAACATTAGCAACATGCAACACCACTATTCCATCCGTAAAAGCCAATGGTTCCACACCAGGACTTAGTGTAAATTTCAACACCCTTTCTTCTACATTGTGAGAAACTGCAGGATTAAAATTGTTAAGTTCCTGCGAGTTAACCGAAAACATAGGAATCCACCAGGTCTCATATAGGCTGCTCAAGGACCATGTTCCGAAAATATAACATAACGAATCTCATCAGTCGATTTACCAATACACATTTCTCAAAACGATTTCAAAAGCTTAACACACATAATTGGAGGAGGAATATAAAAAAAAGGTTACAATCATTATCAAATACAAGCACACTATTATGATAAGTTAATCAGTACATAATACCACTCAACTCCATTGCCCTCCCTAGAGTTTCATCAAATCCGCAATCACTATTACCATTAGATCTTTGCCACATCTTGTCTTTGCACGAGTATATATAAATACAAACCAGTAATTATCATCATTCATCTAAACTCCAAATACGGCAATCAACGAGTCAAACTTGCCACACAATCATCCAACTTACAAGACACGTCCAACATAAATGCTATATTGCACCTTAATGTGATCTGACTGAGAAAATACAAAGAACTACTTGACTTATTCAGGGGATTTACAAATATATATCTTAAGCTGCAAACACGGAAAACAACTTTGGCAACGTAAAGCTTCACTTTTAGAAAACATCACAATAACTAATTCTCCCAAAAACTCTAACTCATCTTATTTAACAGTAACGGTTTTCTCACTATAAGATATAGAAGCAACAAATTCATCTTTTGGAATCAAACTTAAGTTCCTCATCCATAACATCTCAAAATACTACTACTAAATGAGGATAAAACTAAAATTTCAATTGCGGGTGAATGACAGAGTTCCTATAATAATGGTCTAGGAAGATTGAAAACAACGAGTATCAAATATTTAATTACGCACAGTCACCACAACCCGTGTTAAATATTTAGTAATTGGATTCAAATTCACAAGGAACAACCCCGTGTACCGCAACTAATAACCATAAATAAATACTATTTTATATATATATATATATATATATATAGGGTATGGTTCTAGAGAGATCCAAGCTTCAAAAGAGATACGAGAACCAATCGTGACCGTAGATGCATCCTAATTGAATGGCCAAGATTACACTACTTAATCTAACAAAAAAAGGGGGTAAAAGGACAAAATTGGAAAAGAGATTAATTTAAATTTGATGAAACGGGAATGGGCGGGCTACATTTCAGTTTCATTTTCTTCGACCATTGTAGGCGATTTCGACGAGAACAACTTCTAGGTTTCGACTTCCATTGACGAAATTAGTGAAAGCTCGAAAACAATTGATCAATTAAGAGGTAGGTTTTGAGATTTTCTTGTTTTTATCGTTTGCCCATCGATTCTATTGTGAGTAACACGTTCGGTTCTGAAAACCCACGCGAATTTGGGGGAGTTTTCTGCAACACTCATTCGTTTATGATTTCGGTCTTTAGATTTTGTTGTTTCAAAGTTTTTTCATTCGTTCGAAAAAACATTTGCGCGAGTAAGGGTTTTGTGCAGATATTCTGGTGAATTGGTATGAGATTTAGGGGTTTTTTCTGGTTTTGAGTACGATCACTGGTTTTTATTTCATGCTCAGAAATCGGATTTTTGTTTTCAATACATGATAGCTACCTTTTGTTAATTTTTATTTCGGATTAAATTTCGATAATGCTAACAATTATTGAAATTGCATTCGACAAAGGTTGTAAAGGGATTTCAGTAATTGAAAAGAGCAGGCGAAATTTGGTTTATTGGGTAAAGCATGGACGAAGGTAAATACTTCCAATTTGTATTTGGTTTTGGTTTTTTATATTATCACTTTTTCGTTTTCTGATTTTGGTTGATAAGCATGAATCATGTTGCTTATATGCATGTAATTGAGAGCCTGTGTGCATTAAAGTGATAATGATTATTGCATGATTACCGAAAATTTGTGTACTCATACTTGAGTATGGAAGTTCTTTCAGCGTAAGCATAAATCCGTTTACATATAAGCATAAAAAACTTGAATTGTATGCATAAATCTTTTTAGCAGTGGCATAAATCTTTGGGTTGATGTGCATGAATCATATAGGTTGTGTGCATAACTTTGTAGATAGGTAAGCATAAAAACCTTGATTCATATGCGTTAATGTTTTGATTAGTGAAAGGTTGCATTTGGATTGGTATGTATACATATGATAAGGAATCTCTAAAGAAACTGATAGGTATGCATAAATTTAGATGGTTATATGCATAAAACAAATAGGGTTGGTGCATGAAATTGATATGCATTAAGAACCGTGATCCCGACTAAATTTGATGCATTTGTTGAGATTACTGGATTACGAATTTTGTGATTGGTATGTGCATAAATATGTGAATATATTAGCATAAACAGCTTGAATTATATGCATAAATCATCATGAAATTATGTACAACTGCAGGAACTTCGCTATCAAAAGGAAAGAGGAAGAACGACATCCTCGGATGAGAATGTTCCTATAATACAGTTGGTGAAGAAAGGCAAGGAGAAAGAAAAAAATAAAAACAAATCAACACGTAAGGGGATTGTTGGGTGATGATTCTATCCTCAGCACTGTTTCACTCAGTGGGAAATGATTCTATCTTCTATACTGAACCAAGCTCAGTAGCCTATGTACTCTGAACTGTTGAGAAGATTTGAAGATCCCAAAACCCTATCTGATTGGTGAACCATTCCGTTGTATATGTTGTTTGTCTCTGAGGTTTCAGAATCAGTAGACACTCTGCTCTGGTCAAGGCGCTCAGTAGCTTATTTGCCTCAGCACCAGTGTAGAAGACTCCGTGATACCTGGACTCAGCAGGAGCAAGATATCGAGAGAGTCGGTCGAACCGAACTCGGCAGGAGTAGTTCATTGGACTCGGAGCCGATCTTCGAGACTTATCTCAATGTCTATCTACCGAATACAAGGTCGGACTCAGCATCGACGGATAGTCTTCGGGGACTGTCGAGAATCTTTTGAAAGACAATCGGCATTGTCATATACGAGGATGAGAGAAGTCGGCTTCGACTTGTCTCGAAGTCTCTTGGCTGCCTCAACCGCTCTATTCGCCTCGACAAATGACAAACATACACGTGTCATCCTACCTACTAAAGCTGCAAGTCAACACTTTCCGAAAAAGGAGGAAAAGGCACTGTTACCTACGCCAAAAGAGCCGTTTGCTACCAAAAAGAGAGAGAGAGAAGAAGATCGTCTCCAACGGATCTTTCTCAATCTCTTCTCTATAAATAGAGGGATCATTCAAGATTTGAAAAAAAACGAGTTCACGAGCTAACGAAGAAACGAACACACACACGAACATTCAAACGAGCGAATTCCAAAAGCCTAAGTCTTCCGCAAGAATCGAAAGAGTTATATCCGGCGAAAGACTACCTTTAAGCTCATAAGGGAACCAAGCTGAACCGTCAACAAAGCATCTAGTATCCAAGCGACGTGACACGAACTTAAAGCTAAACCTCAGCCGTTCGTCGCTCTAGAAGCTACATTCTTGTTCCCCATCCCTCTAACCCTAAGCTCAACTGATATATCCATAGCTTAGACGAAGGAATTCACCTTTGAACCCAATCCTTATTGTATAAGGACTCCTTCACTATTGGAGAAGTTTGTCAAACACTTTAAGTTTGATAGTATTGTAAACTGGGACTTGCTCAGTATAATCCCCAAGCCACGGCTTTGTCCTGTGCACAAGCTGACTGAGACTAACTCAGTATAAATAATAGCCTCCTAATCTATAGGGACAGTGGATGTAGGATTGTTGATATCCGAACCACTTTAAAAATCTCTGTGTCGTTTACTTACTGTTACATTGATTTTACTGTGCATACTGAACATCGTATTTAAAATCAATTAACTGTCTCAGTATACTGAACTTCTTATCTACTGAACTGAGACTTAAAACGTTTTCTCATAAAAACTGATTTGGGCCTACACTATTCCGCGCACTGAACTCTTGCTGATCGATACTGAATTCTGACCTAGTCAGTTAGCAGATCTCAGCCGAGTCAGCCTTTTAGCCTTTAACTCGATTCAGAACAGTTGTCTGGTCTGCTGAATCATTTTCAGTACGACATCTTCCTGAATAGGACTGTTCGTGTTCGAAGTTGAGAAATTTGGGTTCAGGTGTATTTACCCCCCCTCTACACCTGAACTCACTCTCGGGACCAACAATTGGTATCAGAGCAGGAGTTCCTTAAGACTCTTGTCACTTTGAGACTGGTTTATTCGAACGAATCCGGAGGAAAACGTTTTTCACTGCATATCACTCTACATTCATATCATTATTCTTCATGGCTGATATGTCAGGTATAAGAATGGTACCCATGTTCTCGGTGGAGAATTATGGAGTGTGGCGAGTTAGAATGGAAGCACATCTGCCACATCTGACATCCCTCCATGACAGTATGACTGAAGTGCTTGAAGATGGACCTATCGTTCCCATGATCGATAGTGTTGTAACTCAAGCTGAAGGAGGAGGAATGGTGACTGGGAAGAAGATCCCTAAAGACAGAAGTCTCTTCGGTCCTGAAGAGAAGAAGCTTCACAATCTAGACCGAGTCGCCAGGAATGCCATACTAACCACTCTTAGCGATTCTTATCTTGGCAGGGTTCAGGAATGCAAAACCGCTAAAGAACTACGGGATGCTCTAGCGCTACTACTAAGTCGAGGGACTCGAAGATTAAAGCGAATAAACTAGCGCCTGGAACTCCAAAAGCCGGAAAGCTTGTCTCTCATGCCAGTGACAAAATCGAAGATTCGAACGTCGATTTACCAATCGATGAACTCAATCAACGGCCGGGAAAGACATTCAGCAACCGAGAAATGAATCTAAAGATACTGAGGGCACCGCCGGACGGACACCGGACACCTTCGCCACTCTATTGCGACATTCTCGATTTAGATGTTGTCTCTCCCGACCATATCTTTTCGTAATTACAAGGCAGGAGTTTGAGTTCGACGTACCTCAAAGAAAGCCGAGAGCTGAAGCTGACACAAAGATCGACCATGCTTTCAAAGCAACAGTCAGCACAGCATCTCCCGTGACGAGCAAGACGACGAGTAAGACTGAGCCTTCACTCAATGATCTACAAGAAGGAAGTCTCGCTCGAAGTATGCGCTGCTCGTAAAGTATCGAAAGGAGAAAGAGAGGTGTAGAAGGCCGACTAAAGCGTACCGAGACACAAAAGGTAAGTCGAATATACACCAAAACGCTCTCCCGACTCACAATCTTCCGAATGCGAAAGAAAGATGACTCAAAGACCCTCAAGGGATAGTGCAACCAAAGAAGAAAAAGTCATCACTTGCTACAACCGCAAAAAGCCGGGACATTATCAATATGATTGTCCCGAGCTCGTAGTGCCGAACGCGCAAAGACGTAAGGCAAGGAGAGAGAAATTCGCCCGTAAAAGACAATCCTACATAGTCGGGCGAAATCTCGACGACTCGAAGAGGTCGACTCCTTTATGGATTCATCTCGACGATGAAGCGGCCTTCATGGCCTTAGAGCATGAAGCGTATGAATTGACCGAAATGTGCATGATGGCGGGCGAAGAGGATGAGGTAAATTCTCATGAACCAAGCCAACTCCTCTTCACACCGCACACACGACACTCGTTTCGAGTGCGGATGGGAATTTGGACATCACAACCGCATATGAAGATCTACTAGATGAACAAATTCAAATGAGTCCGCAGCTCAAGAAGACTCTTCGGGAGTTGGATACCCCGAAAGTGGAGAATCGTAGACTTTCTCGGGAGAGTCGGGTGTTACTACCGAGGCCGAAGGACTTGTGGTGAGACTCGGGGAGGAGATAAACTCTCTCGATGGCCAAGTCTCAACATCAAGAAGATCGGATTTCAGTTTTGACCAATGACTTGACTCGAAAAGATATCGAACCGAGTCTGGCCAAGCAAAACTGCCGGGACTTCGACCGAACATGATGCACTGAAGAAAAGTGATGATGTTTGGAGGAACCTGATGACTAAGAGGTACATGGGCACTGAAAAGAAATTGGAGGCTATGCTAGCAAGCAACAAGCCAAAGCACTGCAAGGAAGGACTTGGATTCAGCCAGGGGAGCTTCCTCGTGCCCCCAAGACACTCGTAAGGACGGCTTGCTGATAGGTTTGTTCGAGGAAAGACCATCAATGCTGATATACTGAACCCCCTCGCAAAGAACAAACAAAAGATGAAAGCACTTCATCCTACTCAGCAGCATTCTGACAAAAAGATCAAAGCCAAAGTACCCCGGGCCGATCAAGGGGGAACCAAAGAAATCAAAATTGGCCGATCAAGATGGACCTCCAAAGCCGACACATCCAGCTCGCATGGGTCATATTATTATGATCCTATAGTCGAAGAGGTTCCAAAAGTCGAAGAAACAGAAAAGCCGCACGTAAGGCAAAGGTCGGCGATCCACCGCTCGAGAAGATTAGGACTCCCGAACCTCGAAGCCTCGAAGTCACCTATGACCAGTCCAAAGTGGTCGATATGTTAACTCTAGTGGAAAGAAGATGTCCGAAACCACCGTGGTTGTTAGACAAATTTGGGTTATTAAAACTAACACCTAAGGACCCGAATAAAAAATAAAGGGTACCCGAATATAATTCTGCTTTTGCGGGTGCGCAGAGACCCATGGTATGTGGACGGCGGATGCTCAAGACATATGACATACCAAAGGAGTCTACTGAAGAAGGACCCAGAATTGAGTTCGGAGACAATACAAAAGGCTATATTAGAGGATATGGAACACTCAAAGATTGGAACCGCCAAAGTTCCAAGAGTATCATATGTTGAAGGACTTCAAAGATAACCTTCTCTCTCGTTAGTCAATTTTGTGATAACTCAAATAGAGTGGTATTTGACGCCGGTTTCGTGATGTTATTGATAAATCTACGGGGAAAACAGGTGTTATCGTGTTCGCGCAGAAAGAACATATATGTTGCTAATCGGAACTCAGTGGAACCCGAAGCTTGTCCGGTTGGCGAAGAACGATAATCGAACGGGGTGGCTATGGCATAGAAGACTCAGCCATCTCAACTTCAAGACTCTCAACAAACTAGCAAGAGACACTCTAGCAAGGGGACCGCCGAATGAAATATTCAAAGAAAGACACTCGGTGGTGAAGCATGTCCCAAGGGAAAGCAAACAAAGAATCAAAATCCATCAGTTCCATCTCCTTCCACCGATGGAATCCTTCAACGCTACATATGGATTTGTTCGGTCCAGGCCTCCCAGTGACGATCGAGGCAGGAAATATGCATTAGTGGTCATAGATGACTACTCGCGCCACACATGGGTCATATTCATTGCAAACAAGTCTCGACGTCAAAACAGAGTTACCAACTCTTCTCGAAAAGGCTCGGTGTCGAGAAGAACACCAAGATCGAAAAATACGTTCGGACGCAGGAACCGAGTTCCTTAATTCCATGGTAGAGGAGTTCTCGCGGGCGTAAGGAATAGAGCATGAGACATCGGCCTGCCCGCACACCTCAAAGAAATGGAGTTGCCGAACGAAAGAACGTAACTCTCAAAGAAGCAAACTAGAACTCTACTCGCAGATTCAGGACTCCCATCCAAATTCTGGGCAGAAGCAACGGATACTGCGTGTTACACTCAGAATAGATCTCTACTGACAAAGTAGCATAAGAGGACACCATATGAACTTTGGAACGGCAGGAAGCCTTCTCTATCTTATTTCCATATCTTTGGTTGTTCATGCTTTATCTACAATAATGGGAAAGATCAGCTGAAGACTTTTGATAGCAAGTCGATCGTGGAGTATTCTTAGGATACTCTCGGGTCAAGAAAGCTTTCGTGAGTATTCAACTATCTGGACTCTTTGCGTGGAGGAAAGCCCTCATGTTGTTTTTAACGAGTTTGCTACTGAAGACAGGAGCAATAACTCAAATTCTGAATCTGAGGACATCAGTAGACAGCTACAGGATCTAAGCTTAAAGGACAAACCTGAAAAGATCCAGCTATGTTGGGATGATGATTCAGACGAAGAAACCGAAGACAAATCTACCGAATCTCAACCAGCAGAGCAAGTAGCCGAAGCAGATTGATTCTCCCGAACATAATCAATCCCAGGTAACTCAGGTCGATGAAGAAACCCAAGAGGTAACTGAGACCACTACTGAGAATAACAACTCAGGGGGAACATCTAGTAATGTTCCTGAGCTGAATGCCCCTGAACCTGGTGACTCAGTAGACCATACTCTTATCACTGAAATTCTTCAATCTCGGAATAGTACAACTGAAATGCCTAACTCACCTACTATCTGTGTTGAACAAATTTCAGATGAAGAGCTGAAACTTCGTAGATCGTGGCTCGATGCTCACACTGCTGATCTAATCATTGGAGATCCCTTAGCTAATGTCAAGACAAGATCCAGATTATGTCAAGGAGAAAGCGCATTATTTTCATGCTTCTTGTCTACTGAAGAGCCTCAGACCATTGAGGATGCATTAAAGGATGCTGACTGGATCATAGCTATGCAGGAGGAGCTGAATCAGTTTACGAGAAACGAAGTGTGGGAGCTTGTAGACAGACCCCGACATCAACATGTCATTGGAACCAAATGGGTCTTCAAAAACAAGCGAGATGAAAACAACGTTATAGTAAGGAACAAAGCAAGTGCTCGTGGCTAAAGGCTACTGTCAAGTCGAAGGAATAGATTTCGATGAAACTTTCGCTCCAGATTGCAAGATTGGAGGCAATTAGACTATTTCTAGCCTACGCAACACATCAAAGATTCGTAGTTTATCAAATGGATGTGAAGTCTGCGTTCTCGAATGGCGTGCTGAAAGAAGAAGTCTATGTGGAACAACCGCCCGGCTTTCGAGCAGGACATCAAGTATATGGACTCGTAAAGGCTCTGTATGGGTTAAAACAAGCACCCGTGGCTTGGTACGATACCCGTCTCGAGTTTCTTCTTCAGAAAGGTTTTCAGAAAGGCACAGTAGACCGCACTCTATTCAGCATTCTACTGGAAGAAGACTTATTACTTGTGCAGATCTACGTGGATGACATTATATTCGGATCAAAGAATGTCATCATGTGTCAACAATTTGAAAAGATGATGAAGGATAAGTTCGAGATGTCAATGATGGGAGAAATGAACTACTTCCTTGGCTTTCAAGTCAAGCAATCCGAAAAAGGGAACGTTCATCAACCAAGGCAAATACACTCGAGACCTCATCAAAAGATTCGACGCACATCCAAAGAAATCTATCAAGATCCCGATGAATACTAATATGAAGATAGATCTTGATAAAGAGGGAGTATCAGTAGACCAAACCGAATATCGTGCTATAATTGGTTCATTATTATATTTAACAGCTACTCGTCCTGACATAACTTATGCTGTAGGTGTCTGTGCTCGATTTCAGGCGAATCCGAAGCAGAGCCATATGGACTCAGCAAAGAAGATTCTCCGCTATCTCCGAGGAACACCTGACATAGGTTTATGGTATCCAGCTGATGATAATATTGAACTAACTGGCTATTCTGATGCTGACTATGCAGGATGTAGAATTGACCGAAAATCAACTTCAGGAACATGTCAGTTCCTTGGCAGCAAGCTGATCTCATGGTTTTCAAAGAAACAGCACTCAGTAGCTACGTCGACTACTGAAGCTGAATACATGGCTGCCGGAAGTTGTTGCGCCCAAATCCTTTGGGCCGAGACAACGAATGAGAGACTATGACGTCATTCGAATGAAGTGCCGATCTTCTGCGGTTAGTACCAGTGCCATTGCAATCACTCAGAATCCTGTACTACACACGAGATGCAAGCACGTGGACATCAGACATCACTTCATTCGTGACCATGTCGAAAAGAAGGATATCAGGATGGAAAAGATCCATACTGACAAGCAACGGGCTGACATACTGACCAAGCCTCTAGCTGAATCCAGATTCAGAGAACTTTCAGGAGAGCTAGGTCTGCTGGACCCTACCGACCCCGTCGGAAAAAGGTTTCGGGAGAGGACCACTTCGGTAAGGGGGAATGTTCACTTTCGCATCGAATGTATTCCGACATAGAGATTCGAAACCATCTACACGAGGTATCAGCGACTACTATGTTCGGTCGACGGGTTTGCGTATCTCTACTCGAGAGTAATTTATATTACAAAATCTTGCATTTATGGCAAAGATTCAGCATGATATTAATATCTCTTGGTTTGTCTTTATTATTAACGGATTTCATTTAATGCACGACATTCCATACATAAGCTTGTCGTACTCGCGCGCATTTAATGCATGTCTTTTCACAAGCTTACTACTTAGGCTATTTTTACAACCGGCTTTGACTTAGGCGGCATATGCGATCATTACCTATAATATATCTTCTAATCTTGACCGTCCATTCTATAAAGCAGTTTAAACTCAACCTTTGATCAAATAACTGTTCATCTTCCCGTTTGATATATATATTTGATCATATCTTCTCAAACCGCCATTAGCATACTTCAAATCTTTCAAGTCCGAAAAATCCGAGATTTGCAAAAGCAATCCTTACTTACAACTTCATCTTCATATCTTATCTCGATTTTATTGGTATGCTTATTAGAACTCAATTATCGTATTCTCTCGTTTCTTCGCATCAATATATATAAACCGTTGTATCTAAAACCGATACTAATAAGATTCTTATGTAACAGGTACTATGGTGAACATAACTGTAGATGCCCCTCATAACATGGAGGACATTCTTGCAAAAGGCCGTGTTTGGTGCGAACCAGTCATGGAATTCGATGCGTGCGACCTAGACTACATGGATGAGATCTTCGCATCTCTACGGGAGTCCGGTCTGGAGAAGTTTCTATCGAGGAAGCCAACGTTCTTCCTTCCTCGACAGGTGGCTGAAATATACCTCAATTCAGACTCCATCTCTGGAGACATCATTGGGAGGTTCAGAACTTACTCCATCAACAATGCTTCCCAACTGCTGTAACGTATATCTATCAAGGAAGCACTGAAGAACAGCTTTGACTTGCCATCTGAAGGAATCAGCACCGTAGGCTACAATGAGGACTTAGTAGACGAGTACCTATCCATATTCCGCGGAAAGCCAACAACCTTCAGAGCTGCTTTTCCCAAGAACGCCATGCTACCACAATACAGAGCCTTGGCTTACATTGTCACTCAGCTGCTGACAAGCCAAGCTGGCTCATTCAATCAGGTCTCCCGACCTAAGATCCAATTAATGATGGCGATATACGATGGCGCTAAGATCAACTGGACAGATTTCTTCCTCCGAGAATTCATGATCCAAGCGGCCAAGTTTGACAAGTCAACACGCATCCTGAGCGCGAAGGGGAAATTACTGTATGGGCTGAAGCTCTCAGTAATGATTGAAGACCACTGTGGTTCAGATCAAGTCACCTTTGATGATAAAGAGTACTTCAATGTGAAAAAGGTGCGCTTCCATAACCGGGTCTGCGCCCTTCGCAGATAGGGTCAGTCCCCAAGCTCGACCGACTAAGCCTCAAGCAAGCCGCACCTTCAAAGAAGAGAACACCTCCAAAGAAAATATCTAAGGCACCGGCTAAGAAACCGAAGAAAGCCATCCCGCACGTGCTCGCCGAATCTAAGGAATCTCCCCGAAACTCCTCGCCGAACGGGCTACTCAGCAACCTATTCAGCCTTTGCGGCTAATAGATGAGCCGTAGTCTTCCGAGAAGACTCAATCGCTGGAGAAGGGAGTCTCCATCGAAGAACCAATAGAGATGGAACAAGGGGAGGCTACCGAAGCTCACAATGGAAGAAATTCAACACCTAGACAGCCCCCTCACGGTTCCTCCACTCAGCCAGATGCCACCCGCTGAACATCGACGTCTCCAATCGATTTGGAATCCGAGACGGTGTCCGAAGAAGAAACAATCAGGATGGAAGCATCGTGATTCTATCCGAGCATCCCGATAAATTCTTCAACCGATTCCCGAGCTTGCCGACTACTCGATCCGATGCTTATTGCCAAATCGCCAAGACTCCACATGTTGCTTGCGACATCGGGAGTGGCCTCGTTTACAACGCTTAGTTCTCCACTTTTCCCGTCGCCAGCCTTCATGAAGAAGAACCGAGATTGAGGGAACAAATAGGCTATTCGAGCCCGAAGACCTCGGCTCAATGGAAAATTTGAGGGCCGCAATGCCGGCAATGGTACATGATCGACAACTTGCCTCGTGCCCAAGACCCTCGATGGGTCGACCATGACGACCTACCCAAGTGATTCGGGCCCCGGAAAGCCCGATGAGGGAAATGCCCGGGACAAGGATAAACATACCGAAGAAGCTCGGCGTCCGCTCGGTATCCTTGGGACTCGCGAGTCGACGGCCGGGTACCTCAAGCATCCACAGAGCCCGCTCATCTCTTGTTGGAGTCCGCATTCGAGGTAGCGCCCACCCGCATCGTCGACGTTCCAAGTATGTGGCGAGGGCTATTAAAAGCCAAGGCACTCGTAACCGTGCCCTCGCCAAGGCAAGCCCACAACGTGTGGAAGAAGACTGCTTTGAAGCCACCGCTTACCGAGCTTCGTGGGCCGAAATCCTCTATGTCCCAATCACCGCCCCCCCGATATCTCTCGCCATTGTCACTCAAGCCCCTGGCTCGAGCCAGACGGAATTTGATGATCGGCTCGGGATCTTCCAGGAAGGACAAGCTAAGCTTCTTGCGAGTTCAAGGCATCTTTGTCTACTCATTCCGAGTCCTTCGGCGAACAAGCCCGTGCCACCGAGATCGATTAGACAACATTCGGTTGGTCGTGGAAGATAAGATCTCCGACAAGCCGAAAGAGTTCAAGGAAGCGGTCGACCTCTCACACCGAAGTACAAGGAAGATCTTGCCACCGAGAGGAACGAGCCGCATGAGGCTCCGACTAAGATCAATAATCGTCTTGATGATCTCGTCAACCTCTTACAAAAAGTCTCGGAAAGGTCGGGACTCATCCCAACCCCGGCTGCAATTGATGATGCCAAAAAGGGGGAAGGAAAAGAGAAGGAAAGAAAAGAGGAGAGTACCGGAAAGAAGAGTACCGAGAAGCCGACCCCCACCAAAACCGAAAAATCTAAGGGTACAACAACTCGAAGAAGACTCGATCGAAATGGGTGAGGCCCGTGGTGTCCTAGCCGCGAGCACAGCAGAGACCGGCCCAAGTGGCTCGGGAACCCAAGTCGCTCATGCGACTCGACTCCCACCGATATCATTAAGGAAGTCGTAGAGTATGCCGAGGAGGCTGCCGAAGATTCGATGAAGAGGAAACACCTCTCCCTCCACCTGTTCGGGGCAAAGGCAAAAAGATACTGAAACTCCCGACCCCTCCAAAGAAAGAAAACGAAACGATACATCTCAACTGAAGAGGAGGCTCGATTGCCGCCGATGAAAAGCCGGCAAGGGAGATTGGCTGAAGCGTAAGC
This sequence comes from Lavandula angustifolia, assembly GCA_028984105.1. Classification (NCBI taxonomy): domain Eukaryota; kingdom Viridiplantae; phylum Streptophyta; class Magnoliopsida; order Lamiales; family Lamiaceae; genus Lavandula; species Lavandula angustifolia. Next base: position 33,714,133 of record CM054803.1, read on the forward strand.
CGCAAAACAAGCCTAAGCCTAAGCCTCGTGAAAAGAAAATCTAAAGCTCCAAGCGGAGGAGGAAGAAAGCCTCGCCAAGGCTACCTCCAAGGAAGCTCGGGATCGAAGACGATGAGGACAGGGGAAAAGGAGAAGGAGCGAGGAAGCAGAGTACCGAGAAGCGTGGTACATCGAAAGAAAAATCAAGTACCCCCGCCGACTCGTAAGATGCCTCCCGTAAACCTAAAGAGCTAGATGATGAGACCGAAGCCATATTCGCCCCGTATGGACAGGTACTTATATAGAGGCGAAGAGGTGAGACAGATCGAGGCTACGAGAAACAGAATCCACTTAGCTGATCTGGAAGCTCTAAGGAAGCGTATTAAGGAAGAAGCCAGGCACAAAACTCCTGCTAAAGCTGACATTCCCTATCGTTACAGGAAGTTCAGAAAGAAGGCCACTGATCTGAAATCTCACAGATGGCCGAGAACAGACGAGTGGATGCCAGCTCAGTTCACTCAGAGATGGGAAAATTCGAAGATTGAGTTCATCAAACACTATTATTTCTGGAGATTCTGGCCGAAAAAGTCTAGAGCTGAAGCTTATGCTGAATGGATGATGCTTACTGAAGCGGATCTCTACATCCACTTGTATAATGCCATTTCAGAAGGGAAAGAGATTCAGATTCCCGCACCCAGAATCATTCCACCTCCAAGAAGAATGGATGACTCAATTCATGTTGCGACTATTGAAGCTGAAGTGAAGGACGCTGCTGATCAAAGATTCTTACAAGATGACAACCCAGCTGACTTCGCGGAATACTTGAAGCTGAGAAAGACCACGTACCGAATGTATGGTGTGCCACTGCCTGAGACACAATCGCAAGGATTCGTGGACCGGATTCAGCAGTTTAGGCGCCCATAGTCTTAGTATTCTCTCTTCATAGTCTAGCAAGATTTGTAATGTACTAAACTGAATCACTCTTATATATAAAAATCTTCTTTTGGCTCTGACAACAACTTGTTGTCTAAATAGCCGTGTTTGTCTTATGCTTTAACACTCAGAATCACTAAAGTGATTACCGACACACACTCACTTTCTTTATTACTTGTCAGTTTATTGCTTTGTTAGATTCTGCTAGTATTGCTTCTATGTAATGGGGGAAATTATTTTTGCCCTGTTTTTCAGTAGTCTAGAACTGATGGAACATCTCCTCTGATCTTACTTGTAAAATTGTAAGGAGATTTGTTTCTGTCTGTTTAGTGTTAGCATAGATGATAGGTTTTGGCATCATCAAATAGGGGGAAATTGTTGGGTGATGATTCTATCCTCAGCACTGTTTCACTCAGTGGGAAATGATTCTATCTTCTATACTGAACCAAGCTCAGTAGCCTATGTACTCTGAACTGTTGAGAAGATTTGAAGATCCCAAAACCCTATCTGATTGGTGAACCATTCCGTTGTATATGTTGTTTGTCTCTGAGGTTTCAGACTCAGTAGACACTCTGCTCTGGTCAAGGCGCTCAGTAGCTTATTTGCCTCAGCACCAGTGTAGAAGACTCAGTGATACTGGACTCAGCAGGAGCAGTATACTGAGAGAGTCAGTCGAACTGAACTCAGCAGGAGTAGTTCACTGGACTCAGAGCTGATCTTCAGTAGACTTATCTCAGCTGTCTATCTACTGAATACAAGGTCGACTCAAAGACGGCGATAGTCTTCGGGACCGTCGAATCTTTTGAAAGACAATCGGCATTGTCATATACGAGGATGAGAGAAGTCGCCTTCAACTTGTCTCGAAGTCTCGTGGCCGTCTCGAACCGCTCTATCCGCCTCGACAAATGACAAACATACACGTGTCATCCTACCTACTAAAGCTGCAAGTCAACACTTTCCGAAAAAGGAGGAAAAGACACTGTTACCTACGCCAAAAGAGCCGTTTGCTACCAAAAAGAGAGAGAGAAGAAGATCGTCTCCAATGGATCTTTCTCAATCTCTTCTCTATAAATAGAGGGATCATTCAAGATTTGAAAAAAAAATGAGTTCACAAGCTAACGAAGAAACGAACACACACACGAACATTCAAACGAGCGAATTCCAAAAGCCTAAGTCTTCCGCAAGAATCGAAAGAGTTATATCCGGCGAAAGACTACCTTTAAGCTCATAAGGGAACCAAGCTGAACCGTCAACAAAGTATCTAGTATCCAAGCGACGTGACACGAACTTAAAGCTAAACCTCAGCCGTTCGTCGCTCTAGAAGCTACATTCTTGTTCCCCATCCCTCTAACCCTAAGCTCAACCGATATATCCATAGCTTAGACGAAGGAGTTCACCTTTGAACCCAATCCTTATTGTATAAGGACTCCTTCACTGTGGGAGAAGTTTGTCAAACACTTTAAGTTTGATAGTATTGTAAACCGGGACTTGCTCGATATAATCCCCAAGCCACGGCTTTGTCCTCGTGCACAAGCCGACCGAGACTAACTCAAGATAAATAATAGCCTCCCGATCTATCGGGACAAATGGACGTAGGATTGTTGATATCCGAACCACTTTAAAAATCTCCGTGTCGTTTACTTACCGTTACATTGATTTTACCGTGCATACCGAACATCGTATTTAAAATCAATTAACCGTCTCGCATACCGAACTTCTTATCTACCGAACCGAGACTTAAAACGTTTTCTCATAAAAACCGATTTGGGCCTACACTATTCCGCGCACCGAACTCTTGCCGATCGATACCGAATTCGACCTAGTCGGTAGCGAGATCTCGGCCGAGTCACCCTTTTAGCCTTTAACTCGATTCGTAACGGTTGTGCGGTCCGCTCGAATCATTTTCGACGGCATCTTCCTGAATAGGACTGTTCGTGTTTGAAGTTGAGAAATTTGGGTTCAGGTGTATTCACCCCCCCTCTACACCTGAACTCACTCTCGGGACCAACAGGGATGACAAAGACAAAAGGTAAGAAGACGGATGATCTTCCCGAGCAGCTGCGAAAAGGCAAATGAAAGAAGCCTAAAGAGGATGAGCTAGGTCAGCAGCCTGAGAAAGAAATAAAGGTGAAGAAATTGACAAGTCGATGTTGTCCTCATTCCCTGATGGAAGCCATCAACAAAATGGACGAAACCCAGGTAGCAATGGTAAGAGCTATGGGTTTTGGGGGAATATTGGGGTTAGATGTAAGCAGGTTACCAAATCAAATGTCTTATTGGGTAGTTGACAACTGCGACCCAAAAAGATCCAAACTTGTGATATCGAATGGTCGGAGAATAGATGTGAATGAGTTGGATGTTCGTCGTGCATTTAGGTTTCCTAGGGGGAGTTAGTAATAGGGACGAAAAAGTTTAACGAGCGAAGTGATATAGTGGACGAATGGGTAGCGCAATTCACAACAACCGGAATTGTTGAAAGTTGTCATAAGATAACGACGAACCATGTCACTGCCGCCATGATAGGTGATAAGAGCACTGAAAAAATGTTTAGGATGAACTTCATTGTCTTGCTTTCGAGTTCTCTTATTCAATCCAGCTCGAACGGGTACCTTAATCCCTTTTTTTCGGACCCTGATGAGTCGATTTCGTACCTAATTATTTCTGTCCGAAAGGGTCTCTTAACTGTGCAGGCGAGACATATTTGTTGGCAGTTATGCAGGAAATGGGCTGATTTGGCGTGACACTTGGAGATGAGGTGGCGATGCGAATTACAGCTGGAATGGCGATATTTTGAGCGGTTTTTGGCCGAGAAAGGAAGGAGAAAAGAAGAAGGAAAAGAAAGGAAAGAGAGAGGAAGGAAAGAAGAAGGATAAGGAAGGATTAGATATTTCCATATCTATCAAGATCCTTTCCTTATCCTACAAGAAACCTTAGATATGATCTAGAGGGTTATATAAAGAAGAGGAAGCACGAAATTTAAAGGATTTTTTGGGACAACTCTACACACCGTGCCGACCTTTCCTCAACCTCGAAGACTCATCCTTTTCATTCCGACAAGTTATCGCCGCCGCCGAGCCATTACCGAAGACAAATCACCGCCGCCGAAGCCAAACCACCGCACCATCGACGAGAAGAACTCAACAATCAAATTTACCAATCCACTTCATGCAGCAGTAGTTTAAGATGATGAAACAAACACTTCTATTTCAGTTTTTCTTATGTTCGAACATTAGTTAATTTCGTTTCTTGTTTTTCGTTTGTTTCGAGAGACCGAGGACTATCGGGACTCTTAATCTAGTTTCAAGTTGTGTTTAAATTCAGTTTGTGTTTAGTTTAAAATTGGTTCGTGTTCGTTTTCAGTTTTTAGTTAGTTAAATTTACTTTAATTTAGTTTTCGTGCATGCTAGGGTTAGGGTTACAAATGATGCATGTTCGCTTTCGCAGGTGTCTTATCCGTGCAAATGGACGCTTTCATGAGTAGCTAAACTTTTAGTGGTCCGGCAGAATGTAAAACGCACACGTGAACAGTACATGAGGCTTAGGTGCGGATAATTAAGGGTTTCGGGTTAATTCTAATTTATTTAATCTGGCTAGTAATTTAGGCTTGATCACCCTAGGTTGCCCAGTCTGTAGCTAACTTAATACTTCCATCGTTTCTCGTGGAACAAGGCTAGGTAAGTAGCAAAATTATTCGAAAGAGTAGTTGGATTAAACCGGTAGGAGACTATTAGATACCCAACATACGAGTAGGCTCCTATACTAGGCTCCCTTAGTTTGATAAAGTTATTTAGCTATTAAATCTATTGATTGCCCAACAACGTAGGTTGTAGCTAAATTAGGGAAGTAGCCGTTTCTATGCCCAACATGGCGGTTATCGACTTAGTAAGTGGGAGTGAGGATTACGCAGTTTAAGTTACGATAATCTATAACTAGTTGATCCATGACATTAATTCATTTTATGTGCCAAGGATTGGAATTACGTGTGTGTGAATATTCTGCTGGACCCATCTCTTATCTGCCTAGTTAAAACAGTTTTATTTCAGTTTCAGTTTTTTTGCAATTTATTTCAGTTTTAATAAGTTCTTAGTTTAGTTAAAAACCCAAAACTTGCGTGGTTACTAACCAAACCCAAGATAAGTAGGAAAATAATATGTCTAGTCCTCCGTTCCCTGTGTTCGATACCATGTAAACTATACTGATATAATTCTCTATTTTTGCAGGATTATTTGGTGCAATACAGCGATCACCAAATTGGCGCCGTTGCCGGGGAACGATGTTTTCTAGTTTTATTGTTTTCTACTAATCTTTTTGATCTTTTAAGCGTTGCATGAGCAGGTCTTCCAAGCCTAACCTCATATTTGATCCAGAGGTCGAGAAAACAGCAAAGAGGAATAGGAAGAGGACAAAGCTGCAAAAGCAACAAATTCTGTCCGAGGCAGAAAAACGTCTTAACGGCCCGGGAACAGAGACATAACACACGCCGGTGATTAGACCGCGACTCGAACCAGAAACTGTTAGGTTCAACAAAACACCGCACAATACCCAAAGAACTCAGCTCGAATCAGAGGAGGAAGAGATGGAGGACGAAGTGCACAATCCACAACCCTTGAGGATGAATACAAGATCGCTTGACATGGGAGCGGACCTTCCCGGTCCAATCCAAATCACAAGTACTGAACAAATCGATGTCAAGCTGAACATGGTCGCTGCCATACCAAAGTTCTATGGGAGAACGAACGAGAACCCAAATTTCTTCTTGGCCTCGTTCAACCAAGCTGCAATCTGCACAGGCAAGGCAATCTGGATGCTTTCAAGCTCAAGGCTTTTCCATTCACTCTTCAAGATGGAGCACAAGCATGGTTCTCAAGTCTAAAGCTGAACACAATAACAACGTGGGCCCAGATGCGTACAGTTTTCCTGAAGAAGTATTTCCCGCAATCAAAGACAAATGCATTAAAGAAGCAAATTTCTGGGATCGCTCAAGAAGTCGACGAAACTTTCGGCGCATACTGGGAAAGATTCGGACGACTTGTCGATAGTTGTCCGAACCATGGCTATTCGGATGTGGAGCTTCTACAGATTTTCTATCAAGGGATGACAGACGAAGCAAAAGCCATGGTTGATATCGGTCTGAGAGGAAATTTCCACACAAGCCTCTACGAAGATGCAGGAAATATAATCGAAGGGCTTGCGGAGTCTACCTCGTAATATAAAGGGCCAAGACCAACAAGGAGAGCTGTAAATTGGTCTCATTCCGACTACATGGATGAGATCGATAATAAAGTGGAGGCAAAATTCAGCCTGTTGCAAGATAAGCTCGACCTGATACTCAAGCAGAACGCTCCTGCCCCAAGTCGGTCAAATGCCGATCATGCATGTGGAGCATGCGGAGAGAAAGGGCATACGTCGCTGCAATGTCCGGGAGAAGAAGTAAACGCCGTTGGAAATTGGAGCGGGCAACAAGGGGTTCATCCGAACCTCCGTTGGAAGCAACCAGAAGAGCATTTTCAACCGAGAAATTCGCCTCAAACCCAATTTCAGCAACCATACCAGCAGCAACGAGGATATCAACAGCCGTATCAACCTCCTAATCAGAATAATTATCAGCAGACGTACAAACCCCCGCATCAATGGCAGTTTCAGCAGCAGAATGTCCCACCTGCCCAGTCGGAGCAGCAGAGCCCTTTAGAAAAACTTTTACCCGAAATGGTTTCTTCGCAGAAGGACACCACCACATTTCAACAACAAATGCAGCGGGAGATCAACCAGACAAAGAAGGATCAGCAAGCTTCAATGGAGAATTTGACTAAGCAGATGAATAAGCTAAATTCTGCCATTCAGGAAATAAAGACTTCTCAAGGACAGCTTCCAGCTCAAACTCAGCAAAACCCGAATGCCCATAACTGCAATCAGATTACACTGCGTGGAGGGAAGGAACTACCTGGCCCAGCTGCACAGGTGAGACAACCAGAGAAGTCAGCAGGAAAGTCAGCAGAGAAGAAGAAGGCTGCAGAACAGCCTCTACCATCAGAAAGTTCGAAGGAGCAGTATGCTGAAGATCCAGAACAAGAAAGAGATGAGGAGGACGTCCAGACTGGCCAGTCAGAGCATGAAAATCTGATTCCGCCACCCTTTCCCGAAGCTTTGGAAAGGAAGAGAACGCCAAACAAGGAAAGTATGGATTACATGAAGTTGTTCGAGAAGTTGGAGATTAATATCCATTTCCTTGAAGCCGTAAAGATCCCCAAGTTTGGCAAATTTGTGAAGGATTTCATCGCTGGAAAAGTTCCCAAGTCTGGTAAGGTTTTATTCGATCACACAAGATCGACAATTATACGTAAAATGCTTCTCGCTAAATGTGCCGACCCGGTATGTTCACACTTCCCCTGTCGATGGGTGATGTCATGATTAAGCAAGCCATGTGTGATCTAGGTGCATCTATAAATGTTATGCCTTTATCTGTATATAATCAATTGGTAGGAGCTGAGTTAATATCCACTAAGGTGATTATTCAATTAGCGGATAGGTCATGCATTGCTCCAATTGGTTTACTTGAAAACATTTTGGTCAGAATCAACAACTTTATCTATCCGGCTGATTTCTATGTAATTGACACAAATGATAGGCAAGTTGCGAGGAACTCAAGGGAGTGTTATTAGGTAGGCCGTTTTTAAAGATCGTAAATGCAATAATTAATGTGGATGAGGGTTCGATAAGTGTAGCATACCATAATGAAACTTATGTTCATAGGATATCTGAAGCACTTAAGAAGCCCTACGATCATGAAAATGAGAATGCTTTTTCTACTGACTCCATTGATGCAATTGTCCAAGAATATCTTGAGACGTATGTGGTGCAGGACAAAATGGAAGTCACCTTGACTCAAGGACTGACCGAATCAGACCTCGAAGGTATGAGGGACGAAGAGATCAGAGAGAGCATCTCGGCTTTATATGCAACTCCAGAATTACAAACTGTCGGCAGCATGTCTCAGCTGCCCAGCCATGACGCTTCTGAAAAGCTGCTGCCGTCGATCATCAAGGCACCAAAGCTGGAACTTAAGCCACTTCCAACAAACCTGAAGTATGCCTATCTCGGAGACAATGAGACGCTGCCCGTCATCATTAATAAAGAACTTGATGAAAATCAAGAGAAGGCGTTGTTGGAGATTCTGAAGAAGCACAAGAAAGCAATAGGATGGACTCTAGCCGACATCACCGGCATAAGTCCAAACATTTGCCAGCACTCTATCCTCATGGAGCCGGATAGCAAACCTTACCGAGACCATCAAAGAAAACTAAATCCAAACATGAGGGAGGTCGTGCTGAAGGAAGTATTGAAGCTCTTATCTATGGGGATTATCTATCCCATATCGGATAGCAAATGGGTAAGTCCCGTACACGTTGTGCCCAAGAAGTCCGGATTCCAAGTTGTTGAGAATGAAAAGAACGAATTGGTTCCGGTACGCTTAGTGACGGGATGGCGCATGTGTATCGATTATAGGAAGCTTAATGCGGTAACTCGAAAGGACCATTTCCCGCTTCCATTTATCGATCAGATGCTCGAGAGACTTGCGGGGCAAGTCTATTTTAGCTTCTTGGACGGCTATAACGCTATTTTCAAATCCAAGTGCGAGAGGAAGATCAAGATAAGACGATGTTTACATGTCCCTATGGAACGTTTGCTTACCGAAGAGTGCTATTTGGATTATGCAATGCGCCGGGCAACTTTCAAAGGTGTATGATGAGCATATTCTCGGACCTCATCGAGATGTGTATAGAGGTCTTCATGGACGACTTCACCATCTATGGTGACTCTTACACTTCGTGCTTGAAGAACCTCAACAAAGTCCTAACTCGATGCGTTGAGAAGAATTTGGTATTGAACTACGAGAAATGCTATTTCATGGTGACCGAAGGAATAGTGCTCGGTCACGTTATTTCTAAAAGAGGAATAGAAGTCGACAAGGCAAAAGTGGAGGCCATCGCGAAGTTGCCATATCCGACTAGTCCAAAGGAAGTTCGTGGTTTCCTAGGACACGCCGGCTTCTATCGGCGTTTCATAAAGGATTTCGCAAAAATCGCTTAGCCCCTAACAAATCTACTTCACAAAGATGTCGAGTTTGATTTCGACACTAAATGTAAGGAGGCCTTCACTATCCTTAAATACAAGCTTACAACAGCTCCTGTGATGCAAGCCCCGGACTGGAACAAGCCATTCGAGATTATGTGCGACGCTTCTGAGTGTGCAGTCGGGGCAGTGCTGGGACAGAAATCTGGAAAAGAAAACCATGTGATTTATTATGCATCCAAGACATTAAATCCAGTACAATGCAACTATTCCACCACAAAGAAGGAGCTATTAGCTATCGTCTTTGCCTTCGTCAAGTTTTGATCATATTTACTTGGCTCGAAGATCATTGTGTATACCGATCATGCCGCCGTCAAGCATCTCCTTGCCAAGAAGGAATCAAAGCCGAGACTTATCCGATGGATTCTTCTCTTACAAGAATTTGATTGGGAAGTTAAGGACAAGAAAGGAGCTGAAAATCATGTGGCAGATCACTTGAGCCGATTGATTCAAAATGATGATGGAAAGCTATTTAAGGAGACTTTTCCCGAAGAGCATGTATATGCTATACCTGAGACGGTTTCCAGTCTTGCCAAGCTCCTGCCCGCTCAGTGTTTTACGATTGGAGTCCATAAGGTGTCTTAGCTGCCCAATCAAGACAACTCTGAAGCAGAACTGCTGAAAACCGTAAGTAACTGTTCTAAAATTACCTTGGTATGCTAATATTGTGAATTTCTTGACCTCTGAGCAGCTTCCACCCGAGTTCACTCATGCCCAAAAGCAAAATTGAAGAGCGAGTGTAAGCAGTATTTCTGGGACTCTCCAATCCTTTGGAAAATGGGAGTTGATCAAGTGATCCGAAGATGCATTCCGGAAGAAGAGCAAGGCGACATCCTATTCCATTGTCACTCGTCCGCTTATGGAGGACACTTCGGACCAAAAGGAACCGCAAGGAAAGTGTTAGATGCGGGTTTCTTTTGGCCGAGCCTACACCTTGATGCATATAAGTACTGTAAGTCATGTGCACGTTGCCAAATGACCGGGAATATATCTATGAAGGATGAAATGCCCCAAAAGCCTTTGAGATTTTGTGAGATATTTGACGTATGGGGTATGGACTTCATGGGTCCGTTGATTATGTTTCTAAATGGGTTAAGGCAAAGGCTACAAAAACTAATGACTCTAAAGTGGTTGCAGGGTTTCTTCGAACTAACATCTTTTGCAGATTTGGCGTACCGAAGGCCATCATAAGTGATCGAGGAACACATTTCTGCAACCGTACCATCGAGTCATTGATGAAGAAATATGGAGTAGCCCATCGAGTTTCTACCGCTTACCATCCACAAACGAATGGGCAAGCTGAAGTGTCAAATCGGGAAGTGAAGTCTATTTTGGAGAAGACAATCAATCCGTCAAGGAAAGATTGGAGTATGAGGCTGGATGATGCCTTATGGGCTTATCGAACAGCCTATAAAACTCCACTAGGTATGTCTCCATATACATTAATTTTCGAGAAATTATGTCACTTGCCTGTACAGTTGGAACACAAAGCCTGGTGGGCGGTACAGAAAGTTAATTTGGATCTGACCGAAAGTGCGAAGGAGAGGAAATATCAGCTTCAAGAGCTTGAAGAAATCCGGTTAGAATCCTATGATGCAGCTATGAGATACAAAGACCGCACAAAGGCGTTGCATGATAAAATGATCCGTAAGAAAACTTTTGAAGTGGGCCAGCTTGTATTGCTCTACCAATCACGCCTACGCATTATGCCCGGAAAGCTCCGCTCAAGATGGATAGGTCCATTCCGGGTGTGTTCTATCTGGCCAGGTGGGGCAGTGGTGATACAAAAAATAGACTCAGACGAGACTTTCACTGTCAACGGTCATCGCCTGAAGGTTTATCATGCTGCCGAAATGATAGAAGATGTGGACGAGCAGAGCTTGTCCATTCCGTCCTATATTTGACTCTTTGAAGAGCAGGTCTAGCCGAAGGCTCTAAAGAGAGGCGCTTCCGGGAGGCAACCCGTATATCTTTTCCGTTTTTTTCTTTGATTTCGTATTTTTAGTTTGATTTTATGCTTGGTGTTGTTTCTTTTATTTTTCAGATTTTAGCTAAGTATGGAATTGGGGTCTTAAGTATAAGAAGAAGGAGTTGGAGGAGCAAAGATGAAGAGAAGACGACTTTGGGGTCTTAATCGCTATTTTCAGAAATATCAAAGGACCTAAATTGTAGTAGGGGAACGAATTTCAGGGACTCAATTGCATAAAGGACGAACATTTGGAGTCAATTGAAGTTGAGAAGAAGTTGGGGGCGAAATTGAAAAGCAAGAGGGATCAGATCTCTTAACTGTATAACTGAGAGGACCCGATTGCAAAATTCATATGTATAAAAGGAGGGAAAGGGACCGAACCCTACCACTTGTTACTATTCAAAACCCTTCCCTCCCAAAAATCCGCCGCCCACTACTTCTCTCTCTACAACTACCTTCTTCTCCAAGATTCCTCCTCCATGCAAAGTCGAGAGATAACCGGCATGCCTCCAAAGAAGAAGAAGTCCGGCTTGTCCATTGCTGCCCACTGGTTGGCTGCCGTCCAGTCTGATCCCGAGACTCAAAGACGCCGCGATGCCGTCGCTGCCCATCGGGAGGTCGCACCAACTCTGGAAGTTCCGCAACTTGAAATTGAAACGCAACCACCGGAGGAATTCGTGTATAAGGAACCAAATCCGCCAACCATGGCAGTTGAAGCCGGATCCAATTATGCAACGGAGTCGACTTCACCGCCAAAACTGCCTCACCGACGGTTATGAAGGCACACGGGCGCGGCTACCTCACAGAAACCGCCGCGTGAACCGACTCCCGAGCCGACTCCTCAACCCACTCCCGAACCAGCGCCTCAACCGACTCCCGAGCCGATGCCTCCACCATCTCCACCGCGTCGTTTGAGAGCCTAAAAGCCGAAGGCAGGCCGTACAGACGGTGCCTCTTGGGGGGTATTTTGTGTCGAAGCATGCCAAAATTTTTGATTTTTGAAGCGCCGTTTTTCTATGATCAAGCTTGTCTTATTTGTGCTTTTATTTTCAATAAGCTTGCTTGTGGACTTTGTGAAGAGTAGATCTAGGCACGTGTATGCATGTAATTTGGGATGACGAAAAATAAACATTGTTGGATCGAAATTATATAACCACTCACTTAAATAAGATTTGAGCCTTAAAGTAAGACACTTCCTACTATTCCTTTGAGAGTGTTTATCCACAAAATCGCAATATATTTGAGTCACTTGTGATAAGTGATAGGAGGCACTAGGGGTTTTTAGCCACACGGCCGCGACAAAAATATTTCCGACCCTACATTATCCCTTAGTGAACTAATTTGAGCCTTGACCGTTTCTTTGATTTGAGTTAGTAAAAATTTTAGCCAAGGCCTTTTTAAACTTTCTCTTGACCCATGTTATTGCATGTTTTACGAACTCCTTGTGCATGATAGTTAAAATCAAGTGTATTACATATGTCTTCTACCCGCCCGATAGGCTAGCGCCGCAGAAAACCGATTGGATAAAAAGACTAAGTACAAAAACTGCTCTACATAAGCAGAATTCATAGTGTCCTATCTGCACAGTTAAGACAGTTTGTGCCCAACTGCTAAAAAAAAAAAAAAAAAGTATATGCCACGAAAATATTCTCAAAAAAAAAAAAAAAAAAAAAATCTGAATTTGAGAAGTGGTAGAAAAGAAAGAGCATGGGTACGTAGTTGTAGCATTGAAATAAATTTTCTAAGTGGCGGGAGTTTTACTGACTTGACTGCACAGGTGAGAGAGTATTATATGCATAACATTGAATCTGAATTTTAATGGAGCTTAGTACCCCTAGGACCCTTACCAACATCAATTTGTCTAAGTCCTAAGCCCCATTACAACAGAATGAGAAAGACCTCCTTGATATTGCTATTGTGATGATCTCTTATCGTGATTGCGTGGATTGTTGTTCTTTGAGTGGCTTAAACCGGACCTAGATTAGTTGAGTGTTGAGTGAAACTTGAGGAGATCCACATTGTTTAGATTTTGACCAAGTTGATATATGTGTGCTTAGTTTAAAAATTTGCATTGTCTACTTGTTGGATGAGATTATGATTGCATGGGTTTGACATTGCTTGGCTAGTGAATTGGTGCGGAGAGTTTCTAATTGATTGGTATGGCTTCTTGTCTTCGTTTTGTGAGTCCGTTGTCATTTTCTTCCGTTCGTGTCGAGTCTTGTTTTTGTCTTGTTCGAGTCTTGAGTCTTTTCTTTTGTGTCTTGGGTCTTGGGGAAGACCAAAAATAATTAGGTACTTATTTTTTTTGTTCTTCTTATACTCGAGGGCGAGTATAGCTCAAGTGTAAGGAGATTTGATGAGTCGATTTAGTACCTAATTATTTCTGTCCGAAAGGGTCTCTTAACATTGCAGGCGAGACATATTTGTTGGCAGTTATGCAGGAAATGGGCTGATTTGGCGTGACACTTGGAGATGAGGTGGCGATGCGAATTACAGCTGGAATGGCGATATTTTGAGCAGTTTTTGGCCGAGAAAGGAAGGAGAAAAGAAGAAGGAAAAGAAAGGAAAGAGAGAGGTAGGAAAGAAGGATAAGGAAGGATTAGATATTTCCATATCTATCAAGATCCTTTCCTTATCCTACAAGAAACCCTAGATATGATCTAGAGGGTTATATAAAGAAGAGGAAGCACGAAATTTAAAGGATTTTTTGGGACAACTCTACACACCGTGATGACCTTTCCTCAACCTCAAAGACTCATCCTTTTCATTCCGACAAGTTACCACCGCCGCCGAGCCATTGCCGAAGACAAATCACCGCCGCCGAAGCCAAACCACCGCACCATCGACGAGAAAAACTCAACAATCAAACCTACCGATCCACTTCATGCAGCAGTAGTTTAAGATGATGAAACAAACACTTCTATTTCAGTTTTTCTTATGTTCGAACATTAGTTAATTTCGTTTCTTGTTTTTCGTTTGTTTCGAGAGACCGAGGACTATCGGGACTCTTAATCTAGTTTCAAGTTGTGTTTAAATTCAGTTTGTGTTTAGTTTAAAATTGGTTCGTGTTCGTTTTCAGTTTTTAGTTAGTTACATTTACTTTAATTTAGTTTTCGTGCATGCTATGGTTAGGGTTACAAATGATGCATATTCTGTTTGGCAGGGTGTCTTATCTGTGCAGTCAGGACAGTTTCATGAGTAGCTAAACTTTTAGTGGTCCGGCAGAATGTAAAACGCACACGTGAACAGTACATGAGGCTTAGGTGCTGATAATTAATCAAAGGGTTTCGGGTTAATTCTGATTTATTTAATCTGGCTAGTAATTTAGGCTTGATCACCCTAGGTTGCCCAGTCTGTAGCTAACTTAGTACTCCATCGTTTCTCGTGGAACAAGGCTAGGTAAGTAGCAAAATTATTCGAAAGAGTAGTTGGATTAAACCGGTAGGAGACTATTAGATGCCCAACATACGAGTAGGCTCCTATACTAGGCTCCCTTAGTTTGATAAAGCTGTTTAGCTATTAAATCTATTGATTGCCCAACAACGTAGGTTGTAGCTAAATTAGGGAAGTAGCCGTTTCTATGCCCAACATGGCGGTTACCGACTTAGTAAGTGGGAGTGAGGATTACGCAGTTTAAGTTACGGTAATATATAACTAGTTGATCCATGAGATTAATTCATTTTATGTGCCAAGGATTGGAATTACGTGTGTGTGAATATTCGGCTGGACCCATCTCTTATCTGCCTAGTTAAAATAGTTTTATTTCAGTTTCAGTTTTTTTGCAATTTATTTCAGTTTTAATAAGTTCTTAGTTTAGTTAAAAACCCAAGACTTGCGTGGTTGCTAACCAAACCCAAGATAAGTAGGAAAATAATATGTCTAGTCCTCCGTTCCCTGTGTTCGATACCCCGTAAACTATACTGATATAATTCTCTATTTTTGCAGGATTATTTGGTGCAATACAGCGATCAGCAGACCCGTTGGAGGAGCAAAGTGATGCAAGGCAATGGAATTTGTGTGAGTTGCTAATCCGCTGCCTCATTGAAAGCACACGGACATGGAAGGAATGCAAAACAAAGCCATTTTTCGGGCCAGATTCACTGATATCTCTGTTTTTGGCTTTGACAATATCTTATTGTCTGAATAGCCGTGTTCTTTTATGCTTAACACTCAGAATCACTGAAGTGATTACTGACTCACACACTCACTGTCTGATTTTCTGTCAGTTTATTGCTTAGCCAGATTCTGTTAGACTTGCTGTATTTCGGGAAAATATTGTTAAAACAGGGAGAATATGCTAAGTCTCTATATTCTGACCTTCTGCCCTGATCCCCTCAGTAGTCTATGACTTGAAGAACAACTCCACTGATTCTACTTGTAATATTTGTAAGGAGCTCTGTTTCTGACTAGTCATAGTGTTAGATGTTGATTTTTGTTGATAGGTTTTGGCATTATCAAATAGGGAGAAATTGTTGGGTGATGATTCTATCCTCAGCAGTATTAGATGTAGTGGGAAATGATTCTATCTTCTTTACTGACCGATACTCAGTAGCCTTGTGCTCTGAATTAGTTTGAAGATTTGAAGATCCCAAAACCCTATCTTGATCGGTGAACCTTTAAGTTGTAAACCTGTGTTTGTCTCTGAGATTTCAGACTCAGTAGACCCTCTGCTCTGGTTAGGGTATTCAGTTGCTTATCGCCTCAGCACCAGAAGTAGAAGACTCAATAAATACTGGACTCAGCAGGAGCAGTATACTAAAAGGAGTCAGTGGAACTGAACTCAGCAGGAGTAGTTCACTGTACTCAGAGTTGACCTTCAGAAAAGCAGACTCAGCAGGAGTTCACTACTGAATCAAAGATCGACTCAAGAACGGCCGGACAAGGAAAGCGGACTCGAGTAGAGTTCACTACTGAATCAAAGATCAGACTCAGCACAAGTTTTCCTGCCTACTCAACTTGATAAGGTAAAAATAATGCTATTTGTGATTACAACATATCATAAACCATGACATGTATGTTGTAATTGGTGTTGAAGGGAACTTCGAAAGAAGATAAGCTTGGGTCGCTAGCAGCTCGGTAAAATCAAGATGGTGACAATCAGGCTTCAGAACTGATTCCAGACAAAAGTGAGGTAGAAATGGGTAAGGCGAATGAGGCAATAGCGGGAGTTGTCACAAGCAAAAAAGAAGAGCACGGTACTACTGAGAACGAGGTAATTCCTACCAGCACGAAATTATTACACAAGTTTCAAAATATTTGAGTTAGTGAATATTTTGTTTAAAGAAACTTATCGCGTTCTTCCTACCAGCATAATGTGGGTGATCAGACCAATGAAGGAATTCGTTTTGAAGGCAATGATGATGATATTGATGAACCGCAGGTTAGTTTGTTATTTGGAATATATATTTCCTGGATATGCATAATATTGGTTATGTGTATGCATGAATGATTAATTGGATAAGCATGAAACAAAATCTTCAATAAACATACATATAACTAAATTTTTTCTTGTGCATAGTTTATAGATGGTTTGTTCTTTAATATGGTAATTTTCGTGCATTATGATTTTATCAGTTGCAATATCATGCTGTATTTTGCAGGGATGAACCCCTATATGGATTATAAAAAAGTAGTTCTTGCATATGTAGTTAATAAATTATGCATACCTAGGTATATATTCATGCATATCGTGTTCCTCATGTTTAACTTGTAATGATTAAAATTTCAAGGGTGGCAATGATAACGAGGAAGATGAAGTAGAATCTAATTCTGAAGATAGGGGTCAAAGGAGTTCAAAACATGCGGTAAAATATATACGACGCTTACTAATCGTTCATCTTAACATTGATAAATTAATTGTGTATTATGCTTATGATTTATAATATCCAGATTACAAGCAGAATGCCTCGTCGGAAAAAATCGTCAATGAAAAATACAAAGGCAAAAAAGTCACCCTACATTATGCGTTACGTGGATGCTTCGAGAAATTTGACAAAAATGGAGATTACAGTGTGTTGGTTCAACATATTTGTGGCTGATGATGATTGGTATCGTTTAGCTAAACTCAATTTCTAAAAAAATTTTCTTCTTCGATATGTAGTAATACCATGTTTATCTTTGTTACTTTTACAAGTCTACTCTTTGATTGGAAAGATATCAAGATTTATTTAAAAAAATTGCAGAGCTTGAGACAAAACAACTAGGTTGATAATTTGATAATTGATGCATGGGGTGCTATTCCAAACGACAAGGAGCAAGTTAAGTCGGATGAATCACCACTTCGATTGTTCGCAACATTGACGGTACACATAATTGAATTAAAGTATGAACTTGAAATGATTATGTAGATGGTGAAATATCAATTAAGAATGTGCAATAACCACAGAGTGGAACAATTGTGTGTCCTGAGAAAGGCATCGATGCATTTACGAAGCAAGAAATTTTCAACCTTGGAATGGCAAAGACACTGACATCCCATAAAGTTGCAAATCTTAATAAGATCCAAATGGTAATCGCAGTTACACCCCCAATCTTGCACTTCCGTTTATTCTGCCCATGATGGATAATTGGAAATTATTTCTTCTTATACAGTATGTTTTCCCGATTGAGAACGACGGATGCTACTATATGATCTGTTTTGATTTGAAGTTGAAGAGGACTTTCATAATTAACAATACCACTGATCACAAAAGCATTGATATGAAAGTCAAATATGGAAACATACCAAATGATTTGGTAAGCAAACGATGTATTATTATTTTTTGTTGGTTCAGGCATTCTTATTTGTTGGGTGATGATTCTATCCTTAGCAGTATTAGATGTAGTGGGAAATGATTCTATCTTCTTTACTGACCGATACTCAGTAGCCTTGTGCTCTGAATTAGTTTGAAGATTTGAAGATCACAAAACCCTATCTTGATTGGTGAACCTTTAAGTTGTAAATCTGTGTTTGTCTCTGAGGTTTCAGACTCAGTAGACCCTCTGCTCTGGTTCAGGCATTCAGTTGCTTATTCGCCTCAGCACCAGAAGTAGAAGACTCAGTAAATACTGGACTCAGCAGGAGCAGTATACTGAAAGGAGTCAGTGGAACTGAACTCAGCAGGAGTAGTTCACTGTACTCAGAGTTGATCTTCAGTAATGCAGACTCAGCAGGAATTCACTACTGAATTAAAGATCTGACTCTGCAACGGCCAGACAATCCTCTTAACTGTCAGATCTTTCAAAGACAATCAGCATAGTCAAGTACGAGGAAGAGAGAAGTCAGCTTCAAATCTCCTTGAAGTCTATTCTGTCTCAACCACTTTCTGAACCTCGACCAATGACAAGCAGACACCTGTCCTACACCTACTAAAGCTGCAAGTCAACAACTTTTCGGAAAAGAGGGAAAAGTCTCAACAAATGGTACAAAAGAGCCGTTAGCTACCCAAAAGAGAGAGACAAAGGATCATCGTCTCCAACGGATCTTTCCTAGTCTCTTCTCTATAAATAGAGGGATAAATCAAATTTGAAGCTCACGAAAAAATGAGTGCGAACATACGAGAAACGAAAGAAAAAGAAAAACCGCATACACAGAGCATTCAAATGAGCAAACTCGAAAAGCCTAAGTTCTCCGCAAGAAGTTCGAAGAATTCATCTCCGGCGAAGAACTATATTCTAGCTCTTAGGGAACCAAGTTGAACTGTTAAATACAGCCTCTAATATCCAAACGACGATACACGAACCCAAAGTCATACTTAGCTGTTCGTCGTTCTAGAAACCACTTCATTGTTCCCTATCCCTCTAACCTAAGCTCAATAGAATATATCCATAGCTTAGACGAAGGAGTTCATCTTTGAACTGTTCTTTATTGTAAAGAACTCCTTCATAGTTGGAGAGTTTTTCAAACACTCAGTTTGATAACCTTGTAAACTGAGACTTGCTCAGTATAAATCTCAAGACCGTAGTTTGTCCAAATAAGACAAACCAACTAAGACTACCTCGAGTATAATAAATAGCTTCCCGATCATTCGGGACAGTGGACGTAGGATTTTTGTGTCCGAACCACTTTAAAAATCTCTGTGTCTTATGTCTCGTATTCTTTTTCACTGTTGCATTGATTTAACTGTTCATACTAAAAAAGCCTTCTTAAATCATTCAACTGAGTTTCAGCGAACTTAACTGATTGCACTAATCTACTGAAACTGTTTTATTAAAAACGTTTTCCAACTCAACTGAATTGGGCCCTTACTATTCCGCACCACTGAACTCTATCTGCAAGATACTTTATTCGACTTTCGCCGCCTAGCGGATCTCGGAGAGTCGGTCACTCTGCCAACACGATTCGAACAACTTATCCGTCCGCTGAACTGTTCGAGACGACACTATCCTGAAAAAGGACTGTTCGTGTTTAAGTTGAGAAATCGGTTTTCAGGTGTATTCACCCCCCCCCTCTACACCTGAACGTGCTCTCGGGACCAACATTATTATTCTGAAATTATAGTTGAAATGCTCAATATTGTTTCGTTCTTAGACAATACTGCTGCAACGATACTTGACTGAGATGAAATGCACGAGCCGTGCAAAAATGGTTGAGAAATGCTAGGTAGAAATGATCATTCCAGACTGGGGGAACCGATCTAAAGTTTTGGATTCAGGTTGGTATTAGTAAGCATGACATTATCGAACTGTGTGCATGAATACTGTAAAAGGTATGCATAAAACATTTTGAGCAACCAAAATTTAAATCTGAAAGATTTCTTGCAGGGGTATATTTGATGAGGTATATGGAGACATTCAAGGGTGACGAAAGCAACTGGGACACGGGATTTTTAAGGAAAGGTGTGAAGCAGATCAAGCTTTTGAGGATACGCTACTGTTTGAGCATAGTGAATTTCAGTGAAAACAAAATGAAGGAGACGGTGGAACAAGAGGCTGTTGGTCATGCCGATAAGAACGAACTTGATTCTAAAGAATGTACGAAAGAAATGCTTGACAATTAGAAGTTTGGTGTGGGAGTTTTTGGTTTGGAGAACTTGGGGTGTAGAACAGACAAAATGTTATTTGTTATGCTCGTACTTTTGTTTTTTATTGATAGACTATTTGAACTATTGTAGGGGAACACGTGTTTTGGTATGTATAACTATTAGAAGTTATGCATATATAACTGATAATTTATGCAAAATCTAAATTGGACATTTTGCAGATATATAAAATCACAGGTACATAAAAAGAGATATGCAAAAAAATTACATACGATATGCATAATAATACACTACTGTATACATGAATATGAAAGTAAAATACGAATACAACACTTGCTTGCGTTAAGAAAATTATGTTTACAAGGGAAATATTTCATGAATGTTGCTAAAAAAATTTAATACATAAACACAAAAGGAATACAACAAAAAATAAAAGATAAAGCATGATCATGAGTATGAAAAACCATATGCATAAATGTGACAAAATACATGCATAAACATAAACCGTCGTGTGCATTAATACAACATAAGAAAGGATCTAGAGATTCAATGTTGACAAATTAAAGCATACGAAGACAAGATTCCGTGCATATGGCTATATTAAGTTCTGCATAAACACTTAACACGAATCTTCAACATCCTTAACATTAGGGCAGTTTCTTGAATCGTGATGTCCCATCTGCTTGCATTTCCGACACATCCTCTGAGGCTTCAAATTAGCTCGCAATGCCGCCTCCTTCCTAGACTGAATTCTACTGCTCGAGCCTTTGGTTTTCACTTGATCTGGTGACAGCACCTCGACATCTTGAGGGATGTGTGAGCCATAAAAACTCTCAAACGTGTTTTGGTTACCCTTACTACTTGCCCCGCCTTCATCCTGAATCTGATATTTGGTGACCAAAGCATCAAAATCAGACAGTAAGTCGTTCATACGTGCAGGGTTGCCTGCAACCAAAACCGCACATTTGAATACTACGTCCAACAACTTCTTAGTGGCATCTGCAGCAGAATGGCCGACATTCCCAATTTCAGAAAGCTTATCAAAACGTTTGAAAGACACATTTCTACCCCCAACGAGAAAGACACACGAATCTGGAACACAATTGATATTGGAATTCTTCAACACCTTCAAAATGTGTCTACACAACAGACCATGCATCTCCATTTTCCTGCATGTGCATGACACCCTGAAATCAACAACATTAAACGTAACGTTGAAAACTCCTACGGTATTATCATCTATTTCAAACATCTTCTCACAACCACTATCAGTTATTTTCTGAATACAACACACGTTAACAACATCAACCCATTCAGCCTGCACCTTATAGAATAAAGTGTTTGAATACATTGCAGCCAAACTTCGCTCCAAAGGCAACGTTGTTATTAAAATTGGTAAACTTCCATCATCCGCTGCATTTAGTTTGTCATGTGTGTGGCGTTGAGCATTTATTGCACTCTCATACAATAAATAAAACATCAGCCGATTGACCTTCGATTTTAAATAAGTCCGGAAAACATGGTTCTCACTCTCGGACATGGATGTTGTGCAAAACAATCCAGACATTGGGAAGTCTCTGAAATAATCATGAATCCAATAATGGCGTAGCTCAAACATCCCATCAAACCAATCATGACCAACCAAATCAAAATCTGATAAAATCGCATTCCATTTCTCGTCAAACTTCTCCGGTTGTAGGTCGCTATTCCATACAATGTCATTAAATCTTTTGGTGAAATCAGTGTTTTTTCTTAATGACACCGGAATCTTATTAGGAACTTTTAGCATGATGTGCCACATACAAAAGCGATGACGCGTTTCGGGCATAACATTCTCCATTGCAATCTTCACGGAAGGATCCTGATCGGTTATTAATAACTTCAGACAACTGCCCATGCAAGTTTTGAATGTGTTAAGTAACCAAGAATAAGACTCCACTGTCTTCGAAGACAACAAACCCGCAGCAAACGTAATACACTTGCCATGGTTGTCGAGGCCGGTGAATAGAACAAAAATCATGCCGTAACTGCAAAAAAGGTTATATAAATTTCAATTAGTATGTTTGCATGAAATCTAATCTGGGTGTGCATACATGCAAGGCTTCATAAGCATAAAATCGGCAAACGAACAGATATATAGTATATGAATGTATATGAATGTGTGCATAAACGACATGGGCAATGTGCATAAACACAGGGATTCGTATGCAAAAACTATAACTGCGTACAATTATTATTTGAAAAACATCCTAACTGGTATCAGCGACACACAAAAACAATACCTATTGGTTGAATAAGTAGCATTCATTGATAATGAATCCCCAAAAATCTTGTAGTTGTCAATACATATATCATCCGCCCAAAATACACGCTTTAATTTATCCGCTCCATCTGTAAAATATTCATAAAAGAAATTCGGATTCCTATCACGAGCTTCCTTCATTTTATCCAACATCATTTGTGCATCCGCGCCCTCAACACAGATACGAAGATCACAGTGGAAGTTTTTAAAATCTACTCCATCACAACCGATGTTCTGATAGCTGCCCACCAACTCACTAAACATTCTATATAACCTTACTGGACCAACATTAGAAGGCGCACAACTAAGGACGAAATTCTTATGAACAGACGTCATGGTACGATTGTATCTCATGAATTGCTTGTAGTTGATGATAACAAAGGATGTGTGTGTGCCTCATGAAATAGATCAACAACAAAACCTTGGGGGGGATTTATAAACGACCTGTGCCAAGCATGATGACCGTTTTGAATTACACCTTCGCTTTGTTCTTTTGGAATCAACATTATCACCATCCATGAATTTCTCCCCTTCTCTACTGCACACCATATATCTACGCATGATAGACCCATCCCCATGACATTTTATGGACCACTTATGGATATCGAAACCGCACAAACCTCCGTAGTCTCTATAGAAGCTTTCCTCCTGATCCAGCGTATCAAATTTTCGTCCAACATACAGTTTCAATTCAGCCTCGCAATCAGGAATGAAAATGGACTCATCGGGGTCAAGAGAAACATTTGACTATAACGATTCAGCCATTCAGGTTCTTACATGTATGAATATTAAACAGTATCAGCATAAACACTAAAAACAATATGCATGAAATTTGTTTTGCGTAAAAAATGAAATCGAATATACTTGTTCTTCAATTTTCCTAAAATCATGCGAGAATCCGAACATAACAAGACTACTAAATCTATCCATAAATCTCGAAATTCAAGCATAAACCCCAATCCGAACAAATTCGACAAATAAAATCAATCCATAAATCTCAAAAATTCAGCATAAACCCTAATTGAACGTACTTCAAGAATTCCAGCACTGAAATGATATACCATACAAGATTCCAAGAATGAGATGAAAGGAAGGATTAAACCATCCAAGAACCAATTCTTACCTTACATGCAAAATGTAAAACGAGCAGAAAGAAGGGGATAAATCTAACTGATGTGCGTACTAATAATTCAAGCGACAAATATGGCTGAAATCCGGTTGAAATCAGGCGAGCAACAAAGAAATAGGAGCGACCCAAAGAACGACGACAGATAATCGACTTCTTACTGCTTCATTCACGTTTCGAATGAAGTCTAATTCCTTGTGTGTTTTTCTGCATAGTTCATTTCGTTGAGAGAAGATGGGGAAAAGAATGGGAAAAGATTACAATTATACCCTTAATGAGATGATTTTTTTCCTTTTTTGATATATTTTTAAATGGCTATTGGGGAAAAAAGGATGACCTTAAATTAAAGAAATGGATGGACGAGATTGGTTCTCGTATCTCTTTTGAATCTAGGATCTCTTTTGATCCATTTCATATATATATATATATATATATATATATATATATATATATATATATATATGGGGAGGGTTCAATAAGGAACACCCCCTTATTGAAGGAATTAGGAACAAGATCTATTCATACATTTTAGAAAATGTACGGTTGAGATCAATAGTTAAATTAATAATTAAGAAGTAAATTTGTATTTTATTAATTTTAGTAAGGGTAATTTAGTACCAATATAGACACAAAATTACAAAAAAAAACCTAACTTATCTCTCTCTAACTCTCACGCCTCTATAACTCTCACGCCTCTCTTCATTCTCTCTCTTTCTTCCTCTTTTGTTCTCTCTCTAACTCTCACGCCTCTCTTCATTCTCTCTCTCTCTTTCTTCCTTCATCTTCTCTCTAGCTCACTCACGCAGGAAATCTTATCTCCCTCTCTATCCTCGCTTATCTCTCATCGAAGGAGAAACATAAGTAATAGCCTCTCTCTCTTCCAATTTACCTTCCATCTCCACTCGCATACGAACTCCTCATTGAAGAAGAAGACGACGGCGACTACACACTCGCTGGAGATGACTTTGATTATTGTGAGATAGTGGAGCACCGCCGGTGAAGGATCTGAAGCAAATGGCGTTGAATTTCACTTGTCAGGCTAATTGAGGAAGAAATTAACTAAGGTAATAGTTTGTATGTGGAATTGAGGAGGAATGGGTTGGGAGTTGTGGTTGTTCATGGATTTGGGATCGGTATTGATGGGTGTTCATGGATTTGGAATCGGGATTCATAGGGTTATGAAATTGAATACTCCCTCCGTCCCACTCATTTTGTCATGTTGACTTTCGGCACAGAGTTTAAGAAAGTGAGTATTGTGTTGTTAATGCTTGTGGCCCACAACATAATTAATTTTCTTAATTGTAATGACTCCAACTAATTAGCAGAAGGGGAAACTGTTTTACTGTTATTTTTATTTCATGTCATTCTATTTGAAATTTTTTTTTAACTGTATTTGACCGATTTTTTTTGGGTGGGAAAATTCTGTTATTTGATGTCTAAATAATGAGAAGAAGCAGATTTCGTTTTGGAGGGAGGAAAACGCGGCAAACAAACAAAAAGATTCAAAAAAGGGCTTTTCATCCAAATTCAGCAGAATTGAAAATAAGTTTCAAATTTCCCACCTATTCTTATCTATATATAGAGGCAGTAGAAACAAACCATTCCAGTACAAATATTCATTACAAAAAGATGAGAGTTATGCGAAGCAAAAACTTGTCAACCGACGAGAGGAATGACATTGTCCAATTTCTTCTACGAAACTGCTCCGCGGGTAAACTATTGAAAGGGAAGATCACCGAAGCAGCTGCCATCCACGCCGTGTCGCCACGTACAGTCAGCCGTCTTTGGGCTGCAGCAAAAAAACAATAAGAAGACGGGCAAGTTATCCGGCTTAAAACCCCCTAATTAGACTTAAATAGCAATAGCACAACTAGTCTTTTGTAGATTTATATAGCAGTAGTCTTTTGTAGATTTATATACCTAGTTTATGTATGAGTACAACTAGTCTTTTGTATGAGTATTGGTCAAGTATTTTGTAAAGATGTTTATGTAAAGAATGCAGGGTACCTAATATTAGCACAATTTCTATATGAATGGCACCAATATGAGCACAATTTCATCATCTCAAACCCCATACCTCAACCACTCATACACATTATTCACAACAAATCAGACGGCAGGGCAACAACTCAGACGGTAGGGCACCAAAATTAGCACAATTTCTATATGAATGGCAAATCAGATCAGATCCAATTAGATCAAACCACTCATACACATTATTTTGAGCAAATCAGATCAAACCGCAACAAATCGAGGCGGCGGGACGACAAGACACCTCAACCACTCATAAACATGTTAAAAATTAAACAAGTTCAGCCGGAGAAGATCTCACCAAATTAAAGTAGGCAGGGCACCAAATCCGCATCAAGTTCTCCATGAACTCCTTCTCACTCATCCGTTCCAAATCGTGACCAAGCTCGATCCGTTGGGGCGCCAAAGCGCTCCGGGCGTAATCGCTCTGCCATTTCACCGCTATTCTCATCCCGATCGACCACAAGACACCCATCGGTCGGACGAGTTTCTTCCACCCTCTCAGACCCGTCGTCCAGTGTTTCAGAGGTGGGCTACCATCATCGAGGGGGAGGCGGAGGGCAACAATATTTTTTTTCATCATCGCGCAAGGATGGAGCGAAGGCAGAGTTCGATTTGAGAGATGAGCGGCGGATAGGGTTTGGGGGGGGGATAGAGAGAGATAAAGATAGGGTTGGGAAATAAAAACCGATTAATATATTCATCACCATTAGTCAACTAATGGTGTAATTAGGTTATACTAATTAGTCCCTTATTATTTCCCAAAATGGAAATAGGACAGTATGAGTGGGACGGCCCGATATGGTATACAAGACAGTATGAGTGGGACGGAGGGAGTATTATTTAGCTTATTTCGGAGTTCATGGAGTTTCGATTTTTTTTAGAAACTGATTGAGATGATAGATTTGTACTGAGATTTGAGGAATCGATTGAGATTAGTTTTGCAAATTTCAAATTAGCTGGAGCTTTAATTTTTCAGAAACTGATTGAGATGTTGAATTTGTATGATTAATTTATTTGGATTAATTTTGCAGATTTCAAAAGAGCTGGTATTTAGGGTTTATCGATTAAAGTGCATAAAAATTACGAATAAAATGCATATAAAGTACGAATAAAGTGCATAAAAATTACGAATGAAGTGCATATAAATTATAGATGAAGTGCATATAAATTACGAATGAAATGCATAAAAATTACGAATGAAGTGCATATAAATTACGAATAAAGTGCATAAAAATTACGAATGAAGTGCATATGAATTACGAATAAAGTGCATATAAATTACGAGCGGCGAAGAAGAAGAACAAAGGGCATCAAATCTCGTTTTCCTCTTTGTTAAATTCAAAGTAAAATAATAAAAAATAACTAATAAGAAATATAAATGATATTGACTACAGTACCCTTAATGATACAAATTAAAAAAAATAAAACTAAACTATCTACTTTAAATACAACCACACATCTTATAAAATGGAGGGCTATGATATGTTCCTAGTTCCTTCAATGAGGTGTTGTTACTTAATGATCCATCTCATATATATATATATATATATATATATATATATATGAAAAGAATATATATGATTTATAATCTGACAAAATAAACAAGTTATTATAGAAATAAATCAATGATGATAACAACAAAATGTTATCATACATATCTAGAACATAACATCTAATTTCATATATTAACAAGATAAATTCACAACATACTACTATTAAAGCAAAATATTGGTTAGAGACGAGTCTTAGGTATGGGTTGTGGGGGGGAAAGGGGGTGAATACCCCTGAGTTCAAGTTCAAACTCAAATGCGAAAGTTAGTTTAATACTGAGTTTGCTTCCTGAATAGATTTAGCTTGCCAAATAAACTTTCTGATCGCGTGGGCTGAGTGATTCAGTATACTGAGTATTGTTCTCTCATTGAAGTTAGTCAACAAGCAGTTCAGTACAAGATTGAGTGCAGAATGTGTAGGCCCAAGTTTTATTGTCTCTTTAAAATGCGTTTCTTTACTGAAAACATTTTAGTTATGCTTGTCTCTCTCTTACAGAAGTTACTGAGAATCTACACTTGTATGAATTTTGCGAATCGGTTTCATATAGAATGAGTTGTAATCAATGCAACAATAAATAACACACAAATTTTTAAAGTGGTTCAGATACGTAAGATCCTACGTTCACTTCCTGTTTTCAGATTGTATTGTAGTGAGCAAGTCTCAGTCAATCCACTCGCATGACATATCTCAACTAGTTATAGTCTTAGTGACTTTACATGGTTTCAAACACTAGGGTTTGATGTTTTCTCCAACTATGAAGGAGTTCTTACGATAAGAGTAGTTCAATAAATGAACTCCTTTGGATTCTAAGTTTAAGATATAACAAGTTTAACTTAGATATATAGAGAAGGGAACTGTATTACTCTAGAGTAAAGAACTAGATGATAATCTATCAGTTCTAGGATTCTTTGTTGAGTATGCTTTCAGATTTGCTAGAGTATGTGAGCTTGAATGCTTTGTGTTCTCGATATTTTCAACTCAAATTCTATACTTGTATACAATGTGTTTTCTTTTTCACTATTTTATTCTCCTATCTCATTTAATATACTTTTGCACATGTTTAATCATTTATCTTGTATAAAATTTAGATTGTGTAGTGTGTCGTAGATCACAGAAGACTACACAATTGATTGAACTAACAAGATATAAACAGTTATCATAGCTGAGACAACTTTAGGATAAGTTGTCGGTCTAAGCTGTAGTTTAGAGAAGAAGTGACTTGTCTTGGCTACTTGTCTATACTGGTATACTAAAGGTGGTGTATTGACGTACCACGGTGAGATGTGTTCTCCTGACTGACCTCACTGGATAACAAGATCTCAGTGACTTAGCTGGTCTTTAGCTTGATAAGATTTCAGTTAAGTGTATTTGACTAACTATCACTTTGACCTACTATAGTGAACAACATCGCGATCGGATCTACATATCTTGGGTGTTATTAGTCATTTGTGGCTCAGGCTGATTTTGTGTATATTGTACCCGTATCCCCGTTAATTGAGTTAACAATATCTCACGAGGAACTCGTAAGGATTAACACATTAAACACGACTGACTGATTAAGTTCAGGTGTGTTAGTTAGGCCGAGTGGTACTACTCAAGAATATAATAAGATGGTAATTGATTTCAGATGTCAGTGAGCTTAATTAATTAACGACAACTAAAATTAATTAACGGATATTTCTATCTTATATATAGGGATCAATTAAATCTAAAATACAAGTTCATGCTCAAATTGAGATAAATGGGTAAGTCGCCATGGATTCTCTAGTGGAATGAATCCGTATTTATTAATTAATTTTGCTCTGGGCTGATCATAGATAATTAATTGATTTGAGGCCCGACTTTATTTCTTGTATTGAATCCCTAGTTTGACCCAAATAGATGCCCAATATTTATACTTCTCTCTCGGGAATTATTATTAATGGATTAATGTATTTATACATTATTTAATAATATGAGAATTATTTATGTGGAATTAATTTGTTGGGCCAATTAATTGGTAAATAGAAGTAGCTCAACAAATTAATTCATTATACTATGGACTAATTGATATTGAAGCCTATTAGAAGTATGATTAATTTAATGGGCTGTAAATACTAATATAATACTCCCTCCGTCCCAATAAACATGGCTTGTTTCCCTTTTTTGGTTGGTACATTAAAGTTGACTTGCTCGCTTCCCAACATAAAATAACATTCTAATGTTATCTAGTGGAGCCCACAACTTTACACTACTTTACACACAACAAACAACTTTCTTAATAACTGTGTTGAAACCAAATAAGTCAAGTTTATTGGGACGGAGGGATTATATGCTCGTGAAGCTTATATATATTAGTACTCCATTCATAATCAATACGCACTCTGAAAAACATATATACATTTTTTTGAGAGAGATGAATGGTTAAGAGAGAGAATTATATTTTCTTCAATTCTATGTCCACGTGGAGAAAGAAAATGGTCGGAACACAAATCAGAAGATAAGATTAGGAGCACTAATCAGAGATACAACAACATATAAATGAGGCAGGTAATTCCTATTCCTTCACAAGGTACATGAATCAACAAAGCTATTACTAGAAAGATGATAAGTCTGCGATAACTAATTAAGTCTTCTTCATCTTGCATCTCTGCATCTTTGCTTTGAAGTCCAATGATTTAACTTTAGGAGGAGTAGGACCATAAAGCCTGTAAATATCCGTTTTCAGCTTCATGATCTTCTGCTAATCTTCTTTCTCGTCCAGTGAAAGCATTTTCTTATCAACTGCCTCTCTGAGCACTCTCTCAATCCCCGGATAGTATATGTCTTCATTCAGTGTCCTCGACGGTTGGAGATTTTTAATTCATGAGCTTTTAGTAGGAGATTCTCAGCTTGCAGTGTTGATACTATTGTCTCAAGTAGTTCAGGCTCATAAACTTCAAAAATTTCTACAAAAGCCCTACTAGCATTTTTTTTGTCTTATCCTAGATTTTCCAGCAGTAGAATCTTTTGATAAACTCAGCTTTTATCTGTTCCCGTCTGGCATTCCTTTCCCATGGAATCCATTTGTCAGTTTGAGAATAAACATGTTTCTTCATGTTAGCATCTAGATCATTTTTGACATACTTACATCAAGATAAATATATATGCGTCAAGGTCCATTACCAAAAAGTTATGAGTTCAAATAAAAAAAAATAGCAGCCCTTCTCTTTTCATAAAAGAGAGTAAATTGACACAAATGGTCATAATGTTTGCTAGTTTGGATGAATTGGTCTCTAATATATATATATATATATATATTTAGTTTATTGTCTCCAATGTTTGTTAGTTTGAATGAATTGGTCCTTCTGTTAAATTTTAAGTTAGTCAACTGTTAGTCATAAGGACATTTACGTTAAAAAAACTTTAGGCACAAATTCATCCAATTCTTAAATTAAATTTTAACTATTTTTTTCAATTTTTTTTAAATTATAAATTTTTCAAATAAGATTTTTTAATTAATTTTTTTTCAAATAAAATTTTTTATAATTAAAAAACTTAATTAAAAATTTTAAAATAAAAAGTTAATTAAAATAAAAATTAATTAAATTTAGATTAACTTTAGGGGCACGGAGATTAAGAAACTTAAATTGTATGGTGTATATTGTTTGACTTTTAGCTTGTTATTTTTAGATCACACATTCTTTATTTTTTTAAAAAATATATGATACTTTCTATGGAACAACCTTAAAAAAAAAGTAGGACACTTTCTACGGGACGAAGGGAGTACTATAATAGTTTTAGAGACCAATTCATATAATTTTAAAAGTAATTTTAACTATTTTTTTAAATAATTTTTTTAATTAACTTTTTTTTTCAAATAATTTTCTTTGTATTGAAATTTTTTTAATTAAAATAAAAGCTTAACTAAATCTAGATTAACTAATAATTTTGCGTATTACGGCAGAGGAGAGGAGCGGGCTGAAACATCGGCTATGGAAGGTGTTGTATTCTTCGAGGTCGAAAATATCGCCGGAGAGGAGCGGCTGGACGACTTGGAGGTAGGAGAGATAGCCAGAGAATATGGAGGATGACGTATGCAGAGGACTGAGAGAGAGTGGTATAGGCGCGGGTGGTGAAGTTGCGGAGTTTGTTGTTCCGGTGGTGGGCGTGGCCTTTGTACAACGGCGGAGAGGAATTTAGTTTTTTTTTTTTATTAATTTTTTCATATCATAAACTTTATTTAAAAAAGAATTAAAAAATTAAATGAATTAGTCCTTAAAATTATTATTAGTTAATTTTTTATTTTAATTTATTTTTAATTAAAAGTTTTTTCATAAGAAAATCTTATTTGAAAAAAAAAAACCAAAAAAATATTTGGAAAAGATTTATAATTTTAATAAATATTTAAAAGAAAATATTAAAATTTAATTCAAAATTGAATGAATTGGTCCTAAAATTTTTTATTATGTAAATATCCTATCACCAACAGTTAAACTAACTTAAAATATAACAGAATGATCAATTTACCGAATTGCAAAAAAAAAAAAAAAAAAAAAAAAAAAAAAAAAAAAAAACCGCCTTATCTTGAGATTATTATTTTTGAAAAAAAAATACTTCCAACGAACAAAATTACTTCAACTCGTTTCATTCCCCCCCAAAAAAAAAAAAAAACCCTCTCGCTATGCTCCGTTTGACAGAACACACTACTCTCCTCCTCTCTCTCTCTCTCTCTCTCTCTCTCTCTCTCTCTCTCTGTTACACGTAGCCTCTGGCGTTTGCGCGACGCTGCGAATTAGGTTTCGTCGAGGTCCCAGGTATTCTGTTAATCTGTCTGCTGTGCGTGCATGTTGAATTGTTGCTGATTTATGTTGGTTGTGGTTGTATTTAGTTGCAGTTTCATTTGCGGCTTCGAATTGCTTCGTCATCTCTCTCTTTTAATTATTTTGTGGAACTTTAATTAAGGAATATGCCGGAGCTTGTTTTTCTGCTTCTAATTTTCTGTAAACCGGGTTGATTGTGGTGCTGATTCCACTAATGCAGGAGAGATCTCGAGTTCTGTAGCACGTGGTGACGTTCTCGATATAATGCATGTCTAATTTCGACTGCAATATCTACAAATTCGTGAAACTTATTGGAAAAGAAGCAATAGATCGGAGGAGAATTGAATTATCAAACTATGAATTGAAACTAAAAGTTAGTTTGGTGCCGATTCATTTGCAATTACCCTAGAGCTAGATTGGTAAGTGAATTATAGGTCACTAGTTTGGTGAGTGGAGATTGTGAATTTAGGTAGGTTAAGACAATTTTAAAAGGAAATTGTTATATTTTGGCTCAAAATTGTGAAGGCACTTATCCCACATTGGAAAACTAGTGAGAGTCTCTCATTAGTTTTCCCTATACATATGGTAGTTCCCTCTTGTTGTATCTTGCACCTCATATAAGAGTTTTTGGGTCTAGGAGATTATTCCGGAGACCCGAATTTGTATACTCCTCGTTCATAGTGAATTTTCTTCCCTTCGCCCGTGGACGTAGGTCTATTGACCGAACCACGTAAATTCTTGTGTTCTTGTTTTAGTTATTTTCTCGTATTTTGTTTACTCGTATTTCTAACAAGTGGTATCAGAGCCAAGTTAGTTTTGCGATGGCGAGTATGAAGTACGATATTCCGCTGCTCGATCGGAACACCAGATTTTCGCTATGGCAAGTGAAGATGCGTGCAGTTCTCGCCCATATGGATTTGGACGAGACTTTGTTGGGATTTGAAAAAATGCCCAATTCGTGGACGTACGAAGAGAAGAAAAGAAAAGATCGTAAGGCTCTCTCTCCACATACACCTTCATCTATCAAATCAAATTTTGCGTGATGTCTTGAAAGAGACAACCGCCTTGGACTATGGCCGAAGCCGGAACAATTGTGCATGACCAAGAGTCTCACAAGTAAGCTACATCTAAAGCAACGCCTTTACTCTCATCATATGGTAGAAGGTACGTCTCTACAAGAGCATATTTCAAGCATTTAAAGAAACTGTTGCTGATTTAGAAGCTTTGGAAGTTAAGTATGATGATGAGGATTTGGCTTTGATGTTATTGTGTTCATTACCTTCATCCTATAGTACGTTTCGTGATACTATTTTGTATAGTCGTGATACTCTAACACTTGATGAAGTTTATGATGCCTTATTCTCGAAAGAGAAAATGAAGCAACTTTTTAGTACCTCTGAGGATTCAGGAGAGGGACTTATTGCTCGAGGAAGACCACAAGAAAGAAGTTCTGGTGGTGAAAGGAAAGGGAGATCGAAATCAAGGAATTCTCGCATTAGGTGTAATTATTGTCACAAGCCCGGCCACATCAAATCTGAATGCTGGAAATTGGAGAGAAGGAACCAGAAGAATCCAAATGACAAGGCTGATGGTGATAAATCAAAGCACAAACAGAAGGAAAAGGAACAAGAAATTGGCGAGGCCGGAGTAGCTGATGAAGATTCGAGTGACGGTGATCTTCTTGTTGCTGCCAATTTGGTTCGTGAGCATCGTGATGAATGGATTCTTGATTCTGGTTGCACATATCATATGAGTCCCAATCGGGATTGGTTTTCATCATATGAGTCAGTTACAAAAGGAGTTGTGCTTATGGGAAATGATGCCCCTTGTAAGGTTACAGGGATTGAAACCATCAAAGTTATAATGTTCGATGGAGTAGTCCGAACACTTGGAGATGTCAGGCACGTACCTGACTTACGGAGGAATCTCATCTCCCTCAACACTCTTGAAGATAAAGGGTACAAGTATGTTGGTGAAAATGGAGTTCTGAAAGTCAGCAAAGGTTCTCTTGTCGTGATGAGGGGAAAGAATAAAACTGGAAACTTGCATGTCTTGCAAGGCTCCACAGTCACGGGAGATGCTGCAGTTGCTACCACGTCACTGACTGACAGCGAGGTCACTAGATTGTGGCACTTGCGTCTTGGCCACATGAGTGAGAATGGGATGATTGAACTAAGCAAACGAGGACTTCTTGATGGACAGGGCATCAACAAACTCAAGTTTTGTGAACATTGTGTTCTGGGTAAGCAGAAAAGAGTTAAGTTCTCTAAAGGAACACACAATACAACAGGTATTTTGGATTACATCCATTCTGACGTTTGGGGTCCGTCTAGGGTGCCCTCCAATAGAGGTGCACGTTATATGCTGACTATTATCGATGATTACTCAAGAAAAGTTTGGGTTTTCTTCTTGAAGCAGAAGAGTGAAGTGTTTTCCACTTTCAAGGAGTGGAAAGTTAGGATAGAAAAGCAGACGGGGAGGTCTGTGAAACGTCTTCGTACAGACAATGGTCTTGAGTTCTGTTCCGACGAATTTAATTCTCTATGCAAGGCTGAAGGAATTGTGAGACATCACACCGTTCGTCATACTCCACAGCAGAATGGTGTAGCCGAACGGATGAACATAACGTTGATGGAGAAGGTGCGTTGCATGCTTCTCAATTCTGGTCTACCGAAAAGTTTTTGGGCTGAAGCAGCAAATTTGGCTTGTCATCTTGTCAATCTATCTCCTTCTACTGCACTTGACAAGAAGACCGCACAAGAGGTATGGTCTGGTACTCCACCAAACTATTCTGATTTGAGGATTTTTGGTTGTCCCACGTATATGAATGATGTGCAGGGAAAATTGGATCCTCGTTCGAAGAAGTGCATTTTTCTAGGCTATAAGCCTGGCGTGAAGGGTTACAAACTTTGGTGTCTAGAAACAAAGAAGGTTATCATCAGTCGTGATGTTATATTTGATGAAAGCTCGATGATACACGTTGCAGCACCTAAAGACTCTTGCATTGATGCTCCGCAAGAATCCAGTTCACAAGTTGAGGTGGAGATCGAATCAAAATCTGCGGCAACTTCTCAAGAAGATTCGATTCTAGATCAAGAACCACCACCAGAAGCTCCACAGTACTGTATTGCAAAAGATAGAGGAAGACGTGTGATAAAGCGTCCTGAAAGATTGATTGAAACTAATTTGGTTGCTTTTGCTTTGAATGTAGCTGAGGAAGTTGAGTCTTGTGATGAACCCTCCACATACAAGGAGGCAATTACTTCGAAGGATTCTAAAAAATGGATTGGTGCTATGCAAGAGGAGTTGGAATCGCTTCACAAGAATGGTACATGGGACCTAGTGAAGCTCCCTAAAGGCAAGAAAGCAGTTCGCTGCAAATGGGTATTTAAGAGAAAGGAAGGAACACCAGGAGTTGAAGATGTAAGATACAAGGCACGATTGGTAGCTAAAGGCTATAGCCAAGTTCCCGGTGTAGACTTCAATGATATATTCTCTCCGGTGGTGAAGCATACTTCAATACGAGCTTTACTTGGTATTGTTGCTATGCATGATTTGGAGCTTGAGCAGCTCGATGTGAAGACAACATTTTTGCATGGAGATCTAGAAGAA
The DNA here is from genome assembly GCA_028984105.1 of Lavandula angustifolia. Taxonomy (NCBI): domain Eukaryota; kingdom Viridiplantae; phylum Streptophyta; class Magnoliopsida; order Lamiales; family Lamiaceae; genus Lavandula; species Lavandula angustifolia. The sequence goes on from CM054803.1 coordinate 33,749,510, forward strand.
GACATCTACATGCAGCAGCCTGAGGGACACACAATTGTTGGGAAGGAAGATCATGTATGCTTCTTAAAGAAATCTCTCTACGGTTTGAAGCGACCGAGGCAATGGTATAAGAAGTTTGATCATTTTATGACGACTCATGCCTTTAAGAGAAGTGCTTCGGATAGTTGTGTCTACTACGAGTTGGCGAAGATGGGTCATTTGTGTATCTCCTATTATATGTTGATGACATGTTGATAGCCGCAAACAATCCAAGAGGAGATTAAGAAGGTGAAGATCCAACTCAATGCCGAGTTCGATATGAAGGATCTAGGAGCCGCAAAGAAGATACTTGGTATGGAGATTATTCGAGATAGAAAAGCAGTACATTATGCCTCGCCGAAGGGGTAAATTGAAAAGATTCTCCATCGGTTCAACATGCAGAATGCAAAGCCGGTTAGTACTCCGTTAGCAGCTAATTTCAGATTTTCATCTGCTTTGTCACCCCAATCAGATGATGAGGTTGACTACATGTCATGAGTTCCATATGCTAGTGCTGTTGGGTCACTCATGTATGCTATGGTATGTTCCCGTCCGGATTTAGCACATGCTGTGAGTGTTGTTAGCAGGTACCTCGCAAATCCTAGAAAAGAACACTGGAAAGGAGTTCAATGGATTTTTCGTTACTTGAGAGGTTTTAGTAACGTTTGTCTGAAGTTTGGAAAGACTCGTGATGGAGTTGTCGGATATGTAGATTCCGATTTTGCAGGTGATCTCGATAAAAGAAGATCTCTTACGGGCTATATCTTCAGCATTGGTGGTTGTGCTATTAGCTGGAAGTCTACTTTGCAGAGCACTGTTGCGTTATCCACTACGGAGGCTGAGTATATGGCCATCACTGAAGCTTGTAAGGAAACTATATGGTTGAAAGGTTTGTTTGGGGAGTTGAAGAAAGAATTGCAGGTTACAACCGTCTTTTGTGATAGTCAGAGTGCTATCTGTCTCACAAAAGATCAAATGTTTCATGAGAGGACTAAGCACATTGATGTGCGTTATCACTTCATACGTGAAGTTGTTGCTCGTGGTGATATAGTGGTGAGCAAAATTGGTACTCATGACAATCCTGCTGATATGATGACGAAGGTGGTTTCCTTTGCTAAGTTCAAGCATTGCTTGAATTTAGTTAGTTTTACTCGGTGAGTTATGCCCTTAGGGGTTTTGTGGAGAAGGTGGAGTTTTTCCTATCATGGTTGGAGTTTGTTCGTTGTTGAGGGATTTTTCGCCAAGGTGGAGATTTGTTATATTTTGGCTCAAAATTGTGAAGGCACTTATCCCACATTGGAAAACTAGTGAGAGTCTCTCATTAGTTTTCCCTATAAATATGGTAGTTCCCTCTTGTTGTATCTTGCACCTCATAGAAGAGTTTTTGGGTCTAGGAACTTATTCCGGAGACCCGAATTTGTATACTCCTCGTTAATAGTGAATTTTCTTCCTTTCGCCCGTGGACGTAGGTCTATTGACCGAACCACGTAAATTCTTGTGTTCTTGTTTTAGTTATTTTCTCGTATTTTGTTTACTCGTATTTCTAACAGAAACCTTTACTGACACAAACACAGACATATATATATATATATATATATATATATATATATATATATATATATATAAATATAAACTCATATATGATGATTTGTGGACAAATCATCATATGGAGAACTTTGTTGTCGGCTTTCTTGATATCGATTATTTGTCTTGAATATAAACTACTCAAATTGTAAGTTCAAAAGTTCAGGACTGGAGAACTTGATAATATGTACTTACATCAATAGATGGAAAATGCTAAGATCACAGAATGACTTGAAGGATTTTATTTGAGGAAATAAATTTAGTGATTGTTTTAATACTCAGTGGAGTTATTGAGTTAGCTTTAATGAATTGGTAGCGTTGGCTTCAAATTCATCCTCTGAATTCTTACCAATTCTTAAATCTTGTTTGGAGTTCACTTACTTGGTGCTTGCATCTGATCATTTAGAGACTAGAGTCGTTGTCTCTGAACTTACGCTATTATTTAATTCCTTGTCCTCTTTCTTGGATAAAAATGGATGCTAAGAACTAGCTTTGGTTTCTGTGAAACCAGCTGCAGAAGAAATCATTAAATTTGAGTCTAAAAATCAAGATTCCAAGACTTAAATGTAGTTACTACAGAGAGAATGGAGCGGCAGTTGAATCTTGAAAACTCAGCACAATGAACTCTGCCGAGGGAAATCTCTTAGAGTAACTTTGGCACGTCCCAATTCGCTGTTAACACCATCAACAACTCTACTCACCATAAAAACATCGCATTTCTTTAGGTGGATGTAATGACGATTTCAATGCATATTCTATTTGAGCATCTCAAGTTTATGCTCTGTTTCAGAAACGGAATTTCTCTCAGAAATGCAGCATTCAAGATTACTGACATGGTTCCGAGATGATCAACGACTACAGCTGCGGTTCAGGTGACGAACTCTTTTGTGGTTTGCATATTACATACTTCATGTCGTATAGCAACCCTACACCGTGTCAGTGTGGGGCTACTGTTGTTAATCCATTGATTGAGAGTCTAGAAACTTTTTTCCTACTCCTTGTAAAAGAGATCTTAAGAATCTGTTTGAGAATAAGATTAATTCTTCATTGAAGTCTTTCTTGTGCACAAATTAGAAGGTGATTATGCCTAAGCACTTCCTTACCCCAGTTGATAATATACTAGTGTTCCTTCATGATTGCTGCTAGTGCTAACAAAGTGAGTGCAAAGAAGGTAAATTAGAAACATTGATTTGATCTTTCAACCTTCTCTAAGAATAGTGGAAATGGGTTCACCTCTGTTGAGATCCATAATTCATTTTCGTTGCTGTCCTTTAGAGTATAAATGGATAGGAAGGTTATCATCACTTTATTCCCAAATGATTGTTAAAAATGAGTTACTCTTTCTTAAACTTTTTATTACCATCAAGAAGTTATTGTTGTTCTAAGTTAGTTCATTAAGCTATACTTCTCCGTAGCTTCTCTAGCGGAGGCAGACCACTTAGGCTCACAGCCCAGAGATAAAGGGGCTCAGAACAACCATCCAGAACACGCCTGCCCCTGATTTCTCCACTATCCTGAATGATGTGCTCGCCACTCAAAGAGCCGACTTCGATGAGCAACTGTAGCTGATTCAGCCGGCCAAGCACAACTTCTTGAAGATTATAAGGCCGCACAAGAATCTCACACTCGAATCGTCTCCTCCATCTCTCGGGCTTCGGACCTCGTGCTCCAATCCATTCAGAAGGCCATAAAAGAGAGAGTGGACAAACAGTTGCAGGAGATCATGACAGTAGCAGACGCCTCCCATAAGAAATACAACGATCAACTAACTGAGGAGAGGAACGAGCTGCATGAACGACTGACTAAGCTGCAGTATGCCTTGGACGATTTGGCAACAGCTTACAAGAGTCTGGACAAGAAGGTATCCGTTCCAACCCCCGGCGTATTTGTTGATGCCAAAAAGGGGGAAGGAAAACCAAAAGGTACTGAAGGGAAGGTACTGAGAGTACCTAAAGGAGTGAGGAAAGTGGCAGGAGCATCTCAGAGTCAGCTTCCAGCTCCCACTGGTACCTCCACTCAGACTGGCGAGGCCTAGGGGTGTCTCAAGAAGACAGCGATGTAGTGTCTGGCCGAGACCGGCCCAAGCGGCTCAGGACCCAAAGACGTTGCTACTCAGGCAACCCAGACTCCTTCTGACATAATCAAGGAGGTTGCTGAGTACACAGACGAGGAGTCTGAAGAGGAAGAGGTTCCTCTACCTCCTTTAGTTGCCGGCAAAGGCAAGAAGATTCTGACGCTTACAACCCCTCCCTCCAAAAAGAAAGGACCCAAGAGGTATGTTACTCCGGAGAAAGAAGCTCATATTGCTGCCGATGAAAAATTGGCAAGAGAGATTGCTGAGGCTGAGGCTGCTAACAAGCCCAAGAAGAAACCAGCCAAATGCAAGACAAATGCTCCAGCAGGTGGAAGAAAAACTGGACCCAGACTGCCTCCCAGAACGCTGAAGCTGAGGGATGAGGAAGACAAAGAGAAGCAGAAGGAAAAAGAACAGCAGCAGACAGCTGGTCAGCAGGGTACTTCGAAAGAAAAATCTACTACACCTGCTGATTCAGAAGAAGAACCTCTTGTACCCTCCTATGTCCCTTCTAAGGAACAAGATCTTGCGATGCAAGAGATCTGGGCTCAGATGGAGAGGTATCTGTATAGAGGAGAAGAAGCAAGGCGTATAGAAGCGGACTAGAGAAAGGCTCGACTCAGCGGGACTTGGAAGCTCTGAGGCTGAAAGCTGAAAAAGAAGCGAGTCAGAGGATTCCTGAAAAAACAGACATTCCCTAAAGATATAGAAGGTTCAGGAAACCTACTGATCTCAAACTCCACAGATGGCCAAGAGTTGATGAATGGATGCCTTGGGAAAGAACTAAAAGGTGGGAGACACTGAAGGCTGATTACGTAAAGAGATATTATTTCTGGAGGTACTGGCCTGAGAAGCACAAATCTATCGCCTTTGCTGAATGGCTTATGAGGACCGATCCTGAGATATTTGCTAGGGTTCAGAAAGCCATAAAAGATAAGATAGATGTCAGAGTACCAGCTCCAAGAATCATGCCGCCCCCACTGAAATTAGATGGCTCTGTTCACTATGGAGTGATTGAGAAAGAGATCAAGGATGCTGCTGAAGCCAAGTGTTTAGAGGAAGATGATCCAGCTGACTTTGCAGAGATACTGAAGCTGAGAAAGATCACATATAGAATGTATGGAGTGCCTCTTCCTGAATCTAAATCAAAGGACTTCAAAGACAGGATTAAGCAGTTCAGATGACTGTTAGCTTCTGTGTTTCTTGTAACTTCTTTTCTGTTCTGATTAGTATAGCAGTTGATGTACATGCACTGAACTTCTTCACATCTATAAAACATCACTTTTATTGGCCCTGACAATTCCTTATTGTCTATATGGCCCTGTTCGTTTTTATGCTTAACACACAGAATCACTCAAGTGATTACTAACTCACACACTCACTGTTCTGATATATTCTGTCAGTTTTTACTTAATCAGATTCTGTTAGATTGCGTAGTTGGGGGAAAATGTTGTTAGAAAAGGGGAAATTGCTGTTTAGTTTCTGTATAGGTTCTGATATTTCTTTACTGATTCCCTCAATAGTCTAGGACATGAAGAACAACTCCACTGATTCTACTTGTAATACTTGTAAGGAGCTCTGTTTCTGATAAGTCATAGTGTTAGGTTTTGGCATCATCAAATAGGGGGAAAATGTTGGGAGATGATTCAGTCTTCTCACAACCAGTTAAGACATAACTCAGTAGACCTGTGCTCTGAATATTTACTGAAGATTTGAAGATCCCAAAACCCTATCTTGGCTGATGAACCATTCAGTTGTAACCTTGTTCGCTCGTCTCTGAGGTTTCAGACTCAGTAGACAATCTTCATCTGGTTCGGGCGCTCAGTAGATTACCCGCCTCAGTACCAGCAGTAGAAGACTCAGTGATACTGGACTCATTAGGAGCAGTATACTGAAAGGAGTCAGTGGAACTGAACTCAGCAGGAGTAGTTCACTAAACTCAGAGTTGATCTTCAGTAGAGCCAACTTAGCAGGAGTATGCTACTGAATAGAGATCAGATTCAGCAACGACTAGAAAGTCTTCTGACTAACAGATTCTCTAAAAGTCAAATCAGCAGAGTCAATACGAGGAAGAGAGAAGTCAGCTTCAGATCTCCTTGAAGTTTGTTCTGTCTCACCCACTTTCCTGAACCTCGATCAATGACGAGCAGCCACCTATCATATATCTGTTAAAGCTGCAAGTCAACAACTTTCCAGAAATGGAGGGAAAGGACATTGCAACCATACTTTGAAAGAGCCGTTAACTACCCAAAAGAGAGAGACAAAAGGATCGTCGTCTCCAATGGATCTATCCTTATCTCTGCTCTATAAATAGAGGGATACATTCAAATTGAAGCTTACGAGTAGGGGTGTAAGTGGTTCTGCTCCGAACCACGAAACCGATCGGACCGAACTGAACCAAACCGAAAAATGTGGTTCGGTTCGGCTTCGCGGTTTGGTTCGGTTTATTTTCTTAGGAACCGTTTACTATCGATTCGGTTCGCGGTTTCAAGAATTTTTGAACGGTTCGAACCGAACCGAACCAATATCCTATTTTTTTCATTTTTTTATTTAATATTTGTCTTTCTTATATGAGAATATTGTTGGATTTAGATATTAGATTTAAGTTAAGATCAATTCTAATCTATAGAAGGAATGATAAAGGAGTAATAACTCTATACTTATGAGTTCAGAACGAGTGACATCCTATAACTATTATTCTTGCATTATTTATAATTAAAAAAAAATAAATAAATAAAAAGGTGGAACCGATCAACCGAACCGAACCAAACCATTTATAAATGGTTCGGTTCGGTTCGGTTCCGATATTTAAAAACACATCGAACCGAACCGAACCGAACCACTTCTATGTGTTTGGTTCGGTTCCTAAAATACATTAAAAACCGAACCAAACCGAACCGTTACACCCCTACTTACGAGATTACGAGTGAACCAAGGAACACACAAGCGAACTCAGAGCATTCAAAGAGCAACTCATAAACGTCTTAAGTCTTCCGCAAGTAGTTTGAAGAAGTAATCTCCGGCGAAAGACGATATACCTGCTCATAGGGAACCAAGCTGAACCAGAATCATATAGCCTCTAGTATCCAAGCGACTGAACACGAATCCAAGTCTATACTTAGCCGTTCGTCGCTCTAGAAGCCACTTTCTTGTTCCCTATCCCTCTAACCTAAGCTCAGTTGTTCATATCTATAGCTTAGACGAAGGAGTTCATAGTCGAACTGATCTTTATTGTAAAGAACTCCTTCATAGTTGGAGAGTTTCTCAAACACTTAGTTTGATACCCCGTAAACCGAGACTTGCTCGCATAAATCTCAAGACCAAGTGTTTGTCCAACGGACAAACCGGCCGAGACTATCTCGAGATAATACATAGCCTCCTCGATCTTTCGGGACAGCCGGACGTCGGATTGTTGGATCCGAACCACTTTAAAAATCATATGTGTTATGTGTTCGTTATTTACTTGTTGCATTGATTACGTGCATACCGAAAATATCTTTAAAATCATTCAACCGAGTTTCAAAGCAAGCTTAATCAACTCGCACTAACATACCGAAACTGTTTTGCTAAAAACATTTTCTTAACTCAACCGAACTTGGGCCTACACATTTCCGCACTCATCGAACTTTATCCGAACGGCTGCGAATTATGACTCTAGTCAACTAGCGGACCTCGGAAAGTCGATCACTCTGTCACGCGATTCGAAATGACCTTATTTGGTCTGCCGAATTAGTTCAAGACGACACTCTCCTGAAAAGGACTGTTCGCGTTTAAAGTTGAGAAATCGATTTTCAGGTTTATTCACCCCCCCCTCTACACCTGAACGTTACTCTCGGGACCAACAAGGAGATATCCCTTCATTGAGAATATGAAAGCTCTGTTGAAGGCATTCATCCATATCTATATCAACTATCTTCTCCTCCCACACGTTGTTACTCATTTCTTGCTGGTAGGCAATGCAATAAATGTCTTTATTGTCTTCATTGTGGCAAAGGTTCATGAAGAACTCGGTAACTTTCCGAGGAAGGCAATGGAGAGGGACCCTAGAGAGCAGGGTCTGTAGCCCAGATGACTGAAGGGCGTCAAAAATAGGCTCCATGTAGTCCACCCCACACGATCTGAACGCGAGTGGTGGCTCGAATCAGACTCTCTTGTTGAGGATGATCTCCTCCAATTCTGATGGAATCAGAACTTCGTTACTTGATGAAGACGCCATTTGAGTGATTTACTAGATCTGCAATCGTTAGCACTTGAAAATAGAGTAAATCAATGTCTAGAAGATGAGATTAAAGAAACTTACTAAAAAGATTGTGTTTGAAGATGGTAGATTTCTAAAGTAGTTAGATATGCAGAGCACACCAAGTTTGATTGAAAATGGCGGAAATGTAACTTATGAATATAGGTACGTGTACATATTTATCTCTAATGAATATGAATGGTTTTATCAGTGCATGATTGAGATTAAACTAAATTTTAGCCGTGGACGACTCAGATTAAATGATATAATAGGTTATGATTACCGTGCCACCTATAATCTCGACCTACGTAAACTAGCGATTAAAAGGTAAGGTGAGATGACAATGCATTTAATGCTCCATAGTCAGCATATGTAATGTCGTGCTTTTAATGAAAATGCTTTTATTAGTGACATCCTAGAAATATTAATGGCGGGAAATAAATGCAATGACATGCTGAATGTAATTTGCTGAATATATACTCATAACATGTTAGTTGAACATAGTAGTCAGCTGATACCACTATGTAGATGCTGAGTATGCCAACACTTCCTTTCACCTTACTCAGTAGTACTGAGAGTAAGTTCCCCCTTACTCAGTACTTCCGGGATTGTCTTACTGAACTGAGCCAGTAGGATCCAGTAGACCTAGTTCTACTGAGAGTTCGTTGAATCTGATCTCAGCTAGATGTTTGGTCAGTATGTCACCTCTTTGCTTATCAGTATGGATTTTCTCCATTCTGATATCTTTCTTTTCGACATGGTCTCGGATGAAGTGATGTCGTATGTCCACGTAATTGCATCTTGTGTGAAGAACATAATTCGGAGTGATTGTAATGGCACTGGTACTGTCGCAATAGATCATCACTTTATCTTGATATACATCGTAATCTCTCAGCTATTGTCGCAGCCATAGGATCTGGGCGCAACAGTTCCCGACAATCATATATTCAGCTTCAGTAGTGGACGTAGCTACTGAGTGTTGTTTCTTTGAAAACCATGATATGAGCTTGATGCCTAGGAACTGACACGTTCCTGAAGTCAAATAAGCACCAAAATAGTCAGTTAGTTCAAGATTATCATCAGCAGGATACCATAACCCAACATCAGGTGTTCCTTTCAGGTATCAGAGAATCTTCTTTGCTGAGTCGATATGACTTCGCTTGGGATTCGCCTGAAATCTTGCACATACACCTACAACATAGGTTATATCAGGTCTGCTGGCAGTTAGATATAATAATGAACTAATAATAACACGATAATAAGTTGAGTTAACAAATACTCCCTCTTTATCAAGATCAATCTTGACATTTGTGTTCATGGGTATCTTCACTGACTTGTTTGATTCGTAGCCGAATTTCTTGATGAGATCTCTGGTATATTTTGCTTGATTAATGAATATTCCTTTCTTTGATTGCTTCACTTGAAGTCCAAGGAAATAATTAATTTCTCCCATTATAGACATATCAAATTTATCTTTCATCTTCTTTTCAAATTTTTGACACATGGTCACATTCTTAGATCCAAAAATGATATCGTCCACATAGATCTAAACCAGTAGAATGTCATTTTCGGACTTGATACTGAATAGAGTGTGATCTACCTTTCCCTTCTAAAAACCTTTATGAAGTAGAAAGTCTGAAAGGGTATCATACCAAGCCCTGGGTGCTTATTTTAACCCATACAAAGCTTTCTTGAGTCTGTATACTTGATGTCCCCTGCTGAAAGCCGGGAGACTGTTATACATAGACTTCTTCCTTCAGCACGCCGTTCAGAAAAGCCGACTTAACATCCATCTGATATACTGTGAACTGCTGATGAGTTGCACAAGCTAGGAACAAACGAATGGCTTCCAATCTTGCGACTGGAGCGAATGTTTCATCAAAGTCTATCCCTTCAGATTGACAGTAACCTTTAGGAACTAGTCTGACTTTGTTACTGATGATGACGTTGTTTTCATCTCGCTTGTTTTTGAAAACCTACGTAGTTCCTATCACATGTTGATGCCTGGGTCTGTCTACAATCTCCCAAACGTCGTTCTGGTGAATTGGTTGAGCTCCTCAATCGACTGAAGTTCTTCAGTAGATAAGAAACAGGAGTATAGAGCGCTTTCTCCTTGATAGAATCTGAATCTTATTTTAACACTTGCTGATTGGTCTCCAATTATAAGATCTGAAGTCTGAGCATCTAATCAAGAAAGACGGTGTCTTGTTACATCTTCTGAAATTGATTCAGTAAAAATTGTCGGATTATGAAAAATTTCAGTAGTGCTATTTTATGCTTGAAGCAATTCAGTAACAAGATCAGGATCTACTGAGTCACCAGGTTCAGGGGCATTCAACTTAGGAACATTATTAGTTCCCCCTGAGTTGTTATTCTTAGCAGAGGTCTCAGTTACCATTAGGGTTTCTTCATCGACCTGAATTACCTTAGATTGATTCTGTTCAGTAGAATCAATCGGTTCAGTTACATTGCTTGTTGGTTGGTTTTGAATCTCATCATATGAATCATCATCCCAACAATGCTGGATCTTTTCTATGTTATCGTTCAAGCTTAGATCCTGTAGCTTGCTGCTGACTTCTTTAGCCATGTGTATCTTGAATATCATCAATGACTATAAGAGCATATTTCTTTGATCGTCACTAGAGTGACTGGCTCATATAGATCCATGTGTAGCAGCTGAATGATCCCATCTGTAGAAATTGATGGAATTGGGGGATTGCTTGATTTGGTTTGCTTTCCCTTCAGACATACTTCACAATTTTTGTGTTTCTTGAATACTTCATTGGGCAGTCCTTGGACTTTAGCATATCTTGCTAGCTTGTTCATTATTTTGAGTTTCAGATGACTTAATCTTCTATGCTACAACCACGCTATTTTGTCATGTGACTTTTATGTGCTAGCAAGCATGCTTCAGGTTCGGTTGTACTCTAATTAGCATAATAGTTATTTCTTCTCCGTGAGCGTGATAACACTGTTTTTCTTGTAGATTTGTCAAGAACATCACAAAAACCTGCATCAAAAGTCACTTTATTGGAGTTATCACAGAATTGACTGATTGAAAGGAGATTATGTTGATGTCCTTCAACATATGATACTCGGGAATTATGGCGATCCTATCTTTGGTGTTCTCGTATCCCCTTGTGTATCTTTTGGAGCTGTCACTGAATTAAATTCCGGCTCTTTCTTGTTGAACATAGTTGGTCAGCAGATTCTTTTGATGCATCATATGTCTTGAGCATCCACTGTCCACGATCCAATGGTCCTTTAGCACCTGCAAAATAAAAACAAATTCAGGTACCCTTTGGGTTCAGGTTGGGTCCTTAGAGGTTAGTGGATTTTGGGATCCAAATCTGTCTGGTTTTAGATTTCTTCTTGCCCTTGTTGTCTACTGATCTCTCTGCTGAGCTGGGAGATACTGACTTCTTTCTCTCCTGAGGTTTAGGTTTCTTCTTCTTCTACTGAACCTTTGGGCTTTTATTTTTGGGCTCATAATAGTATGGCCCATACTGAGCTGGATGGGTGTATTGTGGATGACCATATTGTTCTGCCCATCTGACTTTCTTGATTCCCCCCTAATTGGATCTGGGTGTTCTGGGGGTTGAACCACGAGTCTTCTTCAAGTAGCTGGGCTGAGGTGCTTTCATCTTCTGTTTGTCCTTTGTTTGAGGGGTTGAGGATTCAGCATATTGGGTTCCCCCTTGGACAAATCTGTTAGCCAGTTGATCTGATTTTTTATGTCATGAAGTAGTTGCTTCATATGTATAGTCAAGTCCTTCCTTCGTAGAACATGATCTCTGTGATCTCAACAACTTTTCAAGTTTCTTTAGCTCCTAAGTACTGCTCAGTCATTATGGTTCTCCAAACCTCATCGCTTTTCCTCAGAGCTTCATATCAGCTTTGGCCTGTGTAAGCTTGTCCTTTAGACTGTCAATTTCAGTTTCTTTCTCTGAGTTGTACTTGGTCAGAACTGATATCTGACATTCTTGTTGTTGAGGCTTAGTCAACAGAGAATTTATCTCTTCCTTTTGTCTCAAAACATGTCCTTCAGACTCAGTAGAGTCCTGACTCCTCATTGAAAGTCTCTAATTTTCAGCTCTTAGGAGTTCTACTGAACTGATTGCTCATCTGAATCTTTTACTCCAACAGTTCTTCATATGCAAGAACCACATCCAGGGGTTCACCTGCAATACAACTTGTGTCGTGTGTGCATGGTGAAGAGGGGCATATATTAGAATTAGAGTTTACCTTAGCCTCTTCTCCAGCCATAAGGCACAGTTCAGTAGCCTTTTCAACTTCGATTGCCGTGAATGCTCCTTCATCATCGGATGACTCCATGAACAACTCTTCATCACTTGAGCAATCGGATAATTTTTTGGCTATGTAGGTTTGCCTCTTTCTAACGAACTTGTCTCGTCTGGCTTGCCTTTCTGCTCTTTCAGCTGCCGTGAGCTCTAGACATTCATAGTGATAATGTCCAGTCTTTTTGCAGTTGTAACACGTTGAGCTTCTGCCTTCTTTTCTTGGTGTTTCATTCAGTCTAGTGGAGGTAGTCTTTGTGTTCCTGCATTCAGGTAGAGATTTAGATTCACCTTTTGGATGAGCATTTTCTCTCTTACCTTGATTGCTTTTTGAAGCTCTTTTCAACTTCATTCTTCTGAATTTCTCCTTCTCCATTTCGTATTTAGCGGCAATGAGAGAGTATTTCTCAGCTGAGATATCATCAGTAGGGATTGTCGTGGAACTTCCAGCTGATTGACTTGTTACTAAGGGACTTGCTCCAGGTGTGCTGACTGTTGTCTTATAAGCATGATCAATTGACACTTCAGTCTCATCACTTTGGGTATGTGGAAGATTGAACTCAAACTCCTCTACTTTCAGTTCATAAAATATATAACCAGGAGTAACAGAGTTTAAGTCAGTTCTTTGCAAACAAGTAGCAAAGGAATACCACTTGGGCCTAGAAAGAGCCCTTAAGATTTTAGTGTTGGTCTCCTTGTTGCTGAATGTTTTTCCTACTCCATTGATGATGTTGACTTGATTCGTGAATCGAACGCTGAAATCATTAATCGACTCTCCGGGTATCTTTGTAACGCCTCGAGCTTCTGAAGCTCCAACTCCAGTTTATTCTCTTTGATTTACGGAGCTCCTTGGCTCAGTACTGCGAGAGCATCACAAAGCTCTTTTGTAGTCTTGCAGTCGTGCACCCTGCCGAGGTATGAGTCACTGAGCGTAGTCAGTATTGTGTTGCGTGCAACTCAGTCGAGATTGTGCAACTTTCTCTCTTCTGCTGTAAAGAGGTTTTTATCCTTAGAAACCTTCGGCCCTGTTCTGGCACCTATTTCTGCTATGGTTGTAAGCTCGATGCTGTCAACCATCGGAACAATGGGTCGTTTCTCAAGGACGCCAGTCATGCTGTTATGCAGCGACGTTAAGTGCGCATCTATCCTTACACGCCACACAGCGTAGTTTTCTACCAAAAACATGGGTACCTTCCTTGTACCTGAAATATCAGACATTTTGAAGAATATGGTATAAATGAAGATATGCAAGTGCAGAGAAAACGGTTTTTCAGGATCTGTTCGAGTAGATCGGTTATCAAAGCTCAAAAGTGAAAGTCATCACAACTGAATGTTGCTACTGAACTAGTCTACTAAACTAGTCAGTTGGCCAAACAAACTTTCTGGATCGCGTGGGCAGAGAAAACCTTCTACTAAGTCCTATTTTATGCTGATTGTTTAAAAGTCAGTTTTAGTCAGTTGGCCAAATAAACTTTCTGGATCGCGTTTAGTATTGGATATGTGTGCAGAAGTGTAGACCCAAAAATATGTTCGTCTTAGTTTGAAAAACCCGTTTTATGCTGATTGTTTAAAAGTCAGTTTTATACAATATGAACACTAAACAATGCAACTGTAAAAAGACGTAGAATTTTTAAAGTGGTTCGGATACACAGGATCCTACGTCCATTGTCCTGAACAAAGAAGGAGTACTTGAATTAATTTATATTGAGCAAGTCTCAGTTGATCTGTGCATTAGACATATGCAGTTTTGTTTGCTTATACTGAGCAAGTCTCAGTTAATCCGTGCTCTTGACATATATCTACTTATAATCTTAGTGACTTTACAGTTTCAACCGTGAAGGTTTGAGTTTCTCCAACTACAAAGGAGTTCTTACAATAAGAACAGTTCAGAAATATGAACTCCTTCGAGTTTTCTAAGCTAATGATTTTACAATAAGCTTGCTTAGAATAGAGAAAGGGAACAGATTAAACTCTAGAGTAAAGAACTAGTATGGATCTCTCTGATTGCAAGTTCTTCGCTGTAATTGACTTTGAGTTTGCTAGGAGTGTTTGATCGCTTAAATGCTTGTGTTCCCGTTGATTGTTGATGTCTTCTCTGCATGAAGACTTTTCTCTATTATTTATAGCCTCGACGTATGAATAGATCATTTGGAGGGAGTCTAAATACGTGTTAAAAACGACAAGGAAAACGATCATCTTCATTTTGAATGATATTATAGAGATTCCCTCTTTTTCACTATAGAAGCAGCTTTACGTCAGAGCAAGTACAGTGCTGGCGGCTTCTCATTGGTCGAGATTAGCGAGTAGGTGAGGGTTGTTCAAACTCCAATATCATGTTGAGTTGACTTCCTCTGATTTCTCGGCCCTTTTACTGAATTATCTCGTACTTCTATTCTTCTGAGATATCAGCTTGTGGCTCGAATTCCTGTGCAGATTCAGTGGGTTGTAGGAATCTCAACTGAGTTCTTGATGCTGAGTTCTTCGGCTGAACGACCGATAATCTACTGAACCCTATCAGCTATTGAACTCTAGCTAGCCTACTGAGTTCCTATCATGCTGAACTCAACTAAGCTATTACATTATACAAGGTTCATTATTCATCTAGGGTTTTGGGATCTTCAAATTTTATCATACTGAATCTCATCTCAACATTATACAATATAGAAAAGTAAGAATTTTAGTGCAAAAATTATCGCAGTTAGGATTAGATAAGTAAATCTCTGTATAAGCTCCTTATAATTTACCACAAGGTACAAATATTAACTTATAAAAATAAGTCAAACGTAACTTATGAAAGGGAATATGTTATTTCAATAAGCTCTCCAAGCCAATAAAAATTACTAATTATTTAGAATAAATTGAAATAAATAATTTTTAAGCTCTTACAAACGGGACCATAATGTAAGATCTTTGCTTCACTATCCAAAGCAATATCTATGAGGCTTTACTTTGTTACTAGTGAAAAGCCCAACCTAACAAATAATGTGAGCCTAAAAAATCTACCGAGTCCCAAAAAAACTTATTCATATGTTTATTTTTTAGGCCCATTCACTATTTAGGATGTTCATAAATCAAGAGCATAGTGTTTTACAATTGCCTTTTTGAGTTTATCATGATTTTTTTTAAAGGGGTGTTTATAAATATTTATAATAAGCACTTTTTATTTGCTTTCGCGTAAAATTAAAAATAATTATTTTTAAGTGAAAGTAGGGTTTTTGGTACAATAATAAGAAATAAATATATTTAGTAGTTTTGAAAACTATGTTTTGTTAAATACCAAACAAATCTCAATATATGCTTAAAAAAATGCATAATTATCGTGTTAAGCAGATTTTTTAAATATTAAAAAATTAATTATACTGTCAATAAGTAGATAAAGGCTTAAAATAAGCATTTACAAAAACCTCCAAGAAGAAGAAAGAAAAAAAAGTAAGGTGGGTAATATCAATGGTAGAAGCTGATATCATCGTCCTTTGGTGGAAAAAAGAAACAGGCGAAATGCCGGTTTAAAAATGTCGATCGTTGAGGGTATTCATTTAATTTGG
Source organism: Lavandula angustifolia (assembly GCA_028984105.1). NCBI lineage: Eukaryota > Viridiplantae > Streptophyta > Magnoliopsida > Lamiales > Lamiaceae > Lavandula > Lavandula angustifolia. Next base: position 33,765,266 of record CM054803.1, read on the forward strand.
TCAAAAACCATATTTTGATAGTTCTGGTTAAAATCACTTTCTCATGCAGTATATCCGAAGTGATTAAAATAATATCCTTTCTACTTATTCGTTCTAAGTACTCTAATACATATTTGATTTTCTTAAATTAGTCATATTCATCATTAGTTAATCTCTTAAGAGATTAAATATGTTAATAGGCAGTATGATCATTACTTGTGAGTTGTGATTTGATTGACTTAATTATTTGGATCCTCTTACATAATCAAACCCCACGAAATATTAATGACGGCGACAATTTAATTTCTTAATTAGCTTATTAGATTATTAACAATTTGTACTGAATGTCGATGTTGTCAGTAGGTAATTTATTAATCCATGAAATTTCTTGAAAAATTATGATGATTCCTTCATCGAGCATGCTTCTCGAAATATATATTATTTAGCCACACAAGCAAATCTAACGAATAAATAATTCTAGTCATTAAAATAATGATGCTATTAATATATCAGGAATTTTTTTTACTTACTCTTGTTAAGTTTCGATTATCCGACTCTTGATACAGCTTTCATATGATAATTTATTATTTTTATGAAAGGGAGACCAATATAAATGGTGAACAGCAGACACTTTTCGTAACTTGGGAAGGTTGTGCGTACGTTATTATATTTTGCATGAATATATTATTTGCCGAGAAGTTCTTTTGACACATTTTGATATTTATGAACTGTTATCTGAATCGGCTAGGAAAAATTACATTTGACTTTGACTCGACTATACAAAATTAAACGAAGTTTTACATTTATTGCAATAAAAAGATTTAATGAATTACAGAAAATGATGGGAGATAAATTACTATTACGATTAAACTACTTATTCAAATCAATTGCAAATATATGTTGGTCAAGTCATTTATAATGACCGACGAACAAATTAACAGACTGTTTCTTGAAAAATCCTTCAACACGATCAAGTCTTATTACCAAACCCTAGACAAGAAAAACAGGTCAAGAACAGTACATTTACCCCAGGCTCTGGTGTAACTTCCCACGTTACTAGCACAGGATAATAAATTTATATTAATTGGGGCAGTAAAGTTTCAGATTTATATGGAAAAGAGGACCTTTTGCTGTCTTGATGTAATAAAACGGAATTATAAAACATAGTGTCGTTTGTATAGTTTTAATATCTGATTGGATCCCATTCCTTATAAAGCAAATCAAGTTGCATCCGCCGACGGTAAAGGACAAAAGATCGGTCCCGAAATGGCACATGCTCATATTTATTTTGTTTATAATCTATGAAAACACATAATTAGTTTTAAAAGCATAAATGAAATTAATTAAGGACCCTAGTGTAGATGTCCCTTTTCTTCTAAAATTATTAAATCATACATATGTTATTGCAATAAAACTTCTTAATGAAGAGGTCATACCTAATCTCTTCGTTAAATAGGCTAGTCAAGCTCATATGTGTTGTCGGAAAATTTTACTCAATTATATCCTACTTGTAATATTTTATAGCAGTTATTCTTATGGATTTGTATCTTATACCAATTAAATAAATAAAATATGTAGTGAATGGAAATACAATAGAGAGCCTAGATCCAGGGCGGATTATGGCGTGTGGGGGTCCCAAATTTGGGTATTTAACCAGAATAATTTTATATTTTTCCTAAATATACATATTCTATCACCTCAATTATAAATTGTTTATCCGTTCCTACCTAAATTTCCAATGTGAATCTACATTAGTGCTCGAGATTTTGGGTGTTTAGTGGGTCTCAATCTAGACCAATTCAATAAGAATACCCAGATATGAGTTGACATTGAGAATGAAAAGGGCAATTGGTAATTATTTACTTAATCCATCTCAATAGTAATCAATAAATATTACCAAAACCTTTCAACAAGACTTTTTGAACTGAGAAGAAAACGAGCTAACCAAAAAATGAATTAGTTGAGATTAATAAACTATTTTAATATTGATAAGGATGACAACCCTTATATGATCATAGACCCAAGTAAAGTTTACCACCACTAATTCAATAGTAAGGCCAAGCCATCTACTTTGTCCAGGAATCTTTAGCTTCCTTTTATTCCCAACAAAAACACTAACCTCTAAATCACTTCATCTCTCTCTTTCTCTCTATCTTCATCTCAGCTTAATTGCATGTTCTAGGCCAAAAGCAGGGCAACCACCCAACAATGGAACCTTCTCCCGCGAAGGAAGAACTTAGTAGTAACCTTTGGTTCAATAGTGGCGAAGAGGCACCTAAAAGGCGATACATCGGTGTAAGAAAGAGGCCGTGGGGGAAATATGCAGCCGAAATTAGGGATTCCACGAGGCACGGAGCTAGGGTTTGGCTTGGCACATTCGGTACTGCCGAAGAGGCTGCTTTAGCATATGATCAAGCTGCATTCGCCATGCGAGGGGGCTTAGTCCCCCTCAATTTCCCATTAGAGAAAGTTGTAGGGTCCCTTCAAAAGATGAACTTCAGCTGCAAGGAGGGCTCGTCGCCTGCAAAAGCCCTAAAGGAGTCGCACAAGATGACAAGCACGTCGACCAGGCAACGAACTTGTAAAGACAAACAAGAAGCTGTAAGTGGGGAGGAGGATATGGTGGTTCTTCAAGATTTGGGATCTGATTTGTTAGATGAGCTCTTGTCAGAGAATTCAAATGCTGAATCTGAATGAACATCTTCAAGAGATATTTGTGTTGTGAGTAAATCCTTATCTTTTTTAATTGAATTTTTTCAATTTCTCCTTTGCTTTCTAGTTTTTTGAGTACTTTTCAAAACCCTAGATCTTGTTTTTTGTACATCTTGTATAGTTACCAATTTCAAGCTGCAGCTCTCCCCATTCTTGATTTGTTGACCCCTACTCCCTTTTAAACATTGTGTTTCAAGAAAATGAGAAACAAACTAATGAAGCTAATTAAGCCATCTTGACTATAGCTATTTGTTATTTTTGTAGACTATGCAATAAAGTTGTTAAACGAATTGAATAACATCCACTTGAGAAACCATGAGATATGTGGTGCAAGTAGTTAATCATGGGAGCCCACATTTTTTCTGTTGGTTGAAGACAACATCTTGAATTTCGTCGATGTTGGATGATATTATACATATATATAGTCAATATTTAGTTTGGTTCAACATTTATTCTTTAAGTTCATATACTGCTCATTTCTTTTTAGTTGGTGTAGATTAATTAGTTGGTTTATTATTGAATTTCGTTGATGTTGGATGATATTATACATATATATAGTCAATATCTCATTTCTTTTCATTATGTATCGTCGGACAATTCTTCATATATGTAAATAATATAATTAGGGTTATTTAAAAATATCAAAAAATTGGTATACCGTACATACCGTACGAAAAAATATCAAAAATACCGATTTTTTGGTATATCATAATTTTCGATACACTATCATACCGTAGTTTTTCTGTACGACAACAGTATGAGAAAAATATCGCGGTATACCATTATATATCAAAGTTTCATTACATATTTTAGTTACATTAAAAAGTCTTACTTTATACTCAAGTTATTATGAAATAAATTAGTTTTTAATTTACACATTTATGTCAATATTTTATGATAGTTATTATTCCAATGAAACACTAATTTATTTAAGAAAAGAAAATTCAAAATTATAATTCATATTTTAGTTTCATAATCTATATATCCAAACAAATTTATTTATCTAATACTTTTAAATTTATATAATTGGATTATATATTAGAAAGGTAATTTTTGGTATATCGCATATTTCGGTATACCGTGACATATTCGGTATGCCTTAATTTCGGTGCCTAAATTTTTCGATATACTGATATACCGCTGTATATCGAAGCAACGGTATGACAACGGTATAGAAATTTACTTATACCGAAGTTCGGCAAACCCACCATGGTATATACCGAAATGTTCGGTAATTACGACAGTGGTATGCTTTTCCCCATACTGAACCATTTTGGTACGATGTGTGGTCTGGGAAAAATGATACGTTATATCGTACTGTAACACCCCTAAATATAATACTCTCTATATCCCATCTGACTTGTTCAATTTGGTTCGGCGCAGTTATTTAGGCAGATTATTTTTTAAATAATAAACGTGTGGGTCCCATATAATTAATTAATTGTTAGAACTGGTTTGTGTGGTAAAGGTGTGAGACTCATATAAATATTTAATTATTTAGAGTTGATGTGAGTGGGTAAATGTGTGGGTCTCATTTCCTTATTTAGAAAGTGGACTAGTGAGATAAGACACTCTGAAATGAAATATTGGACATATGCAATAAAACAAATGGATTATATATATGAAAAAATGAGTTTTAATCTAGTTTTACCCTTAACAAGGTTCGTACAATTACAATCAATATTGGCTCTCCCTAGTTATAATTGGCTCGGTTATAAATCAATCTATTTTTTCCCTATAATCGACTAATCGGAAAAGAAATTTTATAAAGTGATTGGGGGATGACAATTTTGTGGGACATGGTTGGGTATCATAGGGCCTAGACCTGCCTCGTCCCTCAAATCCACATATTCAAATTCAAAATCAAACCCATATTCGCAACGGTCCAACATTTTAGACCCGGAATCATGTTATGCAATTTTATTTCTTTAACGACTGCACATCTAATGTCAAACCCCAATTCTCGAGGAAACGCATTAAAGCCTGGGTACAATTAGGGGTTAAATAAAGAAAAGAAGCGGGGAAATTAAAATACTTGAATACATTGTATAAAGGGCGTATAACTAAAGAAACACATCATAAAGAAAATCAAATATAGTAGAACAAGGATAGTTTATATACTAATATTTACGGGTTCAAAATATGACATGACACAGATCAAATCATAGAAAACTTGTAACCGAAGAGTAAGAGTATATCAAAGACCCCATCAACCTTATATAAGTCTAACTTTAGTGTTCATCAAAAGAAAACGACTAGCTAAAATGAAAGTTACGGCTATAAACAACAAAAACCCTCGGCTCAGCTATGCTCGTCTTCACTAGCCACCAAACCTGAAAATATTTGGAAATATTTAGGGATGAGCACTATCGTACTCAGTTGGTAAAGCAGTTTATAAACATTTTACCAAATAGTTTATCCATAGATAAGCCGTATGACTTGGAAGTTTTTATTTTTATTTTTATTATTATTTTATTTTTAAAGTCACTTCCAAACAAACAAACATTCATTTTCATGTGTGTGTACGCTGTAACGTTCTACTATTACTCTTACTCTATACCTAATTAATCTCGGACTTTAGGTTGAAACCCAGTGAGTCACATAAACATCTGATCTCGGGTCTTAACATAGAGATCACAAATATTAAACTTTATGTTGAAGCTCATAGACTACTAACAAATGTGTACATAATTTCCAACCAACCTGTTAGGCCAATTAAGAATTTCAATCAATTAAATTCAAAGCATTAAACACAGAGCGCACAAAAATATTTTTCATGGATAAACACGCATTTCACAGAGCCTAATAATTCAAAACAAAATTTAAAAAGTAAAATCCACTTTATTGTTGTGCTTGTACAGTAATATACCTCTCTCCTCCGATAGAGCCTACCAAAGGAATTAACTTAGTTTTATTCAAATCCTTATTCCTCATTAATCGTAATAACTATCAACTCCTAATTCACAACCATCACTTTTCAAAAATGATTTCATTACTAATGGTTTCAGTTTAATTAGAATATGAATAATAACTTGAGTTATGTATTGATTTCCATGTATGAGATCTCTAACCAATTACCATTTAGACCGTTAATAGACTTGCACTTTAATAACCTTTTGAAACCGTAGGAGTTATGCCAATAGTAATTATGAACAAGCAATCATTATTTAAGCATATCAATATACATACACATGTATGCATGCAGGAAGAAGATGTGTTAATTATTAAGGCAATTTCATGTAGTCAAATAACCTACATAACTCATATACTCCCTCCGCCCCGCTATTACTGTCCCCTTTGATTTCAGCACGAAGATTAAGAAATTTTATTTAAGTGTGTATTTTATGAGTTTTAATTGTATTAAGAAATGAACATAATTTTCGAGGAGTGGTTGATGGAATAAATGAAATTGAAAATTCATCCAAATTTTTGCAAGGCATAGTTGAGGCAATCGATTTTTCTGTTTTCTTTTTTCATATTGTATTTTAAGAAATATTCTAAAGTTTCCAAAAAGTTAAAAATCATAAATTTCTGAGTTTAGAGTGGAATGAAAAATGTGTGAGAAATATATTTTGGAGAGAGAGTGTATGATAATGTGGGGATGAGTAGTAAGTAAGTAGGAGGGGCCACTTCATTTTTTGTTTAAGTGTATTTCTTGCTATTTTAGGAAAGATGACAGTAATAGCGGGACAACCCGATTAGGAAAGTAGGACAGTAATAACGGAACAGAGGGAGTACTATATAATATTGGTATATGTGCATGTTTATGTATAAGCATATATATAGGAGATCATATAAGAACATGCCTTATAGTGAAAACTAAGAACATAACATCACAGTTGGATCGAGTTATTGGACGCTCCAGATCTTGTCATCACATAATTTCCCCAAAATGTACTTTTAAGACAAAAAGTATGCACTAAGGTTATTTTTGTAATCTTGCACAATCTATTATTATTATTTTCTTTTATCTTCTTTTCTTTTGTTGTAACCGCCATTTTCGTTAATTCTCTTTAAGGTTTTAACATCAGTAAGTCTCATTCCAGATTTTACGAGAACAATAGTTAATTGTGCATAGTTTCACAAAGTCTCGTCTTAGATCTAAATCTCGTCCCATATTTTTATTAATAGTTCCATATTTTCTTTATTTCTCATTAATTGTGCATATTTTTTCTATTACTTGTGTGTATTTTTCCAGTAATTGTTCATATTTTTCACATTACTTGTGCATATTTTCCCCAATAATTTTGCATTTTTTCCCATTACTTGTGCATATTTCCCCCAGTAATTGTGCATATTTGTTCTCATTAATTGTGCATATTTTCGACTGTAATTGTGCATTTTTTTCTCAAAATTGTGCAAAATAATATAATGGTGCAGATAAAATTCCCAAAGTGTGTTTAAAAATTAAATTAATTGTGCATACATTCACTATGAATCAAACAAATGCACAAATCATATAAATCGTGTAATAGTAAATATAAAATCCCCAAAATGTGCATAACATATGAATTAATTGTGCATACTTTCAATGTGACTAAAACAAAATGCATAAATCATAAAAACTGTATAATGTGCTAATAAAATCTCTAAAACGTGCATGAACAATGAATTAATTATGCAAAGATTCATTTTAACTTAAACAAAATGCACAAATTATAGCAATCGTGTAAAAGTCTCAATAAAAGAAAATCTAATGAAATATAGAAATCAATGACTTATAGAAAATTTATAACTAATAATGTAATCGTGTAATAGTCTCAATGATATGCACAATTAGTTGCACAAATCTTAGAAATATGTAAGTAATAGTGAATTGAAATCAATGTCAACAAAAATAGAGAAGAAACTAGATGAGAAGAATCAGAGAAATTCAAGCAATGGGAAAAAACCAATCAAGAAGAGGCCGGAGCGAGGAGAACCACCTGAATGACGACGTCGATGCTGCAACCGACGACGAGAAATAGAAAAATAAGTCGTCGAAGAGCACCAAAACTTATACAAATTGAAGTCAGCGGTTTTGAAGAGAAGAATGAAGGACGACGGTTTTGAAAAGAAGACTAAATAGTGCATTTCGCCAATTTGAACACCAAATTTAATCTTATCCATCTATGTACAAGATCCAAAAACTTAAAATTGTTCTTTTTTCGGTGTTCTTATATGAACCCTTCCCAAAGCATATATATACATATCCTCTTATTCTACATAACAATGTAAAAAAATGAGGATAGTGTTGGAAAATCGAAAGGATTTATATACATATGAATTAGTTAGTTATTATGGAAATTGTATTAGCATTTAATGCTAATTTGACTTGGGAAAATTCAGCCCATTTCGATCGCATTTTCGAGCCTCGATATATATCCGATTTATGAATTGAGATATATGACGTCGATATACGTTTCGAGTAGATAATTGTAGTGTGCTTAATTTCTCGATTCCGATTTTCGGTGAGTGAGAAATAGTGGCTCGAAGTTTGGGGGGACAAAACTAATGTGTTACCTAAAGTGGAGAAACTTACCTTATTCGGGTTTTGGAGATTTATTACATTAATCAATGTCCCACATTGATTAATGTACAAACTTTAATGTGGTATTTAAGTCTCTACCACATTGTAGGAGATAACTAAGTGACATGTGGTGGGCTTGGGCCACACATGCTCATGCGCGCGAGCCTTTTCGCCGACCGCCTCACACGCGGCACGGCGCGCCGCGCCCGCGCCTGTGCCCATGCCCGGCCCCGGTTCCGGTCCGTATCCGTGTCCGTGTCCGTGGACTTGGATCTTGACAATTGGTCCTTTGGGTGGTCCGAGGGCTTGTCCGTCGGGCTTGGCAGTTGGGCTAGGCTAGGTGGGCTGGCCCAGTCATTGGTGTTGTGAACCGGCTACACTTGATTACTCTCCGTGGTGCAGTGCTCCTGCTGCACCAGAGTGTATACACCCTTTCACCTGGGGGAAGCTGCCTATAAATAGGAAGCTGCATTTCATTCCAAAAACACACCTGCAAACAACAAGCATCTTAGCTGCATTCTTAGCTCATCTTAGCTCAAGTTCTTCAGCAGCCTGTCCTCGCCGGAAAGTCCAGTTCGCCGGAGCTCGAAGATCTTGCGGTGCTGCAATCCTCGAGACGTCGTCGTTTCATCTTTGGGGACGATACGCCAACACCGAGAGCACTACAGGGGCGTATTTCATCTTGCGGAGAGAGGGCTCCTCGACTCGACGAAGATTTGTTTTAAACATTTTGTTGTGTTTTCATTTTTCCGATTCACGTGTTTGTTTTCGACTGTATTAGCAGCTTGTAATCCAACAATCGCAAGACGAAATATCGACTCTTTACCTAGCTGCTTGAAAACATGTCTTCGTCATCTGCTGCCATCTCCGCCGCTGCCGCCGCCGCCGCTTCTGCCGCCACCAACCCCGCCGTTTCTGACGTCATTGCCTCCTCTGGCAATGTAGTTCCACCGATGTCTGTTCCAACTCCAACTCCGGCATTTGCAAATTCTACACTTGCTGCCATGTCTGCCGCCACTGATGCAAGGATAGCACTTAACCGTGCTAATGCCACTAACTCGGCATTCAACTTCAATGCTATGTCCTCTGCCTTGCAGAGTAATGTCCCATTTGGGAGTGTGAACCACCTTGGTGTGGTGGGGGGCACGAACTCGACCCTGACGGTACCTATGCACTCGTCTAGAGTGCTGCCCGCTGCTGAGAACCCGACGAAGTTTGGAGGAGCCGACTTCAAAAGGTGGTAGCAAATGATGTTGTTCTACTTGACAACATTAGGGTTTACAACCGTCCTGATGGAGAATGCACCTGCCCCTCCAAGTGACAACGAAGAGAACATAAAAGTCCGCATAGCCTACGAAAATTGGCTAACTTCTGACTACTTTTGTAAGAACTTCTTGTTTAGTGGACTAGATGATAGTCTGTACAGTGTATATGCAAATGTAAAGACCTCCAAGGCAATTTGGGAGGCACTTGAAAGAAAATACTCTACTGACGATGTAGGAACCAAGAAGTTTGTAGTCGCCAAGTTCTTGGACTACAAAATGGTGGACTCTCAAGTGCAAGAGTTTCAACTCATTGTCCATGACGTCCACGCCGAAGGAATGCTTTTCCCAGATGCTTTCATTGTCGCAACCATAATAGAAAAGCTTCCCCCGAGCTGGAAGGACTTCAAGAGCTACCTAAAGCACAAGCGAAAGGAAATGACGCTTGAAGATCTTGTTGTCAAGCTCCGCATCGAGACCGATATGAGGACTCGAGAAGGGAAGGCAAAGCACCCGTGGAACCAAGAGTCAACCTTGCTGAGAAAGGTGGAAACTCCAACAATGCAAAGAGAGGGCGTCCGAATAGCAACCCCAAAGGGAAGGCCCAGGTGCAAGCCCGCAAGTTTGAAGGGGACTGCTACAACTGTAGCAAATCCGGCCACATGTCCAAGGACTGCCGAAAGCCGAAGAAGAAGAGGGCTCGTCAAGCCAATATGTTGGAGATTGATCTCACTGAAGCCGACCTTGCGGCCGTTGTCACTGAAGAAGCAAACGCCATGGAGAATGAGGGGAAGTGGTATATTGATACCGCTGCCACGACACATGTTTGTGGTGACCGAAGTCGCTTCACCAAGTACAAGAGTTGCCAAGGGAGGAAGCTCAATATGGAGAATCAAGCCTCATCTGAGGTAGTTGGCTATGGTACTGTGGTGCTAAGGTTGAGCTCCGACAAGAACCTTACTCTTGGAGAGGTGCTGCATGTCCCCGATATCTGGAAGAATTTGGTGTCCGGCTCTGTACTAGTCAAGAGAGGTTTTAGACTAGTGTTTGAGTCTGACAAATTTATTTTATCTAAATTTGGAATGTTCCTAGGAAAAGGTTACCTGTCTGAGGGCCTTTTCAAGTTATCTGTAATGGCACTGCGCCAAGAGCCCATTGAGGCTAAGAAGAATGAGAATGAAGCAAGTTCCTCCTACTTGATTGAGTGTTCCGATTTATGGCATTCTAGATTAGGATATGTTAATCTAAATACGATAAAAAGATTAGTTAATCTCGATCTACTTAAAGTAAATGAGTTTAACAAAACCAAGTGTGAAGTCTGTGTTGAAGCAAAATTGGCTAAACTGCCATTTCATTATGTAGAAAGGAACACAAAACCTCTATAACTCATTCACACTGACGTATGTGACTTAAAGTTTGTACAAACTAGAGGTGGAAAAAAGTATTTTATTACTTTTATTGATGACTGCACTAAGTATTGTACTCTTTATCTTTTAAGGAGTAAAGATGAGGCGATTGAAGCTTTTACTAACTTCAAAGCAGAAGCCGAAAACCAACTTGATTGTAAAATCAAAATGGTACGAAGTGATAGAGGTGGAGAGTATGTAGCTCCTTTTGAAGAGTTGTGTAAGACAAGTAGTATTATTCATCAAAGCACTGCCCCTTATTCGCCTCAATCAAATGGTGTAGCTGAAAGGAAGAACCGAACCTTAAAGGAGCTGATGAACGCTTTGTTAATAAGTTCTGGACTGCCCCAGAACATGTGGGAGGAAGCCGTTTGGACGGCTAACTACTTATTAAACAAAATACCTCTAAAAGGTAGAGATGTGACTCCTTATGAGTTGTGGAAAGGAAGGAAACCTTCTTACAAATACCTTAAAGTGTGGGGGTGTTTGGCTAAGGTAGAAGTGCCTTTGCCTAAGCAAGTTACAATCGGACCTAAGACCGTCGATTGTATCTTTATAGGATATGCATTGAATAGTAGTGCATATCGATTTGTCATTCATAAGTCGGCTGTGCCCGATATGAATGTTGGAACTACTACTGAGTCAAGGAATGCTATATTCTTTGAACATATCTATCCATGAAAAAAAGATGATAAAGTTGAGTTGAGCTCTAGTGGTGAAGCAAGAGAAGTTGCTAGTAGTTCTAGAAATGTGGGGGTAGAACCCGGTACACGTAAAAGGCAAGCTGACGATCTTGAAACTTTAGAACCAAGACGTAGAACTAGAGCAAGAGTTGCGAAGGACTTTGGTCTTGATAATGTTGTCTTTGTTTTGGATGAAGAACCGCGGTCTATAAAAGAAGCTCTTTCTAGACCCGATGGCCCACTTTGGCAAGAAGCTGTCCAAAGTGAAATTGATTCCATCATGCAGAATCACACTTGGGTCTTAACTGACTTACCTGAAGGTTCCAAGCCCTTAGGATGTAAATGGATGATAAAAAGAAAGTATAAGGCAGATGGGTCAATTGACAAATATAAAGTTCGTTTAGTGGTTAAAGGTTTTAAGCAAATTGAAGGATATGACTTCTTCGATACTTATTCGCCTGTAACGAGGATTACGTCTATCCGTGTGCTTCTCGCTATTACTGCTTTGCACGATCTTGAGATTCACCAAATGGACGTGAAAACTGTCTTTCTGAATGGAGATTTAGAAGAGGAAATTTATATGGAACAACCTGAAGGGTTTGTAGTACCTGGCCAAGAGCGAAAGGTATGTAAGTTAGTGAAATCCCTATATGGGTTGAAACAAGCACCATTACAATGACACTTGAAATTCGACGAGGCTATGTTGTCAAATGGTTTTAAGATTAATGAATGTGACAAGTGTATTTACATAAAGAATACAAAGAATTGTTTTGTGATTGTTTGTCTTTATGTAGACGACATGTTAATTATGGGACAAAACCTTCAAGTCATAAATGATACCAAGCGTATGCTTAAGAGAACCTTCGATATGAAAGATATGAGAGTTGCTGACGTTATTCTTGGAGTGAAGATTCAAAGAACTCCCAAAAGGATTGTTTTCTCAATCTCATTGTATTGAGAAAGTACTTAAGAGGTTTAATGGCTTTGATAGTGCGATGGCAAAGACTCCTCTAGAAGTTAATGTTCACTTGAGAAAGAATAGGGGTGATCCTGTTGCTCAAGTGGATTATGCTAGAGTCATTGGTTGTCTTATGTACATCACGAATTGTACGATGTTTGATCTAGCTTGTCCGGTGAACAAACTGAGTCGCTATACTAGTAATCCTAGTAGAGAGCATTGGAAATCTCTTGTAAGAGTTCTAAGGTATTTGAAATACACTCTTAACTTTGGGCTGCACTACTCAAGACATCCCTCAGTACTTGAAGGGTACTGTGATGCGAATTGGATATCCGACACTAAAGACTCGTTGTCTACTAGTGGTTATGTGTTCACTATAGGGGGAGGAGCTGTGTCGTGGAGATCCATGAAATAGACGTGCATAGCTCGATCCACTATGGAATCAGAGTTTATTACTTTAGATAAAGACAGTGAGGAGGCCGAATGGCTACGTAATTTTCTTGAAGATATTCCATGTTGGACGAAGCCCGTGCCACCTGTGATGATTCACTGTTATAGTCAAGCGGCTATTGGTAGGGCAAAGAGTGGGTTGTATAATGGTAAGCCGAGACATATTCGTCGTCGACATAATACCGTAAGATATTTGATCACGAGTGGGGTTATCTCTGTAGACTATATCAAGTCTATAGATAACCTAGCGGATCCGCTTACTAAGAGTTTGAATCGAGATCAAATGTATAAGCTCGTAGAGGGAATGGGAGTTAAATCCACAAGTTAAAGACGATTATAGTGGATACCCAACCTTGTTGATTGGAGATCCCATGAACTTGGTTCAATGGGAAAACTAAGCTATATGAGTCTGTTGATACCACAATCAATTAGTCTATTCCCTAAAAGAGCTCGAGAGTGTTGGTGACCTATCAAGTGGTGAGGTTAAGTCTTTGACTTTTAATGATTCTTGGATGCCTTGAGAAGGTGGAGTATGACAGGATACTCGAGTAAGAATCACCTATGTAAGTGAGAAGTGAGGGCTGCTTCTATGTAACACTTCTGAATCCAAAGAGGTTGTCCATGGCCTGTAAAGGACACAAACGTGAGAACGGACGAGGTTGAGACTTTATAGTGTTAGTGCTATTGTCTAAGTATACACTATGGAAGAATAGTTCAAGGCCAGGTGTCCACTAGTCCGCCGGTATGCTCGATAGCAGTGACTAAGGAAGGTTCAAGGTCACAAGCCACCTACCCTGATGCTTTATTGTCTCTTGAGGTCAGAGCTGTGTGTCTGCATGCATGCATTTGGCTATTTCCATTCATGTGCGGGATTGTTGGAAAATCGAAAGGATTTATATATATATTTATATATATATATGAATTAGCTAGTTATTATGGAAATTGTATTAGCATTTAATGCTAATTTGACTTGGGAAAATTCATCCCATTTCGATCGCATTTTCGAGCCTCGATATATATCCGATTTATGAATTTAGATATATGACGTTGACCTACGTTTCGAGTAGATAATTGTAGTGTGCTTAATTTCCCGATTCCGATTTTTGGTGAGTGAGAAATAGTGGCTCGAACTTTGGGGGGACAAAACTAATGTGTTACCTAAAGTGGAGAAACTTACCTTATTCGGGTTTTGGAGAGTTATTACACTAATCAATGTCCCACATTGATTAATGTACAAACTTTAATGTGGTATTTAAGTCTCTACCACATTGTAGGAGATAACTAAGTGACATGTGGTGGGCTTGGGCCACACATGCTCATGTGCGCGAGCCTTTTCGCCTACCGCCTCACACGTGGCGCGGCGCGGCGCGCGCGCACCGCGCCCGGCCTCGGCCCCGGCTCGCTCCGATTCCGATTCTGGTTCCGGTCCGTGTCCTTGGACTTGGATCTTGGCAATTGGTCATTTGGGTGGTCCGTGGGCTTGTCCGTCGGGCTTGGCAGTTGGGCTAGGTGGGCTGGCCCAGTCGTTGGTGTAGTGAACCGGCTACACTTGATTACTCTCCGTGGTGCAGTGCTCTTGCGGCACCAGAGTGTATCTTTTTGGAAGTCTGTGGAAGAGACTGTTCAACAACTCTCCACACTCCACTCAACAAGCATCTTAGCTGCATTCTTAGTTCATCTTAGCTCAAGTTCTTCAGCAACCTGTCCTCGCCGGAAAGTCCAGTTCGCCGGAGCTCGAAGATCTTGCGGTGCTGCAATCCTCGAGACGTCGCCGTTTCATCTTTGGGGACGATATGCCGACACCGAGAGCACTACCGGGGCGTATTTCGTCTTGCGGAGAGAGGGTTCCTCGACTCGACGAAGATTTGTTTTAAACATTTTGTTGTGTTTTCATTTTTCCGATTCACGTGTTTGTTTCCGACTGTATTAGCAGCTTGTAATCCAACAGATAGATATTCATGTAATATCATGATTCCAATCACATTATTCTAAACAAATTTTATCTACTACTTCTGTAATTCTTATGTTATTTTATAATTTATTCCTATACTACTACTTCTAGTTCCAAAATTATTAATTAAATTCATCAAAGAAAAATTTATGCAGTTTAAAAATATGGTTGTCAGCAACCCTGTATTAACTTATTTATTTTCATCATCATTTCTCCAAAGCAATCCCAGATTTCTTATACCTATATACCGATTATATGATTTGCTAGATATTTAATTTCACACAACAATAATTAACCATTAACTACAATTCCCATAGAACAGAGCATTCAAAAGGAAAGGATATCAATCATTCATTTACGACTTTTAACATGCTCTCATACAAGTACATTAGTTTATCTATTTATCCATGTAATATTATCATATATAGCTGCATAAGAAATTCCAACTACTAATTTGTACACTCCTACATAATAATATGACATCATTTTGATTATCATTATAATTTTTTTAGGGGTGGACTTGGGTGCACTTGGTTGCACCTGCAATCGGGTCTAAATATGATCCATTTTAACTCAATTATATTTGTTGATCCGAGTTACTTGCATTATAAAAAAAAAATAAAGAACAAAATCCTACCGTCTCTCTCTCATTCTCCGCTCTCTCATCTCTCCGCCTCCGCTCTTCCATTTGCTGCCTCTCTCTCTCTTTCTCTCTCTCTCTCTCTCTCTCTCTCTCTCTCTCTCTCTCTCTCTCTCTCTCTCTCTCTCCTCTCCGCCTCCGCTCTCTTCGCCTCCACATAATTCACCTCTTAACTTTCGATGACGAGTATCTTGGCCAGCCATCCTCGCACACGGCTGTCGGCGACTGGAGAAAGTTTTGGCGCTATTCAGAAGGTTGCTAATTGCAAAATCCTCTATTTCGGATATTCAAATATGGAAAATCAAATTCGCAACACTACGAGCCGCTCTTCCAGACGGCCGCGCAGTAGGAGTTTTTCCGTCGTTTTTTTCGGGTAAATCAAAGGATAGTGTTGGAGCGATGATGATTTCGAGAGAGAAGATTCTCAAGACGACATAATTGATCTTGTGAGTTGAGTTTTTTTTTCTTTTATAAGTAATGCAAAAATGCATTAATCCCTCAATAATCCCGAGAGAGCGTGAAATAAATATTTGGCATTTATGTGGGCCAAATCAGGGATCCAATACAAGAAATAAAGTATGACCTCAAATTGGTTAATTCTCTATGCTCAGCCCATGGCAAAATTCATTTCACTAGAGAATTCGTGCTGACTTACCCCTTTTATCCCATTTTGAGCATGAACTTGTATTTTAGACTTGATTGATCCACGTATTTAAGAGAGAAATATCCGTTAACTAATTAAATCCACTGACAAGCTTAAATTAATTAAGATCTTATTATATTCTTGAGTAGTACCACTCGACCTTATTAACACACCTGAACTTAGTCAACCTGCAGGGTTTATTGTGTTAATCCTTTCGAGCTCCTTAGGGGATATTATCAATCCTATTATCAAGGATACGATTGCAAGATACAAACAACCAGCCTGAGTCACAAATGACTACTATCACCCAAGATATGTAGATCCGGTCGCGATGACGTTCATCATAGTAGGTCAAAGTGATAGTCAGCCAAATGCACTCAGCTGAAGTCTTATTAAGCTTAAGACCAACTAAGTCACCGAGATCTTTGGTTCTCCACTTAGGTCAGTTAGGAGAACGCATCTCACTATGATCCGTCAATACACCACCTTAAGTGTACCATAATAGATAATTAGCCAAGACAAACTACTTCTTATCTAAATTGCAGCTTAAGCTAACAACTCGTCCTAAAGTTGTCTCAATTGTGATCTCTATTTATATCTTGTTAGGTCAATCAATTGTGTAGTGTTCTATGATCTACAACACACTACACAATCAAACTTTTATGCAATTTAATAGGACTTAACAAATGCAAATATAAATAATCAGATATGAAATAGACCGTTCATAGGAATAACATTGTATACAAGCATAAAAGTTGCTTCCAGTATACAAAATCCTACAAGATATTGTTTATATAGAAGATCTCTATCTTGCTGACTAAGAAACTCAACTAACAAACTTATCCAACTTCCTAACAATCATTCACGTAACTATCACATTGGAGTGGCTGTGATCTGTTGTATACTATCAATTGTTGCTCTGGTGTCTTGCTTATCACAATACTGATGGAATACGGAGAAGAAATCGATTACCTTTCTCCTACATATGTTGTCGCAGCTTTGATTATTGCTCGCGTTTGGAGCTTATGGACTGTGCCCCGGTCCTTCCTCTCCTCCGTGTGGACAGAGATATGAGAGAAATTAATTTTTCTGCTTCTCTCTCTAAAAACACGTTCATGTATGAATGGCATGAATTACAGTTCTGTTTTCTGAAATTATATAATATAATGAATAAACATTATATTATAATTATGGTCTATTAGTAATTATATTGCTAATGGACTTCTAATAAATTAATATTCAGTCTATAATATAATTAATAATAACTGGATCACTTATTTATCAATTAATTGACCCAGCTAATTAATTCTAGATAAATAATTTTCACATTATTAAATAATGTATAAATACGTTAATCCATTAATAATAATTTCCGAGTGAGCAGAATAAATGATGGGCAGCTAATTGGGCCAGACCAGGGATGAAATACAAGAAATAAAGTCGAACCTAAAATTATTTAATTATGTATGCTCAGCCCTGGGCAAGCTTAACTAATAAACACAGATTCATTCCACTAGAGAATCCGTGCTGACTTACCCATTTATCCCAACTTGAGCAAGAGATTGTATTTTAGACTTAACCGATCCCCATTTTTAAGATATAAATATCTGTTAATTAATTAAGCACACTGACAACTTATATTAATTAACAATCTTATTATATTCCTGAGTAGTTCGACTCAACCTTATTAACACACCTGAACTTAATCAATCGGTTGGGTTTAGTGTGCTAATCCTTATGAGTTCCTCAGGGGATATTATCAACCTAATTAATAGGGATACGGTTGCAAGATACAGACAACCAACCTGAGTCACAAATAACTACTAACACTAGGTACGTAGATCCCGTCGCGATGACGTTCACCATATTAGGTCAAAGTGCTAGCCAACCAAATGCCTCAACTGAAGTCTTATCAAGCTTAAGATCAGCTAAGTTACCGAGATCTAAGTTCTCCATTAAGGTCAGTTAGGAGAACACATCTCACTGTGATCCATCAATACACCACCTTCAGTGTACCAGTATCGACAAGTAGCCAAGACAAGCTACTTCTTATCTAAACTGCAGCTTAAACCGACAACTTATCCTTAAGTTGTCTCAACTGTGATAACTGTTTATATCTTGTCAGTTCAACCAATTGTGTAGTCTTCTGTGATACCCGATACACTACATAATCTAACTTTTAAACAAGATAAAAGACTTAACACGTGCAAATATAATAAATCAGACAAGAGAATAAATAATGAAAGGAAAACACATTGTATACAAGCAAAAAAGTTGCTTCCAATATACAAAATTCCAGCAATTCTCCCACTTATACTAAAGTAAACTTTTAGTATACAATGTGTCAGTTTAAATACTACTAAATAGTACAAACAACCAATCTCAGTTATCTATCACTAGTCTCCCACTTATACAAAAGTTTTTGCAGTCTTAAGTGGGGGCATCTCTGCCATTCCTAAACCACGAACTTGCTTCTTGTAAGCCTGGATTGGTAAGCTCTTCGTGAAAGGATGAGCTAGGTTGTCTTCGGTTCTAATTTGTCAATCACCACGTCTCCTCGATTTACGAATTCTCATATAAATTGGTACTTCCTATCTATGTGTTTAGACGCCTTGTGGGATCTGAGTTCCTTAGAATTCGCCACTGCACCCGTATTATTACAATTAATTGTAATTGCCTTAGGCAAATTAGGAACAATATCAAGGTTCAGGAGGAAATTCTTGAGCCAAACTGCCTATTTTGAGGCTTCTGAAGCAGTCACATACTCTGCTTCCATGGTAGAGTCCGCAATGTACTTCTGCTTTGCACTCCGCCATGAAATAGCTCCATCTCCCAAGATAAACACATAACCCGAGGTACACTTCTTCTCGTCTCTATCAGTCTAGAAATCCGAGTCTGTATAACCTAAATGTGTTAGACTGTCTAACAGTTAAATAAGCATATAATCTCTAGTCCGTTTAAGGTACTTCAGAATATACTTGAATGCAGTCTAGTGCTCCTTTCCAGGGTTTGACTGATATCTTGAGACCATACCTACAACATATGAGATATCTAGTCTCGTACAAAACATCGCATACATGAGGCTACCGACAGTGGAAGCATATCGTACTAGCCTTATTCTTTCTATCTCTTCAGGCGTTTTATGGCACTGATTCTTAAATAGGAAAATGTCATGTCTGAAAGGTACAGAACCATTCTTGACATCTTGCATGCTAAAACGAGCAATTACAATATCAATGTAGGATGCTTGTGACAAACTTAACATCCTTTTTTCGGCGATCTCGGATAAACTTGATCCAAGGATGTAAGCAGCCTCACCTAAGTCCTTCATTTGAAACTAATCAGATAACCATTTCTTTACGTATGATAACACCTCAACATTGTTCCCAATGAGAAGGATGTCATCTACGTAAAGTGCAATAAACACCATTGATCTGTTAACACAGATACGGTACATACACACCTCGTTAGGACAAGATGCAAAACTATAGGTTTTGACTACCTCGTTGAAATGCTGGTGCCATAACCAAAAAGCTTGCTTAAGCCCATAAATGGATTTCTTAAGTTTCCAAACTAGATGTCCCTACTTTTTTCAAGGTGACCATTTAAGAATGCGGTCTTGACATCCATCTACCAGATCTCTAGGTTCATGTGAGCTGCTATAACAAGTAGAATCCGAATGGACTTGATCATTGCTACAGGTGAGAAGGTATCGCATAATCAATGCCCTCCTTCTGGGTAAAATCCTTTGCCACTAGTCTGGCCTTAAATGCCAAGATCTCTCCATTCAGTCCTCTCTTTCTCTTGTATACCCACTTACTACTAATGGTCTTGCAGCCCTCGGGTAGTTCTGTGATCTCGTATACATCCATAGAAGTTATGGACTCAAATTTCGAGTCCATTGAGACTTGCCATGAATCTACATATATATCTCCCACTACTTCGTTGTAGGTCCAGGGATCCATGGTATCTTGTTCATCTGTCGGGAGATGATCAGACGTCTCCCTAGTGAACATATACCGATCAGGCATAAATATCACCCGCCCACTTCGTCGAACAGTATCAGGCGTTGTGTTAACAGATTGTGCAGTTACTCGTGGAGTACTATCTTGCACAATAGGCTGTTCGAGTGGAACTCGACCACCTTGTAATTCTTCAAGGATAATGTCGACTCGAGACTTGTGGTTAATCCACTTTTAAGAACCGAGCATTGGTGCTAAAAACGATCTTATGCTCTTTAGGATCATAAAAGTATCCACCCTTTGTTTCCTTTGGATCCCCTATGAACAACATCACTTCTGAACGTGATTCCAACTTGTCGACCTGCTTATTTAGCACATAAGCAGGACAACCCCAAATCCTTAGGTGGTGCAAACTGGGCTTATACTCGCTCCACAACTCGAAAGGGGTCTTTTGTATCGACTTAGAAGGTACATGGTTCAACAAGTATGTTGCAGTCTCTATGGCATATCCCCTAAAGGAAATCGGCAAAGTTGCATAACTCATCATTGACCAAACCATCTCTAAAAGAGTTCGGTTCCTTCTCTCTAACATACCATTCTACTGAGGCGTGCCTAGTGTTGTCAGTTGGGCTGTAATCCCACATTCTTTCATGTAATCCTTGAACTCGTTCGAGAGGTATTCACCACCACGATCAGTTGGGCTATAATCCCACATTCTTTCAAGTAATCCTTGAACTCGTTCGAGAGGTATTCTCCACTTTTGTCTTGAATTCCTTAAAGGTTTCAAAGCAATCCGACTTGTGGCGAAGAAGGTAAACATATCCATACCTTGAGTATAAACGTGAAAAAATACTCATACCCTCCACGAGCTTATGTAGACATAACCCCAAACAAGTCAGAATGTATCAAACTCAATGCTTTTGTAGCTTTATAACCCTTTGCCTTGAATGGCCCAGTCACCATCTTTCCCTCTAAGCAGGATTCGCAAGTTGGAAATGGTTCAACTTGGAGAGACTCCAATGATCCATATTCTACCAACCTTTGTATCTGATGTGTCGATTTTATACCCCTCGAATTCACCCAGTTCTGATGCTCATCTTGTCCAAGTTGATGCTGTTTTGTGCGCAGAAATATCTATTTTCGGCAGGTTTATGGTCCGGAGATGAGGTGGCGATTCGGAGCTGATTTGGAGATATTTTGGTGAATTTTGGAGATAAAACGGGGCTGAGATCGAGAAGGAAAGTATGCTAAAGATTTGGAGCTTAAAGATATTTTAAGGCTGGAATTATACAAGGAAAAGGAATCTTAAAGATCAAGATTTAGAAGATTTGCCCTAAGATATCTTTCCTTTTGAAGATCAAGCTCAAGATCTATATAAAGGGCTGGAGACGAACAACATTCTACGCTACAATTCAGAGCTTCATTAGTTTAGTTTTCGTCCCAGGCATCTTGTTCTTAGTCCCGTAGTTTAGATTTATTTTTCCGCACAAGAATTCAAACACTTTCTTTATCGCTTTCTTAGTTTAGTTAACTTTCAGATTCAGCACTTGAAGTTTATTCAATAGCTTTAAGACATTCAACTTATTCGTTCGTATTCGTACTTAAATTCAAGCATTTTAATTTCGGTATTCAGTATTTAATTTCAGTTCTTAAATTCAGTTTATGTTTCTAGCTTTCTGCACTTTACTTTCTGTTCTTACTATGTTCGTTTCACTTAGATTGTCCAAGTTAATAATGAGTAGTTAAACTTTTTAGGGCTTCGGCGAGGGTGACGAATATGAGATACAAACTTTGTGAGATCTAATTGTTCATAGTAATTGAAGACTAGGGTTTCGACTTAATTCGGGACAGAAAGATTTAATTGGATTAACTTAAACCTGATCAATTTAGGTTATGAAGATTGGTGCCAGATTGTTCAACAACTTAGGTGGCGAAGCTATCGTAACGGTAGTCGGATTAAGGAGGTTAATCATCTATGTCAGCTTGTCCAACAACGGTAGAGATTAAAATTGGGTTCCTTCCTCGTAATGCTATCTAAACATTAAATCTAGGTTTGTTCAACAAGCTAGGTTGTGGTTAGATTAGGGAGTAGTGGAAATTTGTTCAACTAGCCATTACCGACTAAGTAGGAATTGGGGTATGTACGTGACCAACACTGTATCCTATAACTGGTTGATCTTAGGAATTAATTAAATCTATGAATCCATGATCGAAGTAGTTATCTCATACAAGTTACCCGAAGCCGAGTCCGCCTTTCTCTATTTGTTATTTATCTACTTTTCTTGCTATTTACTTTTCTTTGCCTAGGTAGTAAACCCCAAAATTTATGCGTGGTGGCATCACCAAAACTCTGATCAAAAGCTTAAATATTGTTGATTTTCACTGTTCCCTGAGTTCGACCCTGTTTTATACTAATTATAAAATTCTAAGTGTGTGCAGGAATTTTATTTGGTGTGAAAACAGCGATCACCAAATTGGCGCCGTTGCCGGGGAGCGGTGTTTCTAATTAACCGTGTTTACCTTTTGATCTTTTATGCTTTAACTAGTTTATGAGCAGGTCTTCCAACCCAAACCTTGTTGGGTGATGATTCCATCCTCAGCACTGTTTCACTCAGTGGGAAATGATTCGGTCTTAGACACTGATCTTAAGCTCAGTAGCCTTGTGCTCTGTACTTGTCTGAAGATTTGAAGATCCCAAAACCCTATCTGAATGATGAACCATTCCCTTGTATCTGTTTTGTCTCTGAGGTTTCAGACTCAGTAGACACTCTACTCTGGTCAAGGCGCTCGCAGCTTATCCGCCTCGGCACCTGCGTGAAGACTCGGTGATACTTTGGACTCGGCAGGAGCAAGATATGCGAGAGAGTCGGTTGAACCGAACTCGGCAGAGTAGTTCACCGGACTCGAGCTGATCTTCGATAGACTTATCTCGCAGCCTATCTAGTGAATACAAGGTCGACTCAAGAACGGCAGATATAGTCTTCGGGATCGTCGAATCTTTTGAAAGACAATCAGCAATGTCATGTACGAGGAAGAGAGAAGTCAGCTTCAGTCTGTCTCGAAGTTTGTGCTGTCTCAACCACTCCATCCACCTCGACGAATGATAAGCATACACGTGGGAAAGTTGAGAAGATTCTCACCTTCTAAAGCTGCAGTCAACCTTTTACCTAAAAAGGTGGGAAAGTACACTGTTACCTACACCAAAAGAGCCGTTTGCTACCAAAAAGAGAGAGAGAGAAGAAGATCGTCTCCAACGGATCTATTTCAATCTTTGCTCTATAAATAGAGGGATCATTCAAGATTTAAGAACGCCTAGAACACGAGAGAGCGCGAAAACGAGCGAATTCCAAAGAACAAAGTCTTAGCAAGAACTTGAAGAACAATCTCCGGCGAAAGACTACATTCTAGCTCATAGGGAATCAAGCTAAACCGACATATAAAGCCTCTAGTATCCAAATCGACGTTACACGAAGTCAAAGCTTACCTTCAGCTGTTCGTCGATCTAGAAGCTACTCTCATATTCCCTATCCCTCTAACCCTAAGCTCAACTGTTCTTATCCATAGCTTAGACGAAGGAGTTCACATTTGAACCCAATCCTTATTGTATAAGGACTCCTTCACTGTTGGAGAAGTTTGTCAAACACTTTAAGTTTGATAGTGTTGTAAACTGAGACTTGGATCAGTATAAAAACCAATACGCGGCTTTGCCCAAAGGTGCAAGCCGACCGAGACTAACTCGGGATAATAAATAGCCTCCTAATCATTCGGGACAAATGGACGTAGGATTTGAGCGATATCCGAACCACTTTAAAAATCCCGTGTCTCTTATTGCTTTCTTAATCGTTGCATTGATTTTACTATTCATACCGAACATCATATTTAAAATCAATCAACTGTCTCAGCATACTGAACTTTTAATCTACTGAACTGAGACTTAAAATGTTTTCTCACAAAAACTGATTTGGGCCTACACTATTCCGCGCACTGAACTCTTAATGTAGATACTGAATTCTGACCTAGTCAGTTAGCGAGATCTCGGGCGAGTCAAGCACTCTTAGCCATTAACTCGATTCGTAACGGTTGTTTGGTCTGCCGAACCGACTTTCGATCGACACCATCCCGAATAGGACTGTTCGTGTTCGAAGTTGAGAAATCGAATCAGTGTATTCACCCCCCCCCTCTACACCCGACCGTACACTCGGGACCAACAATTGGTATCGGAGCGGGGAGTTCTTTAAGACTCTTGTCACTTTGAGACCGGGTCTATTCGAACGGATCCGGAGGAAAACGTTTTCACCGCATATCACTCTACATTCATATCTATATTCTTCATGGCTGATATGTCAGGTATAAGGATGGTACCCATGTTCTCGGTGGAGAATTATGGAGTATGGCGAGTCAGAATGGAAGCACATCTGATATCCCTCCATGACAGTATGATTGAAGTGCTTGAAGATGGACCTATCGTTCGATAGTGTCGTAACTCAGGACCAAGCTCAAGGAGGAGGAATGGTGACCGGGAAGAAGATTCCCAAAGACAGAAGTCTCTTCACTCCTGAGGAGAAGAAGCTTCACAACTTAGACCGTGTTACCAGAAACGCTATACTGACCACCCTTAGTGATTCTTATCTTGGCAGGGTTTAGGAATGCAAGACTGCAAAAGAACTCTGGGACGCTCTAGCGCTAACGGAGTCGAGGGACTCGAAGATTAAAGCGAATAAACTAGCGCCGGAACTCCAAAAGCCGGAAAGCTTGTCTCTCATGCCCGGTGATAAAATCGAAGATCGAACGTCGATTTACCAATCGATGAACTCTATCAATGGGCCGGGAAAGACATTCAAGAACCGAGAGATGAATCGAAGATTCCGAGGGCACCGCTGGACGGACACCGGACACCTTTTGCCACTCTATTGCGACATTCCGACTTAGATGCTTTGTGTCTCCTGACCATATCTTTTCAGAATTACAGGCAGAGGAGTTTGAGTTCGACGGACCTCAAAGAAAGCAGAGAGCGAAGCCGACACAAAATCGACCATGCTTTCAAAGCATCGGTCGGCCACGACAAAGATCTCCGGCGACGAGCAAAACGACGAGTAAGACTCGAGCCTTCACTCAATGATCTACAAGAAGGAAGTCTCGCTCGAAGTATGCGTCGCTCGCCGTAAAGTATCGAAGGAGAAGGAGCGACGCGAAAAGTGACTAAAGCCTATCGGGAAACGAAAGGTAAGTCAAATTATATGTCAAAACACACTCCTGACTCACAATCTTTTGAATACAGAAAGAAGGATGACTCAGAACCGTCAAAGAATAGCGAAAGTAAAGAAGAAAAAGTCATCACTTGCTATAATTGCAAAAAGCCGGGATATTATCAGTATGATTGTCCCGAGCTCGGTAGTCTTTGAACGCGCAAAGACGTAAAGGCAAGGAGAGAGAAATTCTCCCAGAAAAGACAAGCTTATATTGCAGGCGAAATCTCAGACGACTCAGAAGAAGTCGACTCCTTTATGGATTCATTTGACGATGAAGCAGCCTTCATGGCCTTAGAGCATGAAGCAGATGAATCAGCTGAAAAGTACATGATGGCAGGCAAAGAGGATGAGGTAAATTCTCATGAACCACTTAACTCCTCTTCACACTGCACACACGACACTATTTCAGGTGCAGATGAGAATTTGGACGTCACGACCGAACAAATTCAGATGAGTCTGCAGCTCAGCAAGACTCTTCAGGAGTTGGATACCCTGAAAGTAGAGAATCAGAGACTTTCTCAGGAGAGTCAGGTTGCTACTGAGGCCGAAGGACTTGTGTTGAGACTCAGGGAGGAGATAAACTCTCTGATGGCCAAGTCTCAGCATCAAGAAGATCGGATTTCAGTTTTGACCAATGACTTGACTCAGAAAGATACTGAAGTGAGTCTACTGAAGCAAGAAATGTCAGGACTTCAGATCGAGCTCGACACACTGAAGAAAAGTGATGATATCTGGAGGAACCTGATGACTGAGAGGTACAAGGGTGCTGAGAAGAAATTAGAGGCTATGCTAGCAAGCAATAAGCCAAAGCACTGCAAGGAAGGACTTGGATTCTGCCAGGGAGCTTCCTCATCTGCCCCAGTACACTCAGAAGTACGGCTTGCTGATAGGTTTGTTCAAGGGGAGACTATGAACACAAATATACTGAACCCCCTAGCAAAGAACAAACAGAAGATGAAAGCACCTCATCCCACACATCAGCATTCTGACAAGAAGATCAGTGCCAAGAAACCCCAGTTCAGTCAAGGGGGGAACCAAAGAAATCAAAATTGGCGGATCAAGATGGACCTCCAAAGCCGACACATCCAGCTCGGTATGGGTCATATTATTATGAACCTATAGTCGAAGAGGCTCCAAAGGTCGAAGAAAAAGAAAGCCACACGTAAGGCTAAGGTCGGCGATCCACGGCTCGTAAGATTAGGACTCCCGAACCTTAGAAGCCTCGAAATCACCTATGACCAGTCCAAGTGGTCGGATATGTTGACTCTAGTGGAAAGAAGATGTCCGAAACCACCGGGGTTGTTAGACGATTTTGGGTTATGAAAACTAACATCTAAGGACCCAAAATCAAAAATAAAGGGTACCCGAATATAATTGCTTTTTGCGGGTGCGCAGAGACCCATGGTATGTGGACAGCGGATGCTCAAGACATATGACATACCAAAGGAGTCTACTGAAGAATTATGTTACTGAAGATGGACCTAGAATTGAGTTTGGAGATAATGCCAAAGGCTACACGAGAGGATACGGCACACTCAAAGATAGGAACCGCCAAAGTTCCAAGAGTATCCTATGTTGAAGGACTTCAGCATAATCTTCTCTCTGTTAGTCAATTTTGTGATAACTCGATTAGAGTGATTTTTGTCGCTGGTTTCTGTGATGTTATTGATAAATCTATAGGGAAAAATGTGTTATCAGGTTCGCGCAAAAAGAACATATACGTGGCTGACTGGAAATCAGCTGAACCTGAAGCTTGTTTGCTGGCGAAGAATGAAAACAGAACGAGGTGGCTATGGCATAGAAGGCTCGGTCATCTCAACTTTAAGACGCTCAACAAGCTAGCAAGAAACACTCTAGCAAGGGGACCGCCGAATGAAGTATTCAAGCAAAGACACACAAAGGTGAAGCATGTCTGAAGGGAAAGCAAACAAAGAAAGAAAATCCACCTGTTCCATCTCCTTCCACTGATGGAATCCTTCAGCTGCTACATATGGATTTGTTCGGTCCAAGGTCTCCCCAGTGACGATCGAGGCGTAAAAAATATGCATTAGTGGTCATAGATGACTACTCGCGCTACACATGGGTCATATTCATTGCCAACAAGTCCGACGTCAAACAGAGTTACCAACGCTTCGAAAACGCTCGGTGTCGAGAAGAACACCAAGATCGAAAAATACGTTCGCATGCAGGAACCGAGTTCCTTAATTCCATGGTAGAGGAGTTCTGCAAAGCAGAAGGAATAGAGCATGAGACTTCAGCTGCACGCACACCTCAGCAGAATGGAGTTGCTGAACGAAAGAACAGAACTCTAAAAGAGGCAGCTAGGACTCTACTCGCAGACTCAGGACTCCCAACCAAATTCTGGGCATAAACTACTGATACTGCATGTTACACTCAGAACCGATCTTTACTGACAAATCAGCATAAGAGGACACCATATGAACTATGGAACGACAGGAAGCCTTCTCTATCTTATTTCCATATCTTTGGTTGTTCATTCTTTATCCTCAATAATGGGAAAGATCAGCTGAAGACTTTTGATAGCAAGTCAGATCAGGGAGTATTCTTAGGATACTCTCGGGTCAGCAAAGCTTTCAGAGTATTCAACTATCGGACCCTTTGCGTGGAGGAAAGCCCTCATGTTGTGTTTAACGAGTTTGCTACTGAAGACAGGAGCAATAACTCAAATTGTGAATCTGAGGACATCAGTAGACAGCTACAGGATCTAAGCTTAAAGGAC
Organism: Lavandula angustifolia; assembly: GCA_028984105.1. Classification (NCBI taxonomy): domain Eukaryota; kingdom Viridiplantae; phylum Streptophyta; class Magnoliopsida; order Lamiales; family Lamiaceae; genus Lavandula; species Lavandula angustifolia. The sequence goes on from CM054803.1 coordinate 33,793,410, forward strand.
AAATCTGAAAAGATCCAGCTATGTTGGGATGATGATTCAGACGAAGAAACTGAAGACAAATCTACTGAATCTCAACCAGCAGAGCAAGTAGTTGAGCCGATTGATTCTCCCGAACAGAATCAATCCCAGGTAACTCAGGTCGATGAGGAAACCGTAGAGGTAACTGAGACCACTACTGAGAATAACAACTCAGGGGGAACATCTAGTAATGTCCCTGAGCTGAATGCCCCGAACCCGGTGACTCGATAGATCATACTCTTATCACCGAAATTCTTCAATCTCAGAATAGTACAACTGAAATGCCTAACTCACCTACTATTTCTGTTGATCAAATTTCAGATGAAGAGTTAAAACATCGTAGATCGTGGCTAGATGCTCACACTGCTGATCTTATAATTGGAGATCCTTCAGCACATGTCAAGATAAGATCCAGATTCTGTCAAGGAGAAAGCGCATTATTTTCCTGCTTCTTGTCTACTGAAAAGCCTCAGAATATTGAGGATGCACTTAACGATGCTGACTGGATCATTGCTATGTAGGAGGAGCTGAATCAGTTCACGAGAAACGAAGTATGGGAGCTTGTAGACAGACCCCGGCATCAACATGTCATTGGAACCAAATGGGTCTTCAAAAAACAAGCGAGATGAAAACAACGTTATAGTCAGGAACAAAGCAAGGCTCGTGGCTAAAGGCTACTGTCAAGCTGAAGGAATAGATTTCGATGAAACATTTGCTCCAGTTGCAAGATTGGAGGCAATTAGACCAACACATCAAAGATTCAGAGTCTATCAAATGGATGTGAAGTCTGCGTTCCTGAACGGCGTACTGAAAGAAGAAGTCTATGTGGAACAACCGCCGGCTTTCGGCGGGGACATCAAGTATATAGACTCGTAAAGGCTCAGACGGGTTAAAACAAGCACCCGTGGCTTGGTACGATACCCTGTCTGAGTTTCTTCTTCAGAAAGGTTTTCAGAAGGGCATAGTAGATCGCACGTTGTTCAGCATTCGACTGGAAGACGACCTATTACTCGTGCAGATCTATGTGGATGACATCATCTTCGGTTCGAAGAATGTCATTATGTGTCAGCAGTTTGAAAGAATGATGAAGGACAAGTTCGAGATGTCGATGATGGGAGAAATGAACTACTTCCTTGGTTTTCAAGTCAAGCAATCTGACAAAGGAACGTTCATCAATCAAAGCAAATACACTCGAGACCTCATCAAAAGATTCGGCGGCACATCCGGCAAACCTATCAAGATCCCGATGAACACGAATATGAAAATCGATCTTGATAAGGAGGGAGTATCAGTAGATCAAACTGAATACCGTGCTATAATTGGTTCATTACTATATCTAACAGCTACTCATCCTGACATAACTTATGATGTAGGTGTTTGTGCTCGATTTCAGGCGAATCCCAAGCAGAGCCATATGGACTCAGCCAAGAAGATTCTCCGCTATCTCTGAGGAACACCTGACATGGGTTTATGGTATCCAACGATGATAATATTGAACTAACCGGCTATTCCGATGCCGACTATGCGGGATGTAGAATTGACCGAAAATCAACTTCGTGGAACATGTCGGTTCCTTGGCGGCAAGCCGATCTCATGGTTCTCAAAGAAACAAGCACTCGGTAGCTACGTCGACTACCGAAGCCGAATACATGGCTGCCGGGAAGTTGTTGCGCCCAAATCCTTTGGCCGAGACAAGCGGCGAGAGACTATGACGTCATTCGGAATGAAGTGCCAATCTTCTCGCGATAGTACCGGTGCCATTGCAATCACTCGTAATCTCCGTACTACACACGAGATGCAAGCACGTGGACATCGACATCACTTCATTCGTGACCATGTCGAAAAGAAGGATATCGGGATGGAAAAGATCCATACCGACAAGCAACGGGCCGATATACTGACCAAGCCTCTAGCCGAATCCGTATTCGGAGAACTTTCGGTAGAGCTAGGTCTGTTGGACCCTACCGACCCCAACGAAGAGGTTTTAGGAGAGAGACATTTCGGGAAGGGGGGAATGTTCACTCTCGCAATGAATGTATTCGCACGTAGAGATTTAGAAACCATCTCGCACGAGGTATCGGTCGACTACTATGTTCAGCGACAGGGTTTGCGTATCTCTACTCGTAGTAACTTATATTTCAGAACTTTGCATTTATGTCAAAGATTCAGCATGATATTTAATATCTTTTGATTTGTCTTTATTATTAACGAATTTCATTTATTGCACGACATTCCATAGATAAGTTTGCTGAACTCTGCGCGCATTTAATGCATGTCTTTTCGCAGTTACTACTTAGGTTATTTTACAACTGTCTTTTGACTTAGGCGGCTTATGCGATCATTGCCTATTATATAACGTCTAATCTTGACCGTCCTTTCTAAAAGCAGTTTTAAACTTAGCCTTTTGATCAAATAACTGTTCGTCTTCTCGTTAGATATATATATTCGATCATATCCTAGAAACCGCCATTAGCATACAAATCTTTCAAGTCCGAGAAATCTGAAGCATCTTTTAGAACGAATCTCATCCGTATATCGCATTCTATCCTTCTAAAGCATTAGATTTCTCACTGGTATGCATATTAGACCTGTTACGATAGCTTATTTTATTATTCAGAATCGATATATATATATATATACTGTTCTATCCAAGAATCGGTACTGATAAATTTCTTGTAACAGTTACGATGGCTGGTATCTTTGTAACCGGTCCTGACAAGATAGAGGAGATCCTCGGCAAAGGCCGTGTCCCGGTGCGAACCGGTCCATGGAGTTCGATGCTTGCGAGCTCGAATACATGGAGGAAGTATTCACGTACCTCCGAGCGTCTGGACTAGAAGAGTTCTTATTGAGGAAGCCTACTTTCTTCCTTCCTCGACAAGTGGCAGAGCTGTATCTGAACTCCGACTCCGTCAAAGGCGATATTATGGAAAGTTTCGCTGTTCACGCGATTGGCGACACCTCGAAGATTCCAGGCGTATGTCGATAAAGCAAGCCCCCGAAGAAAAGCTTCAATCTTCCATCCGAAGGTATCGCACGATAGGCTACAACGACGATTCGGTAGATGAATACCCGACGGTATTCTCGTGGCAAGCCGACTACCTTCGTAGCCGCCTTCCCGATGAACGCAATGCTCCCCGAGACAAAGCATTGCCTATATCGTCACGCCAGTGGCCGACGAGCCAGCCGGGATCGTTCGATCAGGTCTCGCGACCTAAGATCCACCTCGATGATGGCCATATATGACCGTGCCAAGGTCAACTGGGATCGAGTTCTTCATTCGGGAGTTCATGATCCAAGCGACCTAAATTTGACAAGCCCACGCGCACGCCGAGCGCAAACGGAAAGCTACTCTACGGGCTCAAACCGTCGCTGATGATTGAAGACTTCGTGGCTCGAACAGATCACATATGACGCCAAGGAGTACTTCAATGTCAAGAAGATTCGGTTTCATAACCGAATCGCGGCCCTTCAAGAAATCGGGTCGGGTCCTTCGGCCAGAGATCGAATCTCGAAGGCTACTCCACGGAAGAGGAGAACGCCTCCAAAGAAAAAACCCCGAAGGCACCGGCTAAGAAACCGAAGAAAGCCATCGAGGTGCTCGCTGAACCCGAGGCCCCCGCCGAACGGGCCACCGAGCGTACTACTCACCCCGGAGGCCGATAGATGAGCCTGAGTCTTCCGAGAAGACTCAATCGGCGGAGAAGATCGTCTCCATCGAAGCACCCGAAGAGATGGAACAAGAAGAGGCTACTGAAGCTCAAAGTGAAGAAGTTCAGCGCCTTGAAAGCCCCCTCGCAGTTCCTCCACTCAGCAGTGCGGCACCTACTAAGACTCAGACGTCTCCACCAATTGACGAATCCGGCGTCTGAAGAAGAAACAATCGGGATGGAAGCTTCAGTGATTATATCTAGAGCATCCCGAGAGATTCTTCAACTGGTTCCGGAGCTTGCTGACTACTCAGACTTGTTGTTCATCGCCAAGTCAGCAAGGCTCCACATGTTGCTGCAACATCAGGAGTGGCCTCGTCTACAGCGCTTAGTCCTCCACTACTCCTGTCAGCAGCTGCATGAAGAGGAATTGAGACTGAGAGAGGAGATAGGCTATTCAGAGCCTGAAGACCTCAGCTCAATGGACAATCCGAGGGCTGCGATGCGCGGCAATGATTCATGATCGACGCGCTCGCCTCCGGCCCAAAGACCCTCGGATGGGTCGACCATGATGACCCACCCAGTGATTCAGGCCCTGGAAAGCCTGATGAGGGAACTCCCCAGGACAAGGATACACAAATTACTAAAGAACCTCAGCGTCCACTCAGTATCCTTGGTTCTGCGAAGTCGACGGCTGGTACCTCATCAACGAGCCTCGCTCGGCTCTCGCCGAAATCGATTTCGAGGTAGCGCCCAGCCCGCATCGTCGACGCTCCAAGTCCGTGGTGAAGGCTCTACAAAGCCAAGGCACTCGAACCGTGCCCTCGCCAAGGCGATCCACGAGCCCGGAAGAAGACTGCCGAGCCACGCCTACCGAGCTTCGTGGGCCGAAATCCTCAATGTCCCAATCAGCCGCCCCTGATGTCTCTGAAATTGTCACTCAAGCATTGGCTCAGCAGCAGACCAACTTTGAATCTCAGCTCAGGATCTTTCAGGAGAGCCAAGCCAAACTACTTCAAGATTTTCAGGCTTCTAAACCGGCTCATACTTGCAGCTATTCTTTGAACAAGCCCGTGCCACCGAGATCGATTAGACAACATTCAACCGGTCCTCGGAGGATAAGATCACTGAGAAGCTGAAAGACTTCAAGGAAGCAGCTGACATCTCTCACAAGTAGTACACGGCAGACCTTGCCATGGAGAGGAACGAGTTGCATGAGGCTCGACTAAGCTCCACCATCGTCTTGATGAGCCGTCAACCTCCTACGTAAGTCCGAAGAAGTCGGGCCCTAGTCCCTACCCCGTGCTCATTGATGATGCCAAAAAGGGGGAAAGTGAAGGAAAAAGGGAAGGAAAGGGGACGGAAGGAAGAGAAGGAAAGAAGAGTACTGAGAAGCTGACCCCCACCAAAAGTCCAAAATCTAAGGGGGAAGCTACACTGAAGTCATCCCAGACTCAGACTCAGACTCAGAAGGGTGAGGCCCGGGGTGGCCCAGTGCGAGCACAGTGCGCGACCGGCCCAAGTGGCTCAGGATCCCAGGCTACTCATGCAACCCAGACTCCCATTGATATCATCAAGGAGGTTGCAGAGTATGCTGAACAGGAAGAGGACTCAGATGATGAAGAAGAGGTTCCTCTACCTCCACTCGTTCGTGGAAAAGGTAAGAAAGCAATGGATCTCCCGACCCCCTCCAAAGAAAGAAGAAAACCAAGAGATATATTTCTGCTGAGGAGGAGGCTCAGATAGCGGCTGATGAGAAGCTCGCTAGGGAGATTGCCGATGTTAAAGCTGCCAACAAACCAAAGTCTAAGCCTGCTAAAGGAAAGACTAAGGCACCAGCACGCGGTGGAAAAAAGAAGGCCCTGCTAGATTGCCTCCTAGAAAACTCAGAATTGAAGATGATGAAGATAGGGAGAGGCAATAGCAAAAAGGCACTGAGCAGCAAGGTACATCCAAAAACAAATCCAGTACCTCTGCTGACTCTGAACAAGCTCCTCAGAAGCCTCAAGAGCAAGATGCAGAAATTGAAGAAATCTTCGCTCAGATGGATAGATATCTCTACAGAGGAGAGGAAGCTAGACAGATAGAGGCCGCCAGCAGGATACATTTGGCGGACCTTGAGGCACTCGGGAAGCGTGCATCAACAAGAGGCCAGCCGAGAGTTCCTTCGAAAGCCGACATTCCTTATCGATACAGAAGGTTCAGGAAGCCAAACGATCTGAAAACACATAGATGGCCGAGATTAGACGAATGGATGCCTATTCAGTTCAATCAGAGATGGGAATCGGCCAAGATAGAGTTTATCAAGAGAAATTATTTCTGGCGATTCTGGCCTGAAATGTCTAAGGCCGATGCCTATGTCGAGTGGATGACCATTATCGAACCCGATCTTTACCCATATATGCACGAGCAAGAATCGAAGGGGTAGTAGTCGGCGTTCACGAAGCAAGGATCATTCCTCCACCTAGAAGACAAGACGACTCAAGACATCTCGGAATGATTGAACAAGAAGTGAAGAATGCTTGCGTTGAACGCAGGTCTAGAACAAGATGATCCAAATAGACTTCGCAGTACCGAAGCCGAGGAAGAACACCTTCAGAATGTATGGAGTCCCACTGCCTGAAGATAAATCCCAAGGTTTCATGAATAGGATTCAGCAGTTTAAGGGTTCTCCTTCTTAGTTCTCCTTTTAGCTTAGCAAGATTTGTAATGTACTTGAACCGTTTTATCATATATATACAAATCTTCTTTTCGGCTCGACAACTACTTGTTGTCTAAATAGCCGTGTTTGCTTTATGCTTTAACACTCAGAATCACTGAAGTGATTACTGACACACACCCACCTTGTTTATTTACTTGTCAGTTTTTGCTCGGTTAGATTTCTGATAGACTAGACTTTTATTGAGTTACTATTTCTTCAGTAAGGGATAATTGTTGCATGAGAAAATAGTTGTAATTTCTCTTAAGGGAAAATTGTTGCATGGGGGAAATTATTGTAAAGGGGGAAATTGTTCTGCCCTGTCTCCCTCAGTAGTCTAGCACTTACCAGACAACTCCACTGATCCTACTTGTAATATTTGTAAGGAGCTCTGTTTCTGAGTAAGTTAGTGTTTAGCATAGTTGATAGGACATAGATGATAGGTTTTGGCATCATCAAATAGGGGGAAATTGTTGGGTGATGATTCCATCCTCCGCACTGTTTCACTCAGTGGGAAATGATTCGGTCTTAGACACTGATCTTAAGCTCAGTAGCCTTGTGCTCTGTACTTGTCTGAAGATTTGAAGATCCCAAAACCCTATCTCGAATGATAAACCATTCCCTTGTATCTGTTTTGTCTCGAGGTTTCGGACTCGGTAGACACTCGCTCCGGTCAAGGCGCTCGCAGCTTATCCGCCTCGGCACAGGGCGAGAAGACTCGGTGATACTTTGGACTCGGCGGAGCAAGATATGCGAGAGAGTCGGTTGAACCGAACTCGGCGGAGTAGTTCATTGGACTCGTAGCTGATCTTCAGTAGACTTATCTCGGCGGTCCTATCTACCGAATACAAGGTCGACTCAAGAACGGCGGATAGTCTTCGGGACTTGTCCGAATCTTTTGAAAGACAATCGCACCGTTGCATGTACGAGGAAGAGAGAAGTCGGCTTTAGTCCGTCCTCGAAGTTTGTCTTTGTCTCAACCACTCCATCCACCTCGACGAATGATAAGCATACACGTGTCTTCTCACCTGCTAAAGCTGCAGTCAACCTTTTACCTAAAAAGGTGGGAAAGTACACTGTTACCTACACCAAAAGAGCCGTTTGCTACCAAAAAGAGAGAGAGAGAAGAAGATCGTCTCCAACGGATCTATTTCAATCTCTGCTCTATAAATAGAGGGATCATTCAAGATTTAAGAACGCCTAGAACACAGAGAGAGCGCGAAAACGAGCGAATTCCAAAGAACAAAGTCTTAGCAAGAACTTGAAGAACAATCTCCGGCGAAAGACTACATTCTAGCTCATAGGGAATCAAGCTAAACCGACATATAAAGCCTCTAGTATCCAAATCGATGTTACACGAACTCAAAGCTTACCTTCAGCTGTTCTTCGATCTAGAAGCTACTCTCATATTCCCTATCCCTCTAACCCTAAGCTCAACTGTTCTTATCCATAGCTTAGACGAAGGAGTTCACATTTGAACCCAATCCTTATTGTATAAGGACTCCTTCACCGTTGGAGAAGTTTGTCAAACACTTTAAGTTTGATAGTGTTGTAAACCGAGACTTGGATCGCATATAAAAACCAAGACGCGGCTTTGCCCGGTGTGCAAGCCGACCGAGACTAACTCAGGATAATAAATAGCCTCCCGATCATTCGGGACGCGTGGACGTAGGATTTGAGCGATATCCGAACCACTTTAAAAATCCTGTGTCTCTTATTGCTTTCTTAACTGTTGCATTGATTTTACTATTCATACTGAACATCATATTTAAAATCAATCAACTGTCTCAGCATACTGAACTTTTAATCTACTGAACTGAGACTTAAAACGTTTTCTCACAAAAACTGATTTGGGCCTACACTATTCCGCGCACTGAACTCTTACTGTAGATACTGAATTCTGACCTAGTCAGTTAGCAGATCTCAGCTGAGTCAGTACTCTTAGCCTTTAACTCGATTCAGAACAGTTGTTTGGTCTGCTGAACTATTTCAGTCAGACACCATCCTGAATAGGACTGTTCGTTTTCGAAGTTGAGAAATCGAATCAGGTGTATTCACCCCCCCCCTCTACACCTGACCGTACACTCGGGACCAACAAACCTCGTATTTGATTCTGAGATCAAAAGAACCGCAAGGAGGTTAAGGAAGGAGACAAAGCTGCATCAACAGCAACTGCCGAAGCAGGACACTTCGTCTGGCCAAGCAGAAGCTGACTCTGAAGACATTCTGCTTAGCCTAGCAAAATTCTTTTCTGAAGGAAAATTCGAGACTAAACTCGAGAAGATGGCCGACGATCCGTATAATCCGAAGCTAGATCAGTTTGGAAAGCATGGTGGTGAAGATCTCCCAACACCGATCCAAATTGAAGGGCTCAATGAGCCGATTGAGATCAAGTATGGGCTTGGTCCAAGCTCTACCAAAGTGTCATGGAATAAAGAATGAAGATCCATTCCGCTTTCTGAATGAGTTCGTGAGATTCTGCAATGCTCAAAAGACTTCGCATGGAACAAAGGAACAATTCAAACTATCTGGTTTTCCATTTGCTCTCACGGACCATGCAGGAAACTGGTTCACAAGTCTACCCGCAAACTCAATCAACACTTGGACATAGATGAGACAAATATTTCTAGATTGCTACTTTCCAGTTACAAAGACCAATGCCTTGCGCAAGGAGATCTCTGGAGTCCAGCAGGAGTTTGATGAAATACTAAATGGATATTGGACTCGATACAAAGCTCTCATCGAAAGCTGTCCAAATCATAATTTTTCCAAGGGAGATTTGCTGACCTACTTTTATCAAGGAATGACAATCACTACAAAGAATCTTGTCAATTCATCAAGTGGAGGAAATTTCTCCAGTTGCAGAGTTAATGATGCCGAGAAGATCATTCAAGAATTGGCTAATGCAACTAAGGATTATGGAGAAGTTCGTATCATAAAAAAATCTGCAAATTCGGCGATTCCGTAGATTTGGAGACCAAGCTGGATACTAGTATGGAAAGGATGGATAATCGTTTTGAGAAACTGGAAAGGATGATGGACTCAAAGTTGGAGAAACTGATGCACTCTATGTTGGAAAAAACATCTTGAGCCAGCTCGGCTGAAGAAATATGTGGAGCGTGTGGTCAGTCTGGACACACCTCGTTGCAATGTAACACCCAAGCAAACCCTACTGAAGATTGCAACGCGATTGGGAACTGGAACAACAACCAGCAGAAAAGAGATCCTTACTCCAACACCTACAATCCTGGATGGAAGGATAATCCAAATCTGAAGTGGGATAATCATCCCAAGCCGCAGTTTGCCCAACATCAACCGCAGATGTTCCACCAACAGCCACAACAGCAAGTCTATCGCCCTCCAAATCAAAGGACTTACCCAACGAATCCACTGCTTCTGCCTCTACCTGCCCAAGCAAAGCCTGGCAAGACAATTGAAGAAATTCTAACAGAGATGGCTATTTCACAACAAACCATGCAGCAGAGTATTCTGACTCATAATTAAGCTATCCTGAACATCCAAAATTCACAGAAGGAGCAGAAAATCGGACTAGACAACTTGGCCGGACAGATAGGGCAGCTATCTGCCTCAATCAATGAGATTCGAGGGAGTTGTCCTTGCCCAAAAGAATGCAAAGGATAATCATGTTATATACTATGCCTCAAAGACGCTCAATCTAGCCCAATGCAATTACACCACTATAGAAAATGAGCTACTCGCTATTGTTTTTGCCTTTGACAAGTTCCGCTCCTATCTGCTTGGGTCAAAGGTGATCGTCTACACTAATCATGCTGCCGTGAAGCATCTACTCGCAAAGAAGGAGACCAAACCACGTCTTATACGTTGGATTTTGCTATTGCAAGAATTTGATTGGGAAGTGCGAGATAAGAAAGGAGCTAAAAATAATGTAGCTGATCATTTGAGTCGTTTAGGTCATTCAGAAGATGCTGAACCAATCAAGGAACAATTTCCAGAAGAGCATCTCTATTATTCTGTCATCCCAGATGCTGACAACTTGGCCAAGCCATCTGAAGAAAATTCTACTATCAGCTTGTCCAAGTGGAAGTACGAAACTGAGGCAGAATGTTATACAATTGAAGGAAAAGATGGTAAAACTCCGTGGTATGCCAACATTGTAAATTATCTCACTTCAAGGAGGCTGCCGCCAGACTTTACCATGGCTCAAAGGAGGAAATTAATGAGTGAATGCAAGTATTATTTTTGGGATAATCCTACACTTTGGAAAGTTGGAGCTGATCAAGTTATTCGAAGGTGCGTACCTGAAGAGGAACAATTTGAGATCTTAGAGCGATGTCATTCATCACCTTATGGAGGACATGGAGGAGTAAAACGTACTGTACGAAAAGTTCTCGATTGTGGATTCTTTCGGTTAACTTTGAATAGAGATGCTTATGAGTTTTGCAAGAGTTGCAAACGTTGCCAAATGCTTGGTAATATTGGCTTGCGAGATGAACTACCATAACATCCGATGCGCTTTTGCGAAATATTCGATGTATGGGGTATGGACTTCATGGGACCTTTCCCTAGCTCGTTCGGAAATTTATACATACTATTGGCTGTGGATTATGTGTCCAAATGGATCGAGGCCAAGGCAACTCGCTCCAATGATTCCAAAGTCGTTGTTGGATTTCTTAAGTCCAATATTTTTAGCCGATATGGTGTTCCTCGAGCCATAATAAGTGATAATGGTACTCATTTCTGCAATCATACCGTTGAAGCCTTGATGAAAAAATACGGATGTCAACATCATCTATCTACTCTGTATCATCCTCAAACAAACGGCCAAGCTGAAGTATCCAATAGGGAGATCAAACATGTTTTGGAAAAGACGGTTAATCCGTCTCGAAAAGATTGGAGTACACGCTTGGAGGATGCTCTTTGGGCATACAGAACCGCATACAAAACCCCTATTGGTATATCCCCTTATCGTTTGATTTTCGGAAAGATGTGTCACTTACCGGTTGAGCTCGAACATAAGGCATTTTGGGCCGTGAAAACAATGAATATGAACTTGTTCAAGTGTGAGGAGGAACGCAAGTATCAATTGCAAGAATTAGAAGAGCTTCGACTTGAAGCTTATGATGCCTCTATGTGGTACAAGGATCGAACCAAGGCTTGGCATGATCGTAATCTGAGATCTAAACAATTTAAAGTTGGACAATTGGTACTCTTATACCAATCTAAACTTCGACTCATGCCCGAGAAGCTTCGTTCAAGATGGATATGGCCATTTGTTATCAAGTCTGTTCGGCCAAGTGGAGTGATCGATTTAGAGGATCCCGCAACGAAGTCTACTTTCGTGGTGAATGGTCATCGGCTAAAGCTCTATCATCACTTGCACCAAATAAAAACAGTGGATGAGATTCCATTGTACCTCCCAACATTCACTTGATCAGCTTGGAAGAGTCGAGCCTGCGACTCTAACTCAAGGCGCTTGTGGGAGGCACCCCACACGTATCCTTTATTTTCCGCATTTTATTTCATAGTCTAGGTTCATTTTATGTTTTTCATATTTGGTTTTTAGTGTTGGATTCTTGTGCTAATTATTTTTATGCAGGAGATCTAGATAAATGTGGAAGAAATTCGTCACTTTAGGAAATAAACTTCAAGAATTAAGGAAGGAGTTTGAAGGAGGAAATAAGCCCAAGTATAGGTCGAGGACCTAGTTGCAAAATACTTCGAACTTTTGGGGTCAAATTGACACAAAAGTTGAAGTGTGAGGAGGTTGAAGCGAGCGGGGGTATATTTGTTCACTAAAAGAAATTGAAGGACTCAATCGCAAACCCTCAAAAATTGGATGCTTTAAGATTGAATCGAGAAAGGGGGGAACCTCATAACTGTTCCCGCGCTCCATGTTTTTCCCCTCTCTGCAAAACTTCGTCTTCAACCAAGCTACTCGTCATCTCCTCCTTTCTACATCATCTTCCACAACCATCAATGGCTCCCAAGAAGCAAAAGACTACTTCCTCTGCCGCGAAGAAGAAGACCGTACTTGTTTCTTCCCCATCTAAGCCGACTGCTCGCCAGCTAAGAGCAAGCCGACGAAAGCAACCAACTACACCGCCGGACCAAGAGGAAGTGCCTACGCCCGCTAAAGTTTCGTCGGTTGCGACGGAGGAGCCCATTGAAGAGGTGGTTGTTGCCAGCGCGATTCCCGAGGAACCGCCGATACCCCATGCAGAGCCCATTTCGCTGGAAGTACAGAAATCTCCATCCCCACCTCCATCTGAAGTGCTGGAGGAAACCCCTGTTTCTTCTACTCTAGTTGTCACGCCACAAGCGTCGCCAGTTAGGGTTTCCACTCCACCGCCAGAGAAGTCTCGCCTCTCCCGCAGATCGGCCCTATTCTCACGTCACCTCCACCTCCGGACTCTCCGGAAACTTCCACCGACGCCGCGACGAGCGCTTCAAGCCGCCGCCGCGCCGTGGTGGTAATCATTAGGAAAGATGGAACTATACATATTCCATGGGAGAGGTTGATTAACGACGGCGTGTACCCTGTGGACGAGGATGATGAAGATTACGTTCTGGACTTTGATTGCCCAACCGATATGTTACTAGATCCCAAAGACCAAACCCTATTTCAGAAATATGCCAAAGCCGAGGAGGATATCTCTGACTCTGAGCCAGCCGAAGACGGTTACGCCAACATGTTTGTTATCCGCATCTTAAATGAAGAAGATCGTCTCCGCATTCGATATTTTGAAGAAGAGGAGTTGGCCACGAAGTGTGAGAAGCGGCAGTTTCAGGCATGTAAGTCAGGTATGTTTGTTGATTCTAAGGTGTTGGTTAGTTTGGGTATCCGTGATCAATTTTTTGCCTACTTTTGTGTTATTGGTTGGAGTTGGTTAATTATTCCACATCATTTCTCTTTACCGCAAGATATTGCTCTTGAATTCTTCACTTCATTTCACTTTGTTGATGTTGGTAATATAGATAATGACTGCATTGCTTTCCAGTTGGGTGGGCATGAATTTCATACTTCCTTGCTGGATTGGAACATAAGATTGGGTGCCTTAGATTATGCTGATTATTGTGATGATGTGTTTGATTCTTATTTACGTGGTTTGCCTGAGTCGAATGCAGCTTATGTAGGTCCTAGGGATGCATGGAAGTTGCTTGCTCCGTCTTATCCGAATGAATTTTATGCCTCACGTTCTCATGTTTATCATGTTGAGAGCCCTGTTCTTAGGATGTGTCATTACTACATTGCTTATAATTTGACTGGAACTACCACGGGTTTTTCTAAAGTGAGTGCTACGGAGTTGTACTTTTTATGGTGCATGCATACAGGAACCAAGCTAGATTTAGGGTATTGGATAGCGCATTGTTTGGAGAGCATAGCTGCTAGGACGAATCGGCACCATACTCTTTGTCATTTGCTTGCCACATTCTTTGTTCGCAACTTTGCTTTAATATCCCGTATACCACTATCTATGTGAGATCCACCTGCCACTATGAGCCTCAGTCGGTTGAGGTCAGCCAAGCTGACCTATGTTGGTACTGACGGTCTGGACAAGTTCTTTAGGCCGAGACCTGGTGTCCCGAGTCAATCTGTGGGTGTAGGGCAGGAGGAGGAGCAGGACAGGCTCGGCCGGATAGAAGCCAGTTTGGAGAAGATTGCTGAACAGCTGGAAGAATTTCAGAAGGAAGTGATAGCTTGCTTGGACGAGCTGAAGAACCGGTGAACCATTCCCCTAGTCAGTCAGTTTTTTTTTATTTTATTTTTTTCTTGTCTTATTTGTTTTCAGTCTTTGTGTGTCTATGTTTGTTTCCTCTGCATGCTTCTATATTTTCTCTGTTACTTGCTCGAGGGCGAGCAAGGTTGAAGTGTGAGGAGGTTATTTTAGGTTTATTTTAGGTTTGTGTCCTTCGTCCTAGGTTGAAGCATGCTAGGTTTACATGATTTGTTGATGTGATTTTAGGATAAATCTGCTGCATTCTTGTTTGCTTTCCTTGACTGAATTCTGCATGATTGTAGTGTATTTTCTCTTTCTATGGAGGATTTTGTATGTGGCTTGGGATGAGGAAATTTAAGCATGATAAAACTGAACTTTAAAACCCCATCACTAAAGGGAGATTTGAGCCTTTAAAAGTGGGACACTTCCCACTATTTTCTTGATAGTGATGTGTTGCAAAGTCTCCATAGCTTGTGGTCATGTGTGACAAATGATAGGAGGCAAATTAGGGTTAACCAATTTGAGCTTTTAATTCTTTCAATTCCTACCTTCGCTCAGCCCCTAGTTAGCCACTTTGAAGCCTTGACTTAGTTCTTTCATGAGTTATATAAAGAAGTCAAGCCTTTCAAAGCCTTTCTCTTGACCTTATGCATGCATGTGTTTGCTGTGGATATTCATAATTTGAGGCAATTTTTATTGAAGAGATTTTATGATTAGTTGGAGATAGTGTTTGAATTGATACCCCCCCTTGAGTTGTGCTGTTTTACATTCTGAACTCTACCAAGCGATCGGTTTGGCCGTGCAGAGTGTTGTACCGAAAAGAAATAAATATTGAAGGGGGGCTAAAAAAAAGAGGGAGAGGTGCAGAAAAAAGAAAAGGAAAAAGAAAAAAAAAAGAGAGCACCCGTTGGAAAAAATAAAGGGAAGGATGAAATCTGAATATTTATATTCTGCCTTGCCCAAGTCTGTATGCGAAAATAAATCTCCATCAGTGCTGAACTGTATATCTCTGATGCTTATTATCTTCTTGCCTAATCAAATGCCTCAGTGAATAGCATGCTGCATACTTGTACTTAATTTTCAGAAGCTTAGGACCCCTAGGATTCCCTACCATGTCATATATTGGAATAAGTCCTTAAGCCCCATTACATCCAAGAGAAAGACCTCTTTGAGTTGCTAGATTGACCACTTGCTATTGTAACTGCGTGACTATGTTGTTTTTATGAGCGGCTTACCCGGACTAGATTATAGAGAGATGAGTGAATCGGTGAGCTAGTTCAGTTATGCTTATGTTTTGACCAAGCTGATATCTGAATCCATGGTTTGAGAATTATGATGCTTGACTTGTTTGATGAAGGTTTTGATTGCATTGCATGTTTGGGCAGACATTGAGAATCATGGACATTTCATGGCTGCCTGGTATGTTTCAATGTTTAGTCTATTATTTTTTAAGTCTTTTGATTTATTTCTCTTCTTTGAATCTGAGTCTCGTGACTTAGTGTTTTTTATTTTCGTTCCTTGAGTCTGTTTTAAGTCTTGGGGAATGGTGATTCGAGTGGGAGTATTCTTTTGTTCATCCCAAACTTGAGGGCAAGTATGATTCAAGTGTGAGGATATTTGATGTGTCGATTTTATACCCCTCGAATTCACCCAGTTCTGACGCTCATCTTGTCCAAGTTGATGTTGTTTTGTGCGCAGAAATATCTATTTTCGGCAGGTTTATGGTCCGGGGATGAGGTGGCGATTCGGAGCTGATTTGGAGATATTTTGGTGAATTTTGGAGATAAAACGGGGCTGAGATCGAGAAGGAAAGATATGCTAAAGATTTGGAGCTTAAATATATTTTAGGGCTCGAATTATACAAGGAAAAGGAATCTTAAAGATCAAGATTTAGAAGGTTTGCCCTAAGATATCTTTCCTTTTTAAGATCAAGCTCAAGATCTATATAAAGGGCTAGAGACGAACAACATTCTACGCCACAATTCAGAGCTTCATTAGTTTAGTTTTTGTCCCAGCCATCTTGTTCTTAGTCCCGTAGTTTAGATTTAATTTTCCGCACAAGAATTCAAACACTTTCTTTATCGCTTTCTTAGTTTAGTTAACTTTCAGATTCAGCACTTGAAGTTTATTCAGCAGTTGAAGACATTCAGCTTGTCCGTTCAGATTCAGTACTTACATTCAGCATTTTAATTTCGGTATTCAGTATTTAATTTCAGTTCTTAAATTCAGTTTATGATTCTAGCTTTCTGCACTTTACTTTCTGTTCTTACTATGTTCGTTTCACTTAGCTTGTCCAAGTTAATAATGAGTAGCTAAACTTTTTAGGGCTTCGGCGAGGGTGACGAATATGAGATACAAACTTTGTGAGATCTAATTGTTCGTAGTAATTGAAGACTAGGGTTTCGACCAGAAAGATTTAATTGGATTAACTTAAACCTGATCAATTTAGGTTATGAAGATTAGTGCCAGATTGTTCAACAACTTAGGTGGCGAAGCGATCGTAACGGTAGTCGGATTAAGGAGGTTAATCATCTATGTCAGCTTGTCCAACAACGGTAGAGATTAAAATTGGGTCCTTACGTGACCAACACTGTATCCTATAACTGGTTGATCTTAGGAATTAATTAAATCTATGCATCCATGATCGAAGTAGTTATCTCATACAAGTTACCCGAAGCCGAGTCCGCCTTTCTCTATTTGTTATTTATCTACTTTTCTTGCTATTTACTTTTCTTTGCCTAGGTAGTAAACCCCAAAATTTATGCGTGGTGGCATCACCAAAATTCTGATCAAAAGGATAAATATTGTTGATTTTCACTATTCCCTGAGTTCGACCCTGTTCTATACTAATTATAAAATTCTAAGTGTGTGCAGGAATTTTATTTGGTGTGAAAACAGCGATCACCAGTATCCTATTTAGATTGATGTGACTTAGTCTTAAATGCCACATAAAAGTTTGGTTTTCCTTAGAAGATTCTTTCATCTTCTTGGAATTTGATGATGAGAAAGCAACATAAACAAAATTACGCGGTTTACATATAATAGTATATAAAGATCCGTTTAATGGCCCACCAGAGATAAAATCATCGTCTTTCATGATAGAAACATGTTAGGAGATGATTCAGTAACTGATTTGACTGATCCCAAAATCCTATTCTGATTGATGAACCATTCCTTTGTAAAAGTCAACACCTTTGTCTTTGAGTAGAACGTTTGACTCGGGACGAACAAAACATTACTCAGGCACATACAAAACGTTTGACTCAGGACGAACAAAACATTACATGGCTCGGGACGAACAAAACTTTACTATCAAAACTGAACGTTACATGGCTCGGGACAAAAAAACATTATTATCAAAACTTGATTTATAATCATTCATGGTGTAGAGTTTTGAAACCAAAATAATGTTTTGCCTAAATTCAGGCACATATAAAACATCTTTAAATACTAAAACAGAACTATTAAAAGATAGATGTAAATTTCCAATGGCAATTGCAGGAACCCTCGATCCATTGCCCATTGAGACTACAACCTCGCCATCACTCAATTCCCTTTTCTGCAAGAAACCTTGCAAGGTGTAACAAACATGATCAGTTGTCCCCGTATCCACTACCCATTCGCGGGTAGAAGAGGAAACCAGAACATTTTCACTTATAAGAGTGACCCGCGTCTCTTTCTGTTTTGCCTTGACATCTGGATAATAATTCTTCTAGTGTCCTTTCTTACCACTCTTGAAGAACCTTCCTTTCTCCTTTGGCATTCGCATGCCGTCGGTAGGACCGTCTTCTTACTTCCACTACTCTTTTTCAATTGACCACTCTTCCTGCTCTTTTTCTAGTATCCGCCTTTCGGAGGATTCCTTGAGCTACTAGTGATGTTCAAAACTTGAGCACCCTTACCATTTCTTATAACCTTTTTGACCACTACCAAAAAATTGAGTAACTTACTCAGAGTAATCTCAATCTTAGACATAGCGGTCCTAAAACATAAGTTCTTACAGGACTTTGTCAGAGCATTTATTGGGATGATAAGATTTCTCTTCCACTCTTTAAAATTTGTTAAACCCGTTAGGTTTTGGTTGATGAGACGGTTTAGGAACTCGAATTTTTTTCGAACATTCATATCTGAAATATATAATTAAAAGCATGTAAGAAACTAATATTCGCAGAGAATTCGTAATTAATGTCATTGTAACATTTTGATAAATCAATGGCATTAATAAACTCAAACAGCTCTAGGAATTCCACTCTGTAAGCCACGTAGATGGACGTTTGCTAGCGTAATCCTAAACCAAGCTATTTACCTAGCTCTTTAATTTCAATTCACGCCTAGGTTCTTAAGACAAATTGAATTAATAGTTCGATATTCTGGGTCATGTCACTATTAAATTAAAACGCGGGAAGGGACTTCGAGGAAGTAAATTGTACCCGCAGTGACATATAACCAGTGACCATTAATTTGACCGAAATTTAATTAAATTCTTGAAATTGACAAACTAACGAGAATCATGCCGCATTCAATCTGATCTAATAAACCATCCTATTTAATTATTATCTTCTAGAGTACTCGTGTTTACTAGGCACGTAAGCCACGCAAGTGGACGTCTACAACTTCGCTCCCACTACTCAATAATAATTAAATATTATTTTGAAAAACTCATCTCATAAAACTTGTAGCACAAAGATGCAAGCAAGACACAAAGATGAACGTTTACTAACATAATTTTACTACTTTTGTGTATAGTCCAATTAAATGGAGGTCCGATTAAATATTTAATTTCCCATTTAATGGAGTGCAATTAAATAATTAATTAATTATTTGCTTAGTCTTTTTCATCAAAAGATTCGTTTTGATTCATGTTTAAACCACATAAATCCTAATAAATGCAATTTCTAAGCTCACAAAATAAAACGTGCTTGCAAAAAATTAAACATGCTTTAATACCGAATTAAGTCCTATTTTCATGTTTTTCTAACCGCAATTAATCACATAATTGCATGCTAAAGCATAATAATAAATAAATACGCAAAAAGGAAATTAAAACGCCGTTATCGGGCTTAAAACTCAGATAAAATAAAATTTCTATCTATTACATAGCCCCCCGATCGAATTACAGCTCTTTAAAAACTCAAAGTGCAAAAAACGCATCGAAAAAAAGCTCGAAAACTTCTTTCGGAGTAACTTCCACATTAGCATGCCACGTACCACCATGTCAACGGACACGTGGCCCCACATCAGCCAAAACAGCCCAGTTAGCAAGGGTTGACGTCAACAAACCTAGGGCTGACGTCAGCCCGTCTTCTTCAAGAAGCCAGTGGCGCCGCCGCCTCCTGGACGTCATCCCCTTGCCATCTCCGACTCCTGAGTCCGTCTTGCAGCAGAGAAACTTTTGCACCGCCGCCTGGGAGTAGCAGTCGCGCGGCCGCTAGTATAAGCTGCAGGTCGCGCCGCTGCCGACTCTTCCCAGCCCGCTCCGACCACTTGTTACGCCTCCCTCTCCCTCCCTGACGTCTCTCCGACGTCTGGGAAGCCTCATTCAAGCCGCAATTGCCGCCAACACACTACATGATCTAATTTTTATACCAGATAAAAGACTTAACATGTGCATATATATTAAATCAGACGAGATAATAAGTAATGAAAGGAAAATACATTGTATTCAAGGAAAAAAGTTGCTTCCAGTATACAAAATTCCAACAAATACCCCCCCCTCTCAAGTGTAGAGTACAAATTTTGTATGTGTAACTTGGATAGAAGATGTATAAAAGGAACTTCCCCGAGCAGTTTTGTTATAATATCTGGTTAGAGGAAGGCACATATAGGATGTGGAGGAGTCCATACTGAATATGTTCCCGGATGAAGTGGCAGTCAATTTGGACATGTTTTGTCCGTTCGTGATTGACTGGATTACCAGCTAGGGTGATGGTTGACTTACTTTTTGAGTATATAGTTGCGGTAGTCTTGGGATGACCAAAATCCTTGTAAATTCAGAGGAGCCACAGAACTTTAACTGAAGCAGAGGGAAAGGCTCTGTATTCAGCTTCTAAAGAGCTGCGAGAGACAGTTACTTCCTTCTTTGATCGCCATGAAACGAGGGAATTACGGATAAACATACAATACCCCATAGTAGACCTTCTGGTGTCAATGCAGCTAGCCCAATTTGAGTCTGTAAAACCCTTTAGACGTAGATCAGATGTAGAAGAATAGAATAGTCATTGACCAATGTTGCTTTTAAGATAGCGGAGGAGCCTATGTGCTGCATTTAGGTGAGTGCGGCCAGACTTCTGCATGAATTGTGCTAAGGTATTAACCGCAAATGTGATATCTGGCCTGGATACTGATAGATACATAAGCTCTCCTATCAGGCGCCGGTAAGAAGAAAGATCACTTAAGTAATTGTCATCATGTGTACTAAGCATGAATTTTGAGCTAAGAAGCATGGACACATCTGAGAAGAAGGCGTATCCGTATCCGAGCCATTTCCGATACGGATACGTCCCGGATACGGCTTGGATATGGTTAAAGACGTTTTCTAAACGTATCCCGTTTTCAATTTAATTTTTTATTAAATTTTTAATTTAGGATAGGACCGAGATACGTGCAACATACGGATTTGAAATTGAGGAAAATACATACCTAATCAACTAATCTTGACTCATAGATTCAATTCACGAACTTCTCTCCCAAGCCGCTGTTCCGCCCTCACCCAGGCCGCCGTCGACCTCGCCGTCGTCGCCCAGGCTGCCATCGACCTCGCCTCCATCGCCCAGGCCGCAGACGACCTCGCCGCCATCGCCCAATTCCGTTGACCTCACCCCTGTTCCACCCTAGCCGTGGTTGTTCCGCCGTCCCCCAGCCCGCCGTCGTCGCCCAGATTAATTTAATTGATAAGCATACGGTCTTTTCCTATTTGTCTTGTAGATTTGTAGTGTAAAAAAAAATAATTGAATTGATAACAATACGGTATTGACAGTATTTCTTTTCCTATTGATAGTATCAATTAATTGAATTGATAAGCATACGGTAATTGAATTGATAAGCATACGGTAATTGAATTAATAAGCATACGGTATTTCTTTTCCTATTTGTCTTGTAAATTTGTAGTTTTATTTTGCTGAACACTTGAAGTCTTGAACTAGTAGTTAGACTTTTGTATGGTATTTGTCACTTTTGAGTTTTGAGGATCTAAGTTGTGTTATTATGTGATTTTGGACTTTTTTGAAGTATGAAATTGTATTATATATATATATATATATATATATATATATATATATATATTAAAATTAAAAAAAAAGGATTTCAAACGTATCCGTGTCCAGCTTTTTTGAAAAATGGCGTATCCCCGTATTCGTATCCTAACGTATCCGTTTCTGTGGTTCTTAGATTTTGAGTCCATAGGAAAAGTTGTTGGTTTGCAATCTGCATATCCTTCTTCTTCTAGTAACTCGATGGTATACTTTCTCTGGAAGAGAGAAATGCCTTTGGATGATCTAGCTATTTCTAAACCAAGGAAGTACTTCATACAACCTAAAGTCCTTAATTTTGAAAGATTCATCCAAGAACTTCTTAACCTTGCTTATTGCTTCCTTATTGCTGCTAGCTACCAATATGTCATCTACATAAACAAGCAAAATCAGAGAATATGTAGACTGATGAATAGTAAATAATGAGTAAATCCAAACTCTATTAAGGGATGAGAAAGTGTAGAAAACCATTGTCAACTAGCTTGTTTCAAGCCATAGAGACTCTTGAGTAGGCGACAAACTTTATTAGTTCCGACTTTAGTAAATCCAGGTGGGATCTGCATATAAACTTCATCATGAGGCTCTCCATGTAAGAAAGCTTTATTAACCTCTAGTTGTTCTAGAAACCATCCTTTTGAAGCTGCCAAAGCGAGGAGACTGCGTACTGTTGTTAGTTTAGCCACTAGTGAAGATGTGTTACTATAGTCTAGGCCTTCTTTTTTAGTGAAGCCCTTAGCAACTAATCAGGCTTTGTACCTTTCAAGTGTATGATGAGTCGATTTCGTACCTAATTATTTATGTCCGAAAATTCTCCTAACTGTGCAGGCGAGACACTTTTATTGGCAGTTATGCAGAAAATAGGCTGATTTGGCAGTAGTTGAGTAGATGAGTAGATGAAACAGTAGTTGAGTAGATGAAACAAACACTTCGAATTTCAGTTTTTAATATTCGCACGTTAGCTTAGTTCGTTTCTTCAATTTCCGTTCGTTTTGAGAGATCGAAGACTATCGGTACTCTTGATCCTATTTCAATTCGTGTTTTAAATTCAGTTTATGTTTAGTTTTAGTTCAGTACGTGTTTAGTTCTCTGTTTTAATTCGTATCTTTACTTTATATTAGTTTTCGTGCATGCTAGGGTTAGGGTTACAAATGATGCATGTTCTGTTTCACAAAGTGTCTTATCTGTGCAGTCAGGACAGTTTCATGAGTAGCTAAATTTTTAGTGGTCCGGCAGGATGTAAAACGCACACGTGAACAGTACATGAGGCTTAGGTACTGATAATTAATTGAAGGGTTTCGGGTTAATTCTGATTTATTTAATCTGGCTAGTAATTTAGGCTTGATCACCCTAAGTTGCGTAGTTTGTAGCTAACTTAGTACTTCCATCGTTTCTCGTCGAATAAGGCTAGGTAAGTAGCAAAATTATTCGAAAGAATAGTTGGATTAAACTGGTAGGGGACTATTAGATGCCCAACATACGAGTAGGCTCCTATACTAGGCTCCCTTAGTTCGATAAAGCTGTTTAGCTATTAAATCTATTGATTGCCCAACAACGTAGGTTGTAGCTAAATTAGGGAAGTAGCCGTTTCGATGTCCAACATGGCAGTTACCGACTAAGAAAGTGGGAGTGAGGATTACGCAGTTTAAGTTACGGTAATCTATAACTAGTTGATTCATGAGATTAATTCATTCTATGTGCCGATGATTGGAAATACGTGTGTGTGAATAATCTGCTAGACCCATCTCTTATCTGCCAAGTTAAGACAGTTTATTTCACTTTTCAGCTTTTGCAATTTATTTCAGTTTTGGTAATTTCTTAGTTTAGATAAAAACTTAAAACTTGTGTCGTTGCTAACCAAAACCAAGATAAGTAGGAAAATAATATATCTAGTCTTCTGTTCCCTGTGTTTGATACCCTGTGAGCTATACTAATATAATTCTCAATTTTTGCAGGATTATTTGGTGCAATACAGCGATCACCAAATTGGCGCCGTTGCCGGGGAACGGTGTTATCTAGTTTTATTGTTTTCTACTAATCTTTTTGATCTTTTAAGCGTTGCATGAGCAGGTCTTCCAAGCCTAACCTCATATTTGATCCATAGGTCGAGAAAACAGCAAAGAGGAATAGGAAGAGGACAAAGCTACAAAAGCAACAGATTCTGTCCGAGGCAGAAAACTTCTTAACTGCCCAGACAGGAGACGAACCAACGCCGGTGATCCAGACCAGCGACTCTGAACCAGAAAATGTTAGGTTCGACAAGTTACTGGACAATACTCCAGTAACTAGCTCAGAATCAGAGGAGGAAGAGATGGAGGACGAAGTGCACAATCCACAACACTTGAGGATGAATACCGGATCGCTTGACATAGGAGCGGACCTTCCCGGTCCAATCCAAATCACAACTACTGAACAAATTGATGTCAAGCTGAACATGGTCGCTGCCATGCCAAAGTTCTATGGGAGAACGAATGAGAACGCAAATTCCTTTTTGGCCTCGTTCAACCAAGTCTGCAATCTGCACAGGCAAGGCAATCTGGGCGCTTTCAAACTCAAGGCCTTTCCATTTACTCTTCAAGATGGAGCACAAGCATGTTTCTCAAGTCTAAAGCCAAACATGATAACAACGTGGGCCCAGATGCGTACAGTTTTCTTGAAGAAATACTTCCCGCAGTCGAAGACAAATGCATTAAAGAAGCAGATTTTCGGGATCACTCAAGAAATCGACGAGACCTTCGGCGCATACTGGGAGAGATTTGGACGACTTGTCGATAGTTGTCCGAACCATGGCTACTCAGATGTAGAGCTCCTACAGATTTTCTATCAAGGGATGACAGACGAAGCAAAAGCCATGGTGGATATCGGTCTAAGAGGGAATTTCCATACAAGCCTCTATGAAGATGCAAGAAATATAATCGAAGGGCTTGCGGAGTCTACCTCGCAATATAAAGGGCCAAGACCAACAAGGAGAGCTGTAAATTGGTCTCATTCCAACTACATGGATGAGATCGATAATAAAGTGGAGGCAAAATTCAGCTTGTTGCAAGATAAGCTCGACTTGATACTCAAGCAGAACGCTCCTGCTTCAATTCGGTCAAATGCCGATCATGCATGTGGAGCATGCGGAGAAAATGGGCATACGTCGTTGCAATGTCTGGGAGAAGAAGTAAACGCCGCTGGAAATTGGAGCGGGCAACAAGGGGTTCATCCGAACCTCCGTTGGAAGCAACAAGAAGAGCATTTTCAACCAAGGAATCCGCCTCAAACCCAATTTCAGCAACCATACCAGCAGCAACAAGGCTATCAGCAGCCCTATCAATCTCCTAATCAGAATAATTATCAGCAGACGTACAGACCCCCGCATCAAAGGCAGTTTCAGCAGCAGAATGTCCAGCCTGCCCAACCGGAGCAGCAGAGCTCTTTAAAAAAGCTTTTGGCCGAAATGGTTTCTTCACATAAGGACACCACTGCATTTCAACAACAAATGCAGTGGGAGATCAACCGGACAAAGAAGGATCAGCAAGCTACAATGGAGAATTTGGCTAAGCAGATGAATAAGCTAAATTCTGCCATTCAGGAAATAAAGACTTCTCAAGGGCAGCTTCCAGCTCAAACTCAGCAGAACCCAAATGCCCATAACTGCAATCAGATTACGCTGCGTGGAGGGAAGGAACTACCTGGCCCGACTGTACAGGCAAGGCACCCAGAGAAGTCAGCAGAGAAGAAGGCGGCTGCAGAACAGCCTATACCATTAGAAGCCTCGAAGGAGCAAGATCCAGAACAAGAAAGAGATGAGGAGGATGACCTGACTGGCAAGTCGGGACATCAAAATCTGATTCCTCCACCATTTCCCGAAGCTTTGGAAAGGAAGAGAACTCCAAACAAGGAAAGCATAAATTACATGAAGTTGTTCGAGAAATTGGAGATAAATATCCCTTTCCTTGAAGTCGTAAAGATCCCCAAGTTCGGGAAATTTGTAAAGGATTTCATTGTTGGAAAAGTTCCCACGTCCGGAAGGTTTTGTTCGATCACACAAGATCGGCAATTATACGTAAGATGCTTCTCGCTAAATGTGCCGACCCGTATTGTTCACACTTCCCCGTCGATGGGTGATGTCATGATTAAACAAGCCATGTGTGATCTAGGTGCATCTATAAATGTTATGACTTTATCTGTATATAATCAATTGGTAAGAGCTGAGTTAATATCCACTAAGGTGATTATTCAATTAGCGGATAGGTCATGCATTGCTCCGATTGGTTTACTTGAAAACATTTTGGTCAGAATCAACAACTTTGTCTATCCGGCTGATTTCTATGTAATTGACACAAATGATAGGCAAGTTGCGAACTGAGCGGAGTGTTATTAGCTAGACCGTTTTTAAAGACTGTAAAGGCAATAATTAATGTGGATGAGGGTTCGATAAGTGTAGCGTACCATAATGAAACTTATGTTCATAGGATATCTGAAGCACTTAAGAAACCCTACGATCATGAAAATGAGAATGTTTTTTCTACTGACTCCATTGATGCAATTGTCCAAGAATATCTTGAGACGTATGTGGTGTAGGACAAAATGGAAGTTACCTTGACTCAAGGACTGACCGAATCAGACCCCGAAGGTATGAGGGATGAAGAAATTAGAGAGAGCATCTCGGCTTTGTACGTAACTCTAGAATTAAAAACTGTCAGTAGCATGTCTCAACTGCCCAGGCAGGACGCTTCTGAAAACCTGCTGTCGTCGATCATCAAGGCACCAAAGCTGGAACTTAAACCACTTCCAACGAACCTGAAGTATGCCTATCTCGGAGACAATGAGACGCTGCCCGTCATCATTAATAAAGAACTTGATGAAAATCAGGAGAAGGCATTGTTGGAGATTCTGAAGAAGCATAAGAAAGCCATAGGATGGACTTTAGCCCGTATCACCGGCATAAGTCCCGACATTTGCCAGCACTCTATCCTCATGGAGCCGGATAGCAAACCTTTCCGAGACCATCAAAGAAAACTCAATCCCAACATGAGAGAGGTCATGCTGAAGGAAGTATTAAAGCTCTTATCCATGGGAATTATCTATCCCATATCGGATAGCAATTGGGTAAATCCCGTACACATTGTGCCCAAGAAGTCCGGATTCCAAGTTGTCGAGAATGAGAAGAACGAATTGGTTCCGGTACGCTTAGTGACGGGATGGCGCATGTGTATCGATTATAGGAAGCTCAATGCGGCGACACGTAAGGACCATTTCCCGCTTCCATTTATCGATCAGATGCTCGAGAGACTTGCGGGGCAAGTCTATTTTAGTTTCTTGGACGATTATAGCAGTTATTTCCAAATCCAAGTACGAGAGGAAGATCAAGATAAGACGACGTTCACATGCCCTTATGGAACTTTCGCTTACCGAAGAATGTCATTTGGATTATGCACGCGTCGGGCACCTTTCAAAGGTGCATGATGAGCATATTCTCGGACCTCATTGAGATGTGCATAGAGGTCTTCATGGACGACTTCACCGTCTATGGTGATTCTTACACTTCGTGCTTGAAGAACCTCGACAAAGTCCTAGCTCGATGTGTTGAGAAGAATTTGGTATTGAACTACGAGAAATGCCATTTCATGGTGATCGAAGGAATAGTGCTCGGTCACGTTGTTTCTAATAGAGGAATAGAGGTCGACAAGGCAAAAGTGGAGGCCATCGCAAAGTTGCCATATCCGACTAATCCAAAGGAAGTTCGTGGTTTCTTAGGACACGCCGGCTTCTATCGGCGTTTCATAAGGATTTCGCGAAGATCGCTCAACCACTAACAAGCCTACTTCACAAAGATGTCGAATTTGATTTCGATACTAAGTGTAAGGAGGCCTTCACCATCCTTAAAGACAAGCTTACAACAGCTCTCGTGATGCCGGCCCGGACCGGAATAAGCCATTCGAGATTATGTGTGATGCTTCGACCGTGCGGCGGGGCGATCTTTGGGGCAATACTGAAAAGAAAGCCATGTGATTTATTATGCGTCCAAGACATTAAATCCAGCACAATGCAACTATTCCACCACAGAGAAGGAGTTGTTAGCTATCATCTTTGCCTTCGACAAGTTTCGCTCTTATTTACTTGGCTCGAAGATCATTGTGTATACCGATCATGCCGCCGTCAAACATCTCCTTGCCAAGAAAGAAACAAAGCCGAGACTTATCCGATGGATTCTTCTCTTACAAGAATTTAATTGGGAGGTTAAGAATAAGAAAGGAGCAGAAAACTATGTGGCGGATCACTTGAGCCGATTGATTCAAAAAGACGAAGGGGAGCCAATTAAGGAGACTTTTCCCGAAGAGCATTTATATGCTGTTCCTGAGACGGTTTCCAGTCTTGCGAAGCTTCTGCCCGCGCAGTGTTTTACGATTGGAATCCAAGAAGTGTCTCAGCTGCCCAGTCAAGATAACTCGACGCAATTGCTTGAAAGCCGTAGGTAACACTTCTAAACTACCTTGGTTTGCTACTATTGTGAATTTCTTGACCTCTGAGCAGCTTCCACCCGAGTTCACTTATGCTCAAAAAGCAAAATTGAAGAGCGAGTGTAAGCTGTATTTTTGGAACTCTCCAATCCTTTGGAAAATGGGAGTTGATCAAGTTATCCGAAGATGCATTCCGGAAGAAGAGCAAAGCGACATCTTATTCCATTGTCATTCGTCCGCTTATGGGGGACACTTCGGACCAAAATGAACTGCAAGAAAAGTGTTGGATGCTGGTTTCTTTTGGCCGAGCCTACACCTTGACGCCTATAAGTACTGTAAGTCATGTGCACGTTGCCAAATGATCGGGAAAATATCTATGAAGGATGAAATGCCCCAAAAGCCTTTGAGATTTTGTGAGATATTTGATGTATGGGGTATGGACTTCATGGGTCTGTTTCCTAGTTCAAGGGGTAACGTGTACATTTTACTTGCCGTTGATTATGTTTCTAAATGGGTTGAGGC
The DNA here is from genome assembly GCA_028984105.1 of Lavandula angustifolia. Taxonomy (NCBI): domain Eukaryota; kingdom Viridiplantae; phylum Streptophyta; class Magnoliopsida; order Lamiales; family Lamiaceae; genus Lavandula; species Lavandula angustifolia. The sequence goes on from CM054803.1 coordinate 33,821,691, forward strand.
AAAGGCTACAAAAATTAACGACTCTAAAGTGGTTGCAGGATTTCTTCGAACTAACATCTTTTGCAGATTCGGCGTACCAATGGCCATCATAAGTGATCGAGGAACACATTTCTGCAACCGTACCATCGAGTCGTTGATGAAGAAATATGGAGTAGCCCATCGAGTTTCTACCGCTTACCATCCACAAACGAATGGGCAAGCTGAAGTGTCAAATCGAGAAGTGAAGTCTATATTGGAGAAAACGGTCAATCCGTCAAGGAAAGATTGGAGTATGAGGCTGGATGACGCCTTATGGGCTTATCGAATAGCCTATAAAACTCCACTCGGTATGTCTCCTTATAGATTAATTTTCGGAAAATTATGTCACTTGCCTGTGCAGTTGGAACACAAGGCCTGGTGGGCAGTACAGAAAGTCAATATGGATCTGATCGAAAGTGCTAAGGAGAGGAAATATCAGCTTCAAGAGCTTGAAGAAATTTGGTTAGAGTCCTATGATGCGGCTATGAGGTACAAAGATCGCACAAAGGCTTGGCATGATAAAGTGATCCATGTGAAGAATTTTGAAGTGGGCCAGCTTGTATTGCTTTACCAATCACGCCTACGCATTATGCCCGGAAAGCTCCGCTCAAGATGGATCGGTCCATTTCGAGTGTGTTCTGTCTGGCCAGGCGGGGCAGTGGTGATACAGAAATTGGACTCAGACGAGACTTTCACTGTCAATGGTCATCGCCTTAAGGTTTATCATGCTGCCGCAATGATAGAAGATGTGGACGAGCAAAGCTTGTCCATTCCGTCCTATATTTGACTCTTTGAAGAAGAGGTCTAGCCGAAGACTCTAAAGAGAGGCGCTTCCGGGAGGCAACCCGTATTTTTTCCGTTTTTTCTTTAATTTCGTATTTTTAGTTTGATTTTTGCTTGGTGTTGTTTCTTTTATTTTTCAGATTTTTGCTAAGTATGGAATTGGGGTTAAAAGTTTAAGGAGTTAGAGGAGCAAAGATGATGAGAAGAAGAAATTGGGATCTTAATTGCCATTTCAAAAAAATCAAAGGACCCAATTATAGTAAGGGAACGAATTGGAGGGACTCAATTGCATAAAGGATGAAAATTTAGAGTCAATTGAAGTTGAGAAAAAGATGGGGGCCGAATTGAAAAGAAGGAAGGACCAGATCTCTTAACTACACAACTGAGAGGGCCTGATTGCAAAACTCACTTCTATAAAAAGGGGGAAGAGGATCAAACCCTACCAGTTACTATTCAAACACTTTCCCTCTAAAAATTCGCCGCCCACTACCTCTCTTTCTACAGTACCTTTTTCTTCTTCTTCAAGAAGCTTCCCCACTGCACAGTTGAGACGCCACCGCCATGCATCTGAAGAAAAAGTCAGGCCTGTCCGCTGCCGCTCGATGGTTCGCCGCTGTCCAGGCGGATTCGAGACACAATGCCGCCGAGCCGCCGCTGCTACTCACCGGGAGGCCACGCCAACTCCGGCAGTCCCTCTACTTGAGTATGAACAGCAACCACCGGAGGAATTTGCATATGTGGAACCGACTCCGCAACCTATGGCCGAGGACACCGGATCGCACTATGTCAAGGAGTCCACTTCTCCACCGAAACCGCCTAGACGACGGTTACGAAGGCACACGGGCGTAGCTACTTCCCAAAAACCGCCGCGAGAACCAACTCCCGAGCCAACTCCCGAGCCAACGCCCGAGCCAACGCCCGAGCCGACACCCGAGCCCACGCCTCTGCCGTCTCCACCGCGTTATTCGAGGGTAAGATAGCCGAGAGCAAGCCGTGCGGATGGTGCATCTTCCTCTAATCCGCCACCTCAATCTCCTCAAACTCTCTACGAGTGGTTGCCGTTCCTTGAGTTTCAACATCCACCACCACCACTCAACTATTATGAGGGCGTAAATTGGAGTGAAAGTTTGCATGCGGAGTTGCCGAGTCAAGAGGAAGAAGACTCGGATTATAGGTCCGATGACCATGATGGGAATTTTGAAGATGATTTCAACATGAACTACTTATCCCTCGCCGACTCCGATTCGACTTCGGCACTTCCACGAGCCACGGAGTATGGAAATCGGGTGGGATCCATCTCGATTCGCCGGAAGCCGTGCATGCTCTCTCTCAATTCGAGATTGAGTACATGACTATGCGTCTACAAGAGCGCGAGGGCAAAGACTTCCGAAGTGGCCGACTCCTTGATCGCACGTTCCTTCGCGCGGCAGGTATCATCGAACCCTTCTTTGCATATTTTCGGAATGTTGGATGGTCTTGGTTGCTTGAATCACATCACTACCCGTGTTATAATGAGGTTGCAAGTGAGTTCTTTAATGCTTTTCATTTTGAGGGTGATAAAGATTTGGTAACACCTTGTATTGAGTTTAGGTTGTTTGGGGGGACTTATCATATGTCTGTGGGCGAGTGGAATGCTAGACTAGGGACATGTTCTTTTGATGATTATTATCTTGGTCACTTTGAGATGGGATTTCATGGTTTGCCGAACAAGGACCCGAATTATATTGGTTCACGGGCCGCATGGAGGCTTCTCGCCCCTAGCGACCCGGATGAGTTTGCCACATCCGGTTCTCATGTAAGTTTCCTAGAAGATCCCGCCCTTCGTATGTGCCACTAATACATAGCCCACAACTTAACCGGAAAAAGTACTTCTTATGAAAAGGTGACTGCCAATGAATTGTATTTCCTATGGTGCCTGACTACTAGGCGCCTCATTAACTTAGGTTGGTGGATTGCTAAAAACATGTTCACAATTGCTAGTCATACCGTGCGTCACATGACTCTATGCCATATTCTTGCCACGTTCATTGAACGCAACTTTGTCATACATGATGTTGGTTATTTGACTAGGGTGGATCCACCATCTTTGTTTGATTGGAACTTGTTGAGGCATACTCGCCTAATGTACCAACTGCCTAACCGGGAGATCCAGTTTCCTCCACTGGGACCTCGTGTCTCGAGTGCCTTTACTTCGCAGTCGGGATACGGTGCGGACTCTAAGGACTGATCTGGACTCCCTTGGACGTCGAGTAGATAGCCTCCGCCGCACAGTTATGAGCAGACTGCCTCGCCTGCCCAGGCGAGGCGACCGGTGACTTTTCTTCCTCAATGTTATTTTCGTTTTTTGTGTTTTTATTTTTTGTTTTATGTTTTTGAGTCTGTTCTTGTGTGTTTTTCATGTTCTTACACTTGATAGAGATCAAGTGTAAGGAGGGGGTGTTTCTTTTTATTGTTTATTTTGTCTTTTGTCTTTAGTTTTTGTTTGTTCTCACACTTGGTAGGGACCAAGTGTAAGGAGGGTGTTTGTGTTTATTTTGTCATGCCTTCTCTCTTGTTTTGTCTTTTCTCTCTTGCTCGAGTGCGAGCAAGGTTTAAGTGTTAGGAGGGGGGTATTTTGTGTCGAAGCATGCCAAAATTTTTGATTTTTGAAGTGCCGTTTTCTATGATCAAGCTTGTCTTATTTGTGCTTTTATTTTCAATATGCTTGCTTGTGGACTTTGTGAAGAGTAGATCTAGGCACGTATATGCATGTAATTTGGGATGACGAAAAATAAACTTTGTTGGATCGAAATTATATAACCACTCGCTTAGATAAGATTTGAGCCTTAAAGTAGGACACTTCCTACTATTCTTTTGAGAGTGTATATCCACAAAATCGCAATATGTTTGAGTCACTTGTGATAAATGATAGGAGGCACTAGGGATTTTTAGCCAAACGGCCGCGACAAAATATTTCCTACCCTATATTATCCCTTAGTGAACCAATTTGAGCCTTGACCGTTTCTTTGATTTGAGTTATCAAAATTTTAGCCAAGGCCTTTTTAAACTTTCTCTTGACCCATGTTATTGCATGTTTTACGAACTCTCTTGTGCATGATTGTAAAATCTGAAGTGTATTACATATGTCTCCTACCTGCCCAGTATAGACCTGCTGCAGAAAACAGATTGGATAAAAATTCTAAGTGTAAAAACTGCTCTATATAAGCAGAATTCATAGTGTCCTGTCTGTACAGTTAAGACAGTTTGTGCCCAGCTGCTAAAAAAGAAGTATATACCACGAAAATACTCTCAAAAATATAAAGAAAAAAAAAAAGAGAGAGAGAGAAAAAAAAAATCTGAATTTGAAACGTGGCAGAAAAAGAAAGAGCATGGTTGCATAGTAATGATGTTGTAGCATTGAAGTAATTTTCTAAAGTGGTGGGAGTTTGACTGTCTTGATTGCACAGGTGAGAGAGTTTTATATGCATAACATTGAATCTGAATTTTAATGGAGCTTAGTACCCCTAGGACCCTTACCAACATTAATTTGTCTAAGTCCTAAGCCCCATTACAATCGAATGAGAAAGACCTCCTTGATATTGCTATTGTGATGATCTCTTATCGTGATTGCGTGGATTGTTTTCCTTTGAGTGGCTTGAACCGGACTTAGATTAGTTGAGTGTTGAGTGAAACTTGAGGAGATCCACATTGTTTAGATTTTGACCAAGTTGATATATAAGTGCTTAGTTTCAAAATTTGCATTGTCTACTTGTTGGATGAGATTATAATTGCATGGTTTGACATTGCTTGGCTAGTGAAGTGGTGCGAAAATTTTCGAATTGATTGGTATGGCTTCTTGTCTTCGTTTTGTGAGTTCGTTGTTATTTTCTTTCTTCCGTTCGTGTTGAGTCTTGTTTTTGTTCTTGTTCGAGTCTTGAGTCTTTTATTTTGTGTCTTGGGTCTTGGGGAAGACCAAAAATAATTAGGTACTTATCTTTTGTTCTTCTTATACTCGAGGGCGAGTATAATTCAAGTGTAATGAGATTTGATGAGTCGATTTCGTACCTAATTATTTATGTCCGAAAAGTCTCCTAACTGTGCAGGCGAGACGCTTTTATTGGCAGTTATGCAGAAAATAGGCTGATTTGGCACGACACGTGGAGATGATGTGGCAACGCCTTTTCCAGCTGGAATGGCGAGATTTTGTGCGGTTTTGACCGAGAAAGAAAAGAAGGAAAGAAGAAGGAAACAAAGGAAAGAGGGAAGAAAGGAAAGAAGATTGATAAGGAAGGATTAGATATTTCCATATCTATCAAGATCCTTTCCTTATCCAACAAGAAACCCTAGATGTGATCTAGGATCATTATATAAGGATGAAGAGGCACGAAATTGAGGAGACTCTCTCACGCCTGACCTCTCCATAACCTCGAAACATCAATTCATTTCCGATCAATCCATTTCCCGAAGCCACCGCACCGCCGCCGAAGCCACACTGCCGCCATCGTTCCGACTCCACCGCACCGCCGAAGAAGAAGAACTTATTTACTATTTCCGTTTCATGCAAGCAGTAGTTGAGTAGATGAAACAAACACTTCGAATTTCAGTTTTTAATATTCGCACGTTAGCTTAGTTCGTTTCTTCAATTTCCGTTTGTTTTGAGAGATCGAAGACTATCGGTACTCTTGATCCTATTTCAATTCGTGTTTTAAATTCAGTTTATGTTTAGTTTCAGTTCGATCGTGTTTAGTTCTCTCGTTTTAATTCGTATCTTTACTTTATATTAGTTTTCGTGCATTCTAGGGTTAGGGTTACAAATGATGCATGTTCTGCTTTCGCAAAGTGTCTTATCGTGCAGGCGGGACGGGTTTCATGAGTAGCAAAATTTTTAGTGGTCCGCAGGATGTAAAACGCACACGTGAACAGTACATGAGGCTTAGGTACTGATAATTAATTGAAGGGTTTCGGGTTAATTCTGATTTATTTAATCTGGCTAGTAATTTAGGCTTGATCACCCTAAGTTGCGTAGTTTGTAGCTAACTTAGTACTTCCATCGTTTCTCGTCGAATAAGGCTAGGTAAGTAGCAAAATTATTCGAAAAAATAGTTGGATTAAACTGGTAGGGGACTATTAGATGCCCAACATACGAGTAGGCTCCTATACTAGGCTCCCTTAGTTCGATAAAGCTGTTTAGCTATTAAATCTATTGATTGCCCAACAACGTAGGTTGTAGCTAAATTAGGGATGTAGCTGTTTCGATGTCCAACATGGCGGTTACCGACTAAGAAAGTGGGAGTGAGGATTACGCAGTTTAAGTTACGGTAATCTATAACTAGTTGATTCATGAGATTAATTCATTCTATGTGCCGATGATTGGAAATACGTGTGTGTGAATAATCTGCTGGACCCATCTCTTATCTGCCAAGTTAAGACAGTTTATTTCACTTTTCAGCTTTTGCAATTTATTTCAGTTTTGGTAATTTCTTAGTTTAGATAAAAACTTAAAACTTGTGTCGTTGCTAACCAAAACCAAGATAAGTAGGAAAATAATATATCTAGTCTTCTGTTCCCTGTGTTTGATACCCTGTGAGCTATACTAATATAATTCTCAATTTTTGCAGGATTATTTGGTGCAATACAGCGATCACCAAATTGGCGCCGTTGCCGGGGAACGGTGTTATCTAGTTTTATTGTTTTCTACTAATCTTTTTGATCTTTTAAGCGTTGCATGAGCAGGTCTTCCAAGCCTAACCTCATATTTGATCCATAGGTCGAGAAAACAGCAAAGAGGAATAGGAAGAGGACAAAGCTACAAAAGCAACAGATTCTGTCCGAGGCAGAAAACTTCTTAACTGCCCAGACAGGAGACAGAACAGACGCCGGTGATCAGACCAGCGACTCTGAACCAGAAAATGTTAGGTTCGACAAGTTACTGGACAATACTCCAGTAACTAGCTCAGAATCAGAGGAGGAAGAGATGGAGGACGAAGTGCACAATCCACAACACTTGAGGATGAATACCGGATCGCTTGACATAGGAGCGGACCTTCCCGGTCTAATCCAAATCACAACTACTGAACAAATTGATGTCAAGCTGAACATGGTCGCTGCCATGCCAAAGTTCTATGGGAGAACGAATGAGAACGCAAATTCCTTTTTGGCCTCGTTCAACCAAGTCTGCAATCTGCACAGGCAAGGCAATCTGGGCGCTTTCAAACTCAAGGCCTTTCCATTTACTCTTCAAGATGGAGCACAAGCATGTTTCTCAAGTCTAAAGCCAAACATGATAACAACGTGGGCCCAGATGCGTACAGTTTTCTTGAAGAAATACTTCCCGCAGTCGAAGACAAATGCATTAAAGAAGCAGATTTTCGGGATCGCTCAAGAAATCGACGAGACCTTCGGCGCATACTGGGAGAGATTTGGACGACTTGTCGATAGTTGTCCGAACCATGGCTACTCAGATGTAGAGCTCCTACAGATTTTCTATCAAGGGATGACAGACGAAGCAAAAGCCATGGTGGATATCGGTCTAAGAGGGAATTTCCATACAAGCCTCTACGAAGATGCAAGAAATATAATCGAAGGGCTTGCGGAGTCTACCTCGCAATATAAAGGGCCAAGACCAACAAGGAGAGCTGTAAATTGGTCTCATTCCAACTACATGGATGAGATCGATAATAAAGTGGAGGCAAAATTCAGCTTGTTGCAAGATAAGCTCGACTTGATACTCAAGCAGAACGCTCCTGCTTCAATTCGGTCAAATGCCGATCATGCATGTGGAGCATGCGGAGAAAAAGGGCATACGTCGTTGCAATGTCTGGGAGAAGAAGTAAACGCCGCTGGAAATTGGAGCGGGCAACAAGGGGTTCATCCGAACCTCCGTTGGAAGCAACAAGAAGAGCATTTTCAACCAAGGAATCCGCCTCAAACCCAATTTCAGCAACCATACCAGCAGCAACAAGGCTATCAGCAGCCCTATCAATCTCCTAATCAGAATAATTATCAGCAGACGTACAGACCCCCGCATCAAAGGCAGTTTCAGCAGCAGAATGTCCAGCCTGCCCAACCGGAGCAGCAGAGCTCTTTAAAAAAGCTTTTGGCCGAAATGGTTTCTTCACATAAGGACACCACTGCATTTCAACAACAAATGCAGTGGGAGATCAACCGGACAAAGAAGGATCAGCAAGCTACAATGGAGAATTTGGCTAAGCAGATGAATAAGCTAAATTCTCGCCATTCAGAAATAAAGACTTCTCAAGGGCGGCTTCCGGCTCAAACTCAGCGAGAACCCAAATGCCCATAACTGCAATCAGATTACGCTGCGTGGAGGGAAGGAACTACCTGGCCCGACTGTACAGGCAAGGCACCCAGAGAAGTCAGCAGAGAAGAAGGCGGCTGCAGAACAGCCTATACCATTAGAAGCCTCGAAGGAGCAAGATCCAGAACAAGAAAGAGATGAGGAGGATGACCTGACTGGCAAGTCGGGACATCAAAATCTGATTCCTCCACCATTTCCCGAAGCTTTGGAAAGGAAGAGAACTCCAAACAAGGAAAGCATAAATTACATGAAGTTGTTCGAGAAATTGGAGATAAATATCCCTTTCCTTGAAGTCGTAAAGATCCCCAAGTTCGGGAAATTTGTAAAGGATTTCATTGTTGGAAAAGTTCCCACGTCCGGGAAGGTTTTGTTCGATCACACAGTATCGGCAATTATACAGAAGATGCTTCCTGCTAAATGTGCCGACCCAGGTATGTTCACACTTCCCTGTCTGATGGGTGATGTCATGATTAAACAAGCCATGTGTGATCTAGGTGCATCTATAAATGTTATGACTTTATCTGTATATAATCAATTGGTAAGAGCTGAGTTAATATCCACTAAGGTGATTATTCAATTAGCGGATAGGTCATGCATTGCTCCGATTGGTTTACTTGAAAACATTTTGGTCAGAATCAACAACTTTGTCTATCCGGCTGATTTCTATGTAATTGACACAAATGATAGGCAAGTTGCAGGAACTGTGGGAGTGTTATTAGCTAGACCGTTTTTAAAGACTGTAAAGGCAATAATTAATGTGGATGAGGGTTCGATAAGTGTAGCGTACCATAATGAAACTTATGTTCATAGGATATCTGAAGCACTTAAGAAACCCTACGATCATGAAAATGAGAATGTTTTTTCTACTGACTCCATTGATGCAATTGTCCAAGAATATCTTGAGACGTATGTGGTGTAGGACAAAATGGAAGTTACCTTGACTCGGGGACCGACCGAATCGACCCCGAAGGTATGAGGGATGAAGAAATTAGAGAGAGCATCTCGGCTTTGTACGTAACTCTAGAATTAAAAACTGTCAGTAGCATGTCTCAACTGCCCAGGCAGGACGCTTCTGAAAACCTGCTGTCGTCGATCATCAAGGCACCAAAGCTGGAACTTAAACCACTTCCAACGAACCTGAAGTATGCCTATCTCGGAGACAATGAGACGCTGCCCGTCATCATTAATAAAGAACTTGATGAAAATCAGGAGAAGGCATTGTTGGAGATTCTGAAGAAGCATAAGAAAGCCATAGGATGGACTTTAGCCCGTATCACCGGCATAAGTCCCGACATTTGCCAGCACTCTATCCTCATGGAGCCGGATAGCAAACCTTTCCGAGACCATCAAAGAAAACTCAATCCCAACATGAGAGAGGTCATGCTGAAGGAAGTATTAAAGCTCTTATCCATGGGAATTATCTATCCCATATCGGATAGCAATTGGGTAAATCCCGTACACATTGTGCCCAAGAAGTTCGGATTCCAAGTTGTCGAGAATGAGAAGAACGAATTGGTTCCGGTACGCTTAGTGACGGGATGGCGCATGTGTATCGATTATAGGAAGCTCAATGCGGCGACACGTAAGGACCATTTCCCGCTTCCATTTATCGATCAGATGCTCGAGAGACTTGCGGGGCAAGTCTATTTTAGTTTCTTGGACGATTATAGCAGTTATTTCCAAATCCAAGTACGAGAGGAAGATCAAGATAAGACGACGTTCACATGCCCTTATGGAACTTTCGCTTACCGAAGAATGTCATTTGGATTATGCAATGCGTCGGGCACCTTTCAAAGGTGCATGATGAGCATATTCTCGGACCTCATTGAGATGTGCATAGAGGTCTTCATGGACGACTTCACCGTCTATGGTGATTCTTACACTTCGTGCTTGAAGAACCTCGACAAAGTCCTAGCTCGATGTGTTGAGAAGAATTTGGTATTGAACTACGAGAAATGCCATTTCATGGTGATCGAAGGAATAGTGCTCGGTCACGTTGTTTCTAATAGAGGAATAGAGGTCGACAAGGCAAAAGTGGAGGCCATCGCAAAGTTGCCATATCCGACTAATCCAAAGGAAGTTCGTGGTTTCTTAGGACACGCCGGCTTCTATCGGCGTTTCATAAGGATTTCGCGAAGATCGCTCAACCACTAACAAGCCTACTTCACAAAGATGTCGAATTTGATTTCGATACTAAGTGTAAGGAGGCCTTCACCATCCTTAAAGACAAGCTTACAACAGCTCCTGTGATGCCAGCCCCGGACTGGAATAAGCCATTCGAGATTATGTGTGATGCTTCTGACTGTGCAGTCGGGGCAGTGCTGGGACAGAAATCTGGAAAAGAAAGCCATGTGATTTATTATGCGTCCAAGACATTAAATCCAGCACAATGCAACTATTCCACCACATAGAAGGAGTTGTTAGCTATCATCTTTGCCTTCGACAAGTTTCGCTCTTATTTACTTGGCTCGAAGATCATTGTGTATACCGATCATGCCGCCGTCAAACATCTCCTTGCCAAGAAAGAAACAAAGCCGAGACTTATCCGATGGATTCTTCTCTTACAAGAATTTAATTGGGAGGTTAAGAATAAGAAAGGAGCAGAAAACTATGTGGCGGATCACTTGAGCCGATTGATTCAAAAAGACGAAGGGGAGCCAATTAAGGAGACTTTTCCCGAAGAGCATTTATATGCTGTTCCTGAGACGGTTTCCAGTCTTGCGAAGCTTCTGCCCGCGCAGTGTTTTAGGATTGGAATCCAAGAAGTGTCTCAGCTGCCCAGTCAAGATAACTCTGAAGCAGAATTGCTGAAAGCCGTAGGTAACACTTCTAAACTACCTTGGTTTGCTACTATTGTGAATTTCTTGACCTCTGAGCAGCTTCCACCCGAGTTCACTTATGCTCAAAAAGCAAAATTGAAGAGCGAGTGTAAGCTGTATTTTTGGAACTCTCCAATCCTTTGGAAAATGGGAGTTGATCAAGTTATCCGAAGATGCATTCCGGAAGAAGAGCAAAGCGACATCTTATTCCATTGTCATTCGTCCGCTTATGGGGGACACTTCGGACCAAAATGAACTGCAAGAAAAGTGTTGGATGCTGGTTTCTTTTGGCCGAGCCTACACCTTGACGCCTATAAGTACTGTAAGTCATGTGCACGTTGCCAAATGATCGGGAAAATATCTATGAAGGATGAAATGCCCCAAAAGCCTTTGAGATTTTGTGAGATATTTGATGTATGGGGTATGGACTTCATGGGTCTGTTTCCTAGTTCAAGGGGTAACGTGTACATTTTACTTGCCGTTGATTGTGTTTCTAAATGGGTTGAGGCAAAGGCTACAAAAATTAACGACTCTAAAGTGGTTGCAGGATTTCTTCGAACTAACATCTTTTGCAGATTCGGCGTACCAATGGCCATCATAAGTGATCGAGGAACACATTTCTGCAACCGTACCATCGAGTCGTTGATGAAGAAATATGGAGTAGCCCATCGAGTTTCTACCGCTTACCATCCACAAACGAATGGGCAAGTCGAAGTGTCAAATCGAGAAGTGAAGTCTATATTGGAGAAAACGGTCAATCCGTCAAGGAAAGATTGGAGTATGAGGTTTGGATGACGCCTTATGGGCTTATCGAATAGCCTATAAAACTCCACTCGGTATGTCTCCTTATAGATTAATTTTCGGAAAATTATGTCACTTGCCTGTGCAGTTGGAACACAAGGCCTGGTGGGCAGTACAGAAAGTCAATATGGATCTGATCGAAAGTGCTAAGGAGAGGAAATATCAGCTTCAAGAGCTTGAAGAAATTTGGTTAGAGTCCTATGATGCGGCTATGAGGTACAAAGATCGCACAAAGGCTTGGCATGATAAAGTGATCCATGTGAAGAATTTTGAAGTGGGCCAGCTTGTATTGCTTTACCAATCACGCCTACGCATTATGCCCGGAAAGCTCCGCTCAAGATGGATCGGTCCATTTCGAGTGTGTTCTGTCTGGCCAGGCGGGGCAGTGGTGATACAGAAATTGGACTCAGACGAGACTTTCACTGTCAATGGTCATCGCCTTAAGGTTTATCATGCTGCCGCAATGATAGAAGATGTGGACGAGCAAAGCTTGTCCATTCCGTCCTATATTTGACTCTTTGAAGAAGAGGTCTAGCCGAAGACTCTAAAGAGAGGCGCTTCCGGGAGGCAACCCGTATTTTTTCCGTTTTTTCTTTAATTTCGTATTTTTAGTTTGATTTTTGCTTGGTGTTGTTTCTTTTATTTTTCAGATTTTTGCTAAGTATGGAATTGGGGTTAAAAGTTTAAGAAGGAGTTGGAGGAGCAAAGATGATGAGAAGAAGAAATTGGGATCTTAATTGCCATTTCAAAAAAATCAAAGGACCCAATTATAGTAAGGGAACGAATTGGAGGGACTCAATTGCATAAAGGATGAAAATTTAGAGTCAATTGAAGTTGAGAAAAAGATGGGGGCCGAATTGAAAAGAAGGAAGGACCAGATCTCTTAACTACACAACTGAGAGGGCCTGATTGCAAAACTCACTTCTATAAAAAGGGGGAAGAGGATCAAACCCTACCAGTTACTATTCAAACACTTTCCCTCTAAAAATCCGCCGCCCACTACCTCTCTTTCTACAGTACCTTTTTCTTCTTCTTCAAGAAGCTTCCCAGCTACCACAGTTGAGACGCCACCGCCATGCATCCGAAGAAAAAGTCGGCTGTCCGCCGCCGCTCGATGGTTCGCCCCGTCTGTCCAGGCGGATTCGAGACACAATGCCACCGAGCCGCCGCTGCTACTCACCGGGAGGCCACGCCAACTCCGGCAGTCCCTCTACTTGAGTATGAACCGCAACCACCGGAGGAATTCGCATATGTGGAACCGACTCCGCAACCTATGGCCGAGGACACCGGATCGCACTATGCCAAGGAGTCCACTTCTCCACCGAAACCGCCTAGACGACGGTTACGAAGGCACACGGGCGTAGCTACTTCCCAAAAACCGCCGCGAGAACCAACTCCCGAGCCAACTCCCGAGCCAACGCCCGAGCCAACGCCCGAGCCGACACCCGAGCCCACGCCTCTGCCGTCTCCACCGCGTTATTCGAGGGTAAGATAGCCGAGAGCAAGCCGTGCGGATGGTGCATCTTCCTCTAATCCGCCACCTCAATCTCCTCAAACTCTCTACGAGTGGTTGCCGTTCCTTGAGTTTCAACATCCACCACCACCACTCAACTATTATGAGGGCGTAAATTGGAGTGAAAGTTTGCGTGCGGAGTTGCCGAGTCAAGAGGAAGAAGACTCGGATTATAGGTCCGATGACCATGATGGGAATTTTGAAGATGATTTCAACATGAACTACTTATCCTTCGCCGACTCCGATTCGACTTCGGCACTTCCACGAGCCACGGAGTATGGAAATCGGGTGGTGATCCATCTCGATTCGCCGGAAGCCGTGCATGCTCTCTCTCAATTCGAGATTGAGTACATGACTATGCGTCTACAAGAGCGCGAGGGCAAAGACTTCCGAAGTGGCCGACTCCTTGATCGCACGTTCCTTCGCGCGGCAGGTATCATCGAACCCTTCTTTGCATATTTTCGGAATGTTGGATGGTCTTGGTTGCTTGAATCACATCACTACCCGTGTTATAATGAGGTTGCAAGTGAGTTCTTTAATGCTTTTCATTTTGAGGGTGATAAAGATTTGGTAACACCTTGTATTGAGTTTAGGTTGTTTGGGGGGGACTTATCATATGTACGTGGGCGAGTGGAATGCTAGACTAGGGACATGTTCTTTTGATGATTATTATCTTGGTCACTTTGAGATGGGATTTCATGGTTTGCCGAACAAGGACCCGAATTATATTGGTTCACGGGCCGCGTGGAGGCTTCTCGCCCCAAGCGACCCGGATGAGTTTGCCACATCCGGTTCTCATGTAAGTTTCCTAGAAGATCCCGCCCTTCGTATGTGCCACTAATACATAGCCCACAACTTAACCGGAAAAAGTACTTCTTATGAAAAGGTGACTGCCAATGAATTGTATTTCCTATGGTGCTCGACTACTAGGCGCCTCATTAACTTAGGTTGGTGGATTGCTAAAAACATGTTCACAATTGCTAGTCATACCGGTGCGTCACATGACTCCATGCCATATTCTTGCCACGTTCATTGAACGCAACTTTGTCATACATGATGTTGGTTATTTGACTAGGGTGGATCCACCATCTTTGTTTGATTGGAACTTGTTGAGGCATACTCGCCTAATGTACCAACCGCCTAACCGGGAGATCCGGTTTCCTCCACCGGGACCTCGTGTCTCGAGTGCCTTTACTTCGCGAGGTCGGGATACGGTGCGAGACTCTAAGGACTGATCCGGACTCCCTTGGACGTCGAGTAGATAGCCTCCGCCGCACAGTTATGAGCAGACTGCCTCGCCTGCCCGGGCGAGGCGACCGGTGACTTTTCTTCCTCAATGTTATTTTCGTTTTTTGTGTTTTTATTTTTTGTTTTATGTTTTTGAGTCTTGTTCTTGTGTGTTTTTCATGTTCTTACACTTGATAGAGATCAAGTGTAAGGAGGGGGTGTTTCTTTTTATTGTTTATTTTGTCTTTTGTCTTTAGTTTTTGTTTGTTCTCACACTTGGTAGGGACCAAGTGTAAGGAGGGTGTTTGTGTTTATTTTGTCATGCCTTCTCTCTTGTTTTGTCTTTTCTCTCTTGCTCGAGTGCGAGCAAGGTTTAAGTGTTAGGAGGGGGTATTTTGTGTCGAAGCATGCCAAAATTTTTGATTTTTGAAGTGCCGTTTTCTATGATCAAGCTTGTCTTATTTGTGCTTTTATTTTCAATATGCTTGCTTGTGGACTTTGTGAAGAGTAGATCTAGGCACGTATATGCATGTAATTTGGGATGACGAAAAATAAACTTTGTTGGATCGAAATTATATAACCACTCGCTTAGATAAGATTTGAGCCTTAAAGTAGGACACTTCCTACTATTCTTTTGAGAGTGTATATCCACAAAATCGCAATATGTTTGAGTCACTTGTGATAAATTATAGGAGGCACTAGGGATTTTTAGCCAAACGGCCGCGACAAAATATTTCCTACCCTATATTATCCCTTAGTGAACCAATTTGAGCATTGACCGTTTCTTTGATTTGAGTTATCAAAATTTTAGCCAAGGCCTTTTTAAACTTTCTCTTGACCCATGTTATTGCATGTTTTACGAACTCTCTTGTGCATGATTGTAAAATCGAAGTGTATTACATATGTCTCCTACACTTGCCCAGATAGACTGCTTTGCGGAAAAACAGATTGGATAAAAATTCTAAGTGTAAAAACTGCTCTATATAAGCAGAATTCATAGTGTCCTGTCTGTACAGTTAAGACAGTTTGTGCCCAGCTGCTAAAAAAGAAGTATATGCCACGAAAATACTCTCAAAAATATAAAGAAAAAAAAAGAGAGAGAGAGAAAAAAAAATCTGAATTTGAAACGTGGCAGAAAAAGAAAGAGCATGGTTGCATAGTAATGATGTTGTAGCATTGAAGTAATTTTCTAAAGTGGTGGGAGTTTGACTGTCTTGATTGCACAGGTGAGAGAGTTTTATATGCATAACATTGAATCTGAATTTTAATGGAGCTTAGTACCCCTAGGACCCTTACCAACATTAATTTGTCTAAGTCCTAAGCCCCATTACAATCGAATGAGAAAGACCTCCTTGATATTGCTATTGTGATGATCTCTTATCGTGATTGCGTGGATTGTTTTCCTTTGAGTGGCTTGAACCGGACTTAGATTAGTTGAGTGTTGAGTGAAACTTGAGGAGATCCACATTGTTTAGATTTTGACCAAGTTGATATATAAGTGCTTAGTTTCAAAATTTGCATTGTCTACTTGTTGGATGAGATTATAATTGCATGGTTTGACATTGCTTGGCTAGTGAAGTGGTGCGAAAATTTTCGAATTGATTGGTATGGCTTCTTGTCTTCGTTTTGTGAGTTCGTTGTTATTTTCTTTCTTCCGTTCGTGTTGAGTCTTGTTTTTGTTCTTGTTCGAGTCTTGAGTCTTTTATTTTGTGTCTTGGGTCTTGGGGAAGACCAAAAATAATTAGGTACTTATCTTTTGTTCTTCTTATACTCGAGGGCGAGTATAATTCAAGTGTAATGAGATTTGATGAGTCGATTTCGTACCTAATTATTTATGTCCGAAAAGTCTCCCTAAGCGTGCGGGCGAGACGCTTTTATTGGCGGTTATGCGAAAAATAGGCTGATTTGGCACGACACGTGGAGATGATGTGGCAACGCCTTTTCCAGCTGGAATGGCGAGATTTTGTGCGGTTTTGACCGAGAAAGAAAAGAAGGAAAGAAGAAGGAAACAAAGGAAAGAGGGAAGAAAGGAAAGAAGATTGATAAGGAAGGATTAGATATTTCCATATCTATCAAGATTCTTTCCTTATCCAACAAGAAACCCTAGATGTGATCTAGGATCATTATATAAGGATGAAGAGGCACGAAATTGAGGAGACTCTCTCACGCCTGACCTCTCCATAACCTCGAAACATCAATTCATTTCCGATCAATCCATTTCCCGAAGCCACCGCACCGCCGCCGAAGCCACACTGCCGCCATCGTTCCGACTCCACCGCACCGCCGAAGAAGAAGAACTTATTTACTATTTCCGTTTCATGCAAGCAGTAGTTGAGTAGATGAAACAAACACTTCGAATTTCAGTTTTTAATATTCGCACGTTAGCTTAGTTCGTTTCTTCAATTTCCGTTTGTTTTGAGAGATCGAAGATTATCGGTACTCTTGATCCTATTTCAATTCGTGTTTTAAATTCAGTTTATGTTTAGTTTCAGTTCAGTACGTGTTTAGTTCTCTGTTTTAATTCGTATCTTTACTTTATATTAGTTTTCGTGCATTCTAGGGTTAGGGTTACAAATGATGCATGTTCTGTTTCGCAAAGTGTCTTATCTGTGCAGTCATGACAGTTTCATGAGTAGCAAAATTTTTAGTGGTCCGGCAGGATGTAAAACGCACACGTGAACAGTACATGAGGCTTAGGTACTGATAATTAATTGAAGGGTTTCGGGTTAATTCTGATTTATTTAATCTGGCTAGTAATTTAGGCTTGATCACCCTAAGTTGCGTAGTTTGTAGCTAACTTAGTACTTCCATCGTTTCTCGTCGAATAAGGTTAGGTAAGTAGCAAAATTATTCGAAAAAATAGTTGGATTAAACTGGTAGGGGACTATTAGATGCCCAACATACGAGTAGGCTCCTATACTAGGCTCCCTTAGTTCGATAAAGCTGTTTAGCTATTAAATCTATTGATTGCCCAACAACGTAGGTTGTAGCTAAATTAGGGAAGTAGCTGTTTCGATGTCCAACATGGCGGTTACCGACTAAGAAAGTGGGAGTGAGGATTACGCAGTTTAAGTTACGGTAATCTATAACTAGTTGATTCATGAGATTAATTCATTCTATGTGCCGATGATTGGAAATACGTGTGTGTGAATAATCTGCTGGACCCATCTCTTATCTGCCAAGTTAAGACAGTTTATTTCACTTTTCAGCTTTTGCAATTTATTTCAGTTTTGGTAATTTCTTAGTTTAGATAAAAACTTAAAACTTGTGTCGTTGCTAACCAAAACCAAGATAAGTAGGAAAATAATATATCTAGTCTTCTGTTCCCTGTGTTTGATACCCTGTGAGCTATACTAATATAATTCTCAATTTTTGCAGGATTATTTGGTGCAATACAGCGATCACCAAATTGGCGCCGTTGCCGGGGAACTGTGTTATCTAGTTTTATTGTTTTCTACTAATCTTTTTGATCTTTTAAGCGTTGCATGAGCAGGTCTTCCAAGCCTAACCTCATATTTGATCCATAGGTCGAGAAAACAGCAAAGAGGAATAGGAAGAGGACAAAGCTACAAAAGCAACAGATTCTGTCCGAGGCAGAAAACTTCTTAACTGCCCAGACAGGAGACAGAACAGACGCCGGTGATCAGACCAGCGACTCTGAACTAGAAACTGTTAGGTTCGACAAGTTACTGGACAATACTCCAGTAACTAGCTCAGAATCAGAGGAGGAAGAGATGGAGGACGAAGTGCACAATCCACAACCCTTGAGGATGAATACCGGATCGCTTGACATAGGAGCGGACCTTCCCGGTCTAATCCAAATCACAACTACTGAACAAATCGATGTCAAGCTGAACATGGTCGCTGCCATGCCAAAGTTCTATGGGAGAACGAATGAGAACGCAAATTCCTTTTTGGCCTCGTTCAACCAAGTCTGCAATCTGCACAGGCAAGGCAATCTTGGCGCTTTCAAGCTCAAGGCCTTTCCATTTACTCTTCAAGATGGAGCACAAGCATGTTTCTCAAGTCTAAAGCCAAACACGATAACAACGTGGGCCCAGATGCGTACAGTTTTCTTGAAGAAATACTTCCCGCAGTCGAAGACAAATGCATTAAAGAAGCAGATTTTCGGGATCGCTCAAGAAATCGACGAGACCTTCGGCGCATACTGGGAGAGATTTGGACGACTTGTCGATAGTTGTCCGAACCATGGCTACTCAGATGTAGAGCTCCTACAGATTTTCTATCAAGGGATGACAGACGAAGCAAAAGCCATGGTGGATATCGGTCTAAGAGGGAATTTCCATACAAGCCTCTACGAAGATGCAAGAAATATAATCGAAGGGCTTGCGGAGTCTACCTCGCAATATAAAGGGCCAAGACCAACAAGGAGAGCTGTAAATTGGTCTCATTCCAACTACATGGATGAGATCGATAATAAAGTGGAGGCAAAATTCAGCTTGTTGCAAGATAAGCTCGACTTGATACTCAAGCAGAACGCTCCTGCTTCAAGTCGGTCAAATGCCGATCATGCATGTGGAGCATGCGGAGAAAAAGGGCATACGTCGCTGCAATGTCTGGGAGAAGAAGTAAACACCGCTGGAAATTGGAGCGGGCAACAAGGGGTTCATCCGAACCTCCGTTGGAAGCAACAAGAAGAGCATTTTCAACCAAGGAATCCGCCTCAAACCCAATTTCAGCAACCATACCAACAGCAACAAGGCTATCAGCAGCCGTATCAATCTCCTAATCAGAATAATTATCAGCAGACGTACAGACCCCCGCATCAAAGGCAGTTTCAGCAGCGAGAATGTCCACCTTGCCTAACCGGAGCAAAGAGAGCCCTTTAGAAAAGCTTTTGGCCGAAATGGTTTCTTCACAGAAGGACACCACTGCATTTCAACAACAAATGCAGTGGGAGATCAACCGGACAAAGAAGAATCAGCAAGCTACAATGGAGAATTTGGCTAAGCTGATGAATAAGCTAAATTCTGCCATTCAGGAAATAAAGACTTCTCAAGGGCAGCTTCCAGCTCAAACTCAGCAGAACCCAAATGCCCATAACTGCAATCAGATTACGCTGCGTGGAGGGAAGGAACTACCTGGCCCGACTGTACAGGCAAGGCACCCAGAGAAGTCAGCAGAGAAGAAGGCGGCTGCAGAACAGCCTATACCATTAGAAGCCTCGAAGGAGCAAGATCCAGAACAAGAAAGAGATGAGGAGGATGACTCGGTCGGCAAGTCGGGACATCAAAATCTGATTCCTCCACCATTTCCCGAAGCTTTGGAAAGGAAGAGAACTCCAAACAAGGAAAGCATAAATTACATGAAGTTGTTCGAGAAATTGGAGATAAATATCCCTTTCCTTGAAGTCATAAAGATCCCCAAGTTCGGGAAATTTGTAAAGGATTTCATTGTTGGAAAAGTTCCCACGTCCGGGAAGGTTTTGTTCGATCACAGTATCGGCAATTATACAGAAGATGCTTCCTGCTAAATGTGCCGACCCAGGTATGTTCACACTTCCTTGTCTGATGGGTGATGTCATGATTAAACAAGCCATGTGTGATCTAGGTGCATCTATAAATGTTATGACTTTATCTGTATATAATCAATTGGTAAGAGCTGAGTTAATATCCACTAAGGTGATTATTCAATTAGCGGATAGGTCATGCATTGCTCCGATTGGTTTACTTGAAAACATTTTGGTCAGAATCAACAACTTTGTCTATCCGGCTGATTTCTATGTAATTGACACAAATGATAGGCAAGTTGAAGGAACTGTGGGAGTGTTATTAGCTAGACCGTTTTTAAAGACTGTAAAGGCAATAATTAATGTGGATGAGGGTTCGATAAGTGTAGCGTACCATAATGAAACTTATGTTCATAGGATATCTGAAGCACTTAAGAAACCCTACGATCATGAAAATGAGAATGTTTTTTCTACTGACTCCATTGATGCAATTGTCCAAGAATATCTTGAGACGTATGTGGTGTAGGACAAAATGGAAGTTACCTTGACTCAAGGACTGACCGAATCAAACCTCGAAGGTATGAGGGATGAAGAAATTAGAGAGAGCATCTCGGCTTTGTATGTAACTCCAGAATTAAAAACTGTCAGTAGCATGTCTCAACTGCCCAGGCAGGACGCTTCTGAAAACCTGCTGTCGTCGATCATCAAGGCACCAAAGCTGGAACTTAAACCACTTCCAACGAACCTGAAGTATGCCTATCTCGGAGACAATGAGACGCTGCCCGTCATCATTAATAAAGAACTTGATGAAAATCAGGAGAAGGCATTGTTGGAGATTCTGAAGAAGCATAAGAAAGCCATAGGATGGACTTTAGCCGGCATCACCGGCATAAGTCCCGACATTTGCCAGCACTCTATCCTCATGGAGCCGGATAGCAAACCTTTCCGAGACCATCAAAGAAAACTCAATCCCAACATGAGAGAGGTCGTGCTGAAGGAAGTATTAAAGCTCTTATCCATGGGAATTATCTATCCCATATCGGATAGCAATTGGGTAAGTCCCGTACACATTGTGCCCAAGAAGTCCGGATTCCAAGTTGTCGAGAATGAGAAGAACGAATTGGTTCCGTGCGCGCTTAGTGACGGGATGGCGCATGTGTATCGATTATAGGAAGCTCAATGCGGCGACACGTAAGGACCATTTCCCGCTTCCATTTATCGATCAGATGCTCGAGAGACTTGCGGGGCAAGTCTATTTTAGCTTCTTGGACGATTATAGCAGTTATTTCCAAATCCAAGTACGAGAGGAAGATCAAGATAAGACGACGTTCACATGCCCTTATGGAACGTTCGCTTACCGAAGAATGTCATTTGGATTATGCAATGCGTCGGGCACCTTTCAAAGGTGCATGATGAGCATATTCTCGGACCTCATTGAGATGTGCATAGAGGTCTTCATGGACGACTTCACCGTCTATGGTGATTCTTACACTTCGTGCTTGAAGAACCTCGACAAAGTCCTAGCTCGATGTGTTGAGAAGAATTTGGTATTGAACTACGAGAAATGCCATTTCATGGTGATCGAAGGAATAGTGCTCGGTCACGTTGTTTCTAAAAGAGGAATAGAGGTCGACAAGGCAAAAGTGGAGGCCATCGCAAAGTTGCCATATCCGACTAATCCAAAGGAAGTTCGTGGTTTCTTAGGACACGCCGGCTTCTATCGGTGTTTCATAAGGATTTCGCAAAGATCGCTCAACCACTAACAAGCCTACTTCACAAAGATGTCGAATTTGATTTCGATACTAAGTGTAAGGAGGCCTTCACCATCCTTAAAGACAAGCTTACAACAGCTCCTGTGATGCCAGCCCCGGACTGGAATAAGCCATTCGAGATTATGTGTGATGCTTCTGACTGTGCAGTCGGGGCAGTGCTGGGACAGAAATCTGGAAAAGAAAGCCATGTGATTTATTATGCGTCCAAGACATTAAATCCAGCACAATGCAACTATTCCACCATAGAGAAGGAGTTGTTAGCTATCATCTTTGCCTTCGACAAGTTTCGCTCTTATTTACTTGGCTCGAAGATCATTGTGTATACCGATCATGCCGCCGTCAAACATCTCCTTGCCAAGAAAGAAACAAAGCCGAGACTTATCCGATGGATTCTTCTCTTACAAGAATTTAATTGGGAGGTTAAGAATAAGAAAGGAGCAGAAAACTATGTGGCGGATCACTTGAGCCGATTGATTCAAAAAGACGATGGAGAGCCAATTAAGGAGACTTTTCCCGAAGAGCATTTATATGTTGTTCCAGTCTTGCGAAGCTTCTGCCCGCACAGTGTTTTATGATTGGAATCCAAGAAGTGTCTCAGCTGCCCAGTCAAGATAACTCTGAAGCAGAATTGCTGAAAGCCGTAGGTAACACTTCTAAACTACCTTGGTTTGCTACTATTGTGAATTTCTTGACCTCTGAGCAGCTTCCACCCGAGTTCACTTATGCTCAAAAAGCAAAATTGAAGAGCGAGTGTAAGCAGTATTTTTGGAACTCTCCAATCCTTTGGAAAATGGGAGTTGATCAAGTTATCCGAAGATGCATTCCGGAAGAAGAGCAAAGCGACATCTTATTCCATTGTCATTCGTCCGCTTATGGGGGACACTTCGGACCAAAACGAACTGCAAGAAAAGTGTTGGATGAGGGTTTCTTTTGGCCGAGCCTACACCTTGACGCCTATAAGTACTGTAAGTCATGTGCACGTTGCCAAATGATCGGGAAAATATCTATGAAGGATGAAATGCCCCAAAAGCCTTTGAGATTTTGTGAGATATTTGATGTATGGGGTATGGACTTCATGGGTCTGTTTCCTAGTTCAAGGGGTAACGTGTACATTTTACTTGCCGTTGATTATGTTTCTAAATGGGTTGAGGCAAAGGCTACAAAAATTAACGACTCTAAAGTGGTTGCAGGATTTCTTCGAACTAACATCTTTTGCAGATTCGGCGTACCAATGGCCATCATAAGTGATCGAGGAACACATTTCTGCAACCGTACCATCGAGTCGTTGATGAAGAAATATGGAGTAGCCCATCGAGTTTCTACCGCTTACCATCCACAAACGAATGGGCAAGTCGAAGTGTCAAATCGAGAAGTGAAGTCTATATTGGAGAAAACGGTCAATCCGTCAAGGAAAGATTGGAGTATGAGGTTTGGATGACGCCTTATGGGCTTATCGAATAGCCTATAAAACTCCACTCGGTATGTCTCCTTATAGATTAATTTTCGGAAAATTATGTCACTTGCCTGTGCAGTTGGAACACAAGGCCTGGTGGGCAGTACAGAAAGTCAATATGGATCTGACCGAAAGTGCTAAGGAGAGGAAATATCAGCTTCAAGAGCTTGAAGAAATTTGGTTAGAGTCCTATGATGCGGCTATGAGGTACAAAGATCACACAAAGGCTTGGCATGATAAAGTGATCCATGTGAAGAATTTTGAAGTGGGCCAGCTTGTATTGCTTTACCAATCACGCCTACGCATTATGCCCGGAAAGCTCCGCTCAAGATGGATCGGTCCATTTCGAGTGTGTTCTGTCTGGCCAGGCGGGGCAGTGGTGATACAGAAATTGGACTTAGACGAGACTTTCACTGTCAATGGCCATCGCCTTAAGGTTTATCATGCTGCCGCAATGATAGAAGATGTGGACGAGCAAAGCTTGTCCATTCCGTCCTATATTTGACTCTTTGAAGAAGAGGTCTAGCCGAAGACTCTAAAGAGAGGCGCTTCCGGGAGGCAACCCGTATTTTTTCCGTTTTTTCTTTAATTTCGTATTTTTAGTTTGATTTTATGCTTGGTGTTGTTTCTTTTATTTTTCAGATTTTTGCTAAGTATGGAATT
This sequence comes from Lavandula angustifolia, assembly GCA_028984105.1. Taxonomy (NCBI): domain Eukaryota; kingdom Viridiplantae; phylum Streptophyta; class Magnoliopsida; order Lamiales; family Lamiaceae; genus Lavandula; species Lavandula angustifolia. The sequence goes on from CM054803.1 coordinate 33,845,507, forward strand.
GGGGTTAAAAGTTTAAGAAGGAGTTGGAGGAGCAAAGATGATGAGAAGAAGAAATTGGGATCTTAATTGCCATTTCAAAAAAATCAAAGGACCCAATTATAGTAAGGGAACGAATTGGAGGGACTCAATTGCATAAAGGATGAAAATTTAGAGTCAATTGAAGTTGAGAAAAAGATGGGGGCCGAATTGAAAAGAAGGAAGGACCAGATCTCTTAACTGCACAACTGAGAGGGCCTGATTGCAAAACTCACTTCTATAAAAAGGGGGAAGAGGATCAAACCCTACCAGTTACTATTCAAACACTTTCCCTCTAAAAATCCGCCGCCCACTACCTCTCTTTCTACAGTACCTTTTTCTTCTTCTTCAAGAAGCTTCCCCACTGCACAGTTGAGACGCCACTGCCATGCATCTGAAGAAAAAGTCAGGTCTGTCTGCTGCCGCTCGATGGTTCCCCGCTGTCCAAGCGGATCCGAGACACAACGCCGCCGAGCCGCCGCTGCTACTCACCGGGAGGCCGCGCCAACTCCGGCAGTCCCTCTACTTGAGTATGAACCGCAACCACCGGAGGAATTCGCATATGTGGAACCGACTCCGCAACCTATGGCCGAGGACACCGGATCGCACTATGCCAAGGAGTCCACTTCTCCACCGAAACCGCCTAGACGACGGTTACGAAGGCACACGGGCGCAGCTACTTCCCAAAAACCGCCGCGAGAACCAACTCCCGAGCCAACTCCCGAGCCAACGCCCGAGCCAACGCCCGAGCCGACACCCGAGCCCATGCCTCTGCCGTCTCCACCACGTTATTCGAGGGTAAGATAGCCGAGAGCAAGCCGTGCGGATGGTGCATCTTCCTCTAATCCGCCACCTCAATCTCCTCAAACTCTCTACGAGTGGTTGTCGTTCCTTGAGTTTCAACATCCACCACCACCACTCAACTATTATGAGGGCGTAAATTGGAGTGAAAGTTTGCGTGCGGAGTTGCCGAGTCAAGAGGAAGAAGACTCGGATTATAGGTCCGATGACCATGATGGGAATTTTGAAGATGATTTCAACATGAGCTACTTATCCCTCGCCGACTCCGATTCGACTTCGGCACTTCCACGAGCCACGGAGTATGGAAATCGGGTGGTGATCCATCTCGATTCGCCGGAAGCCGTGCATGCTCTCTCTCAATTCGAGATTGAGTACATGACTATGCGTCTACAAGAGCGCGAGGGCAAAGACTTCCGAAGTGGCCGACTCCTTGATCGCACGTTCCTTCGCGCGGCAGGTATCATCGAACCCTTCTTTGCATATTTTCGGAATGTTGGATGGTCTTGGTTGCTTGAATCACATCACTACCCGTGTTATAATGTGGTTGCAAGTGAGTTCTTTAATGCTTTTCATTTTGAGGGTGATAAAGATTTGGTAACACCTTGTATTGAGTTTAGGTTGTTTGGGGGGTCTTATCATATGTCTGTGGGCGAGTGGAATGCTAGACTAGGGACATGTTCTTTTGATGATTATTATCTTGGTCACTTTGAGATGGGATTTCATGGTTTGCCGAACAAGGACCCGAATTATATTGGTTCACGGGCCGCGTGGAGGCTTCTCGCCCCAAGCAACCCGGATGAGTTTGCCGCATCCGGTTCTCATGTAAGTTTCCTAGAAGATCCCGCCCTTCGTATGTGCCACCAATACATAGCCCACAACTTAACCGGAAAAAGTACTTCTTATGAAAAGGTGACTGCCAATGAATTGTATTTCCTATGGTGCCTGACTACTAGGCGCCTCATTAACTTAGGTTGGTGGATTGCTAAAAACATGTTCACAATTGCTAGTCATACCGTGCGTCACATGACTCTATGCCATATTCTTGCCACGTTCATTGAACGCAACTTTGTCATACATGATGTTGGTTATTTGACTAGGGTGGATCCACCATCTTTGTTTGATTGGAACTTGTTGAGGCATACTCGCCTAATGTACCAACTGCCTAACCGGGAGATCCAGTTTCCTCCACCGGGACCTCGTGTCTCGAGTGCCTTTACTTCTGCAGGTCAGGATACAGTGCAGACTCTAAGGACTGATCTGGACTCCCTTGGACGTCGAGTAGATAGCCTCCGCCGCACAGTTATGAGCAGACTGCCTCGCCTGCCCAGGCGAGGCGACCGGTGACTTTTCTTCCTCAATGTTATTTTTGTTTTTTGTGTTTTTATTTTTTGTTTTATGTTTTTGAGTCTGTTCTTGTGTGTTTTTCATGTTCTTACACTTGATAGAGATCAAGTGTAAGGAGGGGGTGTTTCTTTTTATTGTTTATTTTGTCTTTTGTCTTTAGTTTTTGTTTGTTCTCACACTTGGTAGGGACCAAGTGTAAGGAGGGTGTTTGTGTTTATTTTGTCATGCCTTCTCTCTTGTTTTGTCTTTTCTCTCTTGCTCGAGTGCGAGCAAGGTTTAAGTGTAAAGAGGGGGGTATTTTGTGTCGAAGCATGCCAAAATTTTTGATTTTTGAAGTGCCGTTTTCTATGATCAAGCTTGTCTTATTTGTGCTTTTATTTTCAATATGCTTGCTTGTGGACTTTGTGAAGAGTAGATCTAGGCACGTATATGCATGTAATTTGGGATGACGAAAAATAAACTTTGTTGGATCGAAATTATATAACCACTCGCTTAGATAAGATTTGAGCCTTAAAGTAGGACACTTCCTACTATTCTTTTGAGAGTGTATATCCACAAAATCGCAATATGTTTGAGTCACTTGTGATAAATGATAGGAGGCACTAGGGATTTTTAGCCAAACGGCCGCGACAAAATATTTCCTACCCTACATTATCCCTTAGTGAACCAATTTGAGCCTTGACCGTTTCTTTGATTTGAGTTATCAAAATTTTAGCCAAGGCCTTTTTAAACTTTCTCTTGACCCATGTTATTGCATGTTTTACGAACTCTCTTGTGCATGATTGTAAAATCTGAAGTGTATTACATATGTCTCCTACCTGCCCAGTATAGACCTGCTGCAGAAAACAGATTGGATAAAAATTCTAAGTGTAAAAACTGCTCTATATAAGCAGAATTCATAGTGTCCTGTCTGTACAGTTAAGACAGTTTGTGCCCAGCTGCTAAAAAAGAAGTATATGCCACGAAAATACTCTCAAAAATATAAAGAAAAAAAAAGAGAGAGAAAAAAAAATCTGAATTTGAAACGTGGCAGAAAAAGAAAGAGCATGGTTGCATAGTAATGATGTTGTAGCATTGAAGTAATTTTCTAAAGTGGTGGGAGTTTGACTGTCTTGATTGCACAAGTGAGAGAGTTTTATATGCATAACATTGAATCTGAATTTTAATGGAGCTTAGTACCCCTAGGACCCTTACCAACATTAATTTGTCTAAGTCCTAAGCCCCATTACAATCGAATGAGAAAGACCTCCTTGATATTGCTATTGTGATGATCTCTTATCGTGATTGCGTGGATTGTTTTCCTTTGAGTGGCTTGAACCGGACTTAGATTAGTTGAGTGTTGAGTGAAACTTGAGGAGATCCACATTGTTTAGATTTTGACCAAGTTGATATATATGTGCTTAGTTTCAAAATTTGCATTGTCTACTTGTTGGATGAGATTATAATTGCATGGTTTGACATTGCTTGGCTAGTGAAGTGGTGCGAAAATTTTCGAATTGATTGGTATGGCTTCTTGTCTTCGTTTTGTGAGTCCGTTGTTATTTTGTTTCTTCCGTTCGTGTCGAGTTTTGTTTTTGTTCTTGTTCGAGTCTTGAGTCTTTTATTTTGTGTCTTGGGTCTTGGGGAAGACCAAAAATAATTAGGTACTTATCTTTTGTTCATCTTATACTCGAGGGCGAGTATAATTCAAGTGTAATGAGATTTGATGAGTCGATTTCGTACCTAATTATTTATGTCCGAAAAGTCTCCTAACTGTGCAGGCGAGACGCTTTTATTGGCAGTTATGCAGAAAATAGGCTGATTTGGCACGACACGTGGAGATGATGTGGCAACGCCTTTTCCAGCTGGAATGGCGAGATTTTGTGCGGTTTTGACCGAGAAAGAAAAGAAGGGAAGAAGAAGGAAAGAAAGGAAAGAGGGAAGAAAGGAAAGAAGATGGATAAGGAAGGATTAGATATTTCCATATCTATCAAGATCCTTTCCTTATCCAACAAGAAACCCTAGATGTGATCTAGGATCATTATATAAGGATGAAGAGGCACGAAATTGAGGAGACTCTCTCACGCCTGACCTCTCCATAACCTCGAAACATCAATTCATTTCCGATCAATCCATTTCCCGAAGCCACCGCACAGCCGCCGAAGCCACACTGCCGCCATCGTTCCGACTCCACCGCACCGCCGAAGAAGAAGAACTTATTTACTATTTCCGTTTCATGCAAGCAGTAGTTGAGTAGATGAAACAAACACTTCGAATTTCAGTTTTTAATATTCACACGTTAGCTTAGTTCGTTTCTTCAATTTCCGTTCGTTTTGAGAGATCGAAGACTATCGGTACTCTTGATCCTATTTCAATTCGTGTTTTAAATTCAGTTTATGTTTAGTTTCAGTTCAGTACATGTTTAGTTCTCTGTTTTAATTCGTATCTTTACTTTATATTAGTTTCCGTGCATGCTAGGGTTAGGGTTACAAATGATGCATGTTCTGTTTCGCAAAGTGTCTTATCTGTGCAGTCAGGACAGTTTCATGAGTAGCTAAATTTTTAGTGGTCCGGCAGGATATAAAAGGACACGTGAACAGTACATGAGGCTTAGGTGCTGATAATTAATTGAAGGGTTTCGGGTTAATTCTGATTTATTTAATCTGGCTAGTAATTTAGGCTTGATCACCCTAAGTTGCGTAGTTTGTAGCTAACTTAGTACCTCCATCGTTTCTCGTGGAATAAGGCTAGGTAAGTAGCAAAATTATTCGAAAGAATAGTTGGATTAAACCGGTAGGGGACTATTAGATGCCCAACATACGAGTAGGCTCCTATACTAGGCTCCCTTAGTTCGATAAAGTTGTTTAGCTATTAAATCTATTGATTGCCCAACAACGTAGGTTGTAGCTAAATTAGGGAAGTAGTCGTTTCGATGCCCAACATGGCGGTTACCGACTAAGTAAGTGGGAGTGAGGATAACGCAGTTTAAGTTACGGTAATCTATAACTAGTTGATTCATGAGATTAATTCATTCTATGTGCCGATGATTGGAAATACGTGTGTGTGAATATTCTGCTGGACCCATCTCTTATCTGTCTAGTTAAGACAGTTTATTTCAGTTTTCAGCTTTTGTAATTTATTTCAGTTTTGATAATTTCTTAGTTTAGATAAAAACTTAAAACTTGCGTGGTTGCTAACCAAAACCAAGATAAGTAGGAAAATAATATATCTAGTCTTCCGTTCCCTATGCTCGATACCCTGTGAGCTACACTGATATAATTCTCAAGTTTTGCAGGATTATTTGGTGCAGTGTACCATCTGCATGATTTTTTACACGATATACCACTTACAACCTATTGGTACCTTACCAGGGGGAAGATCTGTGAAAATCCAAGTGTGGTTAGCATCAAGTGCTTTGATTTCATTGTTCATAGCCTCTTGTCAATGAGGATTAGTAGCTGCTGCTTTATAAGTCTTTGGTTCAGGTATAGAAGACAATGCTAGAGTATAGGCACGGTGAGCAATAGACAAATTTGAACATGTAATGTAGTTAGATAAAGCATGTAAAGAAGTACCTTTAACTGAGGAGATAGAGCTTGGCATAGCTGAAGAGGAGTTGTAGCAGGTACAATCTTGGAGATTAGATGGTGCCTTTTTAGGCCTTGTGGACTGGCGTGTGGGTGCTTCAGAAACTGAATTGTCACTACATGTGTCCTTAGGTTTTGTAGAGACAAAAGGCATTGAATTTTGTTCTAGATGTGGAGCAGATATATCAGTAATAGAAGATGAAGAAAGTTGTGTGTCGGAGAAAGGAAATATGTTTTCATGAAAAATAACGTCTCTGGAAATTAAGTGGGTCTGTGTGGCTAGGTCATAGAGCTTGTAACTAGAGTTGGTAGGATATCCTAGAAACACACAATGCCTAGCTCGAGGATCAAATTTATGCTTGTGTTGCACTAGATTTGCTGCAAAACATAAGCAGCAAAAGACTCTCAAATTAATGTACTCTGGTAGTTTTGAATTTAAGACCTTATAGGAGCTTTTCTTATCTAGAACTGGAGTTAGAATTCTGTTTATTAAGTCTACTGAAGTAAGGATACAGTCTCCCCAAAATGATAAAGCCAAGCTAGATTGAAACCTGAGTGCTCTAGCTATGTTAAGGAGGCTCTGGTGTCTATGTTCTACCACTCCATTTTATTGTGGGTAAAGTCATCTACTATTGTGAGAAAATACTGAAAACCCTCATGTGTTGGTAATGAAAAGGGATCCCAAACATCACAATGTATCATTTCAAAAGGTGTTGAAGTTTTTTATAGAACTAGTAGGAAAGGTAGCTCTATGTTGTTTAGCTAGTGGACAAATAGTACAAACATATGAAGTCTTATTTTTAGAAGATAATTGGGAAATGAGAGACAATCAAGAATGAGAAATATGTCCTAATCTATAGTGCCAAAGTGGGATAGAATTTGAAGTAGATGCATGTGTTGTAACAACTAGTTTTGAGGCAGGAACACAAGGAATCTGAGGCTTGGAATGTGTAACGTCCCAATTTTTCATATACTTTTTAAGGGGACGTCACCACATGCATAAACTTTATCTTCAAATTTATTTTTCAAAATGATGGTTTTAAATATATAAAAAATCAGAAAGTTCCAATGCAATTCCATAGACAATGGAAATCTTAAAATGAGAGCATAAACAACTACTAGTTTTCGGGAAATAAAACGAAGAATGAGTGATATTAGTTCATGATAAAAACTAAATTAATGCAGTAAGAAGTTTCATTATTTCTTTCTCATATAAGTGTGTGACCATCACCATCCGCCACTTCAAGCATATGCCGGACCATGATCTGAAAAAGTGAAAATATAGAGGGGTGAGTACGACTACTCAGTGGGGTCAAACATTATCCAAACTATAAACTATAAAGAATTTAACATGAGAAATTAGACATGCAAGCCCGGAGGCTTAACCCGAAGGTTTTACTGCGTGAATGCGCGAGGGCTAACCCGAAGGTTTTACTACGTGAATTGCCCAAAGGCTAACCCGAAGATTTTAATGCGTGAATTGTCAGAAGGCTCTGTCTGTACTGAATAACGCATGAGAAAAACTGTATAGTGTATAATAAGGATAAAAGAAAAACCCCCCACCTTAACCTTTTGAGTGAATGAAAAAAAATGGATATCAATGTTTAAGTCCTGCGCACCGATCTTATACATGGAAATATATCTTAATAACTCTATATGGAATGTCATGCATGCACCAACAATCTCAATAATTCATAAATACAAATAGATCCTAATAATCAAACAATGCATATTATACATAATCTACTTATTAACATGCATTTTTAACGATTTCACATAGTAATAATCTTAAGTATATTAAACACAATCTTATTTCTATTGAAAGTTCATTCATGCATCGAGTAATTCGACAATTCATGAAATAAATTAATAAAATCATAAAAGTATTGTCCATGAACAACATAATATATATTCTATCACAATAAAACTTATCATAATCAAGAATTCATTTAATAGTAACATGAGAACTTTTGTTTTTCAATCTACATGCATGTTGACAAAAGAATTTGGCAAATCAAGAAACAAATTAACAAATAAATAGTAAACGTATCCTAAAAATTCTATATTTTTAACATGAATGACCTAACATAGATTATATCCTATTAAAATTCAGCATGGTTGAAAACAACATAAAGAAAACATGAAAAATAATTTCCCTATCAAGCTCTTGAACATGCTGTCAAAAACTGGCAGGTAACGAATAAAAATTTTAAAACAAATACTTATCATGCTTGTAAAATTCTACAAAACTTATAGTGTATACTAGACATACCTAGGAAGACGACCCTAAATTCTCACAACGATATGACGACGGGAAGATCTGTAAATAATTCTTGAAACAGTTCGCAGATATGCTGGCAGATTTTCGAAAATTTTATGGGATGCTATATTATGAGCGACTAAGAGGTATTTATAGGCTTAGAGTAAATTATCTAAAGATCCCTAATCATAAAAGGTATCAAATATATTTTATCCATAAATATTTTCGTCCTTCTATCATTTATATAGAATTTATTCTATCACTTACTATTTAAGAGATTCAATCATAGTTGGATTAGGATATAGACACAATTAAAATTGATACTAAAATATGAATATCATACATAAAATATCTATTTTAATCACAAAACTTAATATAAAATTATCTCCAAATTATTTCACACAAATATAAAATATTATATCCTTTCATGAATCCTAGTAGCTTTAGGAAATTCAAAATAAATAAATATTATTTTTGCCTCATAATCCTATCATTATTTATATCTCAAAAATAAACAATATAATCATAATATGATATAAATAAACATATTCAAAGTTCAAAATAAATTTACATAATAAAAATGATTTAATGACAAATAAGATAGATGCTTTAATTTTCATTTAAATTTCTAAGGCACGACTTACAGAACTAAAACACTTGATAACATGCATGAATAGATATGCAATATATTTTATATTGAAAATTTCGGGGTGTTACAGAATGAATGAGGAATAACCCTTGATCAAGCTTAGCTATGTCAAACATTTGTCTCAACTTGTGGTCCTGAATTAAATAATTGCCAAAGGAAAAATTTAGACCAATTGGTGTAGTACTAATCGAACGACCTACTGAAATCAGATTAACATTGGAGCTAGGAACACATGGCACATTATGTAGGAGTTTATTAAAGAGATAAGCTGAACTAATATGTGTTATTGGAAATTTATCACCAGTATGCAGAACAACATAGCTATTAGTTATGGATTTTGGATTAATGATTAATGAAAGTTTGCCTACCATATGATCAGTAGCATCAGTATCTATTATCCAAGAACCTTGAGGAATTAAGTGTAGTTGTATTGGCAGAAGCAGTATATGAACAGAAGGCAATCTTACCAGAATTTTTATTGTTTATACTTGTAGATGATCCTTCAGGAAGTAGAGATGGAAGAGGATTAGAAGATTGTGAGAGGTTATTGATGAGACTTAGCAGATGATTGTATTGATCAGGTGAGATATTTGAGGTGCTTGAATTCTCAACCAGATTTCCTAGAAATGCAGTAACAAAATTAGCTATATAATAGGTATTTGCAGATTGTCCCTAACCATTTCTGGACTTGAATTGATATCCAGGAGGAAATCCATGTAACTTATAACATCTGTCTTTGGTGTGGCCATTTTTACCACAATATCCACAAGTAGGGCCATCTCGTTTCTTCTCTGAAGTTCCTCTGTATTGAGGAGGCCTAGATGTTTCAATAGGTATAGGATTGATTCTAGTTGGACCTCTAGAACCATAACATGCAATACAAGGGCAGTAGGGCCATCATAACTTCCAGAAGGAGCCTTATTTGATCCAGAAAGATTCTGACTAAGCATAGCAGTTGAATCATTATGTGCAGAGGATGTACTATCTAAGTTCCTCTGTTTCCCATCTTGTAAAACCAATCGATATATATGATTCAAAGCTGGAAACGGATTCATCATCAAGATTTGACCTCAGATAGAAGAGAAAACATCATTTAGGCTCATTAGGAATTTGATAGACATACCCTTTGTCTGCTTGTGCAGCGATGGATTGAAAGCAATCACATGTGCAATTTTTTATGGCAGCAGACGGGAAGCACAAAAGAGAGATAGGTTTTTATGCAAGATAAGAGATCAAGTTCGGAAGGGGCGGGAATAAGGGATTTGAGATTGCGGCGGACGGGATGCGATGTTCGAGAGAAGGATCTCGTGTACCAAAAGGAAGTGAAATGATGAGGGAGATTTTAAAGGAGGCACACAACACGCCATACACTGTCCATCCTGGAGGGACAAAGATGTATCATGATTTGAAGAGACACTTTTGGTGGAGGAATATGAAGAGGATTATTGCAGAATTCATACAAAGTTGTATGACTTGCCAACAAGTGAAGGCTGAACACCAACGGTCATCCGGCTTATTAAAGCCGCTTGATATACCTCAATGGAAGTGGGATGAGATATCAATGGGCTTCGTGGTAGTATTACCCAAAAACCTGAAGAAGAAATCATTCAATTTGGGTAATTGTGGATAGACTCACGAAATCGGCTCATTTTCTTCCGATGAAGATGACTGACAACATGGATCGTTTAGCACAAATCTATATAGATGAGATTGTTAGGCTACACGGAGTGCCTACCGGAATTGTATGTGACCGTGACCCAAGGTTTACATCAAAATTTTGGAATAGTTTGCAAGCTGCTATGGGTACTAAGTTGAAGTTTAGTACCACCTACCATCCACAAACTGATGGACAGTCTGAAAGAACTATTCAGACTTTGGAAGATATGTTGCGAGCATGTGTCATGGATTTTGGAATCAATTGGGAGAAACATTTGTCTTTAGTCGAATTTGCATATAACAACAGCTATCAAGCAAGCATAGGGATGGCACCCTTTGAAGCATTGTATGGAAGGAAGTGTAGATCACCACTACATTGGGATGAGGTTGGCGAGAAAAGAATATTGGGACCCGAGATTGTGGAAAGAACTGTGGGAGTAATTGCAAAGATTCAAGAGAGAATCAAGATAGCTCAAGACAGACAAAAGTCCTATGCTGATTTGAAGAGGAAGGATATAGAGTTTGAGAAGGGTGACAAAGTGTTCTTCAAATTGTCACCAATGAAAGGAGTAGTGTGAATTGGAAAGAGAGGGAAGCTTAAGCCTAGATACATTGGACCATTTGAGATACTTAAGAGAAAAGGAGAAGTGTCATACGAGTTGGCACTGCCGCCAAGTTTGACATCCATTCACAATGTTTTTCACGTTGCGAACTCGAGGAAGTATGTCCACGATCCAAACAATGTAGTCAGTTAAGAAGGATTGGAGTTGAATGAGGATCTGTCGTATGAAGAGGCGTCAAATGTCATTTTAGATAGGAAGGTTATTCAACTTAGGAATAAGGAAGTGTCATTAATTAAAGTTCTGTAAGTCGCGCCTTAGAAAAATGAGAATGAAAATTAAAACATCTATGTTATTTTTTATTAAATTATTATGTAAATTTATTTTGAACTTTGAATATGTTTATTTATATAATATTATGATTATATTATTTTGTTGAGATAGAAATAATATTAGAATTATTAGGCAAGAATAATATTTATTTATTTTGGATTTCCTAAACCAACTAGGATTGAATCTCTTATGTAGTAGGTGATAGACTAAATTCTATATAAATTATATATGGACGAAAATAATTATGGATAAAATATATTTGATACCTTCTTTGATTAGGGGTCTTTAGATAATGATTTATAGGCCTATAAATACCCCTTAGTCTCTCATAATATAGCATCCCATAAAATTTTCGAAAAACTGTCAGCATATCAGCGAACTGTTTCAAGAATTATTTCCGTATCTTCCCGTCGTCATATCATCGTGAAAATTTAGTATCATATTCCTAGGTATGTCTAGTATACTTAATAAGTTTTGTAGAATTTTACAAGCATGATAAATATTTGTTAAAAATTGTTCTTCGTAACCTGCCAGTTTTTGACAGCATGTTCATGAGCTTGATAGGAAAATTATTTTTCATGTTTTCTTTATGTTATTTTCGACCATGCTGAATTTTAATAGGATATACTATATGTTAGGTCATTCATGTTAAAAATATAGAATTTTTAGGATACGTGTACTATATATTTGTTAATTTGTTTCTTGATGTGTTCGATTCTATTATGTCAATACTTTGGTTGTTAAAATGTTTAAGTTTCATGAGAACATAAATCTGTCCAGCAATTTTACCTTTTCTGCCGAGAAGTTCCAAGGCCAAATACATGATCTTAAGCTACTTTAAAAATTCCAGAAAAATTATAAAGATACAATTTAGGATGTCTTTAAGATTTCTGTAAATTTTGGGAATTTTTAAACAAGTCTTTATATTTTTAATGAATTATTACTTTTACACTACCGAGAAACCATGCTCTCTGGATAGGGCTTAGTAAAATGTTTATATCTCACTCCAAAAAATGGTTTTCACTTGATTATTTTTCCTAAATACTCTAAACACATAGGGATTTGTAAAAATATTTATTTAGTATTTTTAACATATGTTTATGAAAGCAGTTTAATACAAATGTCCGGATAGTCAGTCGGAGCATGCATTTTCGTATTTCAGTTTTTGGTGGAAACTATTCTGTATTTTATGAAGTCGTTACTTATCTATAGACATTCAAATTTTGACATGATATTTCTATGTATGTCCCCTAGATGTTTGTTAAATATTAGAATTTTTAAGAAATGTTTAGTTCCCGAAGCTTATAGTTAAAGGTCAGTAGGTCAGAAACCGCCTTTGTCGATGCAGTAGGTACTGTTTTGGTTATAAATCTTAGAGGACTTATTATTTTTATATGAAACCAAATCTAGAATGATTTAGACTCATTAAAGAATATATATATATAGAAAATTAGAATTTATGGAATGAATTCATGTTCTGTGGAACTCTTTTAAAATAGGTATTCTGCACGAGTTAAAATAAAATATAGAAACTTATTATATAGATATGATATTGTTTCATGCATATCACGACATTAAGATTTGAATTATTTCATGTTAGGATTGGCGCGCAGGACTTAATCCATTTATATACATTTTTTCATTCACTCAAAAAGGTTAAGGTGGGGTTTTTCTTTATCCTTATTATACACTATACAGTTTTTCTCATGCGTTATTCAGTACAGGCAGAGCCTTCGGGCAATTCACAGCAGTAAAACCTTCGGGTTAGCCTTCGGGCAATTCACAGCAGTAAAACCTTCGGGTTAGCCTTCGGGCAATTCATAGCAGTAAAACCTTCGGGTTAAGCCTTCGGGCTTGCATGTCTAATTTCTCATGTTAAATGCTTTATAGTTTATAGTTTGGATAATGTTTGACCCCACTGAGTAGTCGTACTCACCCCTTAATATTTTCACCTTTTCAGATCATGGTCCGGCAGATGCTTGAAATGGCGGATGGTGATGGTCACACACAGAAAAGAATTATGAAACTGTTTACATTATTTTAGTTTTATCATGAACTAAACACTTTCTTTCCATTGCATTTTCCAAAAACTAGTAGTCGCATGTGTTTTTATTTTTAAGACTTCCGTTGTTTATGAAATTTTGTACTGAACCTTCCTTTTTATGAAAAGATTTATTAAAATTATTTTTTAAAATTAAATCTAATGATAAAGTTTATGCATATGGTGATGTCCCTTAAAAAGTTATGAAAATTGGGGCGTTACAGATTGGTATCAGAGCAGGTCTACTTTCCTGTAGACTTGCTTCATGTTATGCAGGAAATTGACCATCATCACTGCCACAGCATCGTGCCGGTGAGGTAAGAAAGATTTTCTAAGTTAATTTTGAAGCATAATATTGGAAGCATGTTTTTCTAGAATGACATGAGCATGATTTTTATGCAAGTAAATTATGTAAAACATTTAAAGTCCTCGAAGATGTTGCCTTAAGATAAGAACCTAGAGGCCTTATATAGCTGAACTTGAAATGAACAATAGGAAGATGCATCCGAGAAGACAACCCAATAACAAGGTAGTGGAGGGACATAAAATAACCCTCCAGAGAACCTTAGCAATGCACAGCTGCTGGAGGCTATGAGAGGAATTTTCCGCAACGTCAAGGAGGAGATCCAATTGTGAATGATTTTAGGACGATGTCACTCAGTCTTCAACTACGTTTTAGTTCTATTATATGAATCATTGCATCCAACTATAGTTAGCAAACCTTATTAGCTCAGGAAACATTTTAGTACTTAATCAATTAGCCGTAGTTCTTTTTGATTCCAGAGCGTCGGATTCTTTTATATCGAAAAGATTTTACGACAAAGTAGCTGAGAAATGCAAAGAGGAGAGTGTAACATGCAAGGTCGGGTTTCCAATAGGCAAGGCAAAGGAAACAAATCGTCGAATAAAAGGTATAACGTTGAAGATCGATGGCGTGACTTTGAAAGCAGATTTGTACATCCTGGAGATGAAGGGCTTTGAAGTCATACTCGGGTTGGATTGGCTCAGCAAGCACGATGTGGTTATCAGATGCAAGGACCGTGAAGTCGTTTTCCCAACACCAGACGAAAATCAATTCTCCTTTTACGGAAGTAAGAGAAAGAGAGGACCACATATCATAACTGCAATGAAGGCCACCAAGATGATGAGGAAGAAAGATTGTCAAGTCTATTTGGTGAATATTTCAAGCACAAAGACGGAGGAACTAACCATAAATGATATTCCGGTGGTAAGGGAATTTCCTGATGTGTTCCCTAAGGAACTAAGTGGATTTCCCCCAGATAGGCAAGTAGAATTCAACATTGATATAAATCCTGGAGCAGCTCTTGTCTCAAGAGCACCATACAGTATGACACCGATGGAGTTACAAGAACTCAAGATACAACTACAAGAGTTGTTAGACAAGGGACATATTCGTCCAAGTGTATCACCATGGGGAGCGCCTGTGCTTTTCGTCAAGAAGAAAGATGGAACTATGCGTATGTGCATAGATTATCGTGAGCTCAACAAGTTGACAATCAAGAACAAATACCCGTTGCCAAGAATTGAAGACCTCTTTGATCAACTAAAAGGCGCGGGGATCTTCTCAAAGATTGATTTGAGGTCCGGATATCATCAGCTGAAGATTAAGGAGAGTGATGTGCCGAAGACAGCTTTTCGAGCAAGATACGGTCACTATGAGTTTACCATGATGCCTTTTGGACTGTCTAATGCACCTGCAGTTTTCATGGACTTGATGAACAGAGTGTTTCATGAATATTTGGATCAACTCATAATTGTCTTCATCGACGATATCTTGGTGTACGCAAAAGATCGGAGCCAACATGAAGAGTATCTCAGGATTGTGTTGGAGACTTTAAGAAACGAGAAGCTATACGCCAAGTTCAAGAAATATGAGTTTTGGCTTAGTCAAGTAGTATTCCTTGGTCACGTAGTGACTCCACAAGGGATAGAAGTGGATCCAGCAAAAATCGAAGCGGTTAGTAACTGGAAGGCACCGAAGAATGCAAGCGAAATCCGAAGTTTCTTGGGATTAACAAGATATTACCGGCAGTTTATTGAATGATTCTCAAAGATAGCAAGGCCACTCACTCAACTAACCAGAAAAGGGATCAAGTTTGAGTGGAATGAAGAGTGTGAGAGAAGTTGCCAAGAACTTAAAGGGAAGTTAACCATGGCACCGGTACTCGCTATTCCTGACGAAACTGAAGGGTATGTAATCTACTGCGATGCCTCAAAACAAGGACTTGGATGTGTCTTGATGCAACATGGGAAAGTCATAGCTTATGCTTCGAGACAACTAAAGACACATGAACTGAATTACTCTGATCTTAGGAGCTCTGTTCTTGTGGTGGGAGTTTTCAAGACGCGCAATATTTTGGGAGCAACTGAATTGCAAGGGCCGAATGTGTACAGCTACAATGAGTTGAAAGCGGCAACAGACAATTTTAGTGAAGATAACAAACTAGGGGAAGGCAGTTTTGGTGTTGTTTACAAGGCCACCTTGAAAAACGGCAACGTGGTCGCAGTAAAGAAGCTGGACATGAATTACAGCAGAGCAAAGGCAGATTTTAGTAACTTTCATCACCGGAATCCTATTCGCTTATTGGGATGCTGCAGCAGAGTATCGCAGCTCCTTGTCATTCACGAGTACATGGAGAATGGAAGCCTTGATAGATTCTTATACGGTATGTTTACATTTCCCACCATATTTTTCTCAATTTACAAAACTCTGTTCGATCGTGTAATAGGAGGGAAGCGAGGATCCTTGACATGGAAGCAGAGGTTTGATATAATATTCGGCATAGCAAGGGGAATAGCGTACTTGCACGAGCACTACCATATAACCATAATACATCGAGATATAAAGCCTAGTAACATCCTCGTAGACGACGAGTTTCAAGCCAAGATTGCGGATTTCGGATTGCCGAGGCTTCTGCCGGAGAGTCAGAGCCATGTTAGCACTAAATTTGCCGGCACACTGTAAGCTTATTCTCATCTTTATTTCATCACACGTGTAAGTTGTAACGTACACTATAAGCATGTTTTAACTAATGTTAAATTTCTGTAAAACAGAGGATATACAGCGCCGGAATACGCCATCAATGGGCATTTATCGGAGAAAGTTGACATCTACAGCTTCGGAGTTGTGATCCTCGAAATCATCAGTGGCCGGAGATGCAGTGACATCAACAATACCAACTCCGGCTACCTACTTGAAGAGGTAAATTAAGATCCATGCAGTTCTTCTAGCTAATTACGAGCAAATAAATAAATTATATATTTACGCAGGCGTGGAACTGTATGAGAGTGGCATGCATCAAAAGCTAGCTGATGAGGCGTTGGATTCGAAGGAATACAAATCTGAAGATTTGAAGAAAATGAAAGAAATCGCGTTGGTTTGCATGCATGTCGGAAATTCTTGCGATGCTTTTAAGCGACCGATCGGACGACCAAATAGCTCGCCGAATAGGCCTTCTTATAGTTATGGGGAAAACACACCAGTTTCAACAGGAACATTTGCATCTAATGACACTGCCTCCTCCACGCAGTTCACCGGCCGCTAGCTCGCTCATTATAATCCAACAAAAAACTAAGGATGCCCTAAATTTCTTTTATCTAGATAATACCCTTTTCTAATAAATAATTACTAGAGATACAGTTCAATCGAAGTGCAGTCTACACTAATTTTTACGATGCCGCTCATGTATTTTTAGGTGGAATAGTTAATGAACGAAGTATTCAAAATGAAAGTCACATGTTCAAAATTCTACCGACTTACTTGTGTATTGCCTATGTCTGGATTATAGATCTTCTAGATGCAAATAATGGTCATATGTTTTTTTCATTTCTAAATAAAGTTGTTAATTTATATGCCAAACTTGGCCCACATGAGATGGACCAACACATGACAATTTTGAGCCTTGTAAATGAAAGGGCCTATGAAGCCAGTGAGGAATGTTTGGATGATCAAAGGTCGAAATTATCTTCCCAAGATTCAAGTACATCAGAAATTCCAGAATCAGGCCAATGCTGATTTGCAGAAATTCATTGACCACAATACCCTTGGATTTTTCTTGCTTCACCGAACAAATATTAAAAATAGAGACCCCACTTTGCTATCCACCCCATTTTAAATCTTGGGTCCACTAACTAAACTATTTGAGAGAGAATAAGAATAAATTGAAAACTTAGTAAAATCAAATTTAATACTTTCAAATTTGTTTTATCAATAACTAGTAAAATCAAGAATTGGTTTAACAAACAAGAGAAACCCCAAAGACTATTGAACATAATAATAATAATATTAAAAAAATAGAAAAATAATTGAAGTATTTATGGATAAGTGTAATTTGTTTTTATTGTAAGGTATGGAGAGATGAAAGAGGAATTAATTAAACGAGATGTTGAAGATTGACGAGCATAAATAGTCGCGCTTTAAATGCGGGGTGGACAATACGGTCAGCGACTTTCGTGAAGGGAAATGTCAGTCCCTACAAGGGCAGGCCCCTTAACCATGCAAAGATGTGAAAGCACATTCAAATATATACATTATAATATATACATCTTCTCCTAGGGCAGAGGGATTCCCAATAAATACAACTGCAAACAAACCACAATTCTATTCTCTCATAATCATACTGCCATGATGGCCTTCTGATAGTCCCCCCCACCCACCCCACCCCACCCCCAACCCCCTTTAAGTGGGGATCTTAACTTTTGTCCTTAGAAAAAGTAATAAAGGAAGCGACGGGCTTTACTAGAAAAAAAAGTCCTTTTCTCCCTTTCTCTCTCTTCATAACTTTTACTTTCTCTCACTCCTTCAATCATAAAGCAATCGATTACAAAATCATTTACCTTCTCTCTCTCACTCTATCACATCCATCTTTCCTGTTCTGCAAAGAAAGTCCTGTATCCTTCTGTCCCTTTACCATTTACTACTCTCTTTTCGAGGAATGGGAAGAGAAGAGCCTACGACCCACCACCCCCTAACTCACTCTATCTCATGTCAACTTCTTATTTACAGCTTTCTTCCAAGTCTTAATGTATTCTAAATTAATTAATAATAATTCATTGTAATTTTTCTATAATTGGATCTATTATACTCTCATCATATAGTTAGTTAATTAGTTGTATCTCGTAAAATTAAGCCTAACCTGCTGTCACATTGACGATTAATTGCGAAATTGGTCCCATCTTCTCTTTGATGGTAATTAATCAGATCCCATATACGGAAAAAATCTAAAAAATACGTAATCAATTCGTAATTTCTATTATATGTATTTTAAAGATAAGTATATTTTAACCAATTTTCCGTATTATATTAAACAAAAACACGTCGATTTTTCATGAAAATTCACACCAACCAATTCTCATGTCATTGTATTATCAGATTTTTTTTCACCTTCCGCAACAAGTAAAAAGCCTTTTAGATCATCAATCTTTTTTCCATACGGATCATAAATCTTGGTAAGTAATTGGCGGGATCTAAGTGTCATTCTCTTTCATAAAAGAACTTTCAAAAAAAACTATTCCCACTTTCATTTCAAGGTAGGAGAAGTCTTTTCTTCGTATTAAATACCGTCACCAATAAAAATTTCAAATTTTGTTTTAAACAAGTTTTTGGGTGTTTTTTGGATGGGTGGGTTGGCGTGGGATTAAATGAGGAGCGTGGTAGTTGTTAGGACTTGGGATTGATTGAGATGGATGATATGAGTTGTATTATTTATGTTAATTGTAATGTGGGCATACAAATGTACAAAAATTACATTCTATTTGGGAGAATAAATGAATAAATATATTCGGTCGTCAAAAGGGATGATTCATTTTACACAGCCTTTTGTTCCTTTCTTTTAATTCCTTTCATTAGGCCCTACACTGCCCATCTAATACTGTGTCACCCCCCACCCCCTCCAGTCTCTATCTGTCAATATATACGCACGAACATTTTTTTTATTTAAATATTCTAACCAATTAGACAAACTACGAATTATTGATTATAATTTATAACGTGCTTACAATTAAATGCATTTCAACAAGAGGGGAAAAAAAACATTTGAACGAGAAATGGGAAAATTTCATAATAAACGTACTAATGGATGGAATTTATAGTCTGGGCTTGTTCAGAATTGATAGTAAATTAACTGAATATTCAAATGTGAGCCGACAATATTAATGAAGCATCAACAACTTACCTCTCCTTCTAACAATTATCCCACCTAAAGTAGTTGCTGGTTGCTAAAACAGTACTGTTGCAATAAATTAATTTCGGTGTCAATTATAATGAGATACCTGAAACACGATCAATTATGCTCACGTTTTTACAATTATTCTATGTCTCCAATAATTTGAAATATACCCTAATGTCCGCTACATAATCTTACTTTGCAATTGGCTCCAATTAATGGTACCCGCTCTTTGAATAGAGGAGAATAAGTATAAATCGACATTTATGTGGGTCGAATTCATTATACACGGTTAATCCGGCACATCTAAAGAGGAATTAATACGTGAAACGACATATTTCTCGAGATCGAGGGGCGCCGGCTATTTTCCTGGCTCAAAAGTTGACCAAATTTCCAATGCTCTGTTCTATTTTCAGTATTCTTTTTTTAATTGGAAAGGTAAAGCTCTGTTAGTGACAGCTTTCCTGTCCTACAAAATCTTTATTTATCCTCTTGATAATTTACGTTTTCGAGTTTGGCCATGATCAAATTTTATTAATATTTCTGTTTTGTAATATTGTAGGTTTATAGTTAATTAATACTCACTCCTTCCCAATTATTTTGTATACTTTGATTGTGGTATGGTTTTTTAAGGAATTAATTAGTTGTAAGTAGAGTGGTGTAATTACCATAAAAAAATTATGTGTAATAATTTGCTAAAATTAAAAATTGGACAATATGTTTAGGCCGGTCCGAAATAATATATTGAACAAGATAATTGGAACTGAGAGAGTAATAAATATAACGGAAAATTACATCAAAAAATTTGTTTGGATCAACTTACTTTCAATTCTCAAAACACGCAAATTTTACACTTTAATAGGAATCAAATTACAATCTCTTAGCAGAATCTTCGCCAATCAGAGGGGCCTTTCAGTTTGATGAGAAGAAAGAATTCACATATGTATTATACGGAACAGCATGTGTATGAGTAACGCCGCTTAATATATATTTTAAAAAAAATTATATATAGTTTAATATACCCTTGAATTGAGATATGCATTATCGTATAGATTCCCTTGTAAGACAACAAAATAGTAATGTACCATAAACAACTTACAGCTCCATCTACCTACAATTCAAATTAATGAAAACGTTGTAATTTTGCTGCAAATTGTGTATGTACACGTATCACTTCAAGAATACAAATATTAATTGCAAATTTCAATTTAAGACATAATAGTCTTGAATCATTGAAAATGAATTATATGCGACCAATATAAGACAAATATTTATGTCTTGGTTTGTAATATATTAACATAATTTATAAGATAAATTTCTGTCCGACTCCTCTAAAATTAGGTGAACATAAAATTCCGCGAAAGTTTCAGCTTTTTTTTTTTTTCAAGAACAAAATCATTATCATACGATCTTATCCTTAATTATATGCATCAGTTATAATCATAGTATTCCACGTAATAACTTAAGGCACTCGAGTTTTTTTAGTTCTTTTTTTTAGATATCCATAATATGTGTGCATCGGTT
Organism: Lavandula angustifolia; assembly: GCA_028984105.1. Classification (NCBI taxonomy): domain Eukaryota; kingdom Viridiplantae; phylum Streptophyta; class Magnoliopsida; order Lamiales; family Lamiaceae; genus Lavandula; species Lavandula angustifolia. The sequence continues at coordinate 33,866,441 of CM054803.1, forward strand.
ATTGTGCTAGACGAGAAAAGACATATATGAAATGAAATTCCCCCATGCAAAAGAAATAAGGAGAGAGAAAGTGAAAGGACACAAGATGATGAAAATCACTTTACACAAAGTGAGTACCTTTGCTTTTTTGAAACTATACAGAGATTGCTTTCATACATTTAATTGAAATGAAAGCATACACAAATTTGGTTATGTACAAAGGGATGCTGTGACAACTTGTCATCCACATTTTCAATTTAGTGCCACAGGCACAATAAATCAATGATAATAGTAAATAGTCAATTATTTTACAAGACATACTTATTAAAGGAATAGATTTGTGCTTTCTCCTCTTACTATAACAAAAGAAAAAACAAATGTCACAAAAGAAAAATGTATAATGGATGTACATTTGCTATATATTTTTTCTATTATGAAAAAAAAAACCGGCAATCGTTATTGTAGTTCCACACTTCACTTTATTCTTGTGCAATGATGTGCATGTAATTGGCATAGGGGGACGAGGGGCACAAGTAGGTCAAAGTATAAAGCCACAATTATATACTAAGAGGACCGAATTGAGGGGAACAGCTGGGAGAGAGTAAATGTTGGGAAGGACCCAGTGGGAATTTTGCAGATTAAGATTCATACAAAAATAATTAAGACAATGTGTCACTAAAAAATTTAAAAAGTAGTAGTTATTATTATTGTTAAAGAAAAATATTAATTAATAACAATAATAGAATGGAAGAGTCAAAAGATAAACAGAATCATTGGTGACTTTCAGTGCCCAATATATTCTATCAGTTTGTTTGACTTAGATAGCTTATCATCAAACTAATTATTATTATTATTATTCTATCATATACCTGTCTTTTTCTATAAATTATTATTATTATTGTTAACTTTTCATATACTTTCCAAAATAAACATACAAATAAACGCAGTCAGACACTTGGTTTATTTAAAAATAAAATATAGAATGCATTTATTAAAATTATATTAAGGGGATTCTAATTTGTAAGTCATGTGACCAACCTTGATCTCACATGACTTCCCCTGGAATCTAGCTTTTAACCCTAGTCTATTTTAATCGATCGACAATATCCCCACAGCAATTTGGTTGTCCCTGGTCATGCCCTTTTTTCGTTTCTTTCAAATCATTAATCAACCTATTGTTTATTATAGATTAATATACTATAATCATCTGCGGATCCAACCATCATAAAAACCTTCCGCTACATGAACTAGATGATTACGCATTGAGGTATAACTTTAAATTTTAAATTTACAACTTTTTTATTTTTTTTTTATTTTTAAGGATCACCCTGAATTGTAGCCCTATTCAACCACAGTCTTGGTCCGCCCCTGAATCTATAATATACAGGAAGAATTACGTATTAGTTTACATAATTATCAACTTAATTGACTATGGCATCATTAAATCAATAATTGTTGTTCGGAAGCACAAAGAATTACGTGCACGTGGAAATGGCCTATGTCAGACCAAAATGTGATTTTTTTTTCAGAAGTAAATAAATAAATAACTATTATTTCACACTACTTTGTTGTTTTGTCCAATAATTCATGATAACCGGGAAAGTATCTCAAAAGATTATAAAAAAGACAACATCGTCTAATTTCTAAAGATACTTTCATACACCATCTATATTTTCTTTTCCTTATGAAATGACCGAGTGCTTCTTTAAAGAGAAAATAAATTGAATCTTTTTGTACTTATATTTTTATTTAACGATGTAAATTCACAAACTTTATTTGAAATGCGTATCGACTAAGATTTTATTGTCTAATAGTATGTAGATCATACAAATAATAATAATAATAATTTTATTATTATGTTAAGCTAACTATGTGCAATAGAGGCAGTATTTGGACTAGCTTTTATAAGCAACTTTTAGCTATTTATACTTAAAGTTGCTTAAAGTTATTTTTAAGAAAATGTTGTTAGTGCTTGCAATATTAGAAAAAAAACAGTTTAATTTAAAAAAAATTATTCCAAACACTCACATGAGTTGTTTTTTATTAGTTTATTTTGGCTTCTGCTTTTGAAAAGCACATCCTGATCAGCTTATGAATTTCTGCTATTCTGGCTTATTTTAAGCTAAAAAATTAAATAAAAACATATATTACAAACATTAAAAAAGTGCGTATACGATGAAAAAGCTCAAAAACCAACTTATTTAAGTTATTTCAAACACTACCAAAGTCGACTATATTTGCACCCAAAATCATTCAAGAGGAATTATTGTCATCCAATGCCATGTTATTAAGGGAATTATACAGCGAGTATGGATTATGGGTCCCATTTTAACATTGCTAATAAGCCAAAGTCTCTTGTCTGAATCAGAATGGAATAAGACTACACTTCATTACAATGAGAAATACAACGCACTGTCGAACAAACGACTTCTTTTCTTGTTATTACTAGAAAAAATGGGAGGAAAAATATATATTCTAAATAAAAGACAAACATATTTTTTTTTGAAAGCTATATGACCATGTAGTACACGTCACATAAGCTTTTGCTGGATATTCGGGATATGTCCATTTCTCTATGAAGCGGTCCTCACTATTTTTTGATGAAATATTCTTTTTCTTTGACAAGAAAATAGTAGCCACTATTTGAGATGTACACTAGATAAATCAAATTCGGTCATGTACAATTATCTGCATAAGTAGAGCCATTTACATATTTTCTTCAAGCTAAAACTCTATGCTAATATAGTACTATAGTTACTCAACAATAAAAATAATAAACACCTATGACTACTCACTCATAAATTGTGGCATATAATAGTAAATACTATGTTAAGTATGCTTCACATGATGTATCGATCTTCTTTTTCAATACTTTAATTAGCTAAGCTAGCATATCATGTGGATCTACCAAAAACAAGGTTTTTTAATTAATTTTTTTTTTTTTTTTTGGTATTTTTCAGTCCAAATAGGGTATAGTTGTTTCCTTATAGGTTAGCTTGACCAATAAATTTTTCTCCCATCAATTACGAAAATGTTTTAATTTACTCAAACTCCATCAATGAATAACTACTTTTACTAACATCTTTTGGTTTAGACAATGTCTCATCACTTGTCTGAAACATAAAGCTTTTATGATGAGTAGATAGACAAGACGAGGTAGGATAAAGAAGCTTTAGTTATATACTAAAGAAGACGTTTCTTGATGAATTATTTCTTGAAATAGGAACAAATTCCGTGATTAGATTTCTATTTTTCTTTGATGTTATGACGAGCACTCCAAGTTTGAATCTGCAAAAGATTGATTGACTTTTTTTCTTGAACAACTTATTAATTTATTTTATTTATAAAATTAATCGAGTGATAATTTACGATAGTCGATTGAGTTCTTAATCTCTCACTTTTTTCCTTTCACAACTTACCTAATCTTGTCAATTTCATCCATGGAACCCAACTTTCCTTTATGGGAAACAGCCAATGCATTGTGTAATTTATTCTTTTACAGTTCAAGAAACTTTTTTGCCACAGCCTTTTCACTGTTTGTTGAGCAGAAGGTTAAAAGTTCAACTGTTTGAGATACATAATATATATTAATTAATTTAATAAATCAGAACACATATTGGTTTATTAATCTTGAACTGATAACATTTAATTCTAGTAGTATAAACGTACGAATGATCTACCGACGTTTTTACCAATAAATGAATTTGGTCCAATTCTGAAATTGAATTTTTGTAATAAAACTCCATATGTGTTAGATGGCCGTGCAACTCCATATATGCCATTTTAGGGTATGAAAATACTTTTATTACGAAAAGTGACTAAAAATCTATTAACACTAACTAATATTATTGCTAGTACTATTACACAATGAATAGTACTAATAGTGATTATTTAAATTATATATATTGCTTGAGAAGTGAGAGTATGAAGAGTTCAAAATTCATCCCAACAACAAAATTAAAATAGCAATATTTGAGGCTTCGATTCAGCCTAGGGTTTTGAGAAAAATAAAAAAAGCTAAACATTTGGGAGATTGAGTTACATACATGTGGAGGAAGACAATAAAACCCAAGATGCCAGACAAAGTTGTTGAAAGATTAGAAGGGAATATTTGGGAGTAAGAATAGGGAATTAGAAGGTAATGTGGGTTCTTATTTTTGGTTAAGCCACATGCTCTCTCTCTCTCTCTCTCTCTCGCACACACACTACCAAACAAACCCTCCTTTGTGGATCTCTCACTCAAGTCAATCACTCTACTTCCACTCTATCTGCATATGTTTGTGTGCACATTTAATATACCCTCAATTAAAAAATATATACAAGATTCCCCATTTTCGTTATATTTAAATTGTGTTTTATTCTTGTAATTTATGTTTAAGTATATATTAGTTGTAATTAATAGTAAAAAAAGAAAAAACTAAAGAAAAATACTGTATAATTAGATCATGCGTGTATGATGATTTGCAATATATGTGTTGATGGAGGGTAAAATGAGATATTATGATTAAAATTCTTTAAAGTATTACAGCCGTTCAGTCAGTGCATGAGACCTCAAATTGGTTAATGATTTCTCAATAATAGATGGTATATATTAATTGCAATAATGACCTCGTGTGAATAAGTTCAAACTGAGATAGAACAAGACAGACCTAAAATTAAAAGAGGGTAAAAGGAAGAACTACTACCACATTTATGAATTATAGAATTGTGTAAAAAAATTAGAAGTTATGTTTGAGTATTTGACCTAACTACATAATTATTTAAATGCTTCAAGATTGATTTAAAGCATTTAAATACATAATAAAAACACAATACGTACTCTGTATTTCTCTGTCTCTCTCTCATAAAAGTTAAAGAGTGAGAAGCGAAGAGGGTGGGGGGAAAAAGAATCCCGGGAGCGGGTTAACTTTCTGTTTTAAGAATTTTAACCCGTCCTCTACGGGGAAGGAAATCCAAAAGTGACCATATATCTTTTGTGCTATTTAAATAGTTTTTTTATATATAATTATTTTTATTTAATTGTTTTGACTCGTGAGTCATGAGAAAATGGCTAGTTCTAATGTCATTTTCCAAGATATACTGTCGAGGAACTAAACCATACACCAAATCTCTTCACCACACATCCACCTTTTTCCATTTCCATTTGCATTTCTCCTCTTCTCTCTTTCTTTCTTTCTGCACCATCTCCATTTTCAAGAATACAGTAAAATTGAGTTCTCTTCACTCTTTCTCACTCATCCCCCTTTGCCCTTTCGAGCATATTTACAACCAGTCTTATCACAACTTTACAAGGAATTTAATCCCACACCCAAAAGATTTTGCTTGAGCTCTCATTTCATCTTTATTCCCCCTTTCACTTTTATGTAGTTCCTATTCCTATTCTTGTGCTTTTGTTGTTGAAGATTTTGTAATCTCACGCACTGTGTTTCAATCTCGTATTTCATTCAGCTCCCGAGCTCATCAAAAGGGCATCGGATTATAACTTATAAGAGGTGTGAAGTGGGAGTAGTGAATATCGCTTGATTTCAAGTTTTTCTAGTGAGAAAAAATGCCCTTGGAAGGGATTTTCTTGGAGCCATCTTCAAAGCAAGCTCCTGATCTCTCTCTCAACATTAGTCCACCGAACTGCGACACATCTTCAAGAATCGGCAACAGTAACTCGAGCAATAAGTCGAAGAGCTTCAACTCCTTCACGGAGCTTTCATTAGCCCACCCGGCCAACGACGAACTCAGAAAGAGCTTCAACGGCCGAGAAGAGCAGCCACAAAACCCTTATCACAACTTCCACCACCATCAAAACAATCATGGGGAGGCCCTTTTGGCCGAATCCGAGGGCCTAAGGCCGATAAAGGGCATCCCGGTCTATCCCAACCGTCCATTCCCATTCTTGGCTCTGGACCATTCAAATAGAGACAAGGATCCAAAGATGCGCTTCCTTCAAATGCCTTATCCTTCGTCCTCGCCGCCTTCCTTCTCGAACTCGCCTTACTTTCTCGGCTGTTTGGATCATCATATGCCAATGCTCAATCTCGGCCCTAATGCTCCTTCCTCTCCGGGACCGGGAGCCTACCGCGGCGGCGGAGGCAGGTTTAACGCCCTCTCCGCCGGCTATCACCACCACAACCATCTCTACGGTATAGGCCCTTCTCATGAAACTTCTCATCATCATGGAATCATGAGATCGTCGAGATTTCTTCCTAAATTGCCGGCCAAAAGGAGTATGAGAGCACCTAGGATGAGATGGACTAGTACTCTTCATAGTCGCTTTGTTCATGCAGTTGAGCTTCTCGGAGGCCATGAAAGTAATTTACACTACTTTTTTCTTTAATTTCTTTTTTTCTTGTTAATATTTCTGCATTTTTTTTTTTTTTTTTTGTTAAATTAATGAATCTTCGAATTTTAGGGGCAACTCCGAAGTCGGTGCTGGAGCTGATGGATGTGAAAGATCTCACTCTTGCTCATGTGAAAAGTCATTTACAGGTAGCTATGAACAAATTGAAGTATTTTAGAAACAGCGACCAAAATTAGAATAAAAGAGTTTGCAGTGAAATTCGAAAAAAGAACCCAGAAAATTAGCTGTTTGCACTTATCGCTTAGTGTGTGGACTCCGTTTATTTCTCCGGCACAGTAGCCGATGAGTGCAGAGTGCAGACTGAATGCAATAAAGAAGTCTCGGGGCTGAAACAAGCTAAGAGAGAGAAAGATAGAGAGCGAGAGACAAAGGCAAAAATCATCATTTTTCAATAATACTGGTGATTAGTACTTTATCAAACATCAACCTCGTGATTAATGATGGTGTTTTCAGACATGACTCAGAAGCCCAGAAACAAAGTCTCGCAGTAGTACTTTCAGTAGCACTAGGTTTAATTTATGGTCACTAGATTTCAACTGCACAAATATTAATTTTCTTCATTCTTCACTTTATTATTAGTAAATGATAATGCATGGTTAATATATCAACATCATTATGTCATTTTCTTACAAGATTTCTACAAATTTGCAGATGTATCGAACTATCAAAACCACTGATAAGCCTGCAGCTTCCTCAGGTATATTTTGAATTAGATATTCTCTTAATATTCAACCTTTTAGTAGCGCAAGTAAATATTGCATTTCTAATTAATATTGGGTTTTCTTGTTTTGATTTTGTTGAAGGGCAATCAGATGGTTCCGGTGAAGATGATCTCTCCACCATAGGCAGCGGCGGAGATCGGTCGGGTTTGCGGCAGTTCTTCGACGAAAGAAGCGGACCTCCCGGTGGATCTATGCAACAAGAATCTGACCTTAACCACCACCCCTCCACCACTCCTACATTATGGAGCAATTCTTCAAGGTAAACACACTTACCCACATGTTTATCTGTGTGAATATATATTATATTAGATATATAATATAATGTGTGCACGTAATAAGGAGATAGTGAGATCATGTGAAATAATAAATACCTTTTCCTTTTGCATGGTACCTGAAGCTCAGAACTGCCTACTCACGTCAACTATTTCATAATCTTTTTCTAAGAATAAAAAGGGCTATTGGGCAGCTTTTGCTTTGCTTCTTTTTCTTTTTCAAATCTTTTACATTTGAAGATTTTAATCTGGAGATTGGATTATGGGACTTCAATAAAGTTAGTAAAAGACAAAGGGGGAAATTAAGATAAGAGAAAGCAATCACTCCCCATATATGCCTTTTTCTTTTCTCCACGGAATAAATTATTTTCTTGAATGGTTCATATTAATCAATCAAGTATTTAATTAACTATTCAGCAACCTTTGTTATTCCTTTCCACGAGGAATTGTTTTTTTGATATGTGACCAAAAAAATTAGCAGTATCTTGACTCGAGTGCTCTCCTTTTCTTAAAGTTGTATAGATAGGTTGATTGAGCCTATTCCTGATACTACGTGTTTATGTAATATATAATAGGACACAGTATAGAACCAACTTCTTTGTCATCTCTTTTGTCCGAAATTATTCCTCTTTTTACCATATCTCGAATCAGGATCCGATCTTGTCTAAATTGATCAAACATTTGACCTATCTAATTACTCAAGCACAATGTTGGAGGGATATACATAGATAATAATAAATGATTTACAAACTAATAGCTGAATATAGTATCACTTATTTTATTGTAAATTCGAGATATTGAATCGAACTATGAGGTGCAAGTAATTAAATGGATAAGAGCATGAGATATTTTAATTATGAGTTGATAAAACGTATGAATGATTATAGCATTAAGAAACACACTGATCCAATGGTAACAGCACCACGTAGAGTGATCCTCATCGTTGGATTTGTTCATACCGTGTTAACAAGAATTATTTTGTTTCAATCTTTGCAGTAGCCGAGAAGGGTGGTTGCAAAGCAATGCTGCTGATTCACATAGCCTCATCGGATCATTGTCCTTCCCATGACAGCTTATATATATATGATCATCATCATTTCGTCGTAAGAGGTAAGAAATTTCATCTAACTCAACAACACACACACACCAAATTAGGTCTCCCCAAAGGCTATATCTATGCTCTCTGTTGTATATATCTAACTGTACTTCCCTTAAAATCGCAGCAAAGTGGTGTGAAAAGGGCAAATCTGGATTAATCCATCTACCAAAACTAGAGCTTGCATGGGTTTAACATTGGGACTGGCTGCAGAGCTAGAAGCTGAAGAAAGATAGGAAGATAAAAGCATGCATGAAGTCAAAAACTATCTCCATCTGAAATTTTGGGTTCTTGAGGTTCGTCCCTTAGTTGAAGGAAAGAAGGCATGGATATATATAGATATGTTAAATTTATATGTGCATAAAGGGGTATTGCCAATCAAGAAGCTAAGATGAAGCAGCTCGAACATTCTATATTTAACATTTTTCTTCTCTCTATTTCTCCAACTTTTCCACCCCTTTTTCTCCCCAACTGTTGATCAGGAAGTAGGGATTGAGAATATGTATCTTGGAAATGGATACTAACTATTTGCTAATGTAACAATTTTATCTGCATATTTTGTTATGAGGTATGTAAATGGAAGTATTTAATTCATCTAGCTTAATCATTATTTTGTCTACTATTATGTTTGAATGAGTTTTAAACGAATTAAACATGTTAGGCTGAACCATTTAATTCTATATTTATGTTTATATATACGAAATTTTTTCATGTCCGAAATACTTTTTTTTTGTTAATCGAGTTTGTTTGTATGCTTAAGCTTAAATTCATCGTAAGAATCATATAATATCATAAACCTGATAAATTTAATTTATAATTGTATTATTCTTTAGTATTGTATAATTGTTTAGGCTTGTTTGGGAAAACAACTTAAAACGTGATTATGCCATAAGCCGATAAGCGTTTATGTTGTTACTAAAGGGTGTTCGAACTAGCTGAAACTTATTAATAATCGTTGAAAGCTGCTGAAAGTGGGAAAAATAGTATTTAAAAATTTTACTAATAGCAGTGGTTATTTTCACTTTTTAAATGAAATGGTTGTCTGATCCCTAGTGCTATTACATAATTATAATTCATAATAAACAAAAAAAGATATGTTGCTCTTATTCTATGTTCATTTTTTCTTTATAATTGTCATCTCAAATTATAAAATATTAAATTAATTTATGTGTCAAATAAAATATTTGATTGTTATTTATATTAAAATTCAAGTTATATTTTGATTGCACGATTTCATCGTAAAACCGACAAACAAATAAATTTATAAGAACAACTGCGCGGAACTATACTTAAATAAGCACAGCGACAAGCAAGAGGTTGGTCTTTAGGGAACGGACGATTAAGCAAACTGTCTCTACTGACCTAGGATTTTGGCTAGCAGCCACCGTAAACTTTAGGTTATCTAAAATTAGGCAGAAGAATAACATGCAATAAATAACAAACAATTAACACAAATAATAAAAGGCAATTTGACTAAGGTAATTCCACATCACCCCACTTGTCCGATCCTAGATTACTAGATGAATCGGTTTAGTTAAGATTATACGGACGGGACGTTGTGTTGAGCACATGAGCGTCAATTCTTCTATGAAGCGATGACTACCATGTTAAGTATAGAAACAGTCACCTACCCAAATGGCTACCCCACCTTGTTGAGCAATGGCTAGGGAGACACTAGGGAACATTAAGAACAGAGGAACCATATCAAGGTTTCTATCGATGTTGAGCATTCAAAGTAAAAAAAACCTAGTTAGTATATGCCTGCCCAGATGGAAGATACCTACCCAGACTAATCAGATCTAAGTAGTTCTCAACTATCTTAAACACAGTTCGATTAAAACTTTTACTAAACCAATTCTTAAGCATGTTCTCACATCTCACGGATTCTCAAGGATGGTACCTCATTACCTCAGCCAAATCTGGGAGTTTAGCTACACATATTAACTAAGGATACTGAAATAAACATGTAAAGGGAAGACATAGCACATATCCAGAAATAAAAGGGGGAATAGTAAACTTTCGTTAAAAGGCAGAAATCTAACATGAACATTTAACTTTAAAAAATAAGAAACAACTTGGTACAAGCTTGAAAGTAAATAGATCTAAGAGGATGGGATATCCAAAGCATGATAAGACAACATTCTACTTAACAAGACAGAGACAGAAAGGGAAGGATAACTTGGTCAAACTCAAGTGTAAACAGTAAACACAGAATGTAACTGAAAGTTGGAAGGAATAAATGAAAGCATTAAAGAGATGAAATTCAATAAGAAATTAAAGCTAACCAACAACATATATAAACTGAAGTCTTCTCCTCTAGAGTGTTTTTAGCTATGCTAGACAAAAGGTAAAAGAGTTCTGGAGTTTGACATCAATAGCGGAAATTTTAGAGAGATTCTTTTGAGAGAGAATGGAGCTTCCTAAGGGGATGTGTCTTGAAGATGATTCGAATTTGTCTTTTTTCTCTCCCCTCTCTCCTTCAAAATATCTTGCCTCGGTTACAACACTTCGTCAGATTGGTAGGTGGGGTGTCCCATTGTGCAAAGGCGATGTTCGTTGGTCCATGCCGACCTAGGGTGTACTTCTTGCAATCAATGTCCGCAAAGCGCAATATCTTCGACTTGATTTAGCTTGACAAACTCTCTACTTCCGGCCCAATGAATTATAAGCTCATTCTGGCATCCTTTCATGTCCATTCCTTTGCAAACTAGTCAGTTTCCTCACTTAAGCACATAATTCGTTTATTTATTTCTTGGCTTCACCGACTTTCATCATTTTTCTCTTAAATTAAGCTTGGAAACCTACATAATCACCGACACAAACACCCAAATTAAATGTAAAAATGAGCTATAAATTTAGGCTCATCATATCTCATTAGATTTATTTATGCAATTCATGTTTAGAATCTCTTATTACTTATTACTTTATTACTTACTATACATTCAATATTTGCTATATTATAATTTTACATTTACATACTTGTTGGTCCCGTGAGTGAGTTCGGGTGTAGAGGGGGGGGTGAATACACACGAATCCAAATTTCTCAACTTTCGAACACGAACGGTCCTATTCGGGGAAGGTGCCGTCTTGAAATAGTTCGGCGACCCAGACAACCGTTTCACGAATCGTGTTAAAAGGCTAAAAATGCTTGACTCAGTGAGATACGCTAGCCGACTAGGTCGAATTCGGTATCGATCGGTGAGAGTTCGGTGTGCGGGATTGTGTAGGCCCAAATCGGTTTTAATGAGGAAAACGTTTTATGCAAGTCTCGGTTCGGTAGATAAGAAGTTCGAATGCTGAGACGGTTAAATCGATTTTAAATATGATGTTCGGTATGCACGGTAAAACCAATGAAACAAGTAAGTAAACGACACGAGATTTTTTAAAGTGGTTCGGATATCAACAATCATACGTCCATTTGTCCCGATAGATCGGGGAGGCTATTTATTATGCTTGAGTTAGTCTCGGTCGGCTTGTACACTTGGACAAAGTCGTGGCTTGGGGATTATGCTTGAGCAAGTCCCGGTTTACAATTCTATCAAACTTTAAGTGTTTGACAAACTTCTCCAACAATGAAGGAGTCCTTATACAATAAGGATTGGGTTCAAATGTGAACTCCTTCGTCTAAGCTATGGATATAACAAGTGAGCTTAGGGTTAGAGGGATAAGGAACGAGAATGTAGCTATCTAGAGCGACGAACAGTGAGGGTTTAGCTATAGGTTCGTGTCGGTCGCTTGGATACTAGAAGCTTATGTCGGTTCGGCTTGGTTCCTTTTGAGTTGGATGTAGTCTTTCGCCGGAGATAACTCGGTCGATTCTTGCGGAAGACTTAGTCGTTAATTTCGCTCGTTTGAATGCTCGTGCGTTTCTTGCTTCTATTGCACTAGGTTCTTGGGTGTTGTTTAGTGTGCTAGTGCTTGTGTGCTTCAAATCTTGAATGATCCCTCTATTTATAGAGTGGAGAGAAGAATAGATCCGTTGGAGACGATCTTCTTCTTTTTCCCTCTTTTGTGGTAGCAAACGGCTCTTTTGTGTAGTAGGTACGGTGTCCTTTCCCTCCTTTTACGGAAATATGTTGGTTGTAGCTTTAGTAGGTGAGGACGACACGTGTATGCTTGTCATTTGTCGAGGTGGATGTGGTGGTTGAGACGAACAAACTTCGAGGCAATCAAGTTGACTTCTCTCTTCCTCGTACTTGACAACAACGATAGCTTATCAAAAGATTCGAGATAGTTCGGAAGACGTCGGTCGATCTTGAGTCGATTTTGTATTCGATAGATAGACAGTGAGAAGGGTCTGCGAAAATCAGCTACGAGTCCAGTGAACTACTCTGCTGAGTTCGGTTCAACCGACTCTCTCGATATCTTGCTCTGCCGAGTCCGGTATTCATCGAGTCTTCTACACCGGTGCTTGAGGCGATGAGCTGCGGCGCCTTGACCGGAGCGAGTGTCTGCCGAGTGCGAAACCTCGGGAGACAAATACGAATACAAAGGAATGGTTCACCAATCGAGATAGGGTTTTGGGATCTTCAAATCTTCTCAACGGTCGAGCACGAGGCTGCGAGCGTGATTGAATATAGAAGAAAGAATCATTTCCCACAAGTATGACCATGCTTGAGGATTGAATCATCACCCAACAATTTCCCCCTATTTGATGATGCCAAAACCTATCATCTATGCTAACACTAAACGAGATAGAAAAAAACTCCTTACAAATATTACGAGTAGGATCGGTGGAGATGTTCCATCGGTTCTAGACTATGAAGCAAACAGGGTAAACGAGAATAATTTCCCCCATTCTGCAAACAAAACAAAGGCTAGCGAGAATCTATCAAAGCAATCGGTGACATGTAATAAAGAGAGTGTGAGCCGGCAATCACTTCGGTGATTCGAGTGTTAAAGCATAAAACAAACACGGCTGTATAGACAACAAGTAGTTGTCGAGCCAAAAGCGGTGTATAAATATAAGAGAAATTCGATGCGAGATACAATCTTGCTATGCTAAGAGAATGAGCTAAAGATCTAAGGAGGAGGGCCACCGAACTTCTTGATTACGTCCATGAACTCTTGAGTCGATCTTCGGGGAGCGGCACTCCATACATCACGTATGTGATCTTCCTTAGCTTCGAAAATTGCGCAAAATCGGCGGGTTCATCTTCGGCAAGTTCTTTCTTGGCTGCTTTGCATGCTTCACTTCGGCTTCAATCGTACCAAAGTGTGCTTGAGTCATCCTATCTTCTCGGTGGAGGTATGATTACGGGTCCCGAACAACGACTTCTATACCTTCGAGATATGGCTTTGTCGAGGTATGGGTAGAGTTCGGGTTCGATGGCGAACATCCATTCCATGTAAGCTTCAATCCTTGTCTGTTGGACCGGAACCTCCAGAAATAGTTCCTCTTGATGAACTCAATTTTCGCATTTTCCCATCTTTGATTGAGTTGGGCTGATATCCATTCATCTCGTTCTTGGCCATCTTTGAAATTTCAGTGTCAGCTGGCTTCTCCGAATTTCTCATATCTGTATGGAATATCGGCTTTAGAAGGCACTCTCGGCTGGCCTCCTCTTCGATCCTTTTCATCGAGCTTCAAGGTGCGCTTCTTCCAAATTCTGTCTGGCGGCTGAATCGTCTTGCCTCCTAGCCTCTGTATAGATATCTATTCATCGAGATCAAATATGGCTTCGTTTTCATCTCCTTGTGTATCGGTGGCTTCTTTGAGGGGCTTCTTCGATTCGGCGAGGGTACTAGATCTAGATTTGGACGTACCACGCCTTTCGGTACTCTTCCTTGCTTTGCTCCTTTTCCTTTTCTCTTGTCCTCTTCATCTATTATGATGAGCTTTCTCGGAGGCGATCTAGCGGTTTTCTTTCCTCCTCTGGATGGGGCTTTAGTCTTTCCTTTAGCGAGGCTTAGACTTTGGCTTGTTAGGCGCTTCGGCCTCTGCAATTTCTCGGCCGGCCTCTCATCCGCAGCTATTTGGGCTTCCTCCTCGGCGAGATATGTACCTTAATCGCTTTCTTTGGAGGGGTTGGAATTTTAAGCTTTTGTTTGCCCTTGCCTTCTTGAACCGGTGGTGGAAGAGGAGCCTCTTCTTCTTCGAGTCCTCCACCGCTTTGTTCGGCGTACTCGGCAACCTCCTTAATAATGTCTTTGGGAGTGCGGGTTGCACGAGTAGTCTGCTGGGGTCTGAGCCACTTGGGCCGGTTTCGGTGTGCTCGGCCGAAAACACCACAGGCCTTACCCGAGTCTCGAGTCGAGTTTTACGAGGCCGAGTTTTGCTAATGTCATCAATAGATTTCTTCTTCTCGGTCCCCTTCTTTCCTTCGATGTTGTGTCCCCTTGAGTAGTCTAGAAGGTTTAGTGGGAGTCGGCTTCTCGGTACTCTTTTTCTTTCCTTCACTTCCTTCACTTTCTTTCTCGGTACCCTTCTTCTTTCCTTCCCCCTTTTTGGCATCATCAAGTACAGTCGGGGGTTGGGATGAGTACCTTCTTCTCTAGCTTCGATAAACGGTGGACAAGTTGTCCGATCATTATGCACTTTCTCCAATGCTAGATGCGGCTCGTTCCTCTCGAGATATGAGTGCGTCCTTGTATCTTTGTATGAGAGAGAACGGCTTCGACTTCGATTCAGCTAGTTTCTCACCGATCTTGTCCTCCACGACCCGGTTGAATGAGGTCTAATGCGTTCTCCGTGGCTTTGGCTTGCTCGGTGAATGACTCGGTATGAGCGGACAAGGCGTTACGAAATTGTTCAAGGAGCTTGGCACTTCCCTCTGAATTGTCCTTAGGCGAGTGCGAAAGCTGCTTTTTTCTTCTTGGGCCCGCAATGCTTCGAATATGAGAGCGGAGACATCGAGGGCGATTGATGTAGAGATCTTTGGATTTCGGCCCACGAAGCTCGAGTTGGTGGCCAATGCGAGACTTCTTCCACACCTTGTGGATTGCCTTCGCCAATTCCCGATTTTTAACTCCTTGTGCGGTTAGAGCTTTGGCAATTGAACGGGATCTTTTGGCGAGATGGGCTAGGCGCCGCCTCGTATGTCGACTTGAGCGGGGGCGAGCGGGCTCTGCGAGGATGAGACACCGGCCGAAGGCTTCTCGGGCCCAAGGATGCCGAGTGGTCTTTGCTTCTTCGGTATGGGTATCCTTGTCTGTGGATGTCCCTCATCGGGCCTTCCGGGGCTGATCGCGGTGGGTCTCGACCGTCGTGGTCGGACCCGTCCGAGGGCGGCGAGCCGGCGCTTGGCGTCGATCGGCCAATGATTGCAAGCATGGCTGCCCTTAGATTCTCCATCGTATTGAGGTTCTCGGGCTCGAATAGCCTATCTCCTCACGCAATCTCGGTTCTTCCAAGTGTAGGCTGGCGACGGGAGTAGTGTAGAACAAGGCGTTGAAGCCGAGGCCACTCCCGAAAGCGTAGGATCATATGGAGCCTTGCTGACTTGGCTAGGACGAGCAAATCGAATGGTCGGCAAGCTCCGGAATGAACCTGGATGATCTCTCGGGAAGCTCTCAGAGACAATAAGCTGCTTGCTTCCATCTCGAGAGTCTCTTCTGCAGACGCGAGAATCGACTCGATATCAACGAAGTCGTCTTAGGGTCGGCGGGTGGTAGGCTGGCGGCGGAGGCACGAGAGAGGGCTATCCGGACGTTGGACTTCTTCGCTTTGGGCTTGTAGCCTCTCCCTGTTCCTCTTGAACTTGTTCCTCGGTGGAGACGGCTTTCTCCACTGACTTGGTCTTCTCGAGATGAGGAAGACTCATCTACCAACCGTAGTGGCCGAATAGGAGTTGGTTCGGTAGCCACTTCGGTAGTAGTCTACGGTTCGGCGGGTGTATCCGGTATGGCCTTCCTCGGCCTCTTGGGCGGTGCCTTAGGTGATTTTGCCGGAGGTGTCCTTTTCTTAGGAGTCGCTGCTTGAGGCTTAGATGGTCGAGCTTACGCGGCCGGTCTCGAACCAATCCATTGCGGGGCCGCGGACTTGTTGTGAAAGCGGATTTTCTTCACATTAAAATATTCCTTGCCGTCATATGTGATCTGCTCGGCCTCGCGAGAAATCCTCGATCATGACCGACAATTTAAGTCCGTAGAGAAGCTTTCCTTTTGCGGTCGGTGTTCGCGTAGCTTTGTCGAACTTGGTTTGCTGAGCCATATATTCGCGAACAAAGAAGTCGGTCCATTGACTTTCACGCGATCATAAATCGCCATCATCATATGGATCTTGGGTCGGGAGACTGATCGAAAGAGCCGGCTGGCTCGTCAACGGTGAGTGACGATGTACGCCGGTGCTACCGAAGCTGCGGTAGCATGGCATTCTTCGGAAATCTTTGCTCACGAAGGTTGTGGGCTTGCCACGAGAAACGGAGAGGTATGTGTCGGCAGCGTCGTCATTTGTACCCCAAGGTGCGACACCTTCGAGACGGGAGGTTGAAGCTCTTCTTCGGCGCTTGTTTAATAGACATACGCCCGGTATCTTCGATGCGTCGTCAATGGTGTTAACGGCGAACCTCGCCGGAATGTCTCCTCCAAGCGAGTCGGAGTTCGGATATAGTTCCGCCACTTGTCTTGGAAGGAAGAAGGTCGGGTTCCTCGATAGAAACTCCTCAAGTCCGGATTTCCTCGAGATATGTGAAGATATCGTCCATGTACTCGAGCTCGCATGAGTCGAATTCCATGGCTGGTTCGCACCGGATACGACCACTTCTTGAGGATTTCCTCTATCTTGTCGGGAGAACGACGGATAGACCAGCCATAGTACTGTTACAAGAAATGAATCGATACTAGTTTCTTGGATAGATCGGTGCTTTACAATGCGATGCTTGAAAAATATAATAAATACATTAACAGATATAAGCATACCAATAGATAAAATTCGAGATAAGATTGAGAATGAAGTTGCAAGTAAGGATTGCGTATGCAGATCTCGGATTTTTCGGAATTTGAAAGTTATGAAGTATGCTAATGGCGGTTTCAAAGATATGATCGAATATATATATCAAATAGGAAGATGAACGGTTTTCGATCGAAGGCTGAATTTAAACTTGCTTTATGATATGGACGGTTAAGATTAGAAGTTAGAAAATAGGCAATGATCACAAAAGCCGCCTAAGTCAAAGCCAGTTGTAAAATAGCCTAAGTAGAAACTGTGAAAAGACATGCATTAAATGCGTGCAGAGTTCAGCAAGCTTATGTATGGAATGTCGTGTATTAAATGTGAGCCGTTAATAATAAAGACAAACCAAAAGATATTAATGTCATGCTTTGAATCTTTGTCATAAATGCAAAGTCTTGTTGTATTAAATTACTACGAGTAGGGATACGCAAACTGTCGGTGAACATAGTAGTCGGTGATACCTCGTGTAGATGGTTTTACGTCTCTACGTCCTGAATGTATCGATGCTGGGAGTGAACATTCCCCCCTTCTTGAAATGTCTCTCTCCTGAAACCTCTTGCGATGGGTCGGTAGGGTCCAACGGAACCTAGCTCTACCGAAAGTTCTGCGAATCGGATTCGGCTAGAGGCTTGGTCGGTATATCGGCCCGTTGCTTGTCAATATGGATCTTCTCCATCCCGATATCCTTTTTCTCGATATGGTCACGAATGAAGTGATGTCGATGTCCACGTGCTTGCATCTCCTGTGAAGTACGGGGTTACGAGTGATTGCAATAGCACTGGTATCGTCGCGAGAAAATCGGCACTTCATTCGAATGACGTCATAGTCTCTCATTCTTTGTCTCGGCCAAAGGATGCGGGCGCAACAACTTCCCAGGCAGCCATGTATTCGGCTTCGGTAGTCGATGTGGCCACCGAGTCCTTGTTTCTTTGAAAACCATGAGATCGACTTGCTTGCCAAGGAACCCGACATGTTCCTCGAAGTTGATTTTCGGTCTATTCTACATCTCGCATAGTCGGCATCGAGAATAACCAGTTAGTTCAATATTATCATCAGTTGGATACCACAAACCCATGTCGGGTGTTCCTCGTAGATAGCGGAGAATCTTCTTTGCTTGAGTCCATATGACTCCGCTTGGGATTCGCTCGAAATCGAGCACGAACACCTACAACATAAGTTATGTCGGGACGAGTAGGCTGTTAGATATAATAAAGAACCAATTATAGCACGGTATTCGAGTTTGGTCTACTGATACTCCCTCTTTATCAAGATCTATCTTCATATTCGTGTTCATCGGGATCTTGATTGATTTGCCGGATGTGCGGCCGAATCTTTTGATGAGGTCTCGAGTGTATTTGCCTTGGTTGATGAACGTTCCCTTTTCGATTGCTTGACTTGAAAACCAAGGAAGTAGTTCATTTCACCCATCATCGACATCTCGAACTTATCCTTCATCATCTTTTCAAATTGCTTGACACATGATGACATTCTTTGATCCGAATATAATGTCATCTACGTAGATCTGCACAAGTAATAAGTCTTCTTCCGGTCGAATCTTTGAATAGAGTGCGGTCTCTTGTGCCTTTCCGAAAACCTTTCTACGAAGAAGAAACTCGGACGAGGGTATCGTACCAAGCCACCGGGTGCTTGTTTTAACCCGTATAGAGCCTTTCTCGAGTCTATATACTTGATGTCCCTTGGCGAAAGCCGGGCGGTTGTTCCACATAGACTTCTTCTTTCGGCACGCCGTTCGGGAACGCGAGACTTCACATCCATTTGATAAACTACGAATCGTTGATGTGTTGCGTAGGCCGGGAATAGTCCGATTGTCTCCAATCTTGCAAGCTGGAGCGAACGTCTCATCGAAATCTATCCCTTCGGCTTGACAAGGTAGCCTTTAGCCACGAGTCTTGCTTTGTTCCTTACTATAATGTTGTTTTCATCTCGCTTGTTTTTGAAGACCCATTTAGTTCCAATAACATGTTGATGCCGGGTGTCGTCTACAAGCTCCCATGCTTCGTTTCTCGTGAACCGATTCAGCTCCTCTGCATAGCAATGATCCGATCCAAGGCATCTTTCGGTGCATCCTCAATGGTGCCGAGGCTCTTCGGTAGACAAGAAGCGGGGAAAATAATGCGCTTTCTCCTTGACGAGAATCTGGATCTTGTCTTGACATTTCTTGAAGGCTCTCCAATGATTAAATCGGCGGTGTGAGCATCGAGCCACGATCTACGATGTTTCAACTCTTCATCCGAAACTTGTTCAACACGAGATAGTAGGTGAGTTAGGCATTTCGGTTGTACTATTCGAGGCCGAAGTAATTCGGTAACAAGAGTATGGTCTCTACGAGTCACCGGGTTCGGGGCATTCGGCTCGGGAACATTACTAGACGTTCCCCACGAGGTGTTGCTCTCGGTAGTGTTGGTCTCGGTTACCTCAACGGTTTCTTCATCGACTGAGTTACACGGGATTGATTACGTTCGGGAGAATCAATGCGTTCGGCCTACTTGCTCGGCGGGTTGAGATTCGGTAGATTTGTCTTCGGTTTCTTCGTCCGAATCATCATCCCAACATAGCTTGGATCTTTTCGATTTGTCTTTTAAGCTTAGATCCCGTAGGCGCTTCTTGATGTCCTCGGACTCGAATTTGAGTTATTGCTCCTGTCTTCGGAGCAAACTCGTTAAAAACAACATGAGGGCTTTCCTCCACGCAAAGAGTCCGATAGTTGAATACTCCGAAAGCTTTCTTGACCCGAGAGTATCCTAAGAATACTCCACGATCTGACTTGCTATCAAAAGTCTTCGGTGATCTTTCCCATTATTGTGAATAAAGCATGAACAACCAAAAATATGGAAATAAGATAGAGAAGGCTTCCTGTCGTTCCATAGTTCATATGGTGTCCGCTTATCTTTGCTTTGTCGGTAGAGATCTATTCCGAGTATAACATGCGGTATCCGTTGCTTCGCCCGAATTTGGTTGGGAGTCCCGAGTGCGGCGAGTAGAGTCCTAGCTTGCCTCTTTTAGAGTTCCGTTCTTTCGTTCGAGCAACTCCATTCTCGCGAGGTGTGCGTGCGGTGAAGTCTCATGCTCTATTCCTTCGCTTGCGGAACTCCTTTACCATGGAATTAAGGAACTCGGTTCCTGCTGCGAACGTATTTTTCGATCTTGGTGTTCTTCTCGACACCGAGCTTTTTCGAAGCGTTGGTAACTCTGTTTTGACGTCGACTTGTTGGCAATGAATATGACCCATGTGTAGCGCGAGTAGTCATCTATGACCACTAATGCATATTTTACGCCTCCGATCGTCACTGGGGAGACTTGGACCGAACAAATCCATATGTAGCGGTGAAGGATTCCATCGTGGAAGGCGATGGAACCGGAGGATTTTGATTCCTTGTTTGCTTTCCCTTCGGACATGCTTCACACTTGAGTGTCTTTCTTTGAATACTTCATTCGGCGGTCCCCTTGCTAGAGTGTCTCTTGCAAGCTTGTTGAGCGCCTTAAAGTTGAGATGGCTGAGTCTTACGTGCCATAGCCACCCCGTGCGGTTGTCATTCTTCGCCAATAAGCAAGCTTCGAGGTTCAGTGAGTTCCGATCGGCCACATATATGTTCTTTCTGCGCGAACACGATAACAACTTTGTTTTCCCCTGTGGATTTATCAATAACATCACGAAACCGGCGTCAAATATCACTCTATTTGAGTTATCACAAAATTGACTAACAGAGAGAAGATTATCTTGAAGTCCTTCAACATATGATACTCTTGGAACGTTAGCGGTTCCAATGTTGAGTGTTCCATATCCTCACGGTATAGCCTTTTGCATTGTCTCCGAACTCAGTTCGGGTCCTTCTTCGGTGATATAATTCTTGATGAGACTCCTTTGGTATGTCATGTGTCTTGAGCATCCGTTTGTCCACATACCATGGGTCTTTACGCACTTCGCAAAACGTAATTATATTCGGGTACCCTTTATTTTGATTTTGGGTCCTTAGATGTTAGTTTTAGTAACCCAAATCTGTCTAACAACCCCGGTGGTTTCGGACATTTTCTTTCCACTTTGGAGTCAACATATCTGTTGGATATGAGTCGAAGATTGATACTCAATGTTCTAGGGTTAAAAGAAATTGGGGGAAATCATAGTAGTACTATGGAATTGAAGATCCCACAACCGAGCCGATATCGTAGATTAGTGTGTCGATAGGATTAGGCGATGTATAGGTTAGACTTGATGTAATGCTTATTATTTTTGTCTAAGTCCCGTACGGGGTAGTCATTAAACCGATCTTGGTTGAAGATACTTTTCGAACCCCACGTCATCGGTGTAATCGCTTGCATTCTTCGTCGGCTGATATCAAACTCGATGAAGATCCCGCATCACCGACCGGACCTCGTAGAAGCATTCTCTACAAGCCGATAGTCATCGTAGAAGAACCAAAGCAAGCGGTATACCTTCGCAGTCGACCAACCGACTTTCGAAGCTCACTTTATCGGTCGACGACTCACCGAAGAAGACAGACTTTCGAGTACGTATCCGACGTAAAGCGACCCAAAGACTTAAAGTCCCTTCAAATGTTCGGAAGACATACGAGGTAGTTTGAACGGTCAACTCGACACTCACCAACTACAAACCTCGACCAATGAGAAGCCGACAACGCTTACCTACTCTACACAAGAAAGTGCTCTCATGAACAGTGCATTAACGCCTCTCGCAACAAAGTTGAATAGTGGCCGTTTTCTTTGGACGCTTGTGACACGTGGCATCGTCGTCTCCAACGGACATATGTCACAACTCACAACTATAAATAGAGAAGGATTTGAAGATTTCGATAAGAGGAATATACGCGAAATCAAGGGAAATCATTCAAACTCACAACGCTCTAGAACCTTCAAGCTTATCCAGAGACGAACTAGTTTTCATAGAACACTTCTTGTAGTTCATCTCTCTAGAGCACTTTGATCCCTATCTTCTCTAGACTAAGCTCATTGCTAAATTCATAGCTTAGATCCGAAGGAGTTCACATTTAGTGAATTGTTCTTGTTGTAAGAACTCCTTCTCAGTTGGAGAATATTCCCTCCCTTCTAAACTTAGGTTTGGATTGTAAAGTCGCTAAGGACTATAACTTAGAGGGAACTGTCCGGTCACAAGATATCCCCGCGAGGCTTGCTCAGAATAATCAACAAGTTCTCCTGCCTTGTTCAGGACCGTGGACGTAGGATCTTGCGTATCCGAACCACGTTAAATCGCTTGTGTTCATTTACTGTTTTATTGCATTGCATTCAACTGACTTGAAAATCATAAGTTTGCATGAAACGTATTTTATAAAGTGCACAGCCAAAAGATTTAACTTGCAAAAACGCGTTTTCAAAAGAGACGACTCGGGCCTAACACTTATCCGCACTACGGCTCCGACCGGAGTTTCGTAATACCGACATCGCCGGTAGAAGAGCTCGAAGCCGACTCACCTTGACCCCGTGATCGAAGGCTTACTTGCACTGTTCATCGGTTGCGACATCGGCCCGTGACCTTCACCGAGAAAAAGAAACAGAGCTCGAGTGTATTCACCCCCCCTCTACACTCGACTTTTCGTCTCCGGACCAACAATTGGTATCGAGCATTCGGTGTTCAACCGATCGCCGGTTACGAAATCTGGTCCTCTCGAACCGATCCCGAAAACCGTTTCACTTTGCATAAGCATCTTCTCGCATCCTTATACTCTTACAATGTCTCGATATGTCGGTATTAGGATGGTGCCGATGTTCTCAATAGAGAACTACACGGTATGGCGCGTACGTATGGAGGCACACCTAACGTCACTCCACGACAAAGCATGTCGATGTCCTAGAGTCGGGACCGATCATTCCCATGATCGACGGCGTAGTATTTGCTGGGCCGGAGGAGGCGTGGGAGCACAAACGGTGCTAAGGTTCCCAAAGACAAATTCGCCTTCACGCCCGAAGAAAAGAAGTTGCATAACCTTGACCGAGTCGCACGTAATGCCATACCGACTACGCCGGTGACTCACATCTCGAAGGGTACAAGATTGCAAAACGGCGAAAGAGCTATGGGACGCCTTGGCTCATCGAGCCATGGAACCCCTCGCATCAAAGAGAACAAGCTCGAGCTAGAGCTTCGGAGTTCGACGCCTTGCAATGGAGCCTACTCGAAACCATTGATGAGCTGAGTGTCGATTCACCAATCAAGTCAATGTTATCGGTGGTTGGGGAGGTCGTTCACCAACAAGGAGATGAACACCAAGATCTTGAGAGTGTTGCCCCGACGAAGTGGCTTCCATTTGCTACTTATTTACGTCGCTCCGATCTAAATGCTCTAACTCCCGATGTTATATTTTCGTAATTAAAATCGGAGGAATTTGAGCATAGCCTACCCCAAAAGTGCTTAAGCGCTCCATGACACACGTTCGACCACGCCTTCAAGGCAACGATCAAGAATACCGGAGCCAAGCCTATTTCCTCAAGCAAAGCCGTGGCCACATCGTAGCAAAGTCTTCCGAGACTTCAGCCCCGACTCACCTAGCACCGATGGCTCTCAAATATCGAGAGGGAAAAGGAGAGAGTCGAAAGGCGAGGAGATACAACCGAGATTCTTCCTCGGTAAGAAAGACTATCATAAGAAAGAAGAATCTAATCCTTCACTCGAATACGGAAATCGGAGTCTCTGCGCCACCATCTAAAGACTCATGGTAAGAGCAAAGGGAACATCTACCCGCTACAACTCGCAAGAAGAAGGGACACTATCGCACGATTGTCCCGAACTCTCACCTGCTCAAAGAGCGAACGGCAGCCAGGAGAAAGAAGTTCGCCGAGAGACGGCAGGCCTATATAGCCGGAGAGATATCCGACAACTCAATTGAGGAAGATACATTCATGTATTCTTCTGAAGATGAAGCCGCGTTCGTCGCAGTTGAGGTCGCAGAGACAGTTCTCGATGAGTCGCCCGAATATTGTCCGATGGCCGGAGAAGAGGCCGAGGTAAATTCTAAACGCATTATTACCTCTTCTTCACATAGCACACAAGACACGTGCTCGGTCCGAGATGATCCTCTAGATGTGGTACAAGCCTACGATGATCTCTAGAGGAACGGATTCACTGAGCGAGAGTTCAAGAACCATCCAGAACTTGAACAGTAAAGGCGAGAATCGAGACTTTCTTCGATTGTCGGTCTCTGAGTCGGTGGATCTAGTTGCGAGACTCAAGGAAGAGATTGAATCTCTCATGACTAAGTCTCGGCTTCAAGAGACTCGAGATCTCGCTCGACCAAGGACAATTCCGAGAAAGAGACCGAAATAGCCAAGCTCGACGAAGCTCACGGACGTGCGAATGACTATGACTCACTCGGAAGGAGTGACGAAGTCCGGAGAGGTTTGATGACTGAACAATACCTGGGAGCTAAGGAGAAGCTTGAAAGCATGCTTAGAGCTCAACGGTCAACCTCTGTGAAAGAAGGCCTGGGCTATACACACGAAGCTTCTACCTCCAAAAGCTCAAAGCAACCCCGGCGATAGGTTCGTCGGAGAGGAAAGGTGCAAGCTGCCGACACCACACCTCGGGCGAAAAACAAACAGAAAATAATTACACCTCGGCCGAGTAGCAACAAGCGTGACCAAAGGTTCCGGCCCCGGGACACCGCGATCAAATTCGGGGGGAATCAAGAAGGTCGGATGGGCGAAAAGCATCAAGGAGCCACGTATGAGCACCCGGCCGACGGCTCGTACTACTATGAGCCCGTGGGTCGGGAGAAGCGCTAAGACTCGAAAGAAGAAAGCTCCCGAACCCAAAATAATCAGCAGAAAGTCGGTATCTCCAAGTCCTGTGGAGAAGAAAGGCGATAAGGTTCGAAGAAGAAGTCTGGAACTTCTAAGGTCCCGAGACAGATCCGGGTTCCGAAATCACCCACTAACCCGTAAGGACCCAATCGAACCAAAGGGTACCTAAAAATGCCTCCGTTTTGCGGGTGCATAAGGACCGTGGATAGTGGACGATGGGCTGCTCGAGACACATGACCTACCGGAAGAGCTCGCGACCAACTACGTACAAGAAGATGGTCCCGGATGAATTCGGTGATAATTCCAAAGGCTACACAAGGGGATACGGAACGCCGAACATTGGGACCGCCACGAGTTCAAGAGTAACATATGTTGAAGGACTTCAACATAATCTCCTTTCGACGATCAATTCGTGATAATCTTAACGTAGTAATCTTTGACGCCGGTTTCGTGATATTGTTGACAAATCTACGGGGAAAACAAGTGTTATCGGGTTCGCGGAGGAAGAACATCTATGTTGCAAACTGGAATACCGCGTAACCCGAGGCTTGCTTGCTCGCACGACGAAATCGGGTAACAAGTCGGTGGCTATGGCACAAGAGACTCGCCACCTGAACTTCAAGACCATGAACAAGCTTGTCAAGAACTCTAAAGTCGGAGGACCGCCCAACGAATCGTTTATCAAAGACGAAATTGTGAAGCGTGCCGAAGGGAAAGCAAACAAAGAGTAGCAATCCACCTATTCCGTCACCTTCCACCGATGGAATCCTTCACCGGCTTCACATGGACTTATTCGGCCGCTCTCCAGTGACTATAAGAGGCAAGAAGTATGCCCTCGTCGTCATAGACGACTTCTCGAGATATACTTGGGTCATCTTCATCGCCAACAAATCGATGTTCGGGCCGAGTTACCTAATCTACTGAAGAAACTCGGTGTGGAAAAGAACATCAAGATTAAGAAGATACGCTCGAAGAGGAACGAGTTTCTAAACTCGCAGTTAAGACATACTGCGATAAAGAGGGAATTCAGCACGAGACATCACGCGCGCACCCCTCGCCAGAACGGACTTGCCGAACGTAAGAACAGAACTCTCAAAGAAGCGAAGCAAGAACGCTCCTCGCAGATTCCCGGACTACCCTCAAAGTTTTGGGCCGATGCTACCGACACCGCCTGTTACACTCAGAATCGATCACTACTGACACAGCAACACATGAAGACGCCATACGAACTATGGAAAGGGAGAATTCCTTCTATTTCTCTTTTCATGTTTTCGGTTGTCCTTGCTTTATCCACAACAATGGGAAAGATCGGTTGAAGGTCTTTGATAGCAAATCTGATCAAGGAGTATTCTTAGGATACTCCCGAGTCGAGAAAGCCTTCGAGAGTTTTTAACTATCGAACTCTTTGCGTGGAGGAAAGCCCTCATGTTGTTTTTGATGAATTTGTTACTGAGAACGGGGAAAGATACAAAGTCAAGCACGAGGATGTCGGCAGCAAGCTACGGGATCTCGAACTAAATGACAAAGTCGAAAAGATCCAAAGATTGTTGGGATGATGAGTCGAGAAGATGAAGAAATTCGACTCGGCCAACAAGCAATGTAGCTAACCTAGTTGATTCTATCGAACGTAATCAACAACAGGTAACTTTGGTCGATGAGGAAGCCCCCGTGGTAATCGAGACCTCTACCGAGAATACAAACTCGGGGGGAACGATTAATGTTCCCGAGCCGAATGCCCCCTGAACCCGGAAACTCGGTAGATCCTAACCTTCTTCTTACCGAATTACTACGAGTCACAAAACAAGATTACTCTTCGAAATGCCTAATACACCTACTGACCGTGCGAAGTGGTATCGAAGAAGAAGCCCGACTCGGGCATTCATGGCTCGATGCTCATTCTTCGATCTTATCATTGGAGATCCATCAGCAACTATAAGGACGAGATCAAGATTAATTCAAGGAGAAAGCTCACTTTACTCTTGTTTTCTCGTCTACGTAAGAACCTCGATCGATAGAGGACGCACTTAAAGATGCTTGACCGGGTCATTGCTATGCAAGAAGAGCTGAACCAGTTCGTCGAAATGAAGTTTGGGAGCTTGTCGACGGACCTGACATCGCACGTGATTGGAACTAAGTGGGTCTTCAAGAACAAGCGAGATGAAAACAACGTCATTGTCGAAATAAAGCTCGACTAGTTGCTAAAGGATACAATCGGGCAGAGGGAATTGACTTTGATGAAACATTTGCTCCGGCCGCCGATTGGAAGCCATTCGTCTTTTCCTAGCTTATGCAACACATCGAGATTTAAGGTATATCGATGGATGTGAAGTCGCTTTTACGAACGGCGCTCAAGGAAGAAGTCTACGTGGAACAACCGCCCGGCTTTCGACAGAGGGACATCGGTGTACAGACTTAGGAAAGCTCAGTATGGGTTAAAACAAGCACCCGTGGCTTGGTATGATACCCTATCGACTTTCTACTTCGTAAAGGTTTTCAAAAGGGGAGAGTAGATCGCACCCTATTCAGCATAAAGTCGAAGATGACATTCTACTGGTGCAAATCTACGTGGACGACATCATTTTCGGTACGCAAACGAAGTTATATGTCGCGAGTTCGAGAAGATGATGAAAGAGAAATTCGAGATGTCCATGATGGGAGAGATGAATTATTTCCTTGGATTTCAAGTAAAACAATCAGCAAGGAATCTTCATCAATCAAGCCAAATACACTCGAGATCTTCTCAAAAGATTCGGCCGTGATTCCAAAGAAACCTACCAAGATCCCCATGAACACGAACTTTAAAATCGATCTAGACAAAGAGGAAGCTTCGTTAACTCTACCGATTATAGAACTATTATTGGTTCTTTACTTTATTTAACAACTTAGCCGACCGACATAACTTATGCTTGTAGGTGTATGCGCAAGATTTCGAAGCGAATCCCAAGCGAAGTCATCTAGACTCGGCGAAGAAGATTCTCGATATCTAAGAGGAACACCCGAGGTCGAGTTATGGTATCCTCGTTGATGATAATCTAATACCGAAAAGTTATTCGATGCGATTACGCAGATGCGGGATAGATCAAAAATCAACTTCCGAACATGTCGGTCCTAGGCGGCAAGTCGATATCGTGGTTTTCAAAGAAACAAGCACTCGTAGCTACGTCCACTACCGGCCGAGTACATGGCTGCGGGAAGTTGCTTGTGCCCGATCCTTTGGCTTCGACAACAATTGAGAGATTATGGTATAACTCGGGATGAAGTGCCCATCTACGTGACTCCACCGGTAGCAATAGCTATAACTCGTAACCCGGTTCTACATACCGTATGCAAGCACGTGGACATTCGACACCACTTCATCGGAGACCATGTCGAAAGAAGGACATCGGGATGGAGAAAATCCATACCGACAAGCAAAGGGCGTATATACCGACCAAACCACTAGCCGAGAACAGTTCGAAGAACTATCGGTTGAGCTAGGTCTGCTAGATCCTACCGAGACAAGTCGAGAGAAGCCGACTACCGATAATAATATACTTAGCAACAATGTGTATCAAGATGGAATCGCACGACAGTCGGAAAACTTAGTACGGTGACTCGGTTGGGAGATGCACACGTATACAACAAGGGAGAACATGGTCATCAGCACAACCATTCTCCCGATAAATGATGGTAACCAATGATAAGTTCAGCAAGAGGTTTGCGTAGTATCGTTACTTAATTTGTTCGAAGCATGCCGCATTTAATGCATCGGGTCGCTTGCATTCGTTGCCTAGGAGCATTTATTCCTTACCATTTATTATGTTTAAGGTTTGAGGAAAGGTCGCAGGACTCCTGCTCGCGTAATTAATGCTCTCTGTCGCGCATTTAATGCATGTCTTCTCCATTAGCTTTATTACGTATATCTATATTTTTGGCGGCTATTGTAATCATTCTTTTATAACATTTAATCTTAGCCGCCCCTTGTTTTTGAAAGATTAAATTTGAACCGTGCGATCCAAACTGAAGATCAAACTCAATATACAAAATCTTTCATCTTCTATCAACTCCTCACTTTTCGCCATTCTCATATCTTAGAGCTCTTTCTTAGCGATTCGCTTACCTTCCTTACATCCTCATTCAAACTGCATTGCTATATCTCTTTTCAAGCTCTATCTCACGGTAATGTATTACTATCCGCTGATAGCTACTAACTTACTCTATTTTCAAGTGCTAACAATTTGTTTTGCGGATTTCGATGGCGGTAGTACAGACTCCTGAGAAGATGGTTGAGATCATGACCATCCGGGTTCGGTTTGAGCCGACGATGGCTCTCCGCAGTGGACGTTTCATATTTGGAGCCGGTTTTTGGCGCCCTTGAGAAGTCAGGGCTGGCAACTCTTGTGTCGAGGCATCCTCGTTCTCATCTGCCGAGACAAGTTGTGGAGGCCTACTACAACTGGAAATCATTAGCCTCAGGAGGAGAAGAAGCATCCTTTGGATACAATAGGAAATTGCCCCCAAATCGGTGGAGGGAGGCTACCCACTCTTTTCAATATCTCGAGGCTCTCGCTCAAGCTTTTCAACTACCCTCACCGGGTATCTCTCCCATTGGTTATAAGGAAAGGGAGATAAATAACTACGTCCAAAAGTTCTGTGGACGCAGCGACATAGTGTTCAAGACGGCGCTTCAGAGAAATCTTTTGTTACCTCAGCATCGAGGTTTAGCTTACATTGTCTCTCATATTTCGACAAGCTCATGGGATCCTATGATCGCCTTTCTAAGCCGAGGATACAACCGATGATGATCATTGACGATGGAATAGAAGTGAACTGGGCCGACTACTATACTACTCACTGAAGGCCCAAGCCCGTAAGTTCACTACTTCGCCATCGGAGAGAGGAAGCTAACCAAGAGGCAAGCTACTATTCGGCACCAAGATGTCGGTGCCGATAGAGAGTGTGGTACAGAATCGCTCGCCTTTTGAGGACTCGAAGTCTTTTGATCTCAAGAGTATTAAATTTATGACAAAGGCCGGAGCGTAAAAGTCAATCGGCAAGGGCCACCCGAACCGAAGAGAGCGGCGTCTCGCTCTCCCCCAACCGTCCATGTGCCAAAGAAGAGGAGGTTGGCTAAGACTCGACTGCTGAGGTCACAGTGGCTCGGCCACTTACCATTATTCACCAGCCTCCTCCCTCTATTCAAGAGGGAGCAACTACTCGATTCGTATACCGGAATCGAGGGAGCGACGATCAAGGACAAGGTCCAAGTGATCAGCTCCGAGGACACGTAGTCCGACAAGAGGGAACCGTCACCCGAACCTACTGCTGAGTGGACAACAACCGACACCACTCGATTGCGTGCCGCAGCGAGATTCACTAGAGATACCGTAAATTGCCGAGCACGCAGATCCGGTTGAAATAGCGTAAGAAGGACAAGAGCTCGATGCTCTTAAGGTTTCTGCACTGGGACATTCTTATTGACTTTGCCAAATCCCAAGCAGTCACCGGATGAGCTGCGACGAGGAGCAAGAGCTCCAAGCCAAGATTGGATTCGGAGAGCCACCGATGTGGCGTCTTTCGAAGATTTGAGAGCTGCAATGCTCTATTTACCGAGCTTGAGAGCTCCGATCGAAACAGCTCCGCCCCCCATCTCCACCTTCCGATAAAGGCGATAATGATGATCAAGATGAGGAGATGGATGGCAAACCCAAGGAAGCGGACCGGGGAGAATCTGCAGAGGGACAAACTCCCCAAGAGAAGAGCCCAACACCACCCATAGTCACATCCGGTGAGGCTACAATTGCTCCGGAGTACAAGAGGGAGCGTTGATCTCGTTCTCGAGCAGAGGCTCGAACTAGCTCTTATCGATACAACCCATCGGTTCCGTGTCCTCACGTTCGTCAACGAGGGCTATCAAACGCCAAGGTGAGAAAAATCGACTCCTAGCCAAAGATGTTCATTTCAAATGGGAGAAGTACACCAAGGCTCGTAACGAAGCTCTAAGTAAGTTGGCGCCGACATCTCCACCCCTAAAGAGGCTTCTCGCCGATTTCAAGGAGATAGTTGAGCGGCCCTAAGTGCTCAAAAGGCCGATTTAACAAAGACAGAGTCGCAGATGCTTGCCACTCAACATAAAACTTTCTAACATGACTCGACCATGAAAACAATTCAAGGCTTCATTGATGAGAGAAACAAGATAGCAACCACCTCTCTTCAAACGAACCATCAAGCAACAGTGGGGGCCTTAAAAGCCATTCGTAAAGAAATGACGTAATCAAATGATCAAGCTCGCTGAAACTCCGTCAGAGTCGCCCGCCGTTGAAGAAATCTAGAGCCGATCGGAGAAAGACTGGGAAAACTACCGCAACTTGGTCGGTGATTTTGATAACACGTACCCGCATCAAAGATTCTCGCGCACAACTGGAGCAGACGTAAAAGCTATCCGCACCTCCCCGGCGAATATTGCCGATGCCAAAAAGGGGGAAGATATTGTGAAAGATGAACCCGATACGGATACGGTGACGTCCGTATCCTTGAGGGACGACTCGGGAGGCGGGACCCTCCTCGGCGCCAGAGCCCTCACCGCAGAGATTCGGGGGAACAGGCTCCGAGGCGGGACCAACTACTCGAAAGGTACATCTACCGAGGTCCTTCTCCTTGATTTCCCACTACAAGCCACCCCCATCTCCTCTTCACTGTACACATAGACGAAATCGCTCAATTCCTTGAAGAGCCAACGAAGAAGAAGAGTCTCAAAAGCCGCCGCAGGGGTCGGGGAAGGCAATCGCTACCGAATCCACTACTCCTTCCTCCCCGATCAAGAAGTTTAAATCAAAAGCGGACCAAGAGGCATTCGACCTCGAAATAGCCCAAGAGCTGCAAGACAAGCCGGACCGGGAGCGTCGCCTAGAGGAGGCAACAAGCAAATAAAAAGCCTAAGGGCAAAGCCGTCGGGGCAAAGGAAAGAGAAAGGTCATTAATACGGTCGTAGAGCAAAAGAAGAAAGCCCAAGAAGAATTTGCTAAGGCTCTTCCGATCGAAATCAAAGCTACCGCTCGTAGTATTCCCATATCTACTCTTACACCCGAGCGGATAGCGTAAGATCAAACGACCCGGGAGGCGACGCTGCAAGGGCCGAGTCTCGGACGAGGAGACACTAGAGCGGCCGCTCTCCGTGAGAAGAAAAGGATGGCCGACCGGCAAGAATGAAAAGCCTATCTCGATAAACCAAAGAACGATCCAAGAAGGCGGATCCCGAGAGGATCTAAGTTCATCGGGGGCCCCCACATCAAGCAACAACCGATTCAAGCATGTGGATAAGTGGGTGCCGTCCGATATGAATGAACATTGGGAGAGATTGAAAGAAACTTTTATCAAAGGCTACTACGTATGGCGCATTTACCCACTTGATCGCCTACCGATCAGCTCTTTGAGGAGCCGATTACGAGATTTAATGTTGAATTCGTGAACGGCCGAAGCAAGTCATGGAATCACGTAATGTAACCTTCCGTGCCCCGGCTTTCCGACGTATTCCACCGCCGAGACTTGCTAATGGATCGCGAGCACTAAGGACATAGAAAGAGAAGTGGAGGAAGCCGCCTACGCCCGAGCTCGCTCCCGTAAAGGCCGGATGATAACTTGGAGATCCAGGAGATTCGAGCTAGAGTGTATAAATACTATTACCCGGATCCTCCCGAGGAAAAATCCACCGACTTCAAGAAGAAAACGCAGGTTCAAGAAGCAAAGAAGCAGTGATTTTTTCTCTCCTCATCTTTTGTAATAGCATAGGAACTCGTAATTCTTGATATATATATCGTTCCTTCGCTTGCTAGACAATTACTCATTGTCTCTCACCTTTTACTTTGTGTTTACACTACCGATCACCAAGTGATCTCGACACACACTCACATCGGTTCTCGATCTTGCCTTTCTCTCACCTGAAGTTCATTTACTATTATCGCTTTTTTCCTCGATGCTTTAAGGGGGAAATTGTTGTCGTAGGGACAAGTATCTTTAATAGATATTAGAGTATAGAGGTTTTGGCATCATCAATTAGGGGGAAATTGTTGGATATGAGTCGAGAGATTGATACTCACTGTTCTAGGGTTAAAAGAAATTGGGGGAAATCATAGTAGTACTATGGAGTTGAAGATCCCAAAACCGAGCCGATATCGGTAGATTAGTGTGTCGATAGGATTAGCCGATGTATAGGTTAGACTTGATGTAATGCTTATTATTTTTGTCTAAGTCCTCGTACGGGGTAGTCGTTGAACCGATCTTCGCTGAAGATACTTTTCGTAACCCCACGTCATCGGTGTAATCGCTTGCATTCTTCGTCGCCACCGATATCAAACTCGCTTGAAGATCCCGCATCACCGACCGGACCTCGAAGAGAAGCATTCTCTACAAGCCGATAGTCATCGGTAGAAGAACCAAGGCAAGCAGTATACCTTCGCAGCCGACCAACCGACTTTCGTAAGCTCACTTTATCGCCGACGACTCACCGAAGAAGACAGACTTTCGAGTACCGTATCCGACGTAAAAGCGACCCAAAGACTTAAAGTCCCTTCAAATGTTCGAAAGAAGACATACGAGGTAGTTTGAACGGTCAACTCGACACTCACCAACTACAAACCTCGACCAATGAGAAGCCGACAACGCTTACCTACTCTACACAAGAAAGCTGCTCTCATGAACAGGTGCATTAATCGCCCCGCCGCAACAAAGTTGAATAGTGGCCGTTTTCTTTGGACGCTTGTGACACGTGGCATCGTCGTCTCCAACGGACATATGTCACAACTCACAACTATAAATAGAGAAGGATTTGAAGATTTCGATAAGAGGAATATACGCGAAATCAAGGGAAATCATTCAAACTCACAACGCTCTAGAACCTTCAAGCTTATCCAGAGACGAACTAGTTTTCATAGAACACATCTTGTAGTTCATCTCTCTAAAGCACTTTGATCCCTATCTTCTCTAGACTAAGCTCATTGCTAAATTCATAGCTTAGATCCGAAGGAGTTCACATTTAGTGAATTGTTCTTGTTGTAAGAACTCCTTCTCAGTTGGAGAATATTCCCTCCCTTCTAAACTTAGGTTTGGATTGTAAAGTCGCTAAGGACTATAACTTAGAGGGAACCGTCCAAGGACAAGATCCCCGCCGAGGCTTGCTCGTAATAATCAACAAGTCCTCCCGCCTTGTTCGGGACCGTGGACGTAGGATCTTGCGTATCCGAACCACATTAAATCGCTTGTGTTCATTTCATCGTTTTATTGCATTGCATTCAACCGACTTGAAAATCATAAGTTTGCATGAAACGTATTTTATAAAGTGCACGAACCAAAAGATTTAACTTGCAAAAACGCGTTTTCAAAAGAGACGACTCGGGCCTAACACTTATCCGCACTACGGCTCCGACGAGTTTCGTAATACCGACATCGGCGGTAGAAGAGCTCGAAGCCGACTCACCTTGACCCCGTGATCGAAGGCTTACTTGGCACTGTTCATCGATTCGCAGACATCGCCTTCAACTGACCTTCACCGAGAAAAAGAAACGAGCTCGGTGTATTCACCCCCCCTCTACACTCGACTTTTCGCCTCCGGACCAACAATATCTCGACCACCGGACTGGGTCACGCCGACTTCGAGGCTTCGAGGTTCGGGAGTCCCGATCTTCCGAGTTGGTGGACTGCCGACCTTTGCTTTCTCGTGCGACCTTTTTCTTCTTCCGACCTTTGGAGCCTCTTCGGACTATAGGTTCATAATAATATGATCCATACCGAGCGGGATGCGTCGGCCGAAGGTCCATACCGATCCGCCAAGTTTGATTTGCTTTGGTTCCCCCTTGACCGAACCGGGGTTTCTTGGCATTGATCTTCTTGTCGAATGCCGATGTGTGGGATGAGGTGCTTTCATCTTCTCGTTTGTTCTTTGCTAGGGGGTTCAGTATATCTGCGTTGATAGTCTCCCCTCGAACAAATCTATCAGCAAGCCGTACTTCTGAGTGTACTGGGGCAGATGATGAAGCTCCTAGACTGAATCCAAGTCCTTCCTTGCAGTGCTTTGGCTTATTGCTTGCTAGCATAGCCTCCAATTTCTTCTCTGCGCCCATATACCTCTCAGTCATCAGGTTCCTCCAGACATCATCACTTTTCTTCAGTGCGTCGTGCTCGGTCATGAGAATTTACCTCATCCTCTTCGCCTGCCATCATGCACATTTCAGTTGATTCATCTGCTTCATGCTCTAAGGCCATGAAAGCTGCTTCATCGTCAGATGAATCCATAAAGGAGTCGATCTCTTCTGAGTCGTCTAGAGATTTCGCCGGCTATGTAGGATTGTCTTTTCTGGGCGAATTTCTCTCTCCTTGCCTTGCGTGCTGCGCGTTCAGCACTACTGAGCTCAGGACAATCATACTGATAATGTCCCGGCTTCTTGCAGTTGTAGCAGGTGATGACTGTTTCTTCTTTGGTTGCACTATCCCTTGAGGGTGCTGAGTCATCCTTCTTTCTGCATTCAGAAGATTGAGTATCAGGAGCGCGTTTAGGTGTATATTCTGACTTACCTTTTGTATCTCGGTATGCTTTGGTTAGTTTTCTACGCCTTTCTTTCTCCTTCTGATACTTCACTGCGAGCAGCGCGTACTTCTGAGCTAGACTTCCTTCTTGTAGGTCGCCGAGTGAAGGCTCGGTCCTTACTCGTCGTCTTGCTCGTAGCGGGAGATGCTTGTCTGGCCGACCGTAGCTTTTGAAAGCATGGTCAATCTTCGTATCGGCTTCGGCTCTCGGCTTTCTTTGAGGTCCGTCGAACTCATACTCCTTCGCCCGTAATTCGAAAAGATATGGTCGGGAGACACAAGATCTAAATCGAATGTCGCAATAAAGTGGCAAAAGGTGTCCAAGGTCCGTCCGGCAAGTGCCCTCGAATCTTCGATTCATCTCTCGGTTCTTCGAATGTCTTTCCCGACCCATTGATAGAATTCATCAGATTGGTAAATCTGACGTTTAGATCTTCGATTTTGTCCCCGGGCATGAGAGACAAGCTTT